>CM021100.1:379831760-379944381 GCA_007115665.2 Sequoiadendron giganteum | reverse complement strand
GGGTTGAGGGATTAAGAGGGTATAGGGGTTGAGGGATTAAGGTTTGAAGGGTTGAGGGTTGAGGGTTGAGGGATTAAGAGGGTATAGGGATTGAGGGATTAGGGTTTAAGGGTTGAGGTATTAGGAGTGTATAGGGGTTGAGGGATTAGGGTTGAAGGGTTGAGGGTTGAGGGTTGAGGGATTAAGAGGGTATAGGTGTTGAGGGATTAGGGTTTAAGGGTTGAGGGTTGAGGGTTGAGGGATTAAGAGGGTATAGGGGTTGAAGGATTAAGGTTGAAGGTTTGAGGGTTGAGGGTTGAGGGTTGAGGGATTAAGAGGGTATAGGGGTTGATCTCTATCTCCCACTCTCTTCGACTCTCTCGGTCTCCTACTCTCTGCTTTTCCCCTTCTCCCACTCTCCGCCTCTCTCCCTCCCTCTCTATCTCCCACACTCACCTTCTCTCCCTCCCACTCTCCCTTTCTACCACTCTCCCCTTCTCCCACTCTCACCCACTCTCTCCCACTCTATCTTTCTCCCACTCTCTCCCTCCCTCTCTATCTCCCACTCTCTCCCACTCTCTCGATCTCCCACTCTCCGCTTCTCCCCTTCTCCCACTCTCCGCCTCTCTCCCTCCCAGTCTCCCTTTCTACCACTCTCCCCTTCTCCCACTTCCCCCCACTCTCTCCCACTCTATCTTTCTCCCACTCTCACCCTCTCTCCCTCCTGTATCTCCTACTCTCCACTTCTCCCCTTCTCCACTCTCTCCCACTTCCCCCCTCTCTCCCTCCCTCTCTATCTCCCACTCTCCCCCTCTCTCCCTCCCACTCTCTCTTTCTTCCACTCTCCCCTTATCCCTCCCTCTCTATCTCCCACACTCACCCTCTCTCCCTCCCACTCTGAGAGATATACTAAGAAAACAAAATTTCACATAACGCGCGCACATTATAACGCGAGCGCATTTTTTACTCCACTAAAATGGTAAAAAACTCGATATACCCATGATTTGAAGGCCCACAGTCTGTATATTCCCCTTGTTCTGTGAGTGCTCCGATAAAAAAATAAAAATTTGATGATGTTGTGAAGTGTGCAAGCATCTTTTTCACATTCCATCACCTTTTCCATGATCTTTTTACCACCTTGGCATGAAATAGCAAAGTTTCCACATTGAAAGACATATAATATCAATTGAAGTTTGAATTCCATTGAAAACTGATATTCAATTGAAGTGTGTAAGGGAACAAGCTTTTGAACATGTCAAATTGGTGTGGAGTTTGAAGAAAGAAGAAGCTAAGGCTACATAATTGGGTTGAACTCCTCCATTTGAAAGTCTGGTTTTTAAGGTATGTGAAGTCTTTACACATTTTCTTTCATTCTATTATGGCTTTCTTTCATTTTTATTTTTCATTATAACTTTAGGTTGTCAATGCACATTTTAAATTACCATTATATACATAATTATATACACTTTCCAATTACCATGTTAATCTTGATGTAGAGCATCTACCAGGATCCACAAATCATCAAGGGTACTTCTGACCCTAACTTAAATTGAAGAAGATCAACAAAAAAACTCAATCATCTTTTCATCAAAACATTAGAACTAGTAGAAAAGAATGTGAAAAATATCACATGTATCTCCCACTGAGAAACAAGTCATAACAGTAGGTGGGATGGTCATTTCATAATTAAATCCTACTCAAACCCTTGACTGGCTTGAAATGAGCAGTTTCATAAAATTGTCAATTGGTCCCTTCAAACGTAATGTTAAGCCCTCAGAACTGATGCATTAGAGATTTAAGACATGTTCCTACAATATTATATTAGTTTTCTATCAAGGGGAGGCTGTATAGATGCATAAAAAAGCACGAAAGTGCAAAAAAACCAGTGAATTTCTGCAAAAGAGCATTTTTTTATCAAAAAAATGGATTTCAAAATGAACAAAAGTCCTCCCTTCGAGCCAATGGAGGTTGTTTAAACCTTTTTCAATGACAAAAAACTCCCCCCAATTCCTATAACTAACAAACAACCACCTTTGAAAGCTCATATAACCGGTACATGGAAAATGTCTTTAATGACCCTCTTACAACGTGAAGATACCCAAAATTGAATCAAATTTCAAAATGGAAGCATAGATTGTCAAGGTTCTCCTACACCACAAACTTATCAAACACTCACAATTCCATTCACTCATTAATTTTTAGAATCACCATCATGGTTATTCACTTTAGCTAGAAATGTGCTCTAGCTAGCCTAGTGCTTCCATAGTTTGTACACATTTGTCTACATGCTAGGTTAACTTTTGTACACGATGATTGTAAGTATTATTTAAATGAAGCCTTCAATGTCATATTTTTTCAATTAACTTGAATGGATACATTTTTTAGGAACTAATATTCATCTCAGTACCATGGTACAGATAAAATTATCCGCCATGTCGAAGAAAAAGACAAAGAAGAAACTAACAGACGAAGAGAATGAAACCTTGAAAGAAAAGGACAGAGTTCAGGTGGTAGCATATCATGAAAAGAAGAAATTGGACACGATTGATGAAAACAACCCGATTGTAGAGGAACCTCAACCATCAAAAAGAGAACAGGAATTGGTAGCACAACAAGCACGAATGCAAAAGCATCATCGTAAGATAGATTCAGATACCGTAGTTCGAGACACACCCTCTATGACAAGTGAATATGAAGGGACACCATTAAGCACAAGAGAATATGAAGGGACACCATCTAGCGCAAGTGAATATGATAGACACCATCTACTTCAAGTGAATATGGAGGGACACCATCTAGCACAAGTGAATATGGACAAACACCATCTACTGCAAGTGAATATTGTTGGACACCATCCAACACATCTCAAGTTGAGAGTACATCATCACTCGGAATTGACGAAGAAGGTATGCCATCATCCCCATGTGAACCTCAAGGTATGTCTTCTTCTCCACCCTCGATTGAAGGTACGCAATCTAGCCCACCTCAATTAAATATTGATGAATTTCCTAATGTTGAGATGTATGTACCTAGGAGAACACCACCTAGAATTTTGCGTAGAAATCCAAAGTATTTGATTAATATTGATGATGAGATTTTGCAGCACATGGAAGGTAATATTTCAAGACGCACTTGTAGAAGATATGTTGATAAGATTTGGGAACGATTCTTTGAAAGGCTAAATGAGACTACAAGATGTCAACTATTTGTTGAAATGATGTGGGGTGTAAAGTATAGGAACATCATGAAGACTCTTGGGTTGAGAACATCGAATGCATCGAGTGAAGACACTATTGTGAAGAATCTAATGGATGCTTATGAGAGTTTGGGTAAGACCTCACACTCAAAGGATAGTAATGTCACCCGACGTGTCCTTAAATCAACTTTCGTAAGCTGTCAAACAAAGAGAGATCATCTAATTAAAAAGACTAGTGAAAAACAAGAATTAGTACAAAAACTTTATCAAGAGCCATTCAAAGGCAACAAAGAATTGAGGGCAATGATACAAATGAATTATGGGCATTCTCGGGGAGACTATCATGAAAAGATAAAGAAGTTGTCCAAGCCTTGAGAACACTAATTGAAGAGTATTGGAAGAATAACACAAGGCCATCTCCGAATCAAAGGGATGTGGTAAGAAGGAGAATTGGTAGTTGGAATCGTGAGCCACATCCAAAGCATTTTTTGGATATGACTCAAACCAAATTTTTTCGGAAATTTGAAAATGGTTATCCTCAGATTAGTATTTCTCAAAGATTTTTTAAAATACTTAAACCTTTTTATGTCAAGATAAATCACACACGCATTACTTGTTGTTGTAGACTACATATTGATTTTTCTAACCATTATGATGTTTATCGTTCTATATATTTAGATTTACATACTAACAATGTTTTGCAGGATTGTGGCATAAAAAGCCCACCAAAATCTTCAAGAGAGTTGTTATCAAAAAAATTATGTGAAATAGAGGATGGCCAGATATTCTATAGGATAACATGCTTGGATGGTTCATGTGAGCGTTGCGGTGGCCTCCAGCGTATGCCAGTATGTCAACCTATGGAAAGCACATATGAGGTGGGACAAAAACTAGTAGAGTTCGGGAAGTATAAAACAGTGGCATATGCTACAAAATATGGGTCTCAAGAAAAAAGGTGTGATTTGGTTATTGAGAAGATTCCAGTGTACCAATTTATGACCACGTTTCATCATAGTATACTGTCTAAGTATGCAATGCATACCCATAGAGCCTGATGGTTGGACATGCAGTTCAAGCTATGTAAGGACACCTTTCCAATTGGAAGCATAGTATCCATGGTTGACTTTGCAGAGAACTACACTCTACAGCCACAACATGAGGTGCAATCACAGTATTACAACTCCACACAAGTTTTGATATTTTTGAACATAGCATTCATTCATGCATCTGATAGTACAAATGAGCAAAGGAAGGTATTGAGGGAGTACCACTTTTACATTAGTGATGATCGCACACATTCTCCAGAGTTCATGCAAGGTTGCTTCTAGATGTTCTACAGTGGTTTGGCTCAGAGGGGCATAGAATATGATCAACATATAATATGGTATGATAACTATGCAGCATAGTTCAATAACTCGTGCATGTTCTACTAGTTGTGCAGGATGCATGTCATTACAGGTGTTTAACATATGTGGAACTATTCTGAGGCCGGATATGGAAAGGGGGAGCATGATGGTGTAGGAGCATGCATGAAAAGAGCATTAGCACGAGAAGAGTTAAAGTATAAAGTCATTGCAAAGTTGACAGATGCAATCGTCGAGTGGTGTAATGCTTTAATGGGTCCAGGTAATGAAGGTACGTCTTCAGTTTGTAGATTTTTTTGGTTGATGGATGATGCTAAAATTGCACCATATGAAGACTTTTGTACACTAATAGGATCGAGTGAGGTACACTCTTTCCTTAGCTCAAATGCAGGTTCATGGAGTATCGATACACGAAATATGGCATGCTTTTGTTCTTCATGTACAATGCAAGCCTGGAATGATTGTGAGTCAGGGGAGTGGGTTGACAAATAGTTCACAAGTTATCTTAGCCCACTTCACAAGTATTGATCTGACACAAATGGAATCATTGGTCGACTTTGACAACGTATAAGATCCAGTTCAACTAGGTGATATATCTACTTTCTTAGTTGTTGAAATTCCATATCGTTATCTTACTTTGTACTATATTTGTAATGTTGACAAATTTCAAGAGATTTTTTGCACATATCAATGTAGGGCATGTTTATGCAGTTATTGCAAATGAAGACAATGAAGAGGCAACATACTATTACTTGTGTCATTGTGTTGAGACCAAAAATAAATTGGAGGCCCCAGTTATAGATGGGGAAAACATCGAATACCCTACAGGCTCAATTATGGTTACTGGAACATGGCTTAGAAGGTACCTGCATTCAAGTGTTAAACATTGGCTATTTCAGGACTTTGACATGCATTGTAAGATTCTTCATTACTCGAACCTTGTCATGGCATCCAATGTTCATTTGACAAAATATGGGGGTAGACCTTTGAACAAGACATTATGGAAGGTCCGTGAGTTTGACCATGAGGCAATACTTGACACAATAAAGAGTAGAGCAAACTCGGATGGTTAGTTGGATTAATTTGTAAGTATATGCACATTGGTTCTTATTAATTTATACTTGTATGCACATTAATTTTTTTGATGCCAATGCTATCATCTTCTTTTACAGTGATTGGTGTCCCCATGCAAAAAATGCAGATATATGAGCCATCCAAGAGAATGTCAACCAGAAAAGAAATGCAACATCCTTATTTTGATGCCTGCATGCAACATCTATAAGTGCCTTCCATCTATTTTTATTTCATTTCCATTTTGGATGCTCTTTCTTTTTCACTTTTACTTTGCATATTTGTAAGTAAACTACTAAGGGTTGATTGATCTTTTGTTGCAGAAAATGCTGATTTAAGAGCCATCAAAGAGAATCTCAGCCATAAAAGCAATGCAACATACTTATTTGGATGATTTTGACAAATCTCAATTTTTATTTCAAGCCATTATAAGAGAGCATGTGAAGCTTAGTGAGGGAATCTCAAGTTACTCATTTGAAGTTAACCTCATAATGAGCACCTATGATATAGACATTTAAAGAGAATCTTGAATGTATGAGTGACATTGTAAAAGATCCGAGAGAACAAAGTGCCAAAGGAATTTTAATAAGATTTAATTACATAATAAGATATACTCAAATATTGTAAGGTTGGAGTTCATGTTTGGTGGAGTAGCACCTTGTTCTGTAAATGCCTTGAGTAGGAAATTTGCAAAATTTGAATTTTGAAATGTAAACAATGTGAAAAAGGTCATATAAAGGTCATGTAAATAATTTGTACACATTTTTTTGCAACTCATGTGACCAAGCGGACTATTCCAACATGACAGAACAGGTATGTTTACACTAGGCATGGTCGTCTTTTGCACAGAAACATGTGGAATCGCTCCGAGCTACATTCAACCGGAGCGATCCCTTAAGGGTCCAAAGTGCAAAATGGATGCAAACTTCAGCATGTTATTAATCTGATACTGTGACAATTAGAAACTTCTCATCTGATCCTACAGAAAGGCATTGGGCCCCTCTAGAAAAACATCTCTCGATTTTGGCTATCTTGGAGTGGTTTTCTCGTCGCGGCGGATTTTCACTTGATGGAAAAAGTGTCAAATTCAAGCAGTGCAAAGTTGCAAAGTGGTGCAACTTTCTCTCTGCAACTCGTCTGATCAAACTAATTGCTCTAACACATCTGAATAGGTATTTTTACACTAGGCATGGTCCTCTTTCACCCCGAACATGTGGAATCATTCTGAGCTATGTTCAACCGGATCGATTCCTTAAGGGTCCAAAGTGAAAAATGGCTGCAAACTTCAACATGCTATTACTCGAATACCATGACATTTAGAAAATTCTCATTTGATCCTATAGAAAGGTGTTGGGCCCCTCTAGAAAAACCTCTCTCGGTTTTAGCTATCTTGGAGTGGTTCTCTCGTGGCAGTGTATTTTCACTTGATGGAAAAAGTGTCAAATTCAAGCAGTGCAAAGTTGCAAAGTGGTGCAACTTTCACTCTACAACTCGTGTGACCAAGCAGACTGTTCCAATGCATCCGAATAGGTATTTTTATGCTAGGTATGGTCCTCTTTTGCACTGAAACACGTCGAATCGCTCCGAGCTACGTTCAATTGGATTGATCCCTTAAGGGTCCAAAGTGCAAAATGGCTGCAAACTTTAGCATGCTATTACTCAAATACCGTGACACAGAGAAACTTATCATCTAATCCTACAAAAAGGCATTGGGCCCCTCTAGAAAAACCTCTCTCGGTTTTGGCTATCTTGGAGTGGTTTTCTTGTGGAGGCAGATTTTCACTTGATGGAAAAAGTGTCAAATTCAAGCAGTGCAAAGTTACAAAGTGGTGCAACTTTCGCTCTGCAACTCGTCTAACCAAAATAACTGCTCCAACGCTTCTGAAGAGATATTTTTATGCTAGGCATGGTCCTCTTTCACACCGAAACATGTGGAATCACTCTGAGCTATGTTCAACCGAATCGATCCCTTAAGGGTCCAAAGTGGAAAATGTTTGCAAAATTTAGCATGCTATTACTCAGATACCGTGACACTTAGAAACTTCTCATCTGATCCTATAGAAAGGCGCTGGGCCCCTCTAAAAGAAACACTCTCGGTTTTGGCTATCTCAGAGTGGTTTTCTTGTGGCGGCGAATTTTCACTTGATGGAAAAAGTGTCAAATTCAAGCAGTGCAAAGTTGCAAAGTGGTGCAACTTTCGCTCTGCAACTCGTCTGACCAAACTAGCTGCTCCAACACATCTGAATAGGTATGTTTACACTAGGAATGGTCTTTTTTCACACTAAAACACGTGGAATCACTCTGAGCTACGTTTAACCGGATCGATCCCTTAAGGGTCCAAAGTGCAAAATGGCTGCAAACTTCAACATCCTATTACTCAAATACCGTGACACTTAGAAAATTTTCATCTAATCATACAGAAAGGTGTTGGGCACCTCTAGAAAAACCTCTCTCAGTTTTGGCTATTTTGGAGTGGTTTTCTCATGGCGGTGGATTTTCACTTGATGGAAAAAGTGTCAAATTCAAGCAGTGCAAAGTTGCAAAGTGGTGCAACTTTCGCTCTGGAACTCGTCTAACCAAACTAACTGCTCCAACGTATCCAAATAGGTATGTTTACACTAGGAATGATCCTCTTTCACATCAAAACATGTGGAATCGCTTTGAGCTATGTTGAACCGGATCGATCCCTGAAGGGTCCAAAGTGCAAAATGGCTGCAAACTTTAACATGCTATTACATGGATACTGTGACACTTAGAAACTTCTCGTCTAATCCTATAGAAAGGCATTAGGACCCTATAGAAAAACCTCTCTCGGTTTTGGCTATCTTGGAGTGGTTTTCTCGTGGCGGTGGATTTTCACTTGATGGAAAAAGTCAAATTCAAGCCGTGCAAAGTTGCAAAGTGGTGCAACTTTTGCTCTGCAACTCGTTTGACCAAACTAACTGCTCCAACATGTCCAAATAGGTATTTTTGCGCTAGGCATGGTCCTCTTTCACACTGAAACATGTGGAATCACTCCGAGCTATGTTCAACCAGACGGATCCCTTAAGGGTCCAAAGTGCAAAATGGCTGAAAACTTCAGCATGCTATTACATGGATACCATGACACTTAGAAACTTCTCATCTAATCCTAAAAAAAGGCATTGGGCCCCTCTAGAAAAACCTCTCTCGGTTTTGGCTATCTTGGATTGGCTTTCTTGTGGTGGCAGATTTTCACTTGATGGAAAAAGCATCAAATGCAAGCAGTGCAAAGTTGCAAAGTCGTGCAACTTCCGTTCTACAACTTGTGTGACCAAGATGACTATTCCAACACATCCGAATAGGTATTTTTACGCTATATATGGTCCTCTTTCACACCGAAACACGTGGAATCGCTCTGAGCTATGTTCCACCGGATCGATCCCTTAAGGGTCCAAAGTGCAAAATGGCTGCAAACTTTAGCATGCTACTACTCGGATACCAGGATGCTTAGAAACTTCTCGTCTAATCCTATAGGATTGCGTTGAGTCTTTCTACAAAAACCTCTCTCAGTTTTGGCTATCTCAGAGTGGTGGTGGATTTTCACTTGATGGAAAAAGCATTAAATGCAAGGAGTGCAAAGTTGCAAAGTGGTGCAACTTTCGTTCTATAGCTTGTGTGACCAAGCTGACTATTCCAACACGTCCAAATAGGTATGTTTACACTAGGCATGGTCCTCTTTTGCAGTGGAACATGTGGAATCACTCTGAGCTATGTTCCACCAGATTAATCCCTTAGGTTGGAGGAGTCTTAAGTTGCAAATTTGTAAGTTGCTTAAAGCAATAAATTTGACATGATATTGAATGGCCCACTTAGCACTCATTGCATCTAAGTGATGCTCATAGAGGTGAGGCACTAGGCCTCCCTGAGAGGTCACCCATTCCAATATACTCTAGCTCAAGTGCTTAACCACGAAGTTTTTTCCCCAAGGTTAGGCCCACTTAGCTTGCAACCCCATTGGCAAAACCTTCAGCAAGTGTTGTGCCTTATGAAACATTCATTATAGATCCCCTTTAGCTCATCAATTGATAAGTAAGAGGTATTTTCTACAATGTGTCAAATTGTGATATTGCTATCAGGATTCCATTGAGCAGTCATTTGTAGTATTAGATATAGCTTTTGCTTCTACAATATTGCACATGATTGTAGATAATTTCAAAGATCTAGATAACATCAATAGTTCACATTACTCAAGAAGGATGAACATCTTAAAGACATTTGTGGAAATCAGGACAAGTAACCTTCTTGTGGACTTAGGGTTGCAATATTTTATCTACAACATGTTCCACCATTTCTTCAGTAGGATCAAGAACACACATAATGAAGGTTTGTTTATAGCCATGAAAGATTATGGTTCGAACTATCCAAGAGAGTGATGTTTTATCTCGACCAACCATATCTATGCCATGGTTTGTTTGGAAACAAGGATGGGTTCTCTCTTCATCGGCATATACATTATTCCTCGATGTATTCACACTAGTGTTACAAGACTAGGACTCGCCTCAGACTTGACAAGCCATTTTTTGACTTGGACTCAGGCTCGGAGCCCAGACTCGACAAATAGAAAAACCTAAGAAATTCAAAGTTTTGTAAGGATTTAAAACTTGTTTCATGCACCCTTTAATAAATAAACCTTAAAGACACAATAACATCATCAAATAGAAATTACTATGATCCCATACACAAACATACATCAATCACATAAGTATAAGCACAAATTTTAGTTGAAGGAAATAACACATTTACATATATAAATATTGTGATATTTCTATTAGGATTCAATCGTGTAGTTTTACAAGTCAAACTCATCGACCCATGATTCATCAGTAGTGGTTCAGAAGAACCCATCTCTCATGATAATGAATGGTTCATAAGGCTGAAGATAAATCTTCATACATTTCTTCTATCACAAATGAGATAAGTGCTTGGTTTCATGAAGGTCATGAGACAACCATTAATGGGGAGTGGATACATGAAGAATTGATGAAGAATGATAATGGCTTCGGACCTGCTATAAAGGAAAAAAAATTCATTTCAATGATGCAAGAGGTTTTTGGTTTCACTACCAAAATAAGACTACGAAGAATGCATGTGAAACTCCTTTTGACCTTGAGGGTGTTCTTACTCCATCTCAAGGATCATGCATTGAGGATGACATATATCAATGCATGATCCTACCAATTAATAATTATACACGTGAATAAGTCAAACATGTACATGTCAATAAGGGAAGTACAAGTACTCAAAAACATGTAAGCTTCAAAACGTGTACACACGAATACATAGTATACACAAATTAAAACAAAGTATATGCATGAATACAAGGTATATGCATGAAAACATGTAAGCCAAAAAGTATACACTCGAATGAACGTAAGTCACAAAGTATACACGTAAATTGTAAAGTATACACTTGAATACACGTAACTCATATCTATTGAACCATCAATTTAGAATGCAAATATGGACAGGCATTGATAAAAGATATATTTGTATTAACCAAATAGCCATGTAGGCATACATCAATATATGTCAAAATAAGTATGAAATATATGTACAAAATAGTCATATAGGCTTACGAGAATGCCATCTAGGCATACAATGTCAAATATGTCCAATAAAAAGTATGTACAAAACTGCCATGCAGGCATACAACAAAGGACTCTGGAATCAAAAGTCATTGCTCTCCATACACAGGAAATAAAATCTTTCCCTTTCCTTTTCACTCGGATGGCGATAGGTCTATCACTCATTTTTGCTACGCTCATGGAGTGCTCCTGCTACTCCTCCTAGGGTTTAGTTCATGGTGAAGTTTTAACTATTACAATAAGAAGTAAAGACATGAATATATAGAAACTACATTATAAACAATGATATATTTGACAAAATAATCACTTACAGCCATCTCACGATCTCTCTCCACGAGGGAAATATACTCACGCCCATGCTCAGGCATGCTCAAGCCCTGTATAAACCATACAAATAAACAAAAACTATGTGAATCAATAATGGTTTGATTTTTCACTAACTAACATCTATAAAAATGTAAATTAAAATTTACTAATTTGCCTCATACCTCTTATGTAAGAGCCATCAAGGATTGTATAGCAGATGTCACACCAATATCCATTGCCCTCGTCACATTCGAAGGTGTATCATCTCGCAACAACTAAAAATAAAAAAACAAATTATTCCACGTAATCAACGATGTGCATGTATAAACTACACAAATATATTAAGTACTTGATTCATTAGTTAAACTCTTTATTCTATTACCTGCGTGAAGGTTTGAGTAAATCCACCACCACTAGGAAGTGTTCCATCAAAACCTCCAATATTAGTCTGTTCAACATCCAAAATTGTATATTAAATTACCATTCATAAAACAATGCCATTAATATCCAATAAACTTATAATTGTTTACTAGTTACATACCCTAGCGATAGGTGTACTACAAAAATAGGTTGGTGGGGGGCCGGTGTATCCAGTCTCAACACTGTGACCCTGCAATTTTATTAAAATCATAAAACATTTTTAGTTAATCTTGCATTTCAAAATCCAAATTTAATAAATTAAATTCAATGAACACATGCACTAACTTTTACCTAACTATCAATGCCATATGCGTCATGCAAAATGTCAGCTGCCCTCTCCATCTCCATAGCTGCAGATGGATCCTATGTACCAGTCTCTTGAGGGTCGGTGGGGTCATGTGAACAAGTAGCCCCGCAAGATTGACACACATGTGTTCGAAGGCCACCACTAGAAGACTCCCCTGGATGGCACTATAGAATAGGGCTAGTATGATGGATGACACTTTGGGTCAAAGTGTTGATTTCTTAAAACGTCTCTACGTCAGCACTTTCCTTCATGATGGAAGGCATAACAACATGCTCATGAGGTGGCCTAGAGAGAGCTCATCTACCTTGCTGCATAGGATTCGGCTATGCACAAGGTCTATCCTGAGCTGACCCCCCACCTCTCCCCTAGAAATCCGTTATATCAAAATAATTTGGGATTTTGTTCAATATGAACTCACTGTATAGTTTCCTAAGGAAATATTGCGGGACCTCACAATTCTTGCACGGTGGGTAATCGAAGACCATGTACCACCTATCATAAAATTGGTCCTTCATCTGTTGGTGGTGGCAGCAATGGATAGGAAACCTCTTCGCATTGAGGGCAAGATTTTGATTTGTGCGTGGGTCGGTGAATAATGAACACAAATCACCTTTTGTAATTTTTAAATCTTTCACATCCTTGTATGATAGTTTATTTGCATAATAGTCCCTAGCTGCCTGCCTCCTATCTTCCCATCCAGTTATTTGTTTGCTAATTGAATCTATGCTTGTTAACATATCTTTCAATGAATTTGCTAGGGTCATTCTTTCTGTGGTTGAACCATTTGGATCACTCAACCTATTGATCAAATCCTCAATTTGTTTTTTGTTGTTCTCAATTTCACTCATTAAATTTTGTTGAGTGCCAAGAGGGGGTTGAGTGATTGGTGGAGGAGGTTGATGTTGTGTTTGATTTTGATCTTGAGGATTTGGTTGGTCTTCCTATTGAGGATCTTTAGGGTTTGCAGGTTGATTTGTATCTCCTAAAAATTCAAACAAATAGATATAAAATTCAACCTATAACTAAAAATTTCAAAACAAAAACCATAGAATCCTTACCTCTTACAGCTCCTCGTCATCGTGGTGCCATCATTGTGAAGAAATATGGATTCTTGGTGAAGAAATTCTCATCCTAGAATGCGAGTGCGATATTTTGGGGTTTTTGGCCGTGGGTGTAACAAAAAAACTAGTGGAAATGCAAATGAGAGATTTGAATTTGTTTTTTTTCCTTTTAATAGTTAATAACGCGAGCGCGTTATAACATGCTCGAATTATTTGTTTGTAGTTGTAGCCGTCAAGACCTTGCCTAGGTTTAACGGAGACATAACGCGAGCGCGTTATAATGCGCTCGCGTTATGGTTTTCAACTTGTTTTTTTTTAGGGTGTCCACGGAATCACTACCCATTTCTATACACCCGCTCATCTACTGATTCACACCCCTCTCAATAGACTTTTGTGTTCTAACACAAGAATTGTGCATTTTGTTATACTTATTCCCTGGTCAATAATGACAAGTAATATGGGGTTATTTTCATTATAGGCAGTTGGATTTTGAATTTCTAAAGGATGGGACCCACTGTGCAATATGGGATGGATCAACATTCCTTTTTTTGATGGGATGTACTTATGGTATAATGTGTTAGTGAATTGGGATAAGGAAAATATGTTTTTAGTAAGCTTGTAACTACTTTATTTTTCTACCTAGTCACTATATGCAGTTGTTAAGTTATTCACATTTTGTATATGAATTGGGTGCTTGATCTATTCATGCTATATATAGGTGACATGTGTTTGATTTAAATCTCATGTGTATCTATGTGGTGTATAAGACATAATGACCTAGGCATGTGAAATACAAGCAAGAGCTAGCCCCATTGTGTATATATTGTATTCTTGAGCTAATTATTATGAGAACATGTGGTGTTAGAATGATATGGTCCATGTGTGGTTTGATGTGTTCATATGCTAATTTTGGCATGAAACTAACAATTTATTGGAATATTTTTGTTATCGTTATATTGTAATTAGATCAATTTGAAAGTATAGGTTCAATAAATAGTTTTGGTTTAAAAGTGATATCAAATATCTTATATAAGGGGATAGGATGAATTCTCTCTAATATTGGCATACAAATAATGAAGCTTATGATTTCTAAAAGGGATACATAGGTAGAAATATTACCAATGAACCCTTGAGGTTTAGGGATAGGCCTAGGTATGATCATAACATTGGGAGCTTACCACATTCTAATGTTAGTATATGAGTGGCTTCATAGATTAGTTGTCAAGATTGTGGTTAAAAAAGTTATGAAGTCAACACTTATAAATTAGAAGGAAGATGTTTGGTTGATTAAGTTATTACTTATTACGAATAAAAAATTTAGTAGTAACTAAGGGTAAATTATTATGCTTTCACTCCAAAAATAGGTTTTAAATTTGACTCTATAAAAAGTGTTTATCATTTAAAATTGGTCTTCAACTAATAGAAATAATGTCAATTTAAATGTAAAAAGTGCAACAAAGGCCTAATTGAATTTCACAATGTTTCATTTATGGGTAATTAACCTCAACTAAAAAATAATATTCGTTGGTGTAATTACTTATTTAATTGTACTTTATTAAATATCCTTAGGTAATAAATAGTTTACTTAATTAATAAGTAAGCTTTATTTAGTTGAGCTAATTTTAGTTCAAAATTAGATTTTACCTTTAGGGTTATGCATACATTACTTTTATAAAGAAATTTATCTCTTGTATTTCCGTAATTCCTAAATATTATTCATTTGCACATCTTCATGCAAATTGCTCTTGATTTTTTCTATTTTTCTCTTATGGAAGGTATTTTATTGTTTGCATTTCTAATCTTGGTTTCTAACATGGTATCAAAGCCTTGATTTGCAACCCCTTCTCAGTTTTTGGAGAAATTCATTGCAGAGCACATTCAAGATCCTTGAAGATTTCATACATTGAGTTTATTTTTAAAGAATTTTAGATCATATCAAACATCTCCATTGGATTGAAAGCACTAGAAAAAGTCAAAATTAGCTTTTTTTTCATTGATTTTCATCATTGTTTGCCAGATCAGCAAGGGTTTCAAGTTTGGTGATTTTTTTGCAAGATCTGGGGGTAGTAGAATTTTTTTGGCATTTTGGGTACAAAGTAAGGTCACCATCATGTTTCTAGTAGCCAAAAACCCTAGGAACTCCTATCGTTTGGTTGATTTTTGAGTAGTTGATCTGGGAGGCAAAACATTTGTTGCCAGGGAAGTCATACGGCCTCCCGAGCATGCATTACGAGGAAAATTTTCAAAAAATATTTTAAAAATCCACATTAAGAAGTGTTTCCCATTTAAAAATCCACTACCACCCAACAATAGCCACTCCCACCCATCCCACCGCTAGGCCCTGCGCTAGCCCCTGAGGGCTTCCAACCTTCGTTGTTGGTCCTATTGAGGACTAGGCACTAAGCGCCTAGCCCCAAACACCTTCAGCATCTGCTGCAGTCATGTGGGTGACTAGGGGCTTCACCCCAGCCCCCAACCGCCAACCCCCTCATTCACCCAAGCGACCAGGGGCTTTTTTTTTTAGCCCCTAGGGCTACATGCAGGCCTTATTTGCCAAATTGGAGCAGTTCCATGAAATCGGGTATAAGTTGAGCATACAAATTTATTTTTTCACAAACAAGATACCGTTGGAAAGCTGGTTTCAAGCTTGATCTAGTGGTGCAGGTATTTTTCTCAAATTTTTCTCTAGTTTTATTTTGCAGACCTCTAAAGTCAGAACTAGGTGTTTTTAGTCCAAGAAGCATAACTTTTGACTCGGGTATCGATTTTTCATGATTCTTGTAGCATCAAAAAGCTGACTCAGTCCTCTTCATAGATATCAGACTAGATTTTCTAGATTTTTTTACTAAGTACCTGATATTTTTGTCAAATCTCAGCTTTTGCTAAATCTTGGTTATTATTTTGGGAAACGTACAATTCAGACTATTTCTTTGAGATCAAAGAGCTTTTTTTTTACATTGAGATTATATACTATTATTTTTCATCATGGATTCATATAATATTGCATCACTTACTCCATTCAACTAATTTGGTTGGAAAAACCAAATTGAGATTCATTTTATGCACAAAGGGTTGAACAGAGTGAACATGGGTACAAAAGTTGAACCTACAACTGATGTTGAAAAGAGAAAGTGGTTTAATAGGTGTGATAAGGCTTTTGGTACATTATCTTTGTGTATTTCTCCTAATCTTCTCTTTCATTTTCAGTCTTGAACTACATCCCATCATATTTGGACTACTTTGGAGTCTTTGTTTGGGAAGTAGGATACTATGAGAAGATTCTAGTTGGAGAATGAGCTTATTGGCTTAAATCCTATGGATTTTGACAGCATCAAGGATTTCTTCAGAAAACTAAAGTCTCTTAGATTGTAGTTGACATAGTGTGGTATTTAGAAGCGGGACCCTCAGTTGATATTGTCCATTCTATCTAATCTTGGACTAGATTATTTAGTTTTTGTATCTACCTTTGATTCCACTAGGGATGCTCTTGGTACTAGGTTTACTATGCCTTCCTTTGATGATTTTTCTTCTAATCTCACTCGGGATTAGGCCAAGTTGGCTAGCATGGGCAAGTTGAAGTAATCTCCATCACAAGCACTGATTGCATCCCAAGAGCCCAAAGATCAGAAGGCTTCTACATGCAAAGGAAAGAAACATAAACAAAAGGATTCCATATCTCATGAGTAGCAAAAGGAGTCCTCAGATTCATCCTCCTCTTCTAAGGGTAAATGATTTAAGAAGGAGAAGGTTACATGTGCATATTGCAAGAGGGAAGGACATGCATAACATAGTTGTTATAAGAAGGAGAATAGTGAGCTGAAGAATCTTCTTAAGAAACATTAGATTGATTTGACTTCTAGAATGTCTACATCATCTTCTTCCCCTCACTCTTCTTCAGAACAGCTTGACAGGGGCACAATTGGTTTACATGCCTCATTAGATATGAAGGGGCATGCTCTTTGTGCTTATTCAGGTCTTAGATCAGGTAGATGGCTTCTAGATTCAAGAGCATCTCATCATATGGCATCTTAACAGTCTATGTTCACTTCCTTTGAGCCTTGCACTATGTCTCCTATTTTGATAGGAAACAATACATACATGTGAGTGTTATAGGGAAGGGGTCTATTAGTTTTGGGGACAACACTTTTCAGGATGTCTTGCATGTTCCTCATTTGATGAACAACCTTCTTTCCATATATCAGATCACACATGGAGGCAATGGGAGATCTGTGGAGTTCGCACTTGATTTAGTTATCATTAGAGACTTGGAGAGTAGAGAGGTTATTGCTACTAGGGTAGTGGATCACTCATCTCAGTTGTATTCCTTTGCAGATTTTGCTTCTGATGGTGCTTTTGTTCCTGCAACTATTCATCACACTTCTAGTGTGAATCATCATTCAGAGGAGAGATTTGGCTTCTTGAAAAATTGGTGTTCTTATTTCGGATCTAGTTCTTGAGCCATCCATTCTCTCATCCACCTACTATTGTAGTTGCTAATACTTATATGGCTATCGATGTAATTTCCTCTGTTTCACTGCAATATGACCTAGTTGATCATTCATCTTTGGAGGTTTATCTTGAGTCTTCACCTACTTTGACTTCTTCATTGGTTGGGGTCACACTTGCTTTTATGCAGACATCTTGGGATACACCTGATTCACCATCAGATATTTCATTCATGAGGATTCTTCCCTCTCACTTCTTTTAGGAGATGTGATTTCTTCGGTCTTTTTGGAGCTACTTCATTATGGGGGGGCTATGTGGTCTCTTTATTCCCCTCTTCTAGGGGGTTCATTCATGTATTCGTGATGGATGGTGTCCTTGGGGGGTCTTATGGAGTCCTCCATCTTTCATTACTCAGTTTCCTTTGCATCCTATTTTGGGGTGGAGTTTTTTCCCACATGGTTTTCTCCTTTACCCCACTTGGTTTAGTTTGCATTGCATTTGTACATGGGTACCTAACATGGACTAGTTTTTAGGATCCATTCATGCATTCATGCATTCATCCTAGCATTAGGTGCATGCTTTTTAGTCTCCCTAAGTTGTACTTAAGGGGGGGTGTTGGTGTAATTACTTATTTAATTACACTTTATTAAGTTTACTTAGGTAATAATTAGTTTAAATAATTAATAAGTAAGCTTTATTTAGTTGAGCTAAATTTAGTTCAAAATTAGGTTTTACCTTTAGGGTTATGCATATATTGCTTTTGTAAAGAAATTTATCTTTTGTGTTTCCTTAATTCCTAAATATTATTCATTTGCACATCTTCATGCAAATTGCTCTTGTTTTTTCTATTTTTCTCTTGTGGAAGGTATTTTCTAGTTTGCATTTTTGATCTTGGTTTCTAAAGATATTCCCTTTATTATTGTTTCTAGATAAGGACCTTAGACTACTATGGTGTGGAAAATATTGGAGATTTTTTCTTTTAGTGCTCATTTTAAAATATTATTTCTCATGCAGTTTGAGGCATGCTACTTGGCGGGAATCTTGGATATCATCCCCTATCATTTGTAAATTGATTCTTGATAAGTTTTGATGCCTCGTCCATAAGCGGGTTATATATATAGAAGAATCCATGACATGTCCTATGTGAGGTGTTACTATAAAATAAATATGTAACTTGTCGAAAATGATCCTTAGGAATAAAGTGCTCCAATTGACTAAGTTTAACTAAGTTTGAGATAAATTAGTGAAGCATCTATTTCATGTATAAGATGGGGCTCACTTGGTTATTTTTCGTTGGTGGATGAGATTATATTTAGTGTAAAAGGGTTACATGACTATGCATGCAATTTCAAATTTGGGTTCCAATCAAAGAACTAAATAATAAATAATTCCTAGACATTGGAGACTTATCTTCTAGAGAGAGGATGGGAAAGAAACAAGAGGTTGGTGAAGTTATTCTATTGCTTCCAAGCTATGGGAAGCTCAATAATAAAGACTTAAGGTTGTTACATGTGTTGTGTTTGTTGTGTGTAGGTTAATTCGAAAGTTATAAATGTTGTATTTACAAGGTGAGACTCTATCAACATTTTATCATATCCTTGGTTTCATTGTTGTTGGGTAGAAATTTGAAATATATTCATCCAAATATGTATGACTTATGTTATTTGATTTAGGAAAGAGTTGTAATATCTTTTTATTGTTTAATGTTCATAGATGTAAATTTTGGTGTAACCTATAGAGGAGATTATAATATTTTTAGTAGAATCCATGCATGTATGTCAATCTCATGTCCTAAATCAAATTTGCTCTATTATTGAGAAAATATTTTTGTTAGAATAAACTTAAGTTTTTGTATGTGTTAGTATTTATATGTTGAATCTCTTGAGTGAATTTGTGAGCTATCAAAGAAAGTACATATTGCATGTGTGTGTGTATGTATAAATAATCCAACAAAAGAGTGCATAGTAGAAGATGGAGCATCATCTACTAAGCAGATAGTGGATAGATGGTGTCATGTGATAAATTTCCTTAACATTAAAATGAAAAATATGTTTTAAATTTAATATAAATATTTAGAAAAAAATGAAATAAGAGAGTTTATATTCATTTTCAACAAATTTAAATTATTACACATATTAATACTTATTTGAGATAAGATTAGAAGCTAGCTCCACAAACTTTGGAAGGTTAATGGTAAGACCTTGTAAATATAACACATTATTCAAGGTCCCTATGTAAAAACATAATATTTGTGCATGTGTCATGCCTACACACAATAAGCACTAGGTAGGACAATAAGCACTAGGTAGGAAAATACTAGGTTGTAATTTATAAGTTGAGCTAGATGCATTATATATGCCCTTTCCTATTCTAATTGCTTACTTTCCAATCCATTTTCTTCCAAGAGAACTCTCACATATTTCTTTTTAAATTTATTCCATAAAATTATATAATAACCCTTGAAAGAGTGGCAATCAATTGACACACTAATTTATTACATTACTACAAATACTAGTACAATATTTAATTTCTATTTGAACTCTTTTAATAAAAAATCACTCAAATATGAGTGTTTTATTTCATAATTATTTTATGCTTTGAAATTATTTTTTAATTTGATAGTAATTTATTTTCATAATTTTTTTACATAATCTACATAATCTCTTTTTATATAGTTAATTTACTATTTTATTCTTTTAGAAGGTTTTTATAATTTATAATTTTTTAATTATTTTCATAGGGAAAATTTCCCATATAAGGTATTTGATGAAATATCTTCTAAAAAAAATGTTACATTGAGAGTGGTCCAATTGGTCAAAAAATAACTTTTGGTTTTGAGGGAGGGAGAGAGAGAGAGAGAGGGGACCAGCCATATATTCCTTACTCACTAACCCGGGCTTCACCCATCACCCTAGTTTCACCACTGTTAAATTGACTATGTAGGGCTTCACCCACCACCACATATTCCTCAGGTCGGTATCAGGGCTTCGCCCACCACCCTGCACTTCACCACCACCCTATATTCTAGATAAATCTTACCATCCTAGGTGGGTGAGATCCTATGGATGGATAACTCAAGACCGTTATCACTACCTGCTAGTTCTCTAGTTGGAAATCCTTACTACTCTAGGGAAAGAAGTCCTCCATAAGAAATTCAAATAGTTAGAGGGACAAACGAATGAACGGAAGGAGGGAGAGAGATATACTCTATCGAAGGAAGTGTTGGAGTAAAAAGACATTGAGAGGGGGGGGGTGAATCGGTGTTATTAACTTCTTTACCAAATTTAACTAAAACTTAAATAAACTAGATATATGCTCTCATTTATCAATGATAGAATCATTCATGTATTGAATGCAATCACATTAAGTGAAATGAGAATAGTGAAACATAGCATTTTAAAGCAATAAAGCACTGAACCAAATGAATCACAAAATCTCAAATAGACACATGATATGCCAAGTGGAAAACCATCATGGGGTAGAAAAACCACTCCTGAACCTGCTACCTTTTTCAGGCTTTCATTTCAATAATTATTCTGACAATGCCTCATTGGCTGATTTCTGAGCACCGACTCAAGGAACACCAACCCATCTATTTAGAGACACCAATCTCAAGGAGCACCAACCCCTTTTACGTTTTTCAATAGAACATACAATGATACAGAGGATCTCTCTGTTTCCCTGATTTCTGTCAAGTGCCTCTTGACAGACAATGCATAGAATTCTTAAGAGTCGAGAATGACTCTTTAGAGTTCCATCCATTATCAAGCCTTAAGACAGCTTGAGGAAAATCTAGTTACAGTCTCAATACAACTTCTCATCAAACTGTATTATAGTGGTGTGTTGTTCCTTTCTTTTTCTCACACACTTTTTCAATCTTTCATGATACAATTACAAAAATAGTTAACACACTGTATTTTCCAAATTTTCAGCATCAAAAGATAATTACCCCATTTCCTCACTAAATAGAACTGCCCTTTTTTAATTTTTAGGTTTATCAGAGATGATTAAGCCCTAATCTCTCTATTTTCAACAATTTATAGATTACATCATAATTTGCAAATTTCGGTTACAGCTGAAACTATTTTTTCCAGACAAAGGAAGAGGTAACCTTTTCAAGGTTTTCACATCTTTGACAAGTTATTGTTCAAGTAATACAGAGTTTGATTTAGGAGAATCTTTCCTCTAGTCTTGACAAGAAAATATGGTATGTAAAAATAGAAATGACAGAACCCTATCCATTCGAGTAGCCTGCAAGGGAAAAGCTTAACCAAACAGTATCAAGACATGCATGTGTCCATGAATAATAACCACTGAAAATAACTGCATAAAAAATAACTGAAAGTTTATTTTGAGAAAATGAAGCCTCATATAGAATGTACCCAAAAGCAGTTACCCATGACCTCAGGTTAGAGGATGAATACATATTCCATAAACAATACTTAATAAATGGTTGCAAAACTTTAAGTAACCAAAACCTTTATGTTGTGAAATTGAAATCATAAACTGATGCATTCAAGAATAGTTACCAACGAATCCAAGAGTGAAACTGAGAAGATTCTTTAGGCTTCACAAATACCCACTACCCAAAAATGCCATTCCTTAAATCTAATATGATAACACTATTGAAAATATGATTCTAGGCATGCGAAATTCATTATAATTCTGACTGAGAAAAGAATAAACCAAATCTTCAAATTTCATGCAGAAATAAACACTTATTCCTTATTAACCTTGACTGTAAGGGTAACAGTTCTACAAAGATAAATAAATGAGTACTTGTGAAGACCATAAATGAATTTCCCATGAGAGATTTACCAGATCTACGAAGTGACTAAGTAGCCTGAGCTCTTTCCCCATTCAAACTTCCATCTGATGGTAGGAGACTGATAGGTGAAACGACCATTGTCATGGTCTTCCTATCTTCCTTGTACGCTGACAAAAATCAGTAACCTAGTAGATTTCTCAATGAAACAACCAAGAGAAAAATACCTTGATGGCGGTTAGAGTAGGGTTCCAAACCCTTCGAGCGAAAGAAACAATGTTTAGACCTAAACTTCCAAACCAAGCAAACCGTAATCCAAAAGAACTGTGATCAAAAAGACTCATAATACTCTTTGAAATCCGTGGGCAGTTCAAAGATAATCATGCCGAGAAAAATCAATCTCATAATACCTTTTCAAATCCAGGGAAGATCAATGTCTTGCATGCCGACAGGCATTATAACATTTGACTAATTTAGACAGTTTGAAAATATCGACCAAGACAACCTTTGAAGAGCATTGATATGACCACATTACTCATCACATGTCGAATTCCCAATGAACAAGGTTCGGTCACATCCATTGTGACTTTAACATATTAACCAATGCCTTTACCTATTGTCGACCTTTAGGCCCAAATAAATATCAAACAATAGACCCGATTCAAATGCTAATGAGAGATCAAACTTCATACCTTTAACCAAAGCCAATTTTCCATCACAAATCCAGTGCCATATAGTGTGCCAAAGATAATGGCCAATGCCTTGAGAAGTGATAAGGAATGAAAATAAGTTAAGTTCTCAAAGCCATACTCCTATGCCAATTACCATACATGAAATGAAAAGGAATGATCATAGTGTATCTCAAATCCATAACACAATAATGATCGAACCCCTATAATATGCCAAAGATTGAATACCGAGAGCTCAAAAAATTAACAAAATTATTCCTCATACCCATGCCACTGACTGAAAATAGAGAAATATTCCTTTGACGAATATCAAGAACATATTTCAATTTCAAGATGCTTGTAACTGATCAAGCCATAATTAATCAACCTATATAAAAACTGAACATGCCAAACACATGTAATCAAGTGAAACACTGAAGCACAAATTACCAAATCAGAAACATGTCACCTGAACAATGGAACAAAGAACCTGTAACCAAAATGCCTCAACTGAGATCTGCACATGGAGTTAAGTTATCAGTACCACCATATATAGTAACAACAGTGAAGTAAATATGCCAATCAGGAGAGCAGATCAAGTGAGTGAGTAACCATCAAGATGCCAGAGTACCATATATTGTCATCAAGGACAAATTTGTACAAGACAGATTCAACAAACTCCCCCTTTGTCCTTGATGGCAAAAACTAATCCATAAAGCGAAGATGAAGTACAGGAACCAAATGCTCATAATTCTCCCCCTTTTTGTCACAAGGATAAAGGGAAGTCAACACAGATAAACCAGAATCAACTGTGAGATTCCAACAAACTATAGATGTAACCTTTGAGCAGCAAAGTGTGAGCTATAGGAAGATCTAACCAGCTCCCCCTATCACCAAGATAGATTGTTTAAGATAACAAAGATTGAGAGACAACTCCCAATCTAGACCGAAGTCTTTCAAATATATCTTTAGCCAATAGTTTTGTAAAAATGTCAGCAACCTGTGCTTGTGTAGGAACATATTGAATAGATACCTCATTAGCTAGTACCTTTTCATGAAGAAAATGAAACTTTATAGCAATGTGTTTAGTTCAAGAGTGCATAATAGGGGTTTTTGAGATATTGATTGCACTAGTATTAGCACATAGAATAGTAATAGGTTTGGGAATTTCTATACTCATGTCAAATAATGTCTATGACATCCAGATTACCTAAGTTTAGCAAGAAGTGGTAGCTATATATTCCGCTTCAGCAGTAGAGAGTGAAATAGATTCTTGTTTTTTGTTGTGCCAAGCCACTAAACAATCACCAAGAAAGAAAGCAACACCACTGGTGCTTTTTCTATCATCTAGACAACTTGCCAAGTCAAAATCAGTATATGCCACTAATGAGAAATCATTGATTCTAGGATACCAGAGCCCATAATCAATTGTGACTTTTACATATTTAAGAATCCTTTTAATAGCATTGATGTGGGATTCCTTAGGAGATGCCTGAAATTGAGAAACCATGCAAACAACTTCCATTATGTTAGGTATTGAGGCTATTAGATATAATAGGTTGCCTATCATTGACCTATAGTCAGTTGGGTTGACAGTAGGAGAATCATCAACCTTGCTAAGTTTATAGCCTGTAGCCATTGGAGTGCTAATTGGATGACATTCATTCATTTGAAACCTTTTTAACATTTCTTTCGCATATCTTGTTTGAGATAGAAAGATACCAGATTCAAGTTGTGAAATTTGAAGACCTAAGAAGAATGAAAGTTCTCCCAACATAGACATTTCGAATTCAAATTCCATGATTTGTGAGAATTTTTTACTCAAGGCAATATTGTTGCAACCAAAAATGGTGTCATCAACATAAATTTCAACAACAAGAATATCATATCCTTCAATTTTAACATATAGATTGTTGTCTACTCCTCCTCCAATGAAACCTTTTGACAGTAAGTGACTATCCAATCTAGAGTGCCAAGCTCTAGGAGCTTGTTTTAGGCCATATAGAGCCTTTTTCAGCTTGTAGACATGATTGGTTTTTTTTTAATAGGTAAACCCTTTAGGCTATTCTATGTACACTTCTTCTTCTAAGTACCCATTCAGAAAGGCAGTTTTTACATCCATTTGATATATAGTAAACAAATTGAAAACAAAATATGCCAAGAAAATTCTAATTGATTCAAGCCTAGCAACTGGTGCAAAGGTTTCACCGAAGTCAATACCTTCTTGCTGAGCATATCCTTTGTAGACATATCTAGCCTTGTTATGAGCAACATGGCCATTTTCATCATGTTTATTTCTAAAAATCCACTTACCTCCTATGAAATTTTTTTCATTTGGTCTTGTGACTAGCTCCCAAGTCTGATTTTTCTCAATTTGATCAATTTCTTCCTGCATTGCATTAAGCCAGCATTCATCAGTTAGAGATTCATCAAAAAAAATTGGCTCAAACTAAGTGATTAAACAAAAAGCAGTAAGCTCAACTATGTGAGAATTTTCATCATAGTTAACTATTATTTTCCTTGTTTGAACTCTTGTTGATTTATCTCCTATAATCAAAATATTTAGGATGGTTTCTAGCAAGAGATTTTGGAGTTTTAGTTTCACATATTTCAGAGCTGATTTTAACATCTTCAGATTTTGTTTCAGCTAGTTTAGGACTTGTTGATTTTGTTTCAGGCTTTGCAGTTTCAAAGCCTTCATAAATTATATCATGTTTGAATTCTTCCTCTTCATCATCCTGCATAGGTTCAGCATCTAAAAGAAGATTTTCATCAAATTTGACATTTATTGATTCAACAATTTTATTCAGCCTATTGTTAAAGCATTTAAAGGCTTTGTTGTGAGTAGAGTATCCTACGAAAATACCTTCATCTGTCTTAGATTGAAAACTGCCTAAGTTTTCATCATCTCTCTTGATAAAACACTTGCAGCCAAATATTCTGAAATATTTAATTGAGGCAGATTTACCATACCACAGTTCATATGGAGTGAAATTTGATTTCACTCTGATCTGGACTCTATTCAAAATGTAGACAGTTGTATGAAAAACTTCTTTCAAGTACATGTTTGGCAGATTTTCTTCATTCAACATAGTTCTTGCCATCTCTTTTACAGTCTTGTTCTTTCTCTCAACTACCTCGTTCTGTTGGGGTGTTCTAGCAGTAGCATATTGTCTTTTCATGCCATGTTTTTCATAGTAGTCTATGAATTCTTGTGAGTTGAATTCACCACCTTTTTCAGATCTTAAACATTTCAATTTTAAATTTGACTCTCTTTCTACCATTTTTCTAAAAACTTTAAAATGTTCAAAAGCTTCTGATATATTCTTGAGAAAGGTAACCCATACCATACGAGAGTAGTCATCAACAAATAGCATGAAATATTTCTCACCATTAATAGATCTAGTCCTTGTAGGACCACATAAGTCAGTATGAACAATTTGCAGAAGTTTAGTAGAGAAATGTTCCTTGGATTTAAAGCTTATGCCAATATGAAGGCAGTCTTAAACTCTTTTAGTTTCTTCAAGTTGAGTTTTTAATGAGACTATCTCGAGATTTATGAGTTGCTCATGTGAAGTATCTTGAGCAGTATTTTGTTCTTGAGCACACATTTGTTTTTTAAGTTTCCTTAGCTCTTTTAGAGCACATTTCGATTCTCCTTCATAATCAACTTCGTCATCTTCAGCATCATTGTTGTTAGTTTCATCTTGCTGAATGATTTCAGCCATGAAGAGATTTTCATCCTCTTAATCTAAAGAACCTTCAGATTCAAAGTCTGTTTCATTTTTTCTAAACAAACTTTTCTTCTTTTTGAAATTGAATTTTTGTTTGGGTCTATAAGCCTTTTTCTTGGCAAGTTTTTTAGACTTTTTGTTATCACTGTTTGTGTCACCATAGGGGCACTTTGCAGCAAAGTGGCCTATTTTTCAATAGTTAAAGCATTTGAAGGGAAGATTTCCCATATACTTTCCAGAGCCCTTTTTGAGTTTCCTCACAAACTGGGATTCTTTAGAATCAGAAAATTTTGATTCAGTGAGCTCATCCCTTTCTTTCCTTTCAACATTAAATGTTGCTTCTTTTGCAGTGGTTTTTATTTACTAATCCTCATTTCATAGGCAGTCAGAGTGCCTTGTAGGCTGTCAAGGTAAGCTGGGTAAAGTGTTTCTTCTCTTCTAGAGTAGCTACCTTAGTTTCAAATTTTGTTGGTAAGGTTCTGATGACCTTGGTTACAACATCAAATTCCTTGACTTCTTCTCCTAGACCCTTAATTGCATTGACTATTTCATCAACTCTCAAATAGTAGTCAGCTACTTTTTCATCATCCCTCATTTTTAATTCTTCAAATTAGTGTTTAAAGTGAGGACTTTAGACTATTTTACCTTTTCATTTCCTTGATAGATAGTTTCAAGTTTAGTCTAGATTTCCCTAGCAGAATTGTAGTGCATGACTTTGATGAAGACATCTTTAGTTAGAGCACACAGAAGAGCATGTTTTTCTCTTGCATTGGTTTCATATCTTTTATTTTCATCAGAAGTAGTAGGCAAAGTAGCTGGTACAGTGTACCCAGATAATACTGTATTACTATGCTCCAAACATCGAGGTCAATAGAAATTAAATAAGTCTCCATTCTGATTTTCTAGAATACATAATCAGTTCCATCAAATAATGGAGCTCTAGTCATGGAAGTACCTTCATGAGCTTGAGACATTTTGAATAGACTCCAAGTCCGGAATCAATCCTAGGTTGGAAAGACCTATCAGAGGACCCTAGGATCTGATACAAATTGTTGGAGTGAAAAGACACTAAGAGGGGGGGTGAATTAGTGTTATTAAGTTCTTTACCAAATTTAACTAAAACTAAAATAAACCAGACATATGCTCTCATTTATCAATGATAGAATCATTCATGTATTGAATGCAATCACATAAATTGAAATGAGAATAGTGAAACATAGCATTTTAAAGAAATAAAGCACTGAACCAAATGAATCATAGAAACTCAAATAGACACAAGATATGTTGAGTGGAAAACCCTCCTGGGGTAGAAAAACCACTCCTGAACCTACTGCCTTTTTCAGGCTTTCATTTCAATAATTATTTTGACAATGCCTCATTGGCTGATTTTTGAGCATCGACTCAAGGAGCACCAACCCCTCTATTTAGAGACACCAATCTCAAGGAGCACCAACCCCTTTTCTGTTTTTCAATAGAGCATACAATGATACAGAGGATCTCTATGTTTCCCTGATTTCTATCAAGTGCCTCTTGACAGACAATGCATATAATTCTCAAGATTCAAGAATGACTCTTTAGAGTTCCATCCATTATCAAGCCTTAAGACAGCTTGAGGAAAATCTAGTTATAGTCTCAATACAACTTCTCATCAAACTGTATTACAGTGGTGTGTTGTTCCTTTCTTTTTCTCACACTTTTTCAATCTTTCATGATTCAATTACAAAAATAGTTAACACACTATTTTCCAAATTTTCAGCATCAAAAGATAATTACCCCATTTCCTCACTAAATAGAACTGCCCTTTTTACTTTTTAGGTTTATCAAAGATGATTAATCCCTAATCTCTTTGTTTTCAACAATTTACAGATAACATAATAATTTGCAAATTTCGGTTATAGCTGAAACTGTTTTTACCAGACAAAGGAAGAGGTGACCTTTTCAAGGTTTTTACATCTTTGACAAGTTACTGTTCAGGTAATACAAAGTTTGATTTAGCAGAATATTTCCTCCAATCTTGACAAGAAAAGACAGTATGTAAAAATAGAAATGGCAGAACCCTATCCAGTCGAGCAGCCTACAAGGGCAGAGCTTAACCAAACAGTATCAAGACATGCATGTGTGCATGAATAATAACCACTGAAAACAACTACATAAAAAATAACTGAAAGTTTATTTTGAGCAAATGAATCCTCATATAGAATTTACCCAAAAGTAGTTACCCATGACCTCAGGTGAGAGGATGAATAGATATTCCAAGAACAATACTTAATAAATGGCTGCAAAACTTTAAGTAACCAAAACCATTTTGTTGTGAAACTAAAATCATAAACTGATGCATTCAAGAACAATTACCAATGACTCCAAGAGTCAAATTGAGAAGATTCTTTAGGCTTCACAAATACCCACTACCGAAAAATTCCATTCCTTAAATATGATATGGTAACACTATTGAAAATGTGATTCTAGGCATGCGAAATTCATTATAATTCTGACTGAGAAAAGAATAGACCAAATCTTCAAATTTCATGTAGAAACAAACAATTATTCCTTATTAACCTTGACTGTAAGGGTAACGGTTCTACAAAGATAAATAAATGAGTACCTATGAAGACCAGAAATGAATTTCCAATGAGAGATTTACCAGATCTGTGAAGTGACTGAGTAGCCCGAGCTCTTTCCCCATTCGAGCTTCCATCCGATGGTAGGAGACCGACAGGGGAAACGACCATTGTCATGGTCTTCCTATTTTCCTTATACACTGACAAAGATTAGTAACCCAGTAGATTTCTCAGTGAAACAACTAAGAGAAAAATACCTTGATGGCAGCTAGAGTAGGGTTCCAAACCCTTTGAGCAAAAGAAATAATGTTTAGACCTAAACTTTCAAACCAATCAAATTGTGATCCTTTGCAAAGTATGATAGTGTTTGGAGTCTAAAAGGACAGTAATCAAAAAGACTCATAATACTCTTTGAAATCCGTGGGCAGTTCAAAGATAATCATGCCAACAAAAATCAATCTCATAATACCTTTTCAAATCCGGGGAAGATCAATGACTTGCATGCTGACAGGCATTATAACATTTGACTGATTTAGACAGTGTGAAAATATCTACCAAGACAACCTTTGAAGAGTATTGATATGACCACATTACTCATCACATGCTGAATTCCCAATGAACAAGGTTCAGTCACATCCAATGTGACTTAACATATTAACCAATGCCTTTACCTGCTATCGGCCTTTAGGCCCAAATAAATATCAAACAATAGACCCGATTCAAATGCTAATGAGAGATCAAACTTTATACCTTTAACCAAAGCCGATTTTCCATCACATTAAAATCCAATTCCATATAGTGTGACAAAGATAATGGCCAATGCCTTGAGAAGTGATAAGGACTGAAAACAAGTTAAGTTCTCAAAGCCATACTCCCATGCCAATTACCATACATGAAATGAAAAGGAATGATCAAAGTGTATCTCAAATCCATAAACAAAATAATGATCAAACCCCTATAATATGCCAAAGATTGAACACCGAGTGCTCAAAACATTAAAAAAATTATTCCTCATACCCATGCCACTGACTGAAAATAGAGAAATATACCTTTGACGAATATCAAGAACATATTTCAATTTCAAGATGCTTGTAACTGATCAAGCCATAATTAATCAACCTGTAGAAAAACTGAACATGCCAAACACATGTAATCAAGTGAAACATTGAAGCACAAATTATCAAATCAGAAACATGTCACCTAAACAATGGAACAAAGAACCTATAACCAAAATGTCTCAACTAATATCTCCACATGGAGTTGAGTTATCAGTACCACCATATATAGTAACAACGGTGAAGTAAATATGCCAATTAGGAGAGCAGATCAACTGAGTGAGTAACCATCAAGATGCCAGAGTACCATATATTGTCATCAAGGACAAATTTACACAAGACAAATTCAACAGGAAGGTCCTGATGAAAGTAGGGGCATAAGCTAGACTATTGATACCATATTTTACAACAATAGGTTCATTATCTCCTCAAGGTTCTATAAAACCCATGATAGGGTAGACTTCTTTGGTGGTGACAGTCCTTTCAACATTCAAGGGTGGAAGACTCTTCAAAGTCATTGGGCAGCATGAAAACCACAAGAACAACATGTATTGATGATAAAAATGACATCAAGGCTTTCCCAAGGTTTTTTTAACATCCACATGCATGGATAGACTTAAAATTAGAAATCTTCAATGGAGCAGACTATGGGACACTCATATGCAAGCAATGAATAATATTCACCATGTGATAGAGGTGTCAACCAAAGGTTCCTCTAGGGTGTAACATCAATATTAGACTTGTATCAACCTTCAAAGGCTCTACACAATGTTACAATGCCAACACATTGGCAAACAACCACAACACAAGTTCAATCTACCTGCAACCACAACAACAAACAAGGACTGTCCTTCAAATTCTCATCACCCATGCATTTTTCAAGCCTCAACTCTTGAGGGTCATTAGAGTACATCAGGACATAGCTTTTTACATGATTTTTTGATTTGATCATGGAAGAAATGTAAGAAATAGCATTTTGATTGCTCTCTGAAACCCTAGGTAGGGTTTTGAGTGACCTCCACTATAATGTTGATAACTTCTTGCAATCTTAATGAAATGGAATTAAAAAAAACCATAAAAAAGCTAAGTTTTCCTTCACATGATATAATTAGTGTTCAACCCAGACAAGGCACCAACAATCTGTACAACATGACAGAATCTGAAAGAATGCAAAAAAATAAAGGAAATAAACGTGCAAAAGAGAGTTTCATTCTCCAAACTTCATTACAACCCCTCTCCCCAATATTACAAGGCCTATTTGAATTTTTTCAACCATATTCTAACCGTCCCCAACCATATCTAGCTTAATTACATCAAATTAAATTAGTTTGCAAAAAATTGCAAAGTTGCTTGATAACTTTTGAGCAATGTTGACAACATTTGCATTTTTACTTAATCTTGCACCTAGAGACTCCATAATGACTCAAACTGACTCAAAATGGCCTAAGAAGACCTTATTACATGAAATTAATGCTCACATGACCAAAATCCAAAATTCTACTACATGACACCAAGGGTGCACCTAAACCAAGGGTTCCCTTGCTCCAGGTCCTCAGGAAGGAATTCAACTAGTTAGAGAGAGAGTTTATTATGTAGATCAAATTGATTCAAGATGCATTCATCAAGAATAAATCAATAAATCTTATCAAGACTAGTTAGGATGATAATACATTAATATGTACAACCATTTTGTAGTTTAGGGCCATTAGAAATAATCATTATATTCTATCAATTTAACATACAGATAGTGATGAATTTAAAGATGGTGTAAACTAATTATTTGTGGTATTTTTAATTTAGATTGTAAAAAAAATTAATTCTCAAAAAAGGCTATCATATTTTTTATAGTTTTATATTGAGTGATTCGTTAATCTATTTGATAAAAAAATAACATATAAATTATAATTTTGTAAACATAATTTCTTAAGATTAATATTAGGTGCTTTCAAATTTTAATATTTTTAATAAGATAGATTTTTAAATTAATTAGTAGATAATAATTATAATTTAGACACATTGAGTTATTATACACAATTTTTTGCATATATATTGGTCTTGATTCTTTCATTGAAATAAGGAAATTAATATGGAGTGCAAGATATTTTTTTGAAAATTTATTAACATAATTTACTCTTTTTCTAATTGTCTCAATTATATGATAATATTTTCTATAAGAAAATATGTTTAGTAGAAAAAAGTAAAAATATAATATAATTAGAAATTAAAGATTGAGATCTACTCAATATATTTTTTTGAAAATTATTTTTGATTAAAATAGTAGACATTAAAGTGATAAATTTCACCCCGATAATTGTTGAGCATATAACATGGAGTAAAAACATTGCCATGTTTTGCATCAATGAATTTGATTAAAATAAGGGATGTTCAATCGTATACCCTTCCAAGCAAACACCTAAGTTATATATTTACAATATCCTACTCATTAGTGTTATAACCTCTTACCCCTTTAGTAAATTTTTTCACTATTGTTTATTTTAGTTTTTGGAAAAGCCTTTTAACAGTAAATTTGAGCTTTATTTTTAATATTTAATCTATTTATTTTTTTCATATATACAACTATTTTTAGAGTTAAGACTTTTTTTTGTCTTTTATAGTCATATTTGTGTAGAGAAATGAGAGTAAATTGTATAAGAGAAATGGGAAAAGATTTTATCAACAGAAAATGACAATAAAATTATTTTTTAAAAAAATAGGAAAGAGATGACATTTTATGTATAATTTATCAACATATTATTACTACAATTGAGCATGGTTTATGTTGAGTTGAAAGAACACACAATATTTAGTTATTTAAGTTAGTTGTGTCTAATTTTTCTTTAGCTTAGCTTGTATAATTTATAATAGCTAATATAATTTAATTTTAGAACTTTATTTTAAGATGAATATTTAGATATAACTTCGAATAATTATATAAATTCTTGATAATTTTTTATATTTAGATTCATAGCATGTTATAAGTAGCTTATATTAATTGCAATGGTATTATCAGAACATTAATTCTAAACCTAATTTCTTAGTCAATTTCATAAATATTTCACATAAATTGAGACATTTTTTTGGTGAATTGGGTATGTGAATAACATGCAATTTCTTATACTATTTGAACTATTGTTTATATTAAAATAAAAAAATTGCAAACTTCAAATAGTATGACTCTACTACTCCATAAAATATTAAATCCTTTTTCTTAGGTCACTATGAATCTTATTACCAATCTAGTATATATGACCCTCTTTTGGGAACTCATGAAAGAATTTTTTTGTATTGATTAAATTTTGTACCTATATAAGTTTTGATCTTACAATCAAGTTCAATAACAAACTAAATCATATCCACCTACACCTAGATTATCATCTAAGTGAATCAAACTCAAAACATCATTTTCCATTAGCTAATATGAAACCAACTATATACTTTAAATAGGTTAACTTTTTCACAATACCCATATCTAAAAACATTACATTAACCACAAGTTGTTATAAGCAAGAAAAATGAATTATGAGAAAAAAAATAACAAAACAACATTGAGATCTCAGTATATTCACATCAAATCCACCCTCATAATATTCCTAAAAGACATGGTAGAGTGCATCTACATGAATATTGGACTATGGTTAGTGATCTTCATCTTAGATCCATTTACAAGGGACGCATTTTTCATATTATAGTCTAATTTTCATACAACCGTTAGTGTTGAAGTGAAGAGAATATAGAGCCATTAAAAAAAATATACATTACCAAAAATATATTTGGAATGATGAGATGGAAAGAACAATTTTATATAAAATGACTAGTAACCTTCACACATTCTCTATACAAATATAATTTCATCCCACTTCTAACAACATGTAAAGTTGCAAAAGTAATTTTTAACACCCACTACTTGTCTTACTACTTAACATCAATTGAAACCTAATGTTCAATCCCTAGAAAAAACCTTTACTTTTCCTACAATCCTTAACATCAAAATTGAAGAAAACAAAGATCTATTAAAAAGTAAAGACATTTATTTAATGGATCTTTAAACCCTCACCCTGCAAAGCCTCAAACTTTCCCTCTAGACCAAACACAATTCTTTAACCATTATTATTATTATTATTATTATTGCATTCCAAACCATTCAAACCTCTTGCATAAAAGTAAAAAATAAACTATAAATAAGCATAAGAAAACTTCTCACACACATAATTGAGCAACACAAACTCAATTGAAAATTTAAACACAAATAGTTGTCAATACAATCACAAAACTTGCAAAAAATACATCTTCGACACACAGAATCCCAGCCTCTTGTAGGCCTCTACATTTTGTATTCATGTCTATTAAGATAGTGCACTCTTTCTTTCATTTTGTATTTACTATAGGTCTCTTGAAGATCTCTACATTTTGTATTCATGTCTAAATAAAAACATTAATTTTTCAAGTTTATTGTCCAATATTTATTTGATAAATTGATCGTGGATAATTGTGTGCAATATGCTTACATATATTAAAAATAGTTTATTATTTTGTAACATAACATTCAATTAACTTTAATTTTTGCTTAATAAAAAGTATAAAAATATACTAACAAAATTTGCATGAACCAATCAACATGCCAAAAATGTAGTATATTTGAAAAAAAAAAACATAATAAAAACATTAACTTAAAAGAAATATTTAAAATAATAATAGTAATTTTTATGTTTGCACCTATTCAAAAGACATAGGTACAACCAAAACCCAAGAACAATTATGTAATAAAATAAACACATTAACAATCACTTGCGGTACTTAAGTGGAGGCACCTAAAAAGCTAACCTTAAGATTAGAAAACGTGAATAGGCCTCTATAACTCTACCATAGCATAGACTTCATTATATTTCATAAGATCACAGTGAGCCTCATCAATGGTTATCTCCATGAATATATTCTCACCGTAAGGATCCTTACAATATCTTTCCCATCCAGCAATCTTTATGTCATCGAGCTTCTCCATGGAAATGTTGCACATCCAAGGGACAACACATAGGCACCACAAAATCAAGAAGTAAGCAAATAAGAGAGAAAGATAAAAAATAAAAGATAAGAAAAGATGAAGAAAACAAGAGATGGGGGGATTTGGGAATTCAAGGTCAGATAAGCTCATCAAGATAGGTAATACATAGTGTAGGAGTGAAATATCATCAATCCCAAGAACTCTCAGATCTAAACAATAGCACATGAAAACAAATAAAAAATAAAAAATTGGGTCAACATGGAAGGGAGTCCTAAATTCCCCCCAACACTTTGCATCATCCTCAATTGTTGAAAATCAAGATACAACATATAGAAGAATGATACAACACATAGAGGAAGTTTACAACACAATTTCACTCTTATATCCAAGAACCTACAAGGGTGACAAGGGTCCTATAGGAACACATAAAATAAGTACAGGGGAACACAACACACACAAATCTAATCTACAAATAAAGAAGAGGTACTCTCGTAGTCCTCATTAACCAGGAGGTCATCATTCTCCCAATCTATATCATCATAAGGGGAGGGCAGACGAGCCTACAAGGGTACGATAGCAAGAGGAGCACCCTCCAACTCTCCTATGACAAGAGCCAAGGAAGATAGCCCCTTAAGGTATTCTTCACTCAAATCCTATGAGGTAAAAGTAATCGATATTGCAAATATTGCTAAAAAATATGGGAATTCATCTACCGAGTTAAACATGCACATAATAGGAGTGCAATGTGTTAACTGAGCGAGAGATGAAGGAGGTGCCCGAGATCCACCATCAAACTCATCGAAAGAGATAGTGACAAAATGAGGAGATGCTGACGATGCCTCTGTCACCAGGATGGTGCAAGCCAAAGAAAAACACTCTCTCTTGAAGGTAATCCCTTCTTCCAACCTCCATTGGAAGCGAGGTCATTATCCAACTTATGCTTCATTAGAGGATGTAAAATCCCCACAAAGGAAGCGAAAGGTGAGGAGGAAGAGGACAAGGCTACAACAGACACCATCGTGGTGTTTGGAATGTCCACGAGTTGAGAAAATGGAGGGATGCTCAAGAGGGACATCAAAAGAGGAGGCTTCACCAAGGGAGCAATGAACACCTACACCCTTTTGGGGTGAGGGTCATCAGTGTTCATGAGAGGAGTCGAAAGCAAGATTGAGGTGATGGGAATCAAAGTAGAAGAAACAAAGGAGGGAGGCACATTAGGATATGTTGAAATAGGAGTTGTTGGCTCCTCTTTTTATTTCTACAAGAAAGATTTCTTAGAAACTAGATCCTTCCTTTGATGCTTACGCTCATGCGCAAGCTAGTTTCATCAGTTCTAGGAACTATAATTTTCTTCTTGAGAAGGAACAAGGGGCTCATGTTCCACCATAGGTGTGTTATCCACAACTGTTACCGGTGGAAGGGTAGCCTCCTGGACTATAGTAGGAGAAAGAAGTGTAGGAGTGGAGACTAAAATAGGTGGAGAAGCAGATTCAAGTGTCTCAACAATGGGCCTTTTCCCATTCACTGTCCGAGGGGTAGGAGTAGTAGGAGGCTACAAAGGCTAAGACATAGGGGCAACTCCATGAGGGCCCTTCCCCTTACCATAGACAATGCGCCTTGGCACCATGGGTAAGATGGGAAGTTCAAATACCTTATTATTGGCCTTCCACCAAGCAGTAACCATTGGACTCCTTCTGTGAGGCATATGAGCAAAGGCCAAAGGTGTCATAGCAAGGCGAAAGAAAAAGAAGATGAGAAAGCAAAAGAAGAGGAAGGCTCTTGTGCGCAAGCAGACTTCCCCTTCCCCTTTTGAGAGGAGGAGGAGGTAGCCAGATTCTATAAAATCATAGAGCCTTTAATGAAAATGGCATAAGGGGAGACAAGGTAGGTTGCCTTTGATGTTATGCCCCCTTTCTTGTATTTAACATAGGTGTGATACAAAAAGTCCATTCTTAGAGGAAGCATGCCAACAAGAGCAAGCCAAAAGTGATCTAATGAGTAGCCCCACACAACACCAAAGGTTTATATCCAGTGTCATGCACAATGTGCACAAAACCCTCATGAGAAAACTTTAAACACTTATGAATTATTGAAGAAACTACATTCATGGAAACTAGCCATGGGATGCCTAGTTTCACTCTCTAAACAAGTTTGACTCTGAGATGATATCGAAAGGATAGTTCATAGTCCTAGGTCCTACCAGGACTGAGAGGATGATGGAACCGATTGGGGGGACCGAGATTCTATCGTGCATACATATTATGGTTTTTGAATTTTCATATTCCTCCCTATGTAGAAAATTTAATAGAAGAGTCTCCTTCATTACCATGTTCACACGACTCCCATGGTCAACTAGAACACTAGTCACGATGTTCCCATTGATGTGATTAGGAATGTATAGAGGAGAAGGATGCTTGTTCATGTTCGTAGGCAAGTCTTGCAAAGTGAAAGTTATAGTTGGTGATTCAACCTCAGGTTGCACAAGAGGAATAGGTGTAAATGAAACCATGTTTACATACTTCGAGAACTCAGGGGAAGTAGAACCAGAAGGTTCAATAATTAGGTTCGTAGAGTGAGACAAAAAAGGATCCATGTAGATATGAAACTCGCTATTAGCCTTTTCCATAGACTTATTCACATTTTTCTTTTTCCCATTGAGGTAGATGGTACCATCATCGATGTGATCATGTATCTCATGATGCAGGCACATGCATCTTTCGGTATCATTTCTGGGGATTCGATGGTACTAGCAGAATATGTTCTCTTCATACCAATCAAGGTAACGTTCAATAAGGGATTGAGGATCAAGAAATTAGGTTATCACTTTGTCTTTCAATAATTTCTTCAAGATAGAAGTCTATGATTTTGATAATTTTTTGAATTGTTTGTTGCATTTGAGGCCATTGTTGCTAGATGCAATAACTACATTCGAAACAAATTTACCTTTACCAGAGATTAACACAATGGACCTACCCTCAGGATGGGAATGCGAGGAACATCCCCAAAACTGGGGAATCTTCTGTTGTTGTTCTCGCAATATGCCACAAAGATGTGCAAAAGAAGGGTATTTCATCAAAGAAAACTTCTCTTGCCAAGACCTCTATAGGTTGCCAATGAAAACCTTCTACACATCTGAGTTGAGAAAATGATAGGATATTTGTGAAAATAGTGCTTGATATCGAGCAATGAAATTAGTTATCTTCTCATAATCTCCCTGCTTACATCGGATGAGGTCCAAAAAGGACATCTTCAACCCAATGTTTGCTTGGAATTGCTAGAGAAACTGATTCACAAGCTAATCAAATGAGAATATGGAATTATCTGGCAAGGAATAGTGCCATTCTAGGTTTGTATCCTTGAGAGATCTTTGAAACAATTTAGTCATTAATGAATCATGGTGGAAGAAATCTATACACATGGCATCAAATGCGGACACATGTGTTTGTGGATCTCCCTTACCACTATACTTCTCAAAAATTGGAATCTCTATCCCCTAGGGGAAATGAGTGTTTAGAATTGGTATTGATAAAGGTCTATGATGAAAGAAAGGTTTGAAAATTAGCTGGGAGGTTGCCTGGGATAGCTTTGCTAGCTAATTCTACATTTGACCCATATTCTATAGTAGAGCATTCAAAACATGATTATATGATGAAACAAGACCAGTGGAATTGCCTCCAAAACCACCGCTAGAGCCACTAGAGCCACTAGAGCCACCGATCCCCATTTTTCTAGAGCCACCATGGGCCCTAGAGTTACCATCACTAGAATTAGAAGGATTAGTGTTGAAACCCAAAGGGATTTTGTTTACTTTGAAGATTAGAGGTTCCTCACGAATGGGGGTGGTGTCGATGAAAGGGCTTGATTTGGCCATGTATACCGATGTCACGGGCATCAAAACTCCTATATATGTCTTCCAAAGGTTTCAAGCCTAGAACTTTGGGTAACACCCGATCTAGAGTTGTATGAAGGGACATATGTTTCCACTATGTCAGTGATTCCTTGGAGAAGCTCCAGGCCCACTTGAGCTTTTTCTAGCATTTAGGTCTCATTTCAATGATAAGTCTAGCAACCATAGCATGTTTCTCTCTTTTTCAATGATTCACGAGGTCCAATAGCCTCTTATCTAGAGAAATGATATGCTCCATAGGAATAGCGAGAGAATTGTCCTCGTTTAGAGTTGGGTTCATACGAGAAATGGGAGGGATAGGAGCACGAGTGGTTTCTCCAAAGAAACTCATCTCTACTCCTAAAACCATCTCCTGAGAAGCGAGACCAGTAGTGACCTTCAAGAAATCCATCTCTAAATATTATACACTTCTTCTAGCAACATACTAGGAGGTTGTAGATTGGGTTCTAAAGCTCATAAAGACTCACAAAACACAAGTCTACAACCTTCACGAGGCTTGAGAGGAATAATCTCGACACAAGGAAAAAAATGCTACAATGTTCATGTTGGGTTCACTAAAATGTAGAGGAGGGGGGCCGGCTAGTTCGAGAGCCTAGGTCACAAGATGGTCCAAAGCAATAGGCTACCCTTATCTACCTCAAGCCTTGGTAAATTATTGGAAAGGTTAAGCGGTTAAGGTAATCTAGTTGATACTATCCTTCTGCTAGCCTGAATGTTTCAGAAGGTCAAATGAGTCAATTCCCAGAGTTCAATTTGCAACTCAAACAACTCACTACTTGAGGATAGCAACGCAGGACACAAAATCCAGTGTGGCATGCTAGCATCTCAGTGGGGCATTGGCATCTGTATATATAGAGAGTGTTAGGAGTAGACAAAAACACCAGAGAATAAGCTAATAGATTGACTAAGATGATTTATGTTGTGATGGAATGTAAATGAAATACAAGAATAAAGTACAACAAGAAGAATACTTCTACAACACTAAACTAGAATTGATGAAAGAAGGGTGATAAAGGCAAACCTTTGAACCTTCAAGTTGAGATCTTCACTAACTTCACTTGACAAATAACCTACACACACACAAGAATGAGAAAATGTTGGGGTTGTGTTTAGAGGACTACCTCAGTCAGTCCCCCGCTTTGGTGTTTCCACCTCCATGGACAACTAAATAGAAATGATTGTATAAAAATATGATAAAGAGAGTATAAAAATGGAAATACCAAGCAATACTCAAACAACAATATGCTCCAATGCAAATATGATAATGCAAAAGTGAATGAAAATGGTGGATATCACCTTCTCAACCACGTGCTCTCAAGACAAATGGAGGAAGGAGTGAGCTTGCAAGCTCTCCAAAGCCAATGTTGCAACAATGGAGAGGAGGAGCCAACAAAATGATAGCTTACAACTATAATGGAGGTGGTGATGCAACTTAAAGGAGATGAAAGTGACTAAGTAGAGTAAATTCGATCAAGAAGTTGTTAAGAAGTGTGAAGAAGATCAATGAGATAAAGAGTTACATATTTTTTAGGAAAAAGGAGGTAAAGAGCCCATTTGAAGTAAATCAAAAGAGCATCAAATTTTATACTTCTCATCTAATGGAGTAGTGTAATGCCTCTATGGATTCCAGACTCAGGAAAAGGTGGTGGGTGTATGTATTGCATTATCGGATTTAATTCTCTAAGGTAGGGGGTAATGTAAATGTGGAATTTTCCTAGGGGTGCAAATTCACATCATTACAATATTACACATGTTAATACTTATTTGAGATAAGGTTAGAAGTTATCTCCACAACCTTTGGAATATTAGTGCTATGGCCTTGTAAAGATAGCATGTTATTCAAGGTCCCTATGTAAAAACATAATATGTGTGGGTAAACCCATAATAGTGGTTTAAAATTTTGATGTGGAAGGAAATTTATAAAAATGATCACACATTCAAAATTTCATGTTTTAAAGGGTTCATTCGAACTAGGGGTTTCGCACGAACCCAAAAGAGGGGTTCGGTCGAACCCCTAGTTCGAACGAACCCCCTTTTGCATGCTGGGTTTGCTCGAACCCTATGATGTCACATTTCTTTGTAGAAATGAATGGAAAATTCAAAAAAAGGGGGGTTCACTCGAACGAACCCCCCTTCACCATTTTGATCGAAGGAGGGTTCATTCGAACCCCCCTTTTTTGCCCTTCTCGCCCTCTTCTACCAAATTTTAGTAGATTTCTACCCTTCGAAGCTCAGGTTGAGAATGAAAATGGAGGAGACTTCACAGACCCAACTAGAAGATGGTATTCCTCAGAGTGAGCTATCCAACGAATATAATTTTAATATGTTTTGATTTAGTTATGTATGTGGTTTTTTAGTTTTATTAAACATTGGTTTTTCACTAAAAATCAAGCTCTTTGTTCTGCACATGTGGAAAAATAGTAGATTATGAAAATAAAATTTTAAAAAATATGTTTGGGCTGGTATTGATGTCCTTGATCCATTAAAAAAATAAAATTGAATTTCGATACATACAGAAAAAGTTATGTTGTATACAGTCCGCCTATGTCTAAATTGCAATTGGTTTGACTTTGAAACTTGATTAAGGAAAAAATATTCAATAAAAAACTATGAGACCAAATGAAAGGGCTATATGTCATAGTTACAAATCTAAATTCGAAAAAATTGGAATTTTATCCTTCATACAAAAAAATAAGGTTGTATACGGTGAGCGTCACTTTTTAAAAATGTTGTTTTATGAAAAATACCAGTTTTCGTGGGAGATGAAAAAAAAAGCGCAATTTGATTCCAAAAAAATTTGAAAAAAATATTTTTAGAATCTACAGACAAAATGTGATGAGACTCTAGTTTTCATTATCTTCAAATTCCTCATGTCTTAGCCGCTATAGGTGCCTGAATATGAAGATTTAGTTAAAAATAATAATTTCAGTGTCTAGTTTGACCAAAAATTGTAAACCACTATTGTGGGATCACCCGTGTGCATGTGCCATGCCTATGCAAAATAAGCATTGGCTAGGACAATCCTAGGTTTTAATTTATAAGTTGAGTTAGATGGACTCTATATTCCCTTTCTTATTCCAATTGCTTACTTTCCAATCCATTTTCTTCCAAGAGATATATCTCTCTCACATTTTTTTTTACGTTTATTTCATGAATTTATACAATAACCCAAAGAGTGGCAATCAATTTTCACACCCATTTATTACATTACAACAAATATTAGTACAATAATTAATTTCTATTTGGACTCTTTTAAAAAAAAATCACTTATAAGTGCTTTATTTTATGATTTTTTAGTAATTTATTTTCATCATTTTGTTTTACATCTCTTTTTCTTTAAATAATTTACTATTTTATTTTTTTAGAAATTTATATAAAGTATATTTTTTTAATTATTTTCAAAGGGGAAACATTCCCATATATGACCTATTTGAAAACTACATATCTTCCAAGAAAAAAATGTTAGATTGAGGGTGTGTCCAATTGGTAAAAAATCAAATTTATGGTTTTATCGCTTTGTGTGTTTGTATGTGTGAGAGAGAGAGTAAAATATGTGCATGCAAAGTAGAATATGATGTTATTGTGTGGATCAAATTGAGTGAAGATGTCTTCATTAAGAATAAGTTGATACATTTTATGAAGACTAGTTAGGATGACAATACAATAATATGTACAATGATTTTGTAGTTTAGGGCCACCAAAAATAATCAAATAATCATCATATTCTATCAATTTTGACAAACAAATAGTGATGAATTGAAAGATGGTGTAAACAAATGAATTGTGGTATTTTTAATTTAGATTATAATTTTTTTTAATTCTAGAAAAAATCTATCATATTTGGTTAATTTTTAATAGAACATTTTATCATATTTTTTTTATAATTTTGTATTATTCTTTAACTGTTATTGATCCAAACATAACATATTTTATAATTTTGTAAACATAATTTCTTAAGACTAATATCAGATGCTTTCAAATTTTAATATTTTTTATAAGAATCTTTATGATAGATTAATGACATTGCGAGGTCACACCCATATATTAATATCATAAAATATTACATTGTTAGAGCATAAGTCTTGAGATATCCTTTACAAAATGAAGCCGTCTTCCAAAATTGCCTCCTATGTGCTACCATACCATTTCTATCCCTGTACTATCTACCTTGCAATTTCTTAATACATACATTTTAAATCCTAAAATCTGTTGACTATATCTACGACTACCTCCATTGCATTTCTTCTGATACTATGCAACTAACCCTCCTCTGCATTCTCTAGCTCCTCTACCACTTCCTCCATCAAGGTGAAGGTCCATAATACATCCCCAACCACCACCCCTTTCACGCATCCTTTCAGAAAGTTGATACCCGCTCGTGCTTGGTTTCACCTTCCTGCAACATTCATACCACTGCCCCATATTACAAATTTTTGTAGAGGTTCATGCCAATTGTTACCCAAAATTACACGCTGCAGATATCTCTTCATTCCTCCACACCACCGTGACCAGACTAGTTTTATCATTATGGCCTCCACCCGTTGTTCTACCTCCCCTGCATCCACCAACATTGCAAACAACATTGAGGCGATGCCAGAATTGATGCTGTATCACCCGTTCTTGTTCAAGTATTCATCTCCTAACACTATACACAGTTCGTGCAACAACAAATCGGGTCTTAGAGACCTCCATCAACCTCCTCTAAAAATTGTCCCCACATAAGGCCATCTGGCTCTTCCTTGACTTCAAACATATGTAGGTGTCCATGTTAGAGCCAAGATCAACTGGTCAAGTGATGACACTTGGCTAAGTTGTAAAAGAATGCAATGCAAATGAAATTGAACAGAATTGTGTAAAATCTTCAAAGAGGAGGATGCACGAATAGGAGAAAGATTTTGAGTCACTGTAGGAGTGCTCAACTCAAGGTGGCAACAAACATGCACCAAGTGGAAAATGAGGAATGTGACACGACCTTAAAGAGTTCAACTATCTCTTCAAGTGACACATCGACACATAAGATGGATTAATACATAGAGTAATAAACAATTAATTAATAATTATTTTACTCTAATGCCCCCCTTTAAGATCATCTTAGGTGGGTACACAAATGGATGGGTCCTAACAAGTAGGCTTGATGAGGTACCCATGTATAATGAAACTCTTCCAAAAGGTGGAGAAGATCCACTTGCCCTCCATTGACCTGAATGAGAATTTACTTTGATGAAGAATTACAACAAGCATTGGTATGGATTCTCTAGCGAATTTTTTGAAGTCTCACTTGCAAAAAAATAGAGGCTCACACCAATGTCAAAAGGTCTATGATGGAAGTGTAGATGCAACGTCTCATCTCCCTTCTAATTAGGGGTCACTTAAAAAGATCTTTAACTCCACACTAGGTACAAATTTGGAATCAACTTCTAAAGTGATGCTTACATGCGTTGATTGGAAGGAAAACAATATGGAAAATCTTGCAAGATCAATATTCTCCAGATGCTGCAAATTGTAGAGAGAGGGTAATATAGAGACTAGAAGATAGTTCACAGTCTCTACATGTAAAGCTATAAATGATGGCCTCCAATCAATTTGCATACGTAGGTGGCTTGTGACCTCAATTCATATAACCATTGAATATGAATAATTTTTAGGCAGTCACCTCTGATATTGGTGTAGATGTGTAGGTGACTTGAGTACTGTGATATTGCATGCAAGTCGCAAGAGACTACAAAGAGACATATTAGACTAGCCATGGATAAGAAAGTTGCATGGAGGACTAGAGAATGACTATGCAACAACCAACACAAAACCAAAATAAACCAAAAATAATTAACTATGCATATTACCAGACCAACACTTGAATCGTACTAGCTCTGATACCATGTTAGAGCCAAGATCAACTAGTCAAGTGAGCACTTGGCTGAGCTAAAAAGGAATGCAATACAAACTAAATTGAATAGAATTGCGTAAAATCCTCAAAGAGGAGGATGTACAGATAAGAGAAAGTGTTTGAGTCACTGTATGAGTGCTCAACTCAAGGTGGCAAGAAAGTTGCACCAAGTGAAAAATGAGGAATGCCACACAACCTTGAAGAGTTCAACTATCTCTTCAAGTAACACATCACCACATAAGGTGGCTTAATACATAAAGAGTAATAAACAATTAATTAATAATTATTTTACTCGAAGAGTCCATACTCCCCACTGCTTGTTACATTGTGACTATGCCCATTTATTGGTTGCTAAAATAGGCCAGGTATAATCATTTTTAAGTAGCTTGTCGTACTTTCCCTTGTGATTTTATCATTTCATTATATTTGTCATCCCATCCACCAATCTTATGCATGGAAGGTAGCCTATGAGCTTATGGGATGGCTACGGAAAATGTGCCAATCTCCTAGTGACTTGACTTCAACATCATCTACCATCATATCCACTTCCACCTTTGCAACATCATCCACAATTTCATTTCCCTCTTGGTATGCATGAGAGATCATGTATCTATCATATAAAATTAAGACTTCTAATATTTTCCTAAGCCAATTCTCCAACTTCCAGTTTGGTGTATGTTTTATTCAAATTGCATTGATTACGATTTGTGAGTCTCCCTCCATATGGATTTTTCCACATTTTAACTTCCTACCGACCTTCAACCTAACAGTGTTGCTTGAAACTCAACTTTGTTATTTGTTGACCTTCCTATTTTCTTCCTTTCCATTCTAAGTATATCCTTCCTTCATGATCTCTAATGGCACACCCTGCACCTGCCATCCCCGAATTACCATGTGCAACCCCATTGAAGTTTATTTTTATCTAGCCTACCTTTGGAGGTTCTCATTTTATATTATTTCTAACATAAGAGGGCATATTAGCCTAACCAGCCCCATAAACGAGGGTTATAAGATGTCTTTAAATTAATTAATAGAATAATTAGAATTTAGACACATTGAGTTATTATAAACAAACTTTTGCATATATATTGGTCTTGAATCTTTCATTGAAATAACAAAATTAATATGGAGGGAGATTATTTTTTCAAAATTTATTAACATAATTTACTATTTTTCTAATTGTCTCAATTATATGTTAATATTTTCTATAAGAAACATATGCTTAATAGAGAAAAGAAAAAATATAATATAATTAAAAATTAAAAATTGAGATCTACTCAATATAATTTTTTCAAAGTTATTTTTGATTAAATAAGTGGACCTTAAAGTGAAAATTTTCACCCTATAATTGTTGAGCATATAGCATGGAAGAAAAACATTGCCATGTTTTGCATCAATGAATTTGATTAAAATGAGGGATGTTCAATCGTATACCCTTCCAATCAAACACCTAAATTGTATATTTACTATATCCAACTCATTAGTGTTATAACCTCTTACCACTTTAGTAAAATTTTCCACTGTTTTTTAGTTTATTTATTTTTTGAAAAGCCTTTTAACATTAAATTTGAGCTTTATTTTTAATATTTACTCTACTTTTTTCATATTTATAACTATTTTTAGAGTTTAAGATTATTTTTCGGTCTTTCATAGTCATGTTTGTGTAGAGCAATGAGAGTAAATTGTATAAGAGAAATGGGAAAAATTTTATCAGTAGAAAATGACAATTAAACTATTTATAAAAAAAAAGATAGGAAAGAGATGACACTTTATGCATAATTATCAACATCCTATTACTATAATTGAGCATGATTTATGTTCAGTTGAAAGAATATACAATATTTAGTTATTTAAGTTAGTTGTGTCTAATTTTTCTTTAGCTTAGCTTGTACAATCCATAATAGCTAATATAATTTAACTTTGGATTATTTTAAAATGAATATTTAGATATAGCTTAGAATAATTATACAAATGTCCGATAAGTTTTATATTTAGATTCATAGCATGTTCATCAGCTTATATTAATTGCAAAGATATTATCATAACACTAATTCTAGACCTAATTTCTTAGTCAATTACATAAATACTTCACATAAATAGAAACGTTTTTAACTGAATTGGGTATGTGAGTAACATGCAATTTCTTATGCTATTTAAACTATTGTTATATATTAATAAATTTTAAAAATCACAAATTTCAAATAGTATGGCTCTACTACATAAAAGATTAAATATTTTTCTTAGGTTACTATGAATCTTATTACCAATTTGGTATATAGGACCCTCTTTTGGGAACTCATGAAGGAATTTTTTTGTATTGTTTGAATTTTGTACCTATACACTTTGATCTTGCAATCAAGTTCAATAACAAACCAAATCATATCCATCTACAACTAGATTAACATCTAAGTGAAGAAAACTCAAAACATCATTTTCCATTAGCTAATATGAAATCAACTATATACTTTGAGTAGGTTAACTTTATCACAATACGCAAATAAAAACATTACATTAACCACAAGTTGTTAAAAGCAAGAAAAAGAATTATGAGAAAAAAGAATAAAATACCATTTAGAACTTTTGACATCTAAGAGTATTCACATCAAAGCCACCCTCATAATATTCCTAAAAGACATGATAGAGTGCATCCACATGAATGAATACTTGTATGGTTAGTGATCTTCATCTTAGATTCATTTGAAGGGGCCCATTTTTCATATTATAGTACTATTGGCATTGAAAATGAAGAGAATAGAGAGCCAGTAAAAAGAAATACATTGCCAAATAAATGTTTTGAAACAATGAGATGGAAAGAACAATTATATAAGATGACTAATAACCTTAACAAAATATATATATATATATACATATCATTTCATCTCACTTCTGACATGCAAAGTTGCCAAAGTAATATTAATGTATAGGGCTTACCTTACTACTTAACATTAATCAAAACCTAATGTTCAACCTCTAGAAAAATCATTTACTTTTACTACAATCCTTAGCATCAAAAGTGAAGAAAACAAAGAGCTATTAAAAATAAACACATAACTAGAATTTTTTTTGTAACAATAACATGGAAGGAATAATTATATAAAATGAAAATGAATCTTCAAACCCTCACCATTGCAAACCCACAAATTTTCCCTCTAGACCAAACACAACTCTTTAACCATTAAAAAAAAATTGCATTCCTAACCATTCAAACCTCTTGCATAAAAGTAAAAAATAAACTATAAGTAAGCATAAGAAAACTTCTCACACACATAATTGAGCAACACAAACTCAATTGAAAATTAAACACAAATGCTTGTTAATACAATCGCAAAACTTGAAAAAAAATGCATCTTCAACATTCACAATTCGAACCTCTTGTAGATCTACATTTTACATTCATGTCTATTAAGACAGTAGACCCCACATATATAATAAAGTAAATTTAAATAATAATAATAATTTCTCGAATTGACTGTGCAATGTTTATTTGACAAATTGAACCTGGATAATTATGTGCAATACATGTATTAAAAACAGTTTTTTTTTTTTTCCATTCAATTAACTCTATTTTTTCTTAACAAGAAGTACAAAAATCTACTAGCAAAATTTGCTATGAACTGATCAACATGCCAAAAACATAATATATTTGAAAAAAATACTTAATAAAAACATCAACTTTAAAGCAATATTTTAAGAAAATACTAATCTTTATGCTTGCAACTATTCAAAAGACATACAACCAAAACTCAACAACAATTATATAATGAAAAACCATTAACAATCACTTGCGGTGCTTAACTGGAGGCATCTAGAAAGCTAACCTTATGATCAGAAAACGTAAACAGGCCTTTGTAATTCTACTGTAGCATAGACATCGTTATATTTCATAAGATCGCAGTGAGCCTCATCAATGGTTATCTCCATGAATATATTCTCATCATTAGGATCCTTACGGTATCTTTCCCATACAACAATCTTTATGTCATCGGGCTTTTCCAATTTACTGTAACAACATATTTTTAGTCTGTCGCCCAGTTGTGTTGCATAAGAATGCTTCTTAACACTGTCAGTGCTATTGGAAACAACTTTTGTTCACCGCATTGCCGCATCAGCTTTTGAGTTCACATGAGGGACTGCACCTTCACCGCTCTACCGCGCAACTCACACCATTGCTTGGCAGGGATGCGGGTACCGCAGCACCGCTCCGTTCCTTTTGCCTTCTTGCGGGATTGTAGGGGTTCTATCGCCACATCTCTTCTTTTTGTCTTGTGCGGCATTGCAGGATGCTGTCTTGTTTTGTTTAATTACTTATATATGGGCATTTATTATAAAATTAAAGTCATGTCTTTTCTTATTGTTGTAAGAGGACATTTTTTTAATTATGTTTTAGCTGGCTTTTATCGTGATAGTAATTGTAATTAATGTATGAGCTCTAGCTGTACATCCTTCTCGTGAAATCTGTAAAGTGTTATTTATGTAAAGATTTGTATAATATTTTTAAGATATGAAAGTGGATGCAATAAAATCTGATTCAGAACAGAAAATATATTTTTCAGTTTTTTGTGCAGCCGTAGCTGCTGGTATTCAAGTTTTCTGAGTTTAATATATATATAAATTTGGGTTGTTTTATTGTTGGCTTTTTTCTGTTTGGGTTAATTTTTCTCTTCTGCTCCTCCTTTCTAAATCCCACATCTGGTATTAGAGCCAAAGGAATCTTTGTTTTTTCTATTATGTCCGAGTCTTTTTCATTCTCTTGAAAGCCATGGCCTCCACTTCTGGTTCATCCTTGTCCAGTCTACAAACCCCTATATTCATAGAAAATAATTATAAGTATTGATCTTTAATCATGAAAGCCCTATTTCGGTCTCAAGACATTTGGGAAATTGTTGAGAATGGTTATGTGGAACCAGCAAACCAAACAGCATACAATGCACTCACACAAGCTGAGAAAGATGTCTTGAAAGAATAGAGGAAGAATGATGGTAAAGCATTATTCTATATTCATCAAGCAATGCATGAGAGCTTACTCCCAAGAGTAGCAACAGCAAAGCAAGCCAAGGAGGCACGGGATACACTTCAACTTGCTTACCAAGGTATGGGCAAAATAAAGATTGCTAAGTTACAGATTCTTAGAAGAGATTTTTAAAATTTATCAATGAGAAACTCTGATTCAGTAGAATCTTTCTTTACTCATGTTGTTGGTCTAATTAATCAAATTAAATCACATGGAGAGGTCATAGAGGATAGGAAAATTGTTGAAGAAGTCCTTAGAAGCCTCATCTATGACTCATGGAAGAGGACAACAAAGATTCAGTCTTAGAGGTAGAGGGAGAAATTCACCTCGAGGTGGGCATAGCAGCAACCCTACAAATAGTGCTAGTAGAGGTCAAAATCAAAATCTCAATCACCCAAGTGGCCAAAGATTTGATATATCACATGTTCAATGTCATTATTGTAAGAAGTTTGGACATTATGCTAATGAATGCCAGAAAAAAAAAGTATGATCAACACAAGCAAGGTCAAAATAAGTCAAGTAGTAGCACTCAAACAAGCACTATGTTCATTGCATGCACTAAAATTGTTGAAGCAGATTCTACTAACTCTCGTGTTGAATGTAATGTTGTCCAAGAAATCCCAAGTGATATATGGTACTTAGATTCTGATTATAGTAATTACATGACTGGTAATGTAGATATGTTTTCTAGTTTAGATAAAACAGTTTAAACTGAAGTCACACTTGGCAACGACAACAAGGTCACAGTTTTAGGCAAAGAAATAGTTGATATTCTAACCAAAGAGAGGAAGCAAAAAAACATGCCTGATGTATACTATGTGTAGATACCGAAAATTGGTCTAGGCCTGCGAGTACACATTCGACATAATTTTCTATAGTCCGTGGTCTTGATTAAATAATGTCAATTATTTAATTACCCTTTATAACACATATTTCCTCTATTAATTAAATACCCCTATTTAATTAATTCATTAATTCATTTATTCAACTTGATTAATTAAATAAATTATATTTATTTAATTATGTTGCGAACTTATTAATTCTTCCCTCTTTATCTATCAATTAAATAATTTATGATTTAATTACCCCTTTATCATACTTTTCCAACTATAATTAAATATCTCTATTTAATTATTCAATTTAACCCACTTTATCTATAATTAAATATTTATTATTTAATTATTCAATTCCACCTTTTCGAAAGTCAATTAAATAAATTATTTTTATTTATTCAATTTAATTTCTTATTTTTGACTGTTGAATTAAATTAATATTTAATTCACATTTAAATCATTTATGTCACATTCCTCTGTCAATCAGTTATCTAATCATCCACTTACCTTCTAACTCGAGATCTATTTTTAGTTCTCCAGTTATCTCTGAATTTAACTGTTGATCATCTTTGCAGGAAGACTCTCTGTCACAACTAGTTGATTAACTAGTTCTAACTCATATGCATAAATGTTTTTATTAATTAAATATGTTTATTTAATTAATTAACTCAAGTTTGCATTCGAATGCATTATTCTTCAACTTTTAACTTTGTTTTTTATATTCAAAGTCTATTTCTTCTATTTTTGAAGATTTTTAACTAAAGATTAAGATCTTGTTCTATTTTTAGTCTTTCCCGACTCATGTTCTAACTCAAGTTCTATCAAACGCACAACTCAAATTGCATGGCATTCATCAATATCATTCGTTGATCTCTCTTTCAATCTAAGCCGATCGTTCGAAAACCCAAAATCTATAAAATGGCCTGTCATTATCGTTATTATTCCTCCTGAAATCATACACTTTTGAGAAGAGATTGTTCTTCGATATTTTGCTTAGACACTCGACGAAGTTATGCTTGCATTCAAACACAGAAATCTGAGGGCAAAAATACTGAAAAGACAAAATGGAGAAGAGCAATCGAGATAATTCGAGGAAGTAATCGCATATTCGGTGAGATCATTCTAGTTTTATTAGTTTAGTTTAATTATGCATACTTTATTCATTCTTTGTTGTTTTATTTAGATTAGGATTAATATTTGTGATCTCGTGCAACAATTAGCATTCCTTTCCAATTTTGAAAATATGAATTACATTTGGTGAACCCGACGTGAACTCGACATATTCAAGCATAACTTTCAAATGGCTATAGATATTTTCACGAATTTTTTTTTGCAAGTAGATGACCATATCAAGAGCATCCACGAAAAAAATCAGATTTTTGGGAGATGTTTTGAATTTTTTTAATTTTATTTAATTTTTATTTTTCATAAAAAAACAATTTTGAGAGCAAATTGTCAAATTTTTTGGATATGTTTACATTTCTGGAAATATCTTTGAATTTAAATTGGGGTATGTTCTTTAGGTTTTAAATTTGGATAAAAAATTATTAGTCAAACAACAGATTTTTGAAAATTAAGTTTTCACAAATATTTGCTTGAATCTCACAAAGGGTTGTAGATCTATTCGCGAATTTTGTTTTACAGGTTTGGAAATATGTCAGGCACCTTCAATGAAAAAATCAGGTTTTTTGGATGTGTTTTGAATTTTTAATAATTTTTTAATGATTTTTCATAAAAAAAAATTATTTTAGGTGCAAAATAGACAATATTTCAGATTTATTTACATTTTTGGAAAACTCTTGAAATTTTAGTATGGGTCTATTCTCTGTATTTTTATTTTTACTATCAAAAAGATTTCCAAAAATCAGATTTGTCTTGACTAGCTATTAGGGTTTTGGCTTTGTTGAGTTTGTGAATGTGCAGAAAAAAAAAAAAAAACACTTCAAAGCACACATTGGATACTCTGGACAAAGAACTTGGAGCTAAAAAAAGTCTAGGTGCACACATTCCATCTTTCATCTTTAATCATTGTCATTTTTGTCTTATTTTGTTTTCACTAATGTTTGCTTGCAACTATATTTAGGAGGATTAACTTAGTTTTTGCAGGACGAAGCATAGAAGATAATAAAACCAAAGACAATATTTTCTGCGGGACGAAATTCAAAGACAAGAACATTGAACTACTAATTCATTTGCATGAAGGACCCAATGCCTTTATTTTTATTTATTTAGCAAGCTTTCTGTTTGGTAGATAGATAACTGTCATTTGGATTAAAAAGAATCACTGTTTACTTTGTTTGGTGCGAAAGCACATTTATGTCACCCTTTACAATCTGGTACACCGAAGTATCCTCTCCCCTTGCGCATTCATGTGATCTTGGGTGCAAGAGAAACAGTTACCAACTCTAGAACTTGGGCCTGTCTTGGTGGGAAAAAGTATTCACCCCAAGATGACTCAGATCGGTAGCATGCTAGACACCAAGCAACTTCCAGTCGGTATATAAAAGTGGATTCTTGGGGAAAGCCCAAGAATCACACGCACTATTCTGATGAGATGGATGGAAATAGACTCTCATTGATTTTGGATAGTGTCCCACAAAGGAAATGACCTTACTAAACACCTTGTTGTAGATTTACCAAAATTCTACCTACTTGTTGGCACAGCAGGGTCGGCCCTATGAAGCCGTCTTACATTCTTACGGTTTATGTGTGGAAATGAGATGTATGCCATGGGAGTTTCATGGGTACAGTAGCTTGGCTGCCCCGAATAAGTGAGTGTCGTGGAGGGGAGCCAATGGGGTCAAGCTACTAGTCATTCGCCATAAATATGTGTAGCTGAAGAAATCCAAGTAAGAACTCAACAAGTATTGTCCAAAAAGCCTAGGTTGTACATATTTTTCGAGTCTTAACAGTTCTATCACTTCAAAAACTAAAAATACATTGAATGTTGTGTTTGTTTTTTGCTATATTCGTCAAAAACTTGATCAAACAAACAAAGTCAGTCAACAACTTTCGAGAAAATTTCAACTATCAAAAAGTGAGTCTCAACTGTCAGTTTTAACACCGCATCTGTCTTAGCAAGTCGTAATCGTTAGGGTAAACACCGCATGTGTCTGAAACACCACTTTTTAACAGTTTACATATTACGAGTCGCATGTGTATATGCAAGCCACATCTGTCAAACCAAAAACCGCATGTGTCTATCAACAAGTTTAGGTTCACAGAGTCTTTATTCTGATTCGCAACTATTACTGTGGGTCGCATCTATCAAAACTAGAAACCGCGTCTGTCAAGAAAATCCACAACTGTCTGTCAAACAACGAAACTAGATTTTAGGTTAAGTCACTACATGCACAATAGTAAACCGCATTTGTCAAACTTAGAACCGCATTTGATAGGTGAACCGCATTTGACTTTCAACAGAAAACCTCGAAAATTGAAAATCGAGTCTGAAAAATTACTGTCATTTTCACTTTTCTTTCTAAAGATCAACCTTGGACAGAAACTAAAAAAATTGCTCAAAACCTTACATTATTAGGTGTCATATACGTCCTAGTCATCATCATCCTAAGTTGCATGCATATAGATACTTCCTAGGAAATTGCATATAGCAGAATAGAACAACTTTCTGCGTCATTGGATACGTTCATGTCCTGATTTGTCCTCATCATTAAACCTAGTCACTTTAGTCCTATTAGTGAATCTTTTCAGCTCAACAGTCTAGTTTGGGAAATTCACCTTGTCAACTATCCTTGTCCTACAATCAGGTTCCTTGGTCAAACACAAATCATTGCATGCATTCATTCCATAGGTGGTAGGTTATCCCTATTTTAGAATCATTTACTGTCATAGTCTACTCGAGATTTTGCATAGTGTCTATCCTACCATACGTCATTTTAGAAATCTTTAGCAACATCCTTTATATTCAGAAAATCCAAAAAAAAAAAGAAGACATAATTCCATATCATTTGCATTATTGTCCACCACCATGTCTTTCGTTCACCTTGATAGGCTTGCTAGTCAAGTTGAATACTAATAACTCTGCATGGGTCAATACCAACAAACCATAGACTTCAAAAGACAATTTATCCAATCCAAATGCCAATCAACCTCAACCCATGGTCAACTACCCACATATCCCTCTTATCAACAACCAATAAACTCTAGTCTTCCATCCATCTACCCTCATTATCAAGAGTCTCTTAGCACAATCCATGCCATTAATCCGCAACAAACATCCATTAATCACCTTTACCTTAACCTTGACAAGGAAAATCAACCTCCCACTAGTCTATTCCAAGCCTCCACATCCTATCCTAGTCCATCATCCCTCAACCCATTCCAATCCTCCACATCCAATCCGAGTCCATCACCCACTAATCCATTCGTACTCACTCCATCCCAACCTACATTTTGTCATGAAAATGCATTTATTCATGGTCTCCAAAATCACATCCCACTGCCTACACATGAGGATACATGTCAGAAAGAAAGTCCAAAGCATGACATCATGGTATCACCTTCATGTCAAGATCAAAGTAGTCCATCCCATGACCCTATCTTTAGGTCTATCCAAGAAGTCCTTCTAGATAATCATGGCAGCCAAAATACATCTATCCTTGATCGAGATTTCATTCCTAATCAAGTCATCCAAGACAAACCTATCTTTGACAAAGACACTACCATTGATCAAGAAATCCAAAATGATCCACTCATTGACCTTTATGCCATTCATGATCAAACATTTGAGGTTGACCCTACCCAAAATTTGAACACCGCCATTTCCCAAAATGAGACACTTGCCTCCTTTGGAAACATAGATGATCTTCCTCTAGAATGAGAGCCTTCTAGACTAGACATAATTTCAAATGATCAGGGTATAGCTAAATTCACTGGACTCCATGATAATGACCATAAGGAAAATTGCTACATCGACTTGGAGGCACCTATATCTTTTGAAGAGCTATCAGAATCTAATGTTTCACAAAATCAAACCAAAGATGTTAATCAGAAATATATCCAACATTTCAATGAAGCTACGACATCTTATCAATGAGGATTATCTATCTTTGTCAGAGTAGGATTTCTTGCAGAAGAGAAGATTCCAACTAACAGTGTCCACATACACAATGATGGGTTTGCATCTTGTTTTCAAAACAAAAAATACCCCATTGCAAACAGAATTTGTTAGAACATGCAGTATCAAGGAAAAGGACTAGGCCTACACAAGCAAGGAATTTGAGAACCAATACAACTTCAAGAAAATCCTAAACATCAGGGTCTTGGTTATTCTTCGACTAGAAAATCAAATGATGTTAGTGATACCTCCTCGATATTGCAAGCAACTTTATCTGATACAAACATCAAAATGGGGGTCATGAGTAGTTCTTATCATAAGGTTGCTGCTAACAATCCTTCCATCCACACCATAAATTGTCATTCCAACATTAATAAACCTTCTATTTGAAACCAACAAAAAGAAATTTATTACAAATTCAAAGTTCAAAATCAAATATCAAAGACCATGAAATCATTCAAAAAGATGAGTGGACAAATGGAGTTAAAATGGATCCAAAAGAAAAATGGATCAAGCAAAGAAAATATTTCAAATTCAAATGTCAATCAAAATGTGGAGCCACCAGAAAAGAGGACTCCCACATATAATAAATGTCCACCTCCTTTAAAATGGTCATCAAACAAGACTTATAAAAGTGTTGGTTCCAAATGTTATCCCAATCAAAATTCCAAACTCTGCCATCCAACATCTCAAGTTTGGAAAATAAAAAGTAATTCATCTAAACTTCTGAACAATCCCCCCACATCTACCATCATCCGTCATAATCCAACATCTCGTCTAAAGTCCAAAAATCCCATGTCACAAATCCATCGCATCTTGGCAGCAACTCTTTATTGTAAGGACTCTAATGGCACTCTATCGTGATGTGCGTATTCTGATAAGGCTAAGTCTAGTATCAACCAGGATCACAATGACATCAATCAGCTGTATGCAAGTGTTATCATCCTGACAAGGAAACTACTTCAGAAAGGTCATTATTGGCATGTCATGACACCAGTCTCTACATCAGCACCATCAAAGGCTTCAACATAGTCAGTGGTCATCTAAAGCATCAAGGCTATGCAACAAAATACAAAAAAAAAAATGAAATAACAAAAAAATTGTTACCTTGATGAAAACTTGGCAAACAGGCATCTTGGTGACACCAAAAAAAGTCAAAAAATCATGAAAATAGTAAAGAGAAAAATATCATCCAACGGTGAAAACCTGGCAAATAGGCACTTTGGATAAAGTACCATGATGAAAACCTAACAAACAGGCATCATGTGTAGAATAAATCATCTACGTGGACCATTACACTTGGGGGCAAGATGTCACATCTCCTTTACCCTCTGCATGACACATTTCTCATGACATTTCCATCCGTCCATTTGAGCCCTATCATGTCCATCCATTTTCCCACCTATTTTGATCTTGACAAAGACTAAGGCACAAACACAACTCATGCTTTGGAAATTTTTTGACATGTCTATCTTTTAGTCAGACCTTATTCATTGAATATCATGTCATTACCTTCATAGCCTCCTTTTCACTATGTGACATCATCCTTGGAGACCATATCATAATTCTCCTAGTCCAAGCCATCCACTGTCCTTTTATACCCATCACCCATCTTGGTTTCCCTTGTCAATGGTCTACAGATCCCTTGTCATCCCATCTAATCCTCATGAAGTCATTCCAAATGCAACAATATGGAAAACCTAGCCCATCATCCAAAACATTCCTTGACTTTGTCCCTGGTCCTACTGTAGACCTTAAGTCACATTATCATCATCCTCACGTTGTTTCGGGATGTGTCCTTCCCATGTCAAACAACGTCGTCATCATCATCACCTGGTAATTGGTTTTCAACTTTACTAGGAGTAAGATCATGGTTGTCTTTGGATTCTTGTGTGTAGGCATCATTTACATGCATTTGTCACCACCATCGTAAAATGTCTTAAAAATTCCCAAAAATATTTGAAAAACTTCAAAAATCCAAAAAAAAAATCAAAACATGTCAGAAAATACCAAAAACAAGTCAAGTAAGTCATGTTAAGTCAGTCGTAGACATTGTCAAACTACGTTGCCTTTGTGACTGGGACGTAGGCAAGGCCATCAATCGATGTGCCCCCGAGGCATTAGGTCTGTCAGTTTAGGTTTGTCATGTATCACACACAGTAAAATCATGACTCTTTGTATATTCAAAATCATTGGTCATGTCAAACTACGAGGTCTCTGCATGAACAATGTAGGAAAGGCTAATCAATCGATAAGCCCCCAAGACCGCACTAGGTCAGTCCAATAGGGTTTATCACATTCACTATCATACACCTTGCATGTCATCAGCTTAAGCACAATTGTTCAGTCAAAATATGTCAGTTAGCCACAAGAGGTCAATCCCTTAGGGTGTATCATCTCATGTCATACACTGTCTACACACACTTTTAAACAGTCAAGGAATCAAAACAAGTCATGCATCAACAAGACAAAACGTCTTGAAGTCATCAAGTCAATATCAATCACATTGTCAAAATGATCAATTTACGTCTTAAACAAGATATGTCTTTCTTGTCAACAGACGTCGTCAAATTGTCATAGCCTCATGTAGGTTGTCATATCAACATCATCAGGCTCCAACGTCTTATGTGGTCGTGTCTTTTCTGAAACCAGGCTTTGTCATGCCTTATATAGATAGTCACCAAGTCGAAACCAGACTCAACGTCTTATGCGGTGTGTGTCAGCTTTCACATTATGCTATGTCAAACATCAAACATCAAACAATCCCACAAGATCAAGTTTTGGCGAATACTTTTATTTGGTCTTTATGACTTTATTATCTTATTTTTGTCTTATCTTTTTATCAATTTGTGAATTATTCTGGTTACTAGCTGTCTCAATGATGTCCTATGAAGGATTAAGAGAAGCAAGGATGTCTCAGGACTCTTTTTCTTTGGCTGTTGTCTGTCAACTGTCTTTTTAACTTTGGTTTTTGAGTCATGGTTACTAGTTTCCTCAAGGATGTCCTCTCAAGGATTTAGAGGAGCAATAACATTTCATGACCCATCTTTTATTTGTTTTTTGTCTATGGTTTGTCTCAACAAAACGATTGGGGCATCTTGTCCTTAGTATAAGTTATGACACTCCTTGTCTACGACTGTCTGTTTTTTGCAAATGGATGACTTTGTACACTATGGTCTATCTCATATCATAGTTTGTACTATCCATTTGTGTCATGTCCCACCCAATGATGATAAAAATAGCAAGCATAGCATATCTAGAAAAATATCAAAGATCACATGTTTATTCTCAATCAAACACCTTAATTGTTTCTTACTAAAATTCTCAAATCATCTATGCTAACATTACTTCCTTTCTGCATCTTCACTACCATTATCTATCCATTTCGAGAGCACACTCATGTTCTCTGAACCCACCTGTTCTCTCGAGGGGGCATACCAATACCTCCTCGTCATCATACCTTACCCTATTTCACACTGAGGCATGATCGGGGCATATTTTTTTTGACACAACACCTAAACAACATTATATAAAAGAGGGGCAAACTATAGATACCGAAAATTGGTCTAGGCCTATGAGTACACATTCGACATAATTTTCTATAGTCCGTGGTCTTGATTAAATAATGTCAATTATTTAATTACCCTTTCTAACACATATTTCCTCTATTAATTAAATACCCCTTTTTAATTAATTCATTTATTCATTTATTCAACTTGATTAATTAAATAAATCATATTTATTTAATTATGTTGAGAACTTATTAATTCTTCCCCCTTTATCTATCAATTAAATAATTTATTATTTAATTACCCCTTTATCATACTTTTCCAACTATAATTAAATATCTTTATTTAATTATTCAATTTAACCCCCTTTATCTATAATTAAATATTTATTATTTAATTATTGAATTCCACCTTTTCGAAAGTCAATTAAATAAATTATCTTTATTTATTTTATTTTATTTCTTATTTTCGAATGTTGAATTAAATTAATATTTAATTCACATTTAAATCATTTATGTCACATTCCTCTGTCAATCAATTATCTAATCGTCCACTTACCTTCTGACTCGAGATCTATTTTTAGTTCTCCAGTTATCTCTGAATTTAACTATTGATCATCTCTATAGGAAGACTCTCTGTCACAACTAGTCGATTAACTAGTTCTAACTCATATGCATGAATGATTTTATTAATTAAATATGTTTATTTAATTAATTAACTCAAGTTTGCATTCGAATGCATTATTCTTCAACTTTTAACTTTGTTTTTTACATTCAAAGTCTATTTCTTCTATTTTCAAAGATTTTTAACTAAAGATTAAGATCTTGTTCTATTTTTAGTCTTTCTTGACTCATGTTCTAACTCACATTTTATCTGACACATAACTCAAATCGCATGGCATTCATCAATCTCATCCATCGATCTCTCTTTCAATCTAGCTAATTGTTCGAAAACCCAAAATCTATAAAATGGCCTGTCATTATCATTATTATTCCTTCCGAAATAATACACTTTTGAGAAGAGACTATTCTTCGATATTTTGCTTAGACACTCGATGAAGTTATGCTTGCATTCAAACACAAAAATCTGAGGGCAAGAATACTGAAAAGGAAAAATGGAGAAGAGCAATAAAGATAATTTGAGGAAGTAATCTCATATTCGGTGAGATCATTCTAGTTTTATTAGTTTAGTTTAATTATGCATACTTTATTTGTTCTTTGTTGTTTTATTTAGATTAGGATTAATATTTGTGATCTTGTGCAGCAATTAGCATTCCTTTCAAAGAATCCAAAAATCTGAATTACACTATGTTTCTGGTCTAAAACATAATTTAATGAGCATTGGTCAATTGGTACAAAAGGGATATAGAGTGTATTTGGAAAACAATGAGTGTGTGATTTTGGATAGAATCCCAAGCAATCTGCTTATTGCCAAAGTGCAAATGAATAGCAACCAAATGTTTCCCTTGAGAATAAGGCCAGTTATGAAGAGAACAACCAAATTTTTTCATGAGACAAATAATGTAAATTTTGGAGCAACATTTACGAAAGAAAATATAGGCACAGTTTCGGAAAAAGAAACAGATACTTGTGCAAAAACTGAAACAACATTTCAATCAATTGTATTAGATGAGTCTTGGTTATGGCATTTCAGATTTGGAAATTTGAATTTTGAAGGGCTAAAGCTATTACACATGAAGAATATGGTGAAAGGATTGTCACTAATTGAAAAACCAGAAAGAATTTGTGAAGGTTGCATCTTGGGAAAATAGCATAGAGAGTCTTTTTCGATTGGAAAACCACATAGAGAAAGAGCACCACTTGAGATTGTGCATTCATATATTTGTGGACAAATGCAAACACTGTCCATAGGAGGTTGCATTTATTTTCTTACCTTCGTTGATTATTTCACACGAAAAACTTGGGTCTATTTTCTAAAACATAAATATGATGTATTTTCTTATTTTCAGCAGTTCAAGGCACTTGTGGAGAAGTAGAGTGGCCATTATATCAAAGTTTTAAGAACAAATAGTTTTAAGAACAGATAGAGGTGGAGAATATGTATCTAATTATTTTTTGGATTTTTGTAAATCACATGGCATACACAAGCAATTTACAACCCGTTATACACCTCAGCAAAATGGTGTGGCGAAGAGGAAGAACCGAACCATTATGGAGATGACTCGTAATATGTTGTCAGCCAAACATCTACCTAATGAATATTGGGTTGAGGCAATGGCAAGTGTTGTTTATATCATGAATAGGTGCCCAACAAAAAGTGTAAAAAATAAGGTACCTTAAGAAGCTTGGATAGGTATGAAGCATTGTGTTTCTCACTTGAAAGTATTTGGTTGTGTTGCATATGCTTATATTCTAAATGAATTGAGGAAGAAGTTAGACAATTTAAAGGACAAAAATGCATATTTATTGGTTATTCGGAAGATACAAAGGCATACAAGTTGTTTAATCCTATCACTAGGAAGGTTATAATTAGTCGTGATGTTGAGTTTGTGGAAAATGAAGCATGGGATGGAAGTATAGAGAGTAGTGTAAATATTACAGCTATTGTCCCTCATGATGATATGGCAGATGAAGTGATTCCAACAATAGATGTAGCTCCAATAGCAACTCCTTCCACTCCTAGAATAGCACCACATGTAGCTCAAGCTACACCTTCATTCACAACAAGGAGATCTTCAACATTGTTGTCCACACCAACAGTACAATAGAATCCACAACCAATTACAATAGCATCTACATCAGCTGGTATCATTGGAGCAACTCCATCTAGCACTCCAAGTAGCTCTACATCTTCGGATCCAACACTAGAAAGCATGCTACCATGAAAAAACAAGAAGTTTGAGTGAGTTGTATAATGTTGATACAACAAATTCATTTTTAGTTTTTGCTTTATTTTCTCATGTTGATGATCCATTAACATTTGAAGAAGCTATTAGCGATGAAGCCATGGATGAAGAGAGTGAGTCCATTGAGAAGAACCAAACATGGGAGTTGTTTGATTTGCCTGAAGACAAAGATGCAATAAGTGTGAAGTGGATTTATAAGACTAAACAAGATGTTGATAGAAAAGTGCAAAAGCATAAAGCAAGGCTAGTTGCAAGGGGTTTTAATCAATAATCAGAAATAGATTTCAATGAAACATTTGGTCTTGTTGCACGGATGAACACAATTAGAACAGTATTGGCTATTGTTGCTCACAACAAGTGGGTTGTGTACCAAATGGATGTGAAATCAACATTTTTAAATGGCTATCTAGATGAAGAAGTGTATGTGAAACAACCAGAAAGCTATGAGATATTAGGTCATGAAAATAAGGTATATAGGCTGAAGAAAGCACTTTATAGATTAAAGCAAGCTCCTAGAGCTTGGTACGACCATATTGATTCCTAGCTCATTCAAGATGGATTCCAAAGAAGTAACTATGGGCCAACTTTGTACATTAAAGTAAATGAGCAAGGTAGCATTTTAACTATTTGCTTGTATGTAGATGATCTAATCTTTACTAGTGGTCTCAGCATAGATATTTTCAAAACAACAATGAAGAGTGAATTTGAAATGACTGACTTGGGACTTATGAAGTATTTCTTGGGCAGTGAAGTTCATCAATCTAATGTTGGTATACTTATTTCTCAATCCAAATATGCAAATGAAATTTTGAAGAGATTCAATATGGTGAAGTGCAAGGCAGCCCCAACACCAGTCATGATGGGATTGAAGCTAAGCAAAGAGGATGATGGACCATGTGTGGATCCTACATTGTTCAAAATGCTAGTAGGAAGTCTTATATATTTAACAGCCATAATGCCTGATATTATATATGGTGTAAGCCTAATTTCAAGGTTTATGAAGTCCCCAAAAGATTCTCATTGACAGGCTAGTAACAAAATATTGAGGTATGTGAGTGGTACAAAAGATTTTGGTTTATTATATTCCAATTCAGATGATTTTAAACTTGTTGGTTACATAGATAGTGATTGTGGGGGCAATATAGATGATAGGAAAAGCATGTCAGGGTAAGTTTTTCATTATGGTACAGGTGTTGCTTCATGGGCTTCATAGAAACAGCCTATTGTGACTCTTTCATCAGCTGAAGTTGAGTATGTGGCAACTACTAGTGCAGTGCGTCAAGCTATTTGGATGTGCGGGATGTTGAAATATTTAGTGCAAAATCAAAAGGAAGCCACTACAATATTTTGTGATAACAACTGAGCGATTGCTTTGTCTAGAAGTCATGTTTTTCATAAGAGAACTAAGCATATAAATATTAGGTATCATTTCATCAAAGAGATTGTCAACAATAAGGAGATTTGCTTATAATTTTGCAAGTCTAAAAATCAGTTTGTAGATATTTTTACAAAACCATTGGTGAAGGAGACATTTCAGTTTTTGCGAAGTTTTTTAGGAATTCTTGGTCGTGCAAATATATATAGCTAAAGTTTGATGCAATTTTGTTCATCCCAACAGTTCGTAATTAAGGGGAAGTATTAGAAACAACTTTTGTTCACCACATTGTCGCATCAGCTTTTGAGTTCACCAGCGGGATTGCACCTTCACCGCTCTATCGTGCGACTCACTCCATTGCTTGGTGGGGATACACCTTCACCGCTCTACTGCGCAACTCACTCCACTGCTTGGTGGGGATACACCTTCACCGCTCTACCGTGCAACTCACTCCACTGCTTGGCGGGGATGGGAGTACCACAGCACCACTTTGTTCCTTCTGCCTTCTTGCGAGATTGCAGGGGTTCCACCTCTTTATAGCATCTCTTCTTTCTGTCCTATGCGGCATTGTGGGATGTTGTCCTATTTTTTATAATTACTTACGACTAGGCATTTATTATAAAATTAATGTCATGTCTTTTCTTATTGTCGTAAAAGAACTTGTTTTTTAATTATCTTTTAGCTGGCTTTTATCGTGATAGTAATTGTAATTAATGTATGAGTTCCAGCTGTACATTCTTCTCGTGAAATATGCACGGTGTTATTTATTTGTAGTTTTGTATAATATTTTTAAGATATGAAAGTGGATGCAAGAAAATCTGATTGCTCGAATAGAAAATATATTTTTTAGTTTTATGTGCAGCCATAGCTACTGGTGTTCAAGTTTTTTGAGTTTAATATATATCTTTATTCTGTTTGGGTTAATTTTTCTCCTCTGCTCCAAGCCTCTATTTCAGATAACTGCTTGCCCACTGCTAGGACCCAGATATTTCCAGAAGCCTTTCCACAAAGACTATAATTTCACCGAAGAGTTCCATGCATTTTGTCAAGTCACACAGCGCATAAATATGTGTGATGTAATAATAGTTATGGTGCTTGATTGTGTACCAGATGGGCTGGCTTAACCAACACACTCTAAGCGTTGACCGCTTAAGTGGCTGGTGTGGACCCCATTAATCCATCCCGTTTGCCATTTATGATTGCCGTTCCCATTCGCTATTAATCCCACGCAAAGTTTAATATTTTTAAACACTTTTCTCCCACACATAGTATACCCATCAACAAAAAAAAAATTTCTGACCTGAACATATTTAATTTGCACGCGTGCTGGCGGCCTGTGCCAAAATGGGAGCTCTAGAACAGGGTATTGGCCATCCATCATTACTGTTGGAAATGCTCTAGTAGACATGTAAGCAAATTGTGGAAGCAGAGACAAGGCATGTGAACTGTTTGACAGGATGCCTCAAAGAAATGTGGTCTATTGAATGCTACGATGCACAAAATTCATTTTTTGAAAATGGTTTTGAAACATTCAATTGAGTGTATTTGGCAGGTGTAAAGCCAGACTCCACAATCTTTGCCATCATCTACCCTGCCTATGCCAAAATGGGAGCTTCAGAACGGGGTATGGTCATCCACCACAGGATAAAGGAATGGAATTTTGTCAGATGCAGTGCAACTGCCCTAGTAGACATGTATGCAAAATGTGGAAGCATAGACAAGGCACATGAACTATTTGACAGAATACCCCAAAAGAAATGTGGTCTCATCGAATGCCATGATCGCAGGATATACGCAAAAGGGATTTGTTGAAAAGGCTTCAGAAACTTTCAACAGGGTGTAAATACAAACTACACAGCCTTTGCCAGCATCCTCCCTGCTTGTGCCAAAATGGGAGCTTTAAAACAAGGTATGCAATTAATCAAAGGATAAGGACATAAGGATTTTGATTAATGTATAAAGATTAATGGAAGGGTGATTTTTGTCTGATATTATCGTTGGAAATGCTCTATTAGACATTTATGGAAAATGTGGAAGCATAAACAAGGCACGTAAACTATTTGACAAAAATACCTTAACAAAATTTAGTCTTAGGGAATGCAATGTTTGTGGGATATGCACAAAATGGGTTTTGCAAGGATTCTCTCAAAATATTTGAACTAATGAAGCACTTTGGAACATATCCTGACACTATAAACTTTGGTTATTGTATGTGCATGCAGCCATGCAGGTTTAGTAAATGTGAGTTGTACATACTTCAATCACATGGGTAACCTTTATTGCATTACATCTACTATTGATCATTATGTGTGTGCTTGATCTACTTGTTTGTGTTGGCTATCTAAAGGACACCCTTAACTTTATGATCAAAATTCCAGTTAAAATTGGGATGGATGTGTGGATCTATTTTTTTTCTGCCTGCAGATCCCATATAAGTATTTACAGCAATGCTATTTTTTTAATTTTGATCATAAAAAAGATGTGACTAATGTTCTCTCAAATATCTATTCAAAAGTGGGCATGTAGTATGAGCAAATGGTAATGATATTGATGAAAGATAAGGCATTAAAAAGCTCCTCGTATGTATTTGGATTGGAGGCCATAAAATGGTATGTGCTTCTTGTGTAGGAGGTCATAGTAAATCTATGCAAAGTTGGAGAAATTTTCTTGGGAGATGAAGGCAGCAAGGTATTTTTGAGATGTCAAACACTAGTGGTGTGGAAAGGAGGGGAAACAAATATTTCTTTGCCACCATAGCGAAAAAGTTGTCAATTGCTTTTGGTTTTCTAGATATGCCCCTTAGAACAACTATTAGACTTGTTAAGAACCTTTGAGTATGTGTTAATTGTGACATTGCAATGAAATTTGTTTAAGATTGTTGTAATTCTTACTTCTAATTATTAGTTTAGTTGATTTCATGAGGAGGAAATAAACTCACTTGCATACACAATTTTCAGTGGATTAGTCCAAGGCCTTGTTAATTCATGAAGATTAATTTCTTGTATGAAGTTATTTTAAAAAGATTTAATTATGATAAGCCTTAATATATGGGTTCTTATGTTGGTTTTCTAATTCTAGAATGTTTATGCACATTCTCTAATAAAGTTTCCACTTATTTATGCCTTGCAACACCATCTCTAATTTTAGATAAAATTAGGGAACCCTTTGTTGATGTTTATCCTTTTGAGCCTTTACCTGGCATATCATTCTTATTGAAAGGACTCTAGTGTGCTAATTCTTTTTGAGTTTGATTTTGTTGTTTATAGAGTCCCTCATTGATATTTGATCAGAAATATATAATTTTGTTGGGCTATAGTTGTTATGTGATATATTTATCTTGCCCCTTTCTAGGTGATGTTGGGGCCTATATTAGTAAGTGCAAATTTATCTACTTGTCGAGTGTTTCCTTTATTAATAGAACCATGTCTTGGCCAATATCTATAACCAATTTAAGAATTCCTTCAATAGACCCCCTTATTTAAAAATTGTTCTTATTGTAGTGTTTTGTCTTTCGTTGTACTTGTCACATGCCTAAATATCTTAAAGTATATAAATTTCTCAGTGTTAGGGGTGATTGTGTCTATTTGTAGCCTTTATTGGGTTTATGTGTTTCCTTGTGCCAGTATTCTTTCCCTTCATTCCTTGAAACCCAACATTTACATTTTTGTTTGAGGCTTTTGATTATTTTAGTCTTTTAGACTTCTCATTACCTAGGTACTTTATCATGGATTTACCCATGCTTCCACTCTAGGTACTTTTCCTTTTCCTTTGGCCCTAGGATTTTAGGTCTCCATGTAATCATGCACTTCTTAAGCTATAAGACTAATCCATGAAGCTTAATTATTCTTCACTTGCACTTTTCCATGCTTTCTCTCCTTTAGCATTGAGTATTCACCATCCTTAATTCCTAATTTGAGGATCCATTTTTCCTTTTAAGTCTCAAAATATTGGGCTTTTAGTATTTTCCCTACTCATTTCCCTCAACCCATTTCCCATCTCCCTTCCTCCTTGTGGAACCCATACTTGTAGGATTACTCATACCATCATACCAAAATGTATAAGGTATGTGGTAAAAACCAATCTCTAAACCTTGAAAGTCTTCCGCCTTATTTCCTTTGCTAGTTTTTCTTCTAGCATTAGACACCCCACATTAATGATCCCTAACCCATTTCTATTCACCTAATGTATGAACAAAATCCATAAATAGAATATGGAAGATAACAAAAAGTAAGGAGGAATCAATGAAATATTATGAGCAATGATTTAAAAGTGTGGTTAGAAAGCTAGAAGAAACCTTTGACATAAAATAATTGAATTGAGTATTCTATTTTAGGGTTAATATCTCACATTATAATAGAAGTAGAAGAGAATATTTCCTCTTTGTATAAGGATGCAGTAAAATTGATTACTAGAATATAATCCTAGTCAAAGATAAGGGAGAATGAGTTAGTAGGAAAGGATGAAATTGATAATTTTAATTAGAGTTGGACAACGTAATGTTGAAGTAAGAAATTATAATGAAAGGTAAGAAAGATGAGACTTCTCCACCACCTAGAAGAAGTAAATTTTGGTTTAATAATTACAGTAGGGAAGAAATTTAAGGAATGAATGTTTAATCAAAGGCATGAAGAGGGCTACCATACTAAGGGGAACTTGGGAAATTCCCTAAAAAGATAGTACGTAGATATTGTAAAGTATAAAGCGGGATAAACATGACACAAATAGGTGTCCAATGTTATTTCATGAAGAAGATGAATAGGATTTTTCGGATATGGGTATGGATAGAACATAGGGTTTAGATATAAGAGAATTCAATGTTTATTTGGCACATGGCTAGTGGGAACTTCAATTCAGAGAAAGTATAAGACCACCTAACAATATACACTATATGGTACCACAAATTCAAGATATATGATCCTCTGTGAGATACCATGATAACTATTGAGAAGTAGGTGGTAGGGGAGGCTACCAAAATAATAATAGAGGTATCAAAGAAAGAAGGACCAAAAGGCCAAAACATTATAACTATGGTAAACTAGGACATTATGCTAATGAGTGCAGAAGAAAAAAGGAGGAAAATTCACATGTTATTTTTGTGGCAGATAAATCACATGATATTTATAGTTGTCCCAATTTTAATAGTTCTATAAGAATGTGTTAGCACCACTGATTAAAAAGTGAATAATTGTCTAGTCCAAATGTAACCTATGATGCTAAATTAGTAATGAGTAACTAAAGTAAAGGAGCAAAAAAATCAAATATAGAAAATGAATGTAGAATCTAGGAGAATCATTGTTGAAAAAAGAGAAATTGGAAAATAATACAAAGGAGAAAAAAAATTCAAGAAAAACCCAATGTAGAAACTTAAGAAAAAGAAAAAAAGAACTTCAATAATTACTAGGGCTGGATTAATAGAAGCATATCCTAGGATAATCTTATGAAAGTGAAGATGAAAAAATAATGTTTAGATAAAAGGGAACATGATTTGGTGATAAGGAATTCCAAAGAGCTAATTAAGATAAACAAAAAGGATAGGATAATAATAAGACATGTTTCATAGAAAAATAGGTCTATATACTAAAAAGAATTTGTAAATTTGGTAAAATAAGAAGAGGTTGGGGTTCAAGGGTTGGATAAGATGAAGTTGGATAAGGTTTTTCGAAGAAACTCATGAAAGATGAAACTAGGTTTTTTTCTAGCTTCATCCAATTAGAGTTAGCTTATGAATGGAGATAGTAAGTTTAGATGATGAAGAGGAGTAAGGAAAAATTGATTAGTTTATTTAATTGTCAGGGTTGGATTAAGGATAAAATTATAAGTTATAGGTGTTCTTATTTGTAGAATTATTAGTTTCTTGAGAGGAGGATGGGGCTAAAAAATAGAGGCATCAAGATCAAAGAGATGACCTTAAGGTGAACCATCACCTATGCATAATCATACAAGGTGGTATAAAGTGTTATAAAATTTGGATACTTTTGTAAGATATTCTGATTGTGAAGCTTTGGGAAAATATTCGTAATAAATAATCTCTTGATATTAGAGGTGAGAAGAAGATATGAGATCTATGAAAGAAGGCATTAATTTAATAGAAGATAAAATCCATCACCTTCTCATTTTCACCTTGATTACAATGTATAACATTGATGAAACTAACCTACAATCCTATATTGAATTGAATGTGTTCCATGAAAAGATAAGTGAGAAAGAGGAAGGAACCCATAGAATAGGTAGATAAAGAGTAGAACCATTTTAAGTTTTTTTCCTTGATGAATAGAGAAAAATATTAGCTATGAATTAATCGTCAAAGTTATAATCAATACACTTTTATCTATAAGGGATTGAATGTGTATCTTAGGTTCGGTTATCCAATTATAAATGTATGCCAATGCTTAGCATGATGAACTATGGTTATTGTGGATGATTTATTATAGTCAAATATATTATGTTGTGGAGGAGGTTTAAGGTTCCATCCCCTAGGGTAGAAGATGATGGAAGATTAGATAGTTAGCATTACATTATCGGTATTTCCTGAACTAGATGGTAAATGATAGAGTTAGGGTCATAGGTTGGGAAATTGAGGGTAAGAGATGTTAATTGTTCCGTGTTATGATAAGAGTGTGGCAAGGGTTGTGAGGTTAAGAGTAGGATAGGAGAGGGAGTGAAAGTAGTGTTAAGAGAGGATCAAGCAAGATTAGTGAAGGGTGAGGGTTGAAAGGGTAGCACATAGGGGTAGGATGTAAAGCACTTGCTTAAAGGGACATGATAATAGTTAAAAGGAATGAAGGGAAAGAGAGAGAGAGAAAGTAGGAAAGTGGGTTGAATGAGGAGTGGATAAGAAAGTTTAGGTGAAGGAATATTGATTCATGGGAAAAAGAAAAGGGGTTGGCTAGAAGAGAGGGATGAAGGTACGAGAACTAGATTATAAAGGGACATGAGTGTGGATAATATATCATATACCTTGTAATATCTCTAACCCCTCAATACATGGTAATGATGATATTTGTTAAGGAGTATGCAAGTGAAGAGATTTAGGATTAGGTGGCATCATCAAGTAGGCTACTTTGAGGGAGAGACAAGAGGTGGTCAATTTTGGTGAATGAAAAACTTAGAATCATCTAGTAGGGGTTCATTATCAAAGTGGTCATCTTTGTGAGACGTGTAGAATGGGACATCATGTGGCCCGATGGATGACAATTGAGGAAGGGTAATGAAAGAAGGAAGAGGAAGGAAATACATGGATATGTTTAGATGAGGGTTCCTAGAAGAGATATACTTGTATGAGGAAGGGATGGTAAAAGAAGGAAGGATAATAATTTCTAACAAATAACAACAACAAAAAATTCATCCTTATATACTATAGGAAATTTGAGTAGAATAATTTAGAGTTTTTATTTTTTAATGAAAATAATAGACAAAGAAAATAGTGTAGTAGATGTACACTAACCTATTTTGATAAGTTCTATATGTTGTGAATATTTTTATTTTTACTAAAAAGATTTTTTTGTTGAATGATTACAAAATTAAAAAATCATATTAGAATTAACTAATTTTTGGACATTAGAATGAGAGTTTGTTATTTAGAGAGAATTCTTTTGAGGATGAAGAAAGGAATAAATAGTGAAGATTAGAATTCACATCAAGTTCATCTCCAATAAAAATAGACAATAGATAGCCTACATAATTTAAATGTAGGAATTCCTTTTCAATTATCTATCTTAGGATTCAGCTAACAACCTATTTGGGTTTGCTTAAATTAATACAAACACAAAAAAATCTCTAGGTCAACTAAATAACAAATTATTTTTCTTTCTAGTTGGATTATTTAACATGTCTTACTTATACTAAATTATTCATCTAAATGCCCCTCAATTGGGAAATGATAACAAAATAATAAATTGGTTGATTTACTAGAAATTAAATTTATGAATAACAAGATTGTTAAAGACATTTAAAAGGTAATGAGAATGAAAGATGGAAATTGTATAAGCTAGTTGATGGAAAATAATAGGAAGGACCTATTGAAAACATAGGTTGCTAATAAGAGTCTAACAAAGTACATTTTTGATATAAGGATTTTGGCATACTTGTAAACTGCAACCATGCCTTTATTACATGCAATTTTTTAGAAAAGGGTAGAATAAATAACAAACAAAACAATGCTATTTTTTTTAGAAATAATGAATAGAATAAGGATGTAAAATTCCTTGTAAATCAGTATGAAATGTGGTCTTAAAACACTTCATGCCTTTGTCAAATGCTTCCATATTTTGCATACATGTTTACTAGAGCAATTGTAACTGTAATTCATTTGACAAATATTCTCTATCCTTTATGCTATGATGGAGGTCCATACCATGTTCCAAAGCTCCCACTTTGGCACAAGCTAGGAAGATGCTAGAAAAAGTTTCAAAGTTTGGCTTTACACTTGCCAATTGCATTTTCTTAAAAGTTCCTAAATCCTTTAAAGAATTGGTTTTGTGAATAATTTACAATCAAGGGAACCTTGATAACACTTTTCTTTGAGGCATTATGTTAAACAAATCAAATACTTTGTTTATGGTTCCACATTCTACATATCCTACAATCATGGCATTCCATGAGACCACATTTCTTTGAGGTATATTATCAAATTATTTACATTCCTTGTTTATGCTTCCACATTTTCCATATATGTCTAGACTAGAGAATTTCCAACGATAATATTTGAAAAAAATCCCCTTCAATTAAGATTTGATGGATGTCCATACATATGACAAAATCCATTTTTCTTTTATCCTTTGATTGATTGTGTACCATGTTCCGAAGCTCCCATTTTGGAACAGGTAGGGAGGATGTTGGAAAAGGTTGCAAAATTTTGGATTTACACATACCAATTGCATTTTCTTAAAAAAAAATTTAAGCCTTTTCAACAAATCCATTTTGTATATATCTTGCAATCATGGCATTCCATGATACCACACTTCTTTGAGGCGCCCTATCAAATAGTTCATGTGCCTTTCTATTCATCCACATTTTGCATTCATGTCTACCAAAGCATTTCCAAATGTAATATCTAAATAATCCCCATTTTGTTATGTGTTGATGGATGTCCATACCCTATTTCAAAGCTCGCATTTTTGCACAAGTGAGGAGTGCACTGAGAAATGAAAAATGATTGGGTTGGAAACCTATTTTTTTATGAATGTGGTGAAACAATGCGACTATGTGGAAAAAATTTGAATGTGAATGACGAACAATAAGCAAGATAGGTTAAGTGGGCCCCACATCAACCAACTAAGAGGTCAACGCTTAGAGTGTATTGGTAAAGGTTGACCGTAGCAAAACATTTGTTGGCTCAAACAATATGAAATATTGTACTCTTTAACCTACAACCACAACTCAAGCCACAGGTGGTCAACTTCCAAGCAAATTTCTATTTAAAATGAAATAAGACATTCCTTTATGGGTAATTTAGGTTAATTAAGTAAATGGATCAATCAAGCATAAATAATTTTAGATTGAATGAGCAAATAGAGTGAAGTTTATTAAATTAGGTAATATTAATTATATAAAAAGTACAATTGCATGATAAATAATAAATCAAGATTGATATTGTTTAGTTTTGTGATCAAAGAATAAATGCTAATTGATGAAGATATTGTGATTTGTGTTAGATCTATGTCATGTATATAGATCATAATTAAAATATCATTATTTGCTATATGCTAGATTGAGTTTATAGTTCTAGATCTAGATCACAACAATAATCTCACTCTACACCCAAAAATTTAAGCTTCAATGATCTTTGGATTCTACTTAGTAGTTTCTTAGATAAATGGACTACTAAACAATAATATCATCTTTCATATATTTAGGGTTTTTCTATTATGGTAGTATTTAACAATACATCAAAATACATAATAAACTTCAAACATACACATAAATTTTAGGATGATTACTGGGTGATTCACATGCACTAGGATGGGTGTGATTAGATGTGTAATGTTTCTTTCTTGATTTTAGAATTTTAGTGCAATTTTAAATTATAGTTTTTCTAATAACTAATGATTCTTTATGTGATTGAATGAGTGCAAGTTGATGTTATTTTATACATGAAAAATACATCAAATTCAAAGATTGTACATAGTTTCCTTAGGACCAAAGTGTAAAGTGAGGTAGATGACAAAAATGTTTGATTTTTATTTTACATTTTAGTAAATGAAGATCACAATTATGAGGTCAACCTTGTAACCATGTTCAAATTCAAGTTAGAGAACTCAATATTAATTATTTGAATTAGACAAATAAGTTAATTGGACTATGATTATGTACACATAAGCATAGAAACATTAACTATTTGAAATTTAGTTCACAAAGACATATTGCAATAACTGAAGTGGGTTGCAATCACTTAGAAGAGTTTCCAAGTGGAAATTTAAAGCTCCCTAATGCAAGGACTATTTCATTTAAGAAAAAAAGAAGGTATCCTAGAGAGTAGATTAGTCCAAGAGTAAGAGTATTCATGGCTATTGAATTATCTAAAAATTTCTTAAAATTTCTATAATGAAATATTAAGCACTTCTTATAATAACAAAACATAAAATTTGTTAAATCAAGATATAAATATGATACAGTTCAAGAAATAATGATAAAACATACTTAATACATAACATTATAAAGATAATACATAATGTTAAAAATAACATAAGAATTATAAGTATGATGAACCAAATGAGATATTAGAAATTTATATATAATCAAGTGTGGGGTTTCAAACATTATGTCTACATTTCTTTAAGGCATTTTTGTCAAACAGTTTACTTTTGTTTATGCTTCCACATTTTCCATATATGTCTAGTAGAGCATTTCCATCGATAATATCAGACCAAAATCCCCCTTTCATTAATCTTTATACATTAGACAAAATCCTTCTGTCCTTATCCTTTGATTGATTGCATACATTGTTTCAAAGCTCCCATTTTGGCACAGGCAGGGAGGATGCTCGCAAAGGCTGCGGAGTTTGCATTTACACCTACTAATTACATTTGCTTGACAGTTTCTGAAGCCTTTTCAACAAATCCCTTTTGCGTATATCCTGCAATCATGGCATTCCATGAGACCACATTTCTTTGGGGTATTCTGTCAAACAGTTCACGCCTTGTCTATGCTTCCACATTTTGCATACATGTCTACTAGGGCAGTTGCAGCTGCATCTGATAAAATTCCATTCCTTTATCTTGTGGTGGATGACCATACCCCATTCCGAAGCTCCCATTTTGGCAAAGGCAGGGTGGATGATGGCAAAGATTGTGGAGTCTGGCTTTACACCTGTCGAATACATTCAGTTGAAAGTTTTGAAATCATTTTCAACAAATGCATTTTGTGCATATCCTGCAATCGTAGCATTCAACAGACCACGTTTCTTTGAGGTATCCTATCAAACAGTTCACATCTTTTGTTTCTGCTTCCACATTTTTCTTACATGCCTACCACAGCATTTCCAGCAGTAATGATGGACGGCCATACCCTGTTCCAGAGCTCCCATTTTTCTTACATGTCTACCACAGCATTTCCGGCATTTTGGCATAGGCCGCCAGAACGCGTGCAAATTAAATCTGTTCGGGTCAGAAATTTGTGTTGTTGATGGGTATACTATGCGCGGGAGAAAAGCGTTTAAAAAATTTAAACTTTGCGCGGGATTAATAGCGAACAGGAACGGCGATCAGAAACGGCAAACGGGATGGATTAAGGGGGCCAACACCAGCCACCTAAGCGGTCAACGCTTAGAGTGTGCTGGTTAAGCCCAGCCGTACCAGATAGGGGTATTTGGGTTATTTTCTGCTGGATGCGTAGTTATTTCTTCTAAATTCTTCAATCTGATACCACCATCAAAATAATCCTTCATTTCGGCAGGCTTCATCTGATACTCCCTACTGTCACACCAAAGCAACTACTGCAACTGCTTTCTTTCTGCAGTATAGGCTCAGCATAAAGGGAACATAGGATAACACAAGAAGGATTACCGGATTGCAGCGTACAAGCTGTCAAAATGAGTAAACCCATTGTGCCCACTACGTCTATGTTTTCGTAAGCCACTGGGGCAACCTCCGTTCCAAACCAGAGATCCACTTCTCCATACTAAACAAATGCAAGGCAGATGATGTGCTTGCCTTCAAAAAAGAGATGTACAGTAGTAAGGAGCTTTCTATACAAGGCGCATATAGAGAAAGTCATTCCATTTCCTTTGCTTTGAAACTTCCAGATTTTATCTTCTTCGCTTGGTTTGGTGCATTTGAAAGATTTAAAAACAATGCTCTAACACTATACTGATTAACTCAGAAAATAAATAACAATAGATCTACTCAAAAATATTGAGCGAACAACAGAGCTGGAAAAAATATCTTTATTCAACCGTGTTCTCGAATTCTGCTACATCATACATATAAGGAATTAATTGAAACATGAAAAAAATGCGAGCTGCTTGCATAGAACGACTAGACTAAAACTAGAGAACAGTGCATATATCATGCGATATAGGCATGCAAATTGCAATGATCATGCTGAGCAAACTGAAACAAAAGACTACGCCTACTATAACTACTCATACAGTTTTATTATGCATAAAAAAGAAAACTATAGAAAGTTGCAGTGCAACTGGAGATGACTGGAGAACCGTCATTGTGAATTCATGACTGCATCTCTTCAGCGTTTACCTTTTTCTTTGCAGAGTGGCCTTGAAATATGGCCCTTCAAAAAAGCTCCTCACATAAATACGCACACTCCTATTTCTGCTTGACCTTTTACTAATTTTTTGATCTCGAGGTGAGTTGCAGACTGTTGTAATCTCTTCTTGATCTCAAAACATTCACATATTAATACCTACCAATATTAAAAAATATATTTTCTTTAAATAATGTCTTTATTTATTACTTTATTTTTATACTTTTAATATTTAATTTTAGAATATATATCCACAATTCATCATTCAATAAATCTAGAATAATGATTATTTATATATATACATTTTAAATTTAAAGAAACTTATTAAATATTATTATATAATATTTTATTATTATCTATTAATTTAGTTTAAGTTTATAATAATTTTAATATACATATAAAGTATAATAAAAAAATATTTATAGTAAATAAAATTAGTAACATATTTTATAAAAAAAAAATCAATATTTATTAATTTATTATAAAAACTAACATTAAAATATTTTATTTTCTTATCTAATTTTTCAAAAGATTCATTTATTGCATTCCAAAAAGTACAAGTGCTAGGATTAACTATTATTACAATATTTAATTTTTCCATCTGATTTCCAATAGACTCATTCATTGTACTTTAAAAAATATAGATACTAGAATTAACTATTATTATAATACTTAATTTTCCTATTCAATTCTCCAATACATTCATTCATTCATTCCACCTCCAAAAAAATGCAAATGCTACAATTTACTATTTATTATAATACTTCATTTTCCTATCTAATTTTCCAATGAACTCATTCATAATGTGCTAGGGTTAACTATTTTGAAAGGCAAATATACACTCACTTATCAAAATCAACACAGCATGGAGAACACATGGGACAACCATTAATACTCATTTTCTTCCTAAAAAGTGACATTTTACATTCTAGTTGTAAGAAAAGGAACCCAGTTACCACCTACGTTCCAAAAACCGTTCAAAAATTGTAAACCTCAAAACCCCTGTGGATAGGTAGTGTTGAGTACAATAATTTGATAGGAGAGTGCGATGGGAACAACGATGAATCGCAATGGCACAGTAGTCACTTCAATACACTGCGATGTGAACAATGATATTCCAAATTCATGGAAAATACAGGTTGTCATGTGAACACTGCTGAGTCATTTCCTTTACTTTTGCAACTAACATTAATAAATAAAATGAAATGTTTGGTGCATTAGGTGGCCATAATAGCGCTTTAAATGAAATTTTTTTGTTAGTAGATTCAAACTTACCCATCAGTTTAATGTAAGAAATGACAAATAATCTGTACATGACTATGACCTTAAATGCGCTTGCATTCCATCCCTTTTCAGGCAGGGCAAACACTGGAAATCATGCAACGATAATACAACTACAATTTGATATGTGCATACAATATACATTAATTTAGTTTACAATATTTTAAGTATAGAAAAATAATTTTTGCATACAATTTTAAAATATAATCTTAAAATACATATAATATTGTTTATGTAAATCTATTATCATGAAACATGAGTTTTTATCACCTCGACAAAAATATTTTTGACAGTCAATTATCTATTACCTTACCTATGAATGGTGAGGTCCAAGCTTCCGTTGATTGCATACATTTCCCAATGAGTCTAGTTATTATTCACCACATGGAAGTAGCCTTGTTGACATATGTTGTTGTTTAGTGTTCACACTTCGCTTTTAGTTTTATTTTAAGCTTAAAATGAGAGGGCAAAAAAAGAGGATTCAAAAATTAATGAAGACAACCATTTAGTTTAAACTTCAAACCTTGGCATGCGCAATACAAAGGCTTCTCTAAAATGGTTTAAAGCTATTGTCACCTACATAAGCTTGTGTGGATTGTAATCTATTACAAAATAATAAGAATACACAAGATAATGATGTAAGAATTAATAAAATGTGCTGGTTTTACAAACACACCAACTCACAATTATTTTTGGGTGCCTACACAATCTCTAAAACTCCTACATTTGACTATTGATGCTCAAACCAAACCAAAAAAGGTAAATAAAATTGCTCAATGATAAGTCTAGTTTATTTTCAATATCAACTATTATATACCCACAAAAGCAATACAATTCATATACAACTTAAGATTTTGGAAATTATCTCCGTAAAACATGTTACTAGAGCAACATAATCAATTTAATTCAATTTATTGTAGAAGATGATCCATAGTGATTAGAGGACAAGAACAATTTCAGCATCCATTTGCCCATCCCATGCCACACTCATAGCAGAACTCATATCCACACCTGCAATACATTTTATATTTTTACCACTTTCATAAACAAACAATCATAAATATGGGTAAACAAATAGTAAATAAAATTTTAAAACACTTCTAAAAAATCTATATAACAAAAGGTTAAAACACAATAGTGAGTCCCATTTTTTGGACAAACAAGTTTTTTTTGGAGGGAGGGGGTAAGATTTAATAGAACACCTTCATTTGAAGATATTTTTTCGAACAAAAGATCTTCAATCGAAGGTCTACATGGGAAAACCTTCGATCGAAGATGGACCTTTGGTCGAAGGTCATCTTCAATCGAAGGGCTTTCAGTAATTTAAAAAATAAATAAAATAATGCCTTTGAAGGTATTATTTTTAAGTGATTATATGAATCGACAACTAAAGTATTGGTTCATTTTGTTGGAGCATTTGGACAAAACTGTGCCTACAGAGCTGCGAGGGAGGGACCATCCAACGTATTGACAAAGACAATGACTCGGTTCAAGCGAAGGCAAAGACGATCAAGATAAGCGTCTATCTAAATCACTACATTTTTACATTATATTTATCACAGTTCTTAAATTTTTGCACATAGATTTGATGATTATAGATCAAATATGAAAAAAATAGATTAGAAAATTGACAAAATTCTAAGAGAAAAAAGTTCTTAAAATAAAGTATAAGAAATCTCCATATAAATGTGTAGGCTATTATAAAATATTGGACTAGGCCACCCATTGTAGACATTGCCACTAAATTGGGCACTAGGAGAGGAATTGTTTTTCTATTCGATCGAAAGTGACAAAGTCACTATATATTAATAACAAAGGAGAATTACATCAGATTCGAAGGCCAAAATATGACTAGAATACATAGTGTATGCTTACAGAGAGTAAAAAAAGAGACCACCATTACCAAATCTAGGAGGAAAGGAGGAGCTCTCACAAAGAGAAAAAAATCAACTCACATAGATACCACTAGAGCTAGCTATCTCAAAGGAAGACAAACGGGGCACCGGGGAACGGAGACCTTCCTCCAAATATTTGAAAAGAAAGTTCAGAGTGTTGAAATGGTTAACAACATTGATGAGAAGGAAATCATTTAGACATAGTTGCAAACAATCAATGCATAGAAGTGTATCATTAGAGGATTCATAGGCTATCCCAGCTCTCAAAAGGAATAGCAGCAAGACATTAACGGAATTTGAAATCAGATCACACTTGTTCATGAATCCATCAATCATAAAAGAGCCATAATCCATATTGAAATTCTCGAACACTCATTCAAGATAAAGAGAAAATAAATGGTTGAACATAATTTTTTGCAAGCATAATTACTATTTGTTTATTAGCCAGAATATCAATATAGTTAGATAAAAATGAGGGAAGCCACCTCAAAGAAGAGAGCCTCTATATTTTGTGCCAGCCATACCCAACTGACTATTTTTGTGATTGCTATCTCCAAAGGGATATAGGGGAGAACAAAAAATCTGCTCAGTTTGTCTATCCCAAATTCAAAAGTCATTCTTTTCCTAGAAACATCTGGGGATAGAAACTTGCCAAGGAGAAGCCATGCGAGCCACGCAACAAGCAGTAGTGAACTACCAACCATAGGTATTAAAGAAGCCACCCATTTTGTTATAAATAACAATACACATAGTTTGGAATCGAGTCAGCCTAACATCGTCTGACAAGTGATAATGTGAGTAAAAAGCCTCACAGTATAAATAAACACTTAATTTGTATAAATGCACTGCACACAAGAATTCCATAGGAAGGAATCAAGGTGTGGAGCATTGTTCATAATACCTGCATTGAAAACCAAAAAGGCAAGGTTAGGAAAAAATGGGGATCAATAGTGATCCGCAGTAATAGGTTACATATCTACAGCAATGCAATGGGAATGTTGATAGGACAAGCCATTAAGTGAGAATAAAAAAAATCAAATGAGCTACCAATATTATAATATACCCTGTCTCAAACCACTTCAAACAATCATTAAACTTACATCAAAGGACATTCACCTACATAGAAACCATATTAATTTCTTTTGATAGATCCGACGCAAAAAGCATAAAGTCTGAGTCACATCAAGTCGACCCTTTAAAGGGAATAGACACACTTAAAAGGCTGCTAGGTCATCTTAGCCACTTGGTTCAAATCCACTTCCATAACACAAAAGATTATACACCCTCAAAAATATCTTTTTGAATTCTAGAAATTAGCCATCCACATAGTTGATGACAATAATAACTACACCAAAGGCAACTCAATTTATTTGAAAGCTCATACTCCCATCATTAATGAAGTCTTTAGCTCCCAAAATAGTTCATTTAAAGCACAAATTAACGTGAGGTAATTTCATGAGAAGAAAGCTAAAAATATTATTCTCATTTGAATATCATTTTCCTATTCAAAACTTGATGAGTCCATTAAAATATCAATGATGATCTTTTCATTTTGAAATAGATGATTTTTCTTGATAGGAGAAACTATTATCTAATGTCCAATTTTCAAGTATATCAACCACCCCATTAACTTCTCTAAAATAGTTGATAAATTCAAAATAGTGAAATTTGTCAAGAAAAAACCAAGCCCTTTTCCATTCAATATGATAACTTCTAGACTTTTAAACCCTTCTTTGTAATCTCATTGATTTATTAAATAAAATCTCCTTCAATTATAATCTCTCTCACATTGTCATTAAGTAGGATGCTACCTTTTTAAGTTATCTTGTTCTTTTAAATATTTACACATATTTATCTAATAAATATCTAGTAGTTCTCAAAACTTAGATAAGTTGATACAAGATTAGAAAATCGATTGAAATCTTTTCATTTTCCTAACTTTCATAATTTTCCTCATAATTAAATCTTGTTTTTTCTATTAATTTCACCTCCATTTCTATTTATTAATAGACACTAACTTTAGAGAGGTCTATATATATTCATCATCTTTCTTAATTGTTTTTACACCTATACCACTCTAAATTAGGTGAAATCATTCATCTTTCTCCACTTTTGGGATATCATACAACTCTATAGAAATAATAAGAGAATAATTTATTTCACCAAATTAGGAAGGTATTGGTGGAATTTAAGGGATAATAAAAAGAGTGATAGGAATCCTAGATCTTTGTGAAGTCCTAGCTTATTGAGTGTACCTAGATTTGTACCTTCTTTTATTGACACTTGCCTTCCTATGTTGCATGATGCAAGTGGGTCAAAGTATCCTTCAATTAACTTTAAAATTGTGATAATGACTCTCATCTCTATTTTGAAGTTAAAATCAATACAAAAATAACATAAACTTCACAAATCTATTAGACTATAATAAAAATGCTTATACTATATAAAATTAATAAATATACTATAAACACTGAGTAATACTTACAAACACTTTTTCATACCATACACATCTCTTTATTCATTGCACCTCCATACAAAAGACATACAAATTCTTACAACCAAAACTCAACAACAATTGTATAATGAATTATTTTAAAAAACACAACGCTAACCTTAACTCAGGCCTTCCCAATTCTAGGCACCCAGAAAGTTGCATCTCCATACACAAGACATACAAATTCTTACAACCAAAACTCAACGACAATTATGTAATAAATTATTTTAACAAACACAAAGCTAACCTTAACTCAGGCCTTGCCAGTTCTAGGCACCCAGAAAGCTAACCTTATGATCAGGTAACGTAAACAGGCCTTCCCAATTCTACCACCGCATGAAGCCCATTATATTGCATAAGTTTGCAGTGAGCCTTATCTATGGCTATCTCCGGCCAGAATATATTCTGATCATTAGGGTCATGTTTGTATGTTTCCCATCCAACAATCTTTATGTCATCTGGCTTTTCCAATTTACTGTAATACAATATTTTTAGTCTGTCTTCTGGTTGTGCTACATAAGCATGCTTCTTAACAGTGTCAGTGTAACCCCAGCGGTTGCTGAATATGGAGAAGAAGTCATACAAGTCTGTTCTTTTCTTGAAGACACTGATTTTAACAAACTTGGCGAAGCCATTAAAAGCCCTGTCGTAAAGCCTGTATAATCGACCTCTGTTTAAATCTAACAGAATAAGCATAAGGCTCAATAAATTTGAAAGCTTTTCATAACTGTTTGCCTGAAGCAATATAGGAAGACTACTCATCACCACCCAAAACTTTCTACTGAAATCAACATAGTTGAGGCTTGTAGGGACTAAAGTTTAGCACCTTTACTGCATTTGTAACGCTTTGACAATATCTTTTCTTAAGCATCTGTTTCAGATAGCCGTTTGCCGACTGCAATTGACCCAGATACTTTTTGAAGCTTTTCCACAAAAATTATATCTTCACCGACCTGTTCCATGCATTTTGCCAAGTCTGCCACAGTATTAATGTGTCTTATGTAGTAATTGTCTTTGTACTTGACTGTGTACCAGTGATTTTCATGAATATATATTTGTTCTAATTTTTTTAACTTGAATGGACCCGCCCCAAAATACTTCCTCATTTCTTCAGGATCCATATTATAGTCCTTACGTCACCCAAAACAACTACTGCAGCTGCTTTCTTTCTGCAGTATTGGCTCAGCATAAAGGGAACATAGGATACCACAAGAAGGATTACCGGATTGCAGCGTAAAAGCTGCCAAATTGCATAAACCCATTGCGTCCACTGCGTCTGTGTTTTTGAAAGCCACTTGGGCAACCTATGTTCCAAACCAGAGATCCACTTCTCCATACTAAGGGCAGATAACAGTCTTCTAGGAGAGGAGCTTGAAAACAGTCTTCTTACCTTCGAAACAGGCAACTAACAGTCTTTTACGAAAAGAGTTTGAAATGAAATATTTTAATAACGTCTCGAGGCCACAGCAGTCTTTTGGGATCCGGGAGTCACTCTTGCTTTCAAACTTTGATTCTCTCTTCTCCGCTTTATTCTCCCAACACATAATGCGTATCCTTAACCTTCTCTTGCTTCATCGTTAGTTTTGGTCCATATGCTTATGCTTTGCATAATGATATTTAAATGGGGCCCCTCACATAAATACCCTCGCTTATATCTGCTGGACCTTCTTGCTAACAGTTTTATGGGCCGATTTTTATACGCTTCAATTTCAATGAAATCGAAATTATATTTTATTGGCCGGTTAAGCTCTCCCCCCTTAAATGCCTTTTATCATTGTTGTAAAAAAATTCCTTCTCCATAGTTAATTTTTCTATTAAATTTATAATTATTTTTAAAAAACAAAGAAAAATTATAATTAATTTTATTTTCATATATCATTTTTTATGAAAGATAATCTGTTATATATTTATAAATAATGTTTTTTTTTTTTAATTCTCATTTCATTTTATTTGTTTTTCTTATTAGAGTAGATTTTAAATTTGATTGATTATCAAAAGTATTTACCATTAAAAATTATCTTCTAGACATACGTGCGACAATACTCCCAAACATCAATATTGTCAATGAATTAATTAAAAATACAAAACACAACAATTTAGAGGATTAATATCAGCTATCTTGAATCTAGAAACAATTCTAACATTTGCCTAAAATCAATAAAACAAGGTAATGGTTTTCATATAAACTTTAAAAAGGTTAATATCAAAGAAATAAAAAAGTTGGAAATTGAGATTTTAGAAAAGAAATAGACTTTGAACTCTATTAATGGGATAATTAACAAAAGGAAAGGTTTTTAGTTAGTTTTTCTAAAGAAGATTTATAATAGTTTTGTCAAGTTAAATTTTGATAGTTCTTTCAAAGGAAATCTAGATCTTTAGAGAGATCTTCAACTAGGTTATATTGTATTGAATCTTAGATAGTCGTTTGATCCATGTTATTCATTCTAATATGACTAATCTACTAGGCCTTACTATCTATAGGGCAGTAGAACTCCTATGGACTATAGCACCTCAAATGAAAGTTTGAAGGGGTCAAGATTCTTCTTATATCCATCTAGTGCAACCTTTGGCTTAGTAGGAGATGAGAAAGTGGAGGGTTGCTTAGTATAAGATATTTTAATTTGTGGAACTATAGTTCCTACTACATAAAGAAAGGTCCCAATCCTATATAGTATAATGGGGTGGGTGGTGCTAAAAAAATATTTATAAATAAATTACAATAGAAAATTAGAAATAGGTGCAAACAAGCTAATAACATTTACAATTTGGAACTAGATTAATGGATTTGTTTGATGATGATTACTCACTCCCTAAAATTTGTATCAGTTTTTTAATGTTTTCTAGCAAGGAAAAGAGAAAGAAAACCTTGTGGTGTAACCCTTTTATTTACAAGTTCATAAATGATAAATAGAATGGAGATTTGATGAACATAGTATGAAATTTTATAACAAATGGATGACCTATAGATGTTGGGTGATGTTAAATTAAAAATAAGCTCTTATTATATTCAAAATAAAATAGGTGTTTTTTAAATTTTAACTTTTGTTGTTGGTTAAGAACATGTTTGATTTTACCATTCAGTGATAATTATTTTGGGATCTCCTAGTTTGCTAATAATGGGAGGAATTATTCTAGTAAAAGACTTCAAAGTTCATGTAGGAACATTTAATTTTAATAATTTGATTTTAGTATGGATTCATTGAGATTATGTGAGATAGGCCAAGGATTGGGTATTTAAAAGTAGCCATTAATTATTCCATGACATTTAATGAGAGACATTTGAGTAGATTTGGTCAACCTCATAATTTATTAGTGTTGAGTGGACTCTCTTAATCATACTAACATATTTAATGAGAGACATTTGATTAGACTTGCTTAATTTTATTAGTGTTGATTGGAGTCTCTTTCTTTCTTGGTTCTAGTAAGTTTTCATGTTATCTTTAAGATGGTGGAGTTGTTGTAATAGAATATATTTCAAGAAACAAATGTTGTGGTAGTAATTGTGAGATAAGAGGGATTCACTGCACACAGGTCTCTTTGTTCTCAAGAGATCACCAGGGAACAAACTACCCTTATCCACCTAAACATAAATAGAATGAAGAAATTGCAAAGGAAATGAACATACGTTAACTTTCAGAAAAAAAAATACTTCAAATCTCGAGAGAGTGAAACTTCTAGATTTTTTCCTCAGACAAAGGAGCTCTCAACCAAAGGATGACAGTGCAGATTTAGGACACCAACATGGCGTGTTGTCTTTCAACTAGAGTGTTGGAATCCTAAGCAACAGAAAGCTCAAGAGCTCAGATGAGAAGAATAAACTCTCACTTCTTGACTCAGATCTAAGGAATACTAGACAAAATATTGAAACAAAGAACAAAAACTTCAAGAAAAGCACAAGGAGAACTTGGAGAGAACTTACCCTCAACCGAACATTCGCGTCTTCACCCCAAGCTTCACTTTACAACCTACACACAAAAGAACAAGGGGAAAATTTTGGGGGTGTATAGGGGTCTACCTCAATTAGAGCCATGTTTTGATGTTCCCACCTTCGCGGATAGCCAAATAGAAAAGGAGTGTAATCGAAATGGACAAAATGTGTGGTGAAAGAAAAACCCGCATCAAGAGTAGAACTCGCACCACTAAGTAGTAAACAAACAAGTAAGTAGAAAAGAGTGAGAGAGAGCATTGCCCATGGGCCTAGACCCTCTCTAGAGCCCACAGATACATCGTTGAATGCTTACTTGAGAGTCGTAGCTACTAGAGGGACCTCCATCCGACATGGCTTTGCTTGTAGAAGTGTTGCTTGTCAAGAATGAAGAGAGACTCAAGAGTGAAAATTGGAGAGAGAGCTTGACTGAATGACTTGAACCCCCAAAATGAGAGAAAATGAGGGGTTTTGTTGCATAGAAGGGCGGCAAAGAGCCATTACACCCAAAATCATGACTACCAAGACACGTGTCAAGAATCAAGATTCGAGATTCCTCATTTCAAACTCAAAAAGCCACTAGAATGCTAGTGCGTTGCATAGACATCTACACTTCGTGCTGTCATCCAAGGCCTCAATTTTTGGGAAATGTGTCATTAAGCCATTTTTATTTCACCACTAGTCCACATGGAGTCAGAATTGTGTAATTTTGACTTATGAGATTTTTGTCATTAATGCTCTTAGGCGTCATAAATGCTAGGCAAAGTGCTAAAATGTGGAATTTCCTGTAGGTGCAATTTTGTGACATTACATTTTGCGCCCATTTTAGTGGGCTTGATTTTGGAAAAAATCAACCACACTAAAGTAGAGAAGAAAAAAATTACCCAGATTTAATTTTTTATGGATTTACGTGCCAAGAAGAAAGTGCCTTAGAGGTCACTGAGATCAAGCTAGCTAGTACCAAAGTTGCCCCCAGCAAACAAGCTTAACAAACAGTGACAGAGTGGCTGTGAAAAATCACACAAAATTATAATCTGTAAAACTCAAATTTAAGTCAATTTCACAAAATCGGAAGAAGCTACCATGACAAGAAGAATGATCAAGAAGAAATTCGGTGATTCAGAAGAAAAATATGGTAAAGAGGTGACTATATGCTCCCTCTTGAGTTTTGCCTCGGCTAGGTGGGGTAAATTCAGGAGAAATTGGGGAGCCAAAAACTCCAAAAAAAAAATGGGCCTCGGGGGGCCTATATATACCTAGGTGAGCCCCTAGAAGGGTCATTTTCACTATTCACTATGAGGAAATTATTGAATTTTATGAGAAAGTCAACAAAATGTTGAGCAAGAGAGAGTACGAGGCATTGAGACTAGAGTAGTTGAGGGAGGACATCGTCAAGGGCTACGAGGTGGACCAGGTAGGTCTTGAAACCTCATTTTTAGTGAATTTTAGCATGTTTTAGGCAATTTTTCCACTTCGAGTTGCGTAGGCAACTTTTTTCTACGTAGGCATCCCATTTCTGCACTATCATCCTGAGTACGCACTAACGTCCTCAGGGCTTCAATGGTGGAATGGGACATATGCATGACACACAAAATTCCTTAATAAATTTTTGCTTTCAGATTTTTGAAAATCGCATGTTCTGACTTAAAAAAAAAATCACTGCTTGTAGGACTATCTTGAGATTCGGGAGCATCTCACACAGGCGAGCATACCGTATTTTTTGTGAGCAAAGGGATTGCCTTAGCGAGGATGAGGTCACACATCTACAGCGAGTCGATCTTTGGCACGAGTTCACCATGCCATAGATGTGATACCATGAGCGGATGCTAACAACCCTGATGGAGTGGTGGGATGCCACCACATCATCTTTCCAGTTGCCTACTGGGGAAATGATGATCACTTTGGAGGATGTCTATTATATTCTCAGACTCCCCATCCACGAACGATGGGTGGAAATAGACGACACCCAATCAACATGAGAGCGATCGAAGGGTGTCCTATACTGCTCGAGGTGGATCGACGGTGGTGATGACATAGGGCACATCTACACACACTGGTATGATCAAGCACGAACCAGTACACCCCTACTTTGTCAAGTGATGGTCATGACTGTAGCCTTCTGAATCACTATAGATGGGTGAGGCTCTCACCTACACAGGGGCCTCGTCCATACCATTTGTGAGATGGTTGAGCACAAGATAGTCTTTGCCTATGGGCGTAGCATGTTGGCGCACCTATACTGAGAGTTGGGGTGGTATGTACACTACGAGTACCGCAGCCTCATAACATGCACATTGTTGTAGGTGTGGGCTTTCGCCCACATCTTATGCACGAGACCAGTTGGTTTCCAATAGAAATGACCATACATTGTCCCCATGGCCCATTAGTATGATGTGATAGGCTAGTGGAGACATGGAGATTTACAATTATGGTAATTACAGTTCGATACCCTTATGCTTGATCAGGTGAGATGGAGACCCTACCATTTTTTTAGGTGGGTGGATGATAGCAAGTACCTTAAGAACTTGTAGCAGGACTGTTTTCTCATAGGTCACCATGACAATATTATCACGCCTTACTATTGGAGTCGGGTCATGTGGTAGCATGGCCGTGTATAGACTATCCCTCTTGATGTGCCCATGTATACATTAGCTTTCAGGAGCATTGTGAGACTCGGGGATATCCCCCTCCCCTCCATCACAGATATTGTTCCTTTAGATGATGACGAGCCTAACCGAGATATGCTTTCGATAGCACCGATAGATAACGTCAACATAGTTGTTGAATTTAGAGCATGGTGGGTGAGGCACCATCCTCGTCTAGTGTTCACAGAGGATGCCCCTGGAGGGGATCTAGGCCCACAAGGGGATGCGCCAACACAGGCACCATGAGACAGGAGGAGAGGGCGAGGAGGCGGGTGAGAGTAGGGTGAGGAGGCGGGAGGGAGTAGAGCGAGGAGGTGGGCGGGAGCATGGTGAAGAGGAGAGGCCATAGGAGGAGGAGGAGCAGTTGACATCCTCAATGAGGTCAAGGCAGCGGTGGAGGAGATCATCTCCTCGACCAGCTACCCATGTCTCATCGACACCCCCAACAACATCTACTGTCACAAGAGCAGTAGCTCTAGCAGCACCAAGAGTGGCCTCTGATGCTGGCCGTGTAAGTCCTAGCATTGCTCCCCACCTTGACCCTGCTTGGTAGCCAAGGGACCCAAGTATACTAAGCATGTTATTTATATTTTAGTACCTTTAGTTTTCTTTGTTTATGATTATATAGATATGCCATGTGATACCGATCCTATCTTTTCTTTATGTGGTTGCAAAGGATGTACAATGATGGATTGGGTTGATAGCCCAGTGCATATTAGAGGTGGCCCCTAACGTGCCCATCCATGGGATGGTCCTTGAGGCATACCGACCAGTTTTCATGGGGTGACATTCCCACTTGTTCAAGTTGGTAGCATGTCTGAGGACCACTTATGAGGAGCGAGGGGAAGAGATCGTGCAGGGGGTTGTGTACGCTGCCACATTTCAGGGGCATCACGACTAGCTATCGGGGGAGCTGCAGATGGTGATTGTAGAGTGAAACACAGTCATGATGAGGGTTGATGTCACCAAGCAAGCGTGTGACACCCTTCAGAGCCATCTTGATGACCTCGACAAGTAGCCAACAGTTGTAATCCCAATAGGTGATCAACAGTTGCAGTAGGAGTTGATGCGGGCACAGATTACTATAGCCTCCCTCCAGGGATAGATCATAAGGATGTGTGTAGCCCTATCTAGATCACACTTGCACCACTTGAGGTCCATCACCATTTTATATCCCCCTCCCAGACCACAATTGTATCCAAAGCTAGAGGGCTCAGGGAGCCACATGTCATAGCCCTAAGGTGCTCCATTTTGTACATCAATTTTTTAGCGAGATATATATATCTTGTAGATCTTTTGTATAGATATTGATACATATTCAGTGGCCACTCATTTTTTTATGACAGTGGCTCGATACATGTACATGATATTTGATATATACATATATATGAGATACGGGTTTCGATATCATGGCATTGTGTATTTTAACATGTATGTTTCATTATTTTCATGTATGTTGATGCTATGGATGTTATGTGTATATGGATGTTTGTTTACATTAGATGCTATCATAATTTAATGAACACACATGGATGTATGTTAATTAAATACAATTATGATCTAACTTCCTTATAAAATGTAATGTAATGCATAGATACATGGCATAGTAATACACATGTATATACACACACACATGGTCACATCATAACACAAAAAATTTCACAATGTGTTAATGAGGAATGCCACAATATGTAGTGCTACTACCCTTAAAGAGTGAACACCACACACACAATACATTAGATACTATGCATAGTATTAACAAAGATACATTGCATTAACAGGCTCTTTTAGAGGCGTTCCAACCATAGACGATAGTCCATAGGCACCCAAACCATACACAAAGATGATAATGTAAGGGCCTAACCAGTTAGGATTGAATTTGCCCCTTTGATCAGGCAACACATTTACATTTCTCTTATTCTCATAGAGAACTAGGTCACCTACTTTAAAGGTCCTAGGAAGCACACTTTTATTAAACTATCTTGATAATGATTGTTGATAAGCTTTAAGATGTTCGAGGGCCTATAGTCGACGCTCATCGAGTATCTCTAGATGATGAAAACGATTAGGTCGGTAAGTCTCATCATCAATTAACCCTTTAATGGAAACCCACAAAGATGGAATTTCCAACTCCAAAGGCATGATAGCTTCGACACCATACATGAGGTTGTAAGGTGTCGTTCCCATTGTCGTACGAATGCTCATGCGATAGGCCCACAAAGTGTATCTTAATTGAATATGCCAATCCTTACCATGTTTATTAACTATTTTACGAAGAATGAGCTCAAGAGTCTTGTTAGACACTTCCTCTTGGCCATTAGATTGAGGATAATATGGTGTAGAAAATCTATTTTGAATGTGAAACTTCTCCAAGAATTGCTTTACTTTCTTGTCCTTCAATGACGTAACATTGTTAGAAACAAGTGTAGAAGGCTATCCAAACCAAGAGATAATGTTATTTAGAAGAAAACTACAAATAAATTTGGCATTTGTAGAGTGAAGTGGGATATATTCGACCCACTTCGTGAAGTAATCTATAGGGTGGTAGCAAGAAGTTGAGTCCACTTTTTGGCCAAAAAGTGGAAGTGTTTTCCCTGATTTTCAGAGTTTGACACATTTGACCTTAAAATTTGAAGCACTTAGAGATGAAATCTTCAAACAAGTCAGTAATCATAAAATGTAGTACTAAGAGTCTTGTTTCCAAATATGTAATTTATTTCAATACCCACATTGTACAAATTGAGTTTCAATAGGCATTTGTAAAAACCACTATTTAAAAGTCATTTTTTTTTACCATACCATGCACGTGTACGACATCCATATTTTGACTTAAATTATCATATTTTTCTAAATCCTTTTGGGAAAAGACTTGTGACTCACTGAAGCGTGCCCTGGATATTATTTTGTAATTTTTTATTGAATTTTTTTTTTTGTTAATTTTTTATTAGGCATATTTGATGCTTAGAAACATCGTCATGTACGACATGGATAAGATGACCTAAAGTTATCATTTTTTGCATTTTTTTTTTAATATTGAAAAGAATTGTCTGAAGTTTTCCCTTGTGCAATCCATTCGTCAAAATGTTATGTTGATCAAAAGTTATTAAAATAGTAAAATATACTGATATTTAAAGTTTATGGACCAGTTTCATCAGAAATTAATTGAAAAATAGAAAAAATAATCCAATTGTAAAAAAAATTACATATTTGAAATCTACATTGTCCCACCTAAAATGGGTTTCAATTTCGTCAAAAAATTCTGCAAAAAAAGTCGTCAGCCATATGTCCAAACTCGAATTTTCTCCCTAAGATTGTTAGAACCTTCAACTTGCAGGTCAAACCAAGTCAAATGCCTAGGTTCGGACTCCCAATGCTTTTCCCGAACCAAAATCCGAAGCAAAACCCCGACCACAAGGCCAAAAAAAATTCAAATTAAAAAAAGGGGGATCCCGATTATAAATCGGGATCCCGTATTTAAAGATACGGGATCCCGTTTATAACTCTGGATCTCGTTTCCCATAATTGAATGCGGTGACTGTTGGCAGAAGAACGGGATCCCGTTTTATAAACGAGTTCTTGTTTTATAAATGGGATCCTGTTCCCCTGCCAACGGTCACCGCATTCAATTATGGGAAGCGGGATCCCGAGTTATAAATGGGATCTTGTATCTTTAAATACGGGATCCCGTTTTTAATAATATGGGATCCCGTTTATAACTCGGGATCCTGTTTCTCTTGAACTGTGTTATTTTAAATTACTATCAAATTTTACTGTGAAGTCTGCAACTTCACATGTATGGCCGAGAACAGTAAAATTGGTCTATTTTTTTCATTGAGCATTTTTTTTACAGGTGGTGACTTGGTTTTTTGATAATTTTTTTCAATAGAGAGATCCCATTTTTTCAAAGAAAGAACAAAAGGTCTTCAACTTGCAATATGAATTGATTTTTTCAAAGGAGGCATGACTTGTTTTGAGGAACACAAGAGGAAGAATTTAGTCCTTTTAGGTCTTGAACTTCCAATTTGAATCAATTTTTTTGAAGAATTTCACTATTTACATTCATTTGTGGTTGAGAATTTTATAATCATGGGAAATAAATATCGTAATAAGAGGAGGAAGACATTGACTCCTGAAGAAATTGAAGCAAACAAAGAGAAGGAGAGACAGAGACAAAGAGAAAGAAGAATGAGAATTAAATCAATGAATGGGGGAGCATCCAATTCCACAACTATTGAAGATGAAAACATAGAGGAGACCATGGTTGTAGATGAAGTGAATTTGCAAGAAGTCAATTTGGAGAAGAATGTGATTATACAATCAAGTCCTACTATGTCTTCAAATCCCTCTTTCAATGCTATGGATAATGTTTCAATATGCACAAATCCAGGTACGTCTTCAAATCCACATGTTAGTGAAATGGTAAATTCGTATGTAGAAATTTTACAAGATGCTAGACTTAATGATGTTGACATTGATAATATTCAGAGAGATGAAATTTTTATAGAATTTGTTGAAAATGATAGTGAGAATGATCCTTTTATTGAAAATGAAATTGAGAATAATGCTTTTATTGAAAATGAAAACAAAAACCGTTTTGTTGATTTAAATGAAAATGAAAACTGTTTTGTTGATGTAAATGAAAATGAAAACCATTTTGTTGATGAAAATGAAGATGAAAATGTAAATCGTTTTAAAGTTGAAAATGAAATTGAAGATAAAAATGAAGATGAAGATGAAAATCTAGAATGTGATGTTGAATTTAATGAAAATACTTTTTTTAAATTGAAAGTGGTGTTGTTGATAATCTTCGTGGTCAAATTTATTGGAGGAAAATAAGAACACATGCAAATAAAATATGCAATGAATTCTTTTATCGTAAAAAAATTACAATTCAATGTCAACTAGTGATGCAATTGATGAGAATGCAAAAAATGAGGAAAATAATGAAAAGGTTAGGCTTTTTTGTTAAACCAAAAAGAAAAGATTAATCATTAAAACATGCTATGTGTACTATTGCTAGTGCCATTCAATCAATTGGAAAAAATAGTCGATCTAAAGATAAAAATGCAGCAAGAAGAGGTATAACAACTGCTATAGTTAATAAACCAACTTTGAATAAAAGAATGGTAAGAAGTATTAGTGAAGTTTTAAAAATACATCCAAAAACATTTCTAAGAGTGGAAAAAAGAAGAATAATTATAGAAAATGATCCTATCAACCAATGTTGGAGTTTCAATGATCGACTCCCAAGGTCTGATATGAAATTGAATGTCGAAATTAAATCTTTGATTGAAAAATATTGGCATGATAATACTAGGGTTTCATCTAATACTAGAGATGTTTTAAAAAAAAGGGTGGGGTCCAAAGTTCGTGATCCTCACCCAAAACACCTATTAGATACAACACAAATTGAATTTTATCAAAAAAATTGTGGTGATTTAGTGTTACCCCGTAATATTAAAATAAGTCAAAGGACTTTTGAAAAATGTAAACCGTGGTATGTAAAAATTAATAAGCAATGAATATCTTGTTGTTGTAAAACACATGTTCAATTTCGTTATTTTTATGATGTTTTTCGATATATACGTTGTACCATACTAACATGATTATACAGGAATGCAGTATTAATATGCCACCTGAAGCAATAAGGGAGTTTATTTCAAGTTTGTTTTGTGAAATATCTAATGGTAAATTGTTTTATTTAAGTTCTTGTATTTATAGACAATGCATTGACTGTGGAAACCTTTCATTCTTAGGAATTTGTATGCATGAACGTATTGATAATGATTTTGGACAACAATTAGTAGAAGTTAAAAGATTTAAGAATGTTCACTATTCTTTAAAAGATGGAAAAATAGGAAAGCGTTGTGATTTAGTTACAAAAAAAGTTAGTGTGCATGCATTCATGAGTGAATTTAAGAATAAGATAGTACCAAAATATATCATGCACTCTCAACATGCTCGATGGCTTGATGGCCAATTTCATGCATGTAGAAACACATTTCCAATTGGTACTATACTTTCAGTGGTTGATTTTGCAAAAAATTATACTCTAGCTTCGCAAGAGGAAATTCAATCACAGTATTATAATTTAGTGCAAGTAGCTATGTTTTTCCATATTGTTTATAGACATGCAAATAATAGCACTGAGGATGATAGAAAAGTTCCGAGGGAGTATCATTTTTATTTGAGTGACAACCGATTACACTCATCAGAGTTTGTTCAATACTGTTTCAATATATTTTACAAAAATTTAAGAGAAAGAGGAGTCCATATGAAAGAACACCTCATATGGTCAGATAATTGTATGGGGTAGTTCAAGAATGCTCGAATGTTCTATTGGTTAAGTAGGATTCACAAAGAACTTAATGTCCAACATATATGGAGTTTTTTTGAAGCTGGGCATGGTAAAGGAGAACATGATGGAGTTGGTGGGTGTGTCAAAAGAAATCTTGCTAGAGAACAATTAAAATTTGAAGATGCAGTAAAATTTAAAGATGCACATGGGATTCTCAATTGGTGTAATACAATATTATCTACACCTAGTTCGAGTGAGTACTCTAGAGTTCATCATTTTTTTTGGTTGGTTGAAGAAGATAACATTGTACCTAGAGTTGACTGTGAGACAATTAGTGGATCTACTGAATGGCATTCGTTTAGGAGTTCGACAACAAGAACATGGACTATCTGGACAAGGGAGCTTGCATGTTTTTGCCAGTTTTGCATCTCAAGAGATTGGGAAGCATGTGAAAATATAGAATGGGTTGAATAGTGGGAGCAAAGATCATTGACACCTTCACAAGCACATGATCAATATGAAAGAACTATTGAAGAAAATGATCAAGTGTTTGCATCTAAAGACTATGACAGTGTTTTAGACCTTGCACAAGAAGGTAATTTAATTCAATTTATTTCATTTAATTTTGCTTTATTAAGTTATTTTGTACTACTAAATTTTTTATATTGATATGCGCAAGTTATTAAATCATTTTTTGTTTGCAGGACATGTGTATGCTGTTGTTGCACCTGAGGGGAATGAAGAGCAAACAAAATATTGGTTGGCTTGTTGTGTGGAGAGTAAACATAAGTTAATATCACCTTGAGAAGATGATGATGGCTATCATTATCCAATAGGTACCATGATCCCCCTAAGACATCCCCTTAAGCAAATTTTGATAACAATTTTTTCGATCCCCTTAAACAATATTTTAGAACAATTTTTTCATCTCATTAAGAAAAATTTGAGAACTTATATGATGATTGTTTTCATATTTTCCAATAGGATCGGTTGTGGCTGTTGGCACTTGGCTACAAAAATACCTAGCAGGGAAGAATGGTCTACCTGCATTCGAAGATTATGAACCGCATAAAAAAATTATACATTATTCACATTTGGTGGTGGCAACAAATATAAAACTAGATCGGTATCGTGAAAGACCTGCAAATAAAGTGTTATGGACAATTTCTATGGAAGAGCATGAGACAATCATAGATGCATTACAAAAAAGAGAGGATGCAGATGGTACAATGGAATAAGTAAATACAGGTAAATATAGTTTTAGTTTTATATTGTCCTTTTAAATAGAGGTAATTATTAGTAAAAATGTATTTAAATACATGTTTTGATTACATATTGATATTACTTGTACATTAATAGTTTAAATTGATTTATTATCCTTTTTTTGTATCCTTAAGCCATCATTGCATTGATCTCATACTTTGAAACAAAAAGGAGAGAATGCCTAGATTCAACCTACACATGTGTGGAATACTTTTAAATGCAGGTACTTGAGTTGTGTACATATAGTTAGTTTTATATAAATTAAATTATGTATGTTTTGATGATTTCATTGATATTGCTTGTACCTTTTTAATATTAGGCGGTGTGAAGACCTAGTACATTTTGGGCATGAGTTTGAGATGTTCTTGAGATGGCATATCCAAATTTTGTAAACATTATTTTGAGATGACAGATATGTACATATATGTCCTTGTATGTCTTCAAATCACTAAATTTCATGCATACATTATTGTTAAATCAATTATATCCTTAATATGCTATATTATGACCCCTTAAGACATTGTATTATGACCCCTTAAGACATCCCCTTAAGACATTGTATTATGACCCCTTAAGGCATCCCTTGAGACATTGTATTATGAACCATTAATAAATTGCATTATGAACCCTTAATACATTCTATTATGAACCCTTAAGATATCCCCTTAAGATGTTCTATTATGAAACCTTAAGACATCCCCTTTAGACTTTGTATTATGACCCCTTAAGACATTCTATTATGAACCCTTAAGACATCCCTTTAAGGCGTTCTATTATTAACCCCTAAGACATCCCCTAAAGATGTCATATTATGACCCCTTAAGATGTCCCCTTATTTGTTTTCAATGTACGCCTTATAATTTAGTATTGGAATCCATTATTTGTGTTAACAACTTAAAAAATAGTATTGGATGCCATTATTTGTTTTGACAGCTTATAAATTAGTGTTGGATTTTATTATTTATAGAATTTGTTAATGCTTTTGTTCTCTAATCTTGTATGGTTTTGTTTATTTCTTAAAAATTTATCCTTTCTGGTATATAAACGAATTGCTTTGGTTTGTAAATTATGATTTATTGACTAATTATGATATTAGGCGGTGTGAAGACCTAGCTAATTATTGAATGTACATATCATGTATGAGATCACTAAATTTGTAAACTGTAATTATTAAAATGTCCTATTAATTTCAACTTTAATTTCATATTTATTTCCTATATTAATATCTTGACTATGAACATAAAATGCATAAATGTATATATGTAATTAAAATTTCAAACAATAATAAAGTCCATAATTTATGTAAATATATTAAGTGCATCAAAAAAAGTCCATCAGAGTACAACCGATGAACTAAAGTCTAACTAAGTACTCAAGAACCATGAATTATAAAGTCCAACAGAGTACGTGACAAACCAAAAATATAGTCCACAAAATAAACAAATATAACCCACAAAATCATGTTTCTAGGTCATGTATTGTCTCTATAATCAAAAGACCTCTTCGTGCCATGCAGACTATGCAGATGACCTGAAACACTCTGTACAAGAGAAAGATGAAATCATATTGTAGACATCCAAAAATAACATTATACATTCTGCTTTAACTAACATCATGCATTCAGTTCTTCTACTAATCAATTAAAGCAATTTACTGATTTAATCCTAAGGTTCATCAAGCCTAATTAAATAAATCAAATTATTTAATTAAGTTCCTAAGGTTCTTCTTATTTGATTTAATAAATCAAACTGATTTAAAATCAAATATCAAATCCCTAAAATCTCCTAAGTTAATTAATCTAAATTAATTAACTTCTAAATCATGATTAGCATTCTCTAGCTTTTGACTCAACTAGAGTCAAATCTAAACTCTTAACTAACCCACCCACTTGCACCAATAAATCATTTATTTGATTTATAATTCCTCTAATTACATTCAAAATGGAATATTCTTCCATTTTGAATCTTCCCCCCAAAAGGGACTTGTCCCTTCCAACAAGGTTTTAAATGCTATTTGCACAAGTCAACATAGCATTTATTGCACCTTTCATCCCCCCAAAACATGTCAAGTCATTCAAATTCAAATTTGAAATTGGCACATTTGCCAAAACTTGCACATTCCTCACCCTCTCACAACTTGACAAGTGGCACCTTGTCATTGGTTTGTGAATAATCCCACATTCCTCAAAATCTCTCAATCTTTCAATCTTTCAATCTATAAAATGCAAAGCATTACAACACAACAAACAACACATTTTGATGCAAGGTTACTCTCTTCATTTGAGAATCAATCTTGCTCTTCATCATCTATCATTTGGCAGCTTTTGCTTATCAAGGGGGTGGGAAAGGGCTTTTCTTTCCACATTTCAAAAGGCACCACTCCCACTATGGGATAGATATGGATATTGTTTGAATATGCTTTCAAGTTTTCTTATTTAGTCTTTTAGAGTTTTGTTTAAGCATGTTAAGACATGATTCATTATCTCATAGGGATGTTGTGATTTGCTAACAATGCTAACCTTATGTCAATGTTATAAGCATTTTGCAGGTTTTAGCATCCACAAAATGGCGCTAGAAGGAAGGCATATTTCTATTTTTCTGCTAATTTTAGATCTATGTTCTTTTGTTGTATTTTAGTTCATTCTAAAATAATTTTAGATCTCTATTCTTTTGCTGTATTTTAGTTCATTCTAAAATAATTCTGCCTTCAGAGGAGGTAAAAATTACAGAATGCAAACACGTTTTTGGAGATTGGGTGTATTTTTAATGCTGTAGAGTTCAGAATAATTGTTGCTTTCACATTCAAAATGTTTCCTAAGGCATTTGTCATACTCAAACCTCAATTTTTATGATGTTTTAAGTGTTTTTTTATCACTAGTTAAAAGAAAAACGTGATAACAATGCAAAAAACGCCTCCCTAATTTTTGCTGGGATATACAAAATGTAGCCACGTTTTTGGAGATTGGGTGTATTTTTAATGCTGTAGAGTTCAGAATAATTGTTGCTTTCACATCCAAAATGTTTCCTAAGACATTTGTCATACTCAAACCTCAATTTTTATGATGTTTTAAGTGTTTTTTTGTCATCAGCAAAGAGAAAAACGTGACAGCAAGAAAAAAAACGCCTCTGTAATTTTTGTTGGAATATAAGAGAGTAAAATGCTTGGTAAATGCATTTTTTTTTAATATCAATAAAAAAAAAGGAAACTGCGATCTTTCTTTTTGAGGAGTTTTAAGTATATTGCCAAAGTGAAATGGTAGGTGTTGAATTTTATTTTTTTCCAGAGTCAAGTTAAAAATTTCTGGTATTGACTGTGATTCTCTATTAATTGGAATCCCCAAATCAAATTTGTTGCAAAATCTACATTTAGTTTCATGTATTCACATGGGTATTGGTCTTGATTTGATGCCATAATCAGAGAGTGAATTGTGTTTTGATTTGTAATGTTGCATCTTTCACGTCATTTGAAAGATGCAAATTTTATTTGAGAAAGGCTAAAATCTATATTTAGGAATTGTGTTTTTAATTTTTAATCATTAATTCCTTGAAGTAAATCTCATTTGTAAAATTTTACATTTGCAATGTTTTAAAGGTGTTGACATCAAAGTTGAAATATCAAGGTTGACATTGGAGATTGATATTTAAGGTTGAAGCAAAAATGAAGGCGAAAAGAGGGGAATTGAAGATTTTCTTGAAAACAAAACTTGAAAAGCATTTTTTAATGCTTGTTTCAACAATCTTGGAGCTTTCACTTACTACCCTTTTTTTCTGTTTTTAGCTAACTCACCTTTCAATTTGGGCTTAAAATCAATCAATGGCTTGATCTTTTCAAAGTTGGTTAAAATTGAACCTTAGAAACACATACTAGAATTTCAATTTGGACTTAAAATTGAACAAGGCAAACTTCACATTTCATTTTGGTGCTTCTAAAATGAACTCATCATTACTTTGAGGAATTTAAAATTGAACATGTGTACTTTGTGTTTTGTAAACTTTTTTGCAAAGTAGTGTCATTTAAAAAGGCGTATGCGCTTCTCTCGCGCTTCACGACGATCTTGAGAATCAAAAGTATTTTTGGTGACCCTAAGTTGCATAAAAGATTGCCTCCACAATTCAATTTGGGCATTTTAAAATTGAACAAAACATGCAAGTGTGAGCACGATATATTGCGGAGGTTCTTCCCTTTGTTTTTTTTCAACAAGGGTTGTGTGAACGATGGAATATGTTAGCTTGCTTTTGTTAACTTAGAGGGCCTGCCTTGTGGGAAAAATTAATCACCCAAGGGAATGACCCAACCGGGAACACGCTAAAGCCAAGCGACTTCCAACCGGTATATAAGTGTGGATTCTTGAGGAAAGTTCAAGCATCACGAGGATTATTCCGACGAGATGGACAGCAATGGACTCTCGCCGACGTTGGATAATCCCCCATGAACGGAATGCCTGAATTAGAACCCCTTGTTTAGAAATTGGCCAAAACCTTATCTATCTTGTTGGTGCAAGAGGTCATGTCCTCTGAAGCTGCCCCACATAACATGCGGTCTTGTTGTGGAAATGGAAAGTATGCCATGGGAGATTCATGGGTACTAATGCTTGGCTGACCCGAATAAGTGAGTGCCGTGGAGGGGAGCCAGTGTGGTCAAGCATTTAGCCATTCGCACAAGATATGCGCAGCTGGATTTATCCAAGTGGGAACCCAACAAGATATTGCCTCATCATCCTAGGGTTGTAAAAGTGCTTGGAATCAAAAATACATTGCTTGATCTTCAAAACATTGAAAAACAAACATACACAAGAGCCTCAAATTTCAAACACCTTGGAGGAAACAAATCCCTATTGACAAACTTTCCCACTCTTGCTTTCCCTAGGAATCACATTCCTAGAGGTTTCTAAGTGTGCAAATTCTATCGTCATTTGTTTTCACTAAGGATAAACCTAGGAAACTTTTGCCCTATTTTCCTCGATTTCCGCATAAAGGACCTTGTGGGATGAGAAAGACAATGGGACATTAGACATTCAGTTTGAAAACATAATCAAGCAAGTGATTTTGGTAAAAAGGATTCACTAAGGCAAGATAAAAGATAAGTTTGATTACACATGTGTTTTCTAACATGATCAAAATCCCAAAAACTGGAGTTCAAAAAGCTTAGTGTGAAAGCTAGTGAGGAGCATCTTGAGAGACTTTTCGAGTTCAGAATATAGCATGTTCTTCAACATCGAGATCTTGTAAGTAGAAGTGTTATTCTAGGTCAAGTCTAGGATCAAATTCAATCACTTTCATCCATCTTTCAACCATCAAAATCAGTCAAATTTCCATCTCACCAATAGCTCTTGGAATCTTTGTCATTTGTTATGCTAAACTTCTAGGCGAAATCAAATCTCTTTGTTTGACTTAACACAGCTAGTCAAACCATCATCCTATACACGAGTTCTCTCTTGGATAATACAACTTCCTAGAGTTTTACGATTACATTCATCACTCTTGTTTGACTTAACACACCTAGTCAAACCATCAATCCAATCATGAATCAATCAAATCAAAGTCCTAAAAGTTTTAGCATTTCTTTCAAAGTTTCTTTAAGAGTTCCATTCATCTGTATCACTCATCTTCCATTTATCTCATCCTCATCATCGCTTTGATCCTTCAATTATCCTAGTTCTTCACTTCTTTGAACCTAAGGTTTAGACCGATCTAAAGGATTAGAGGTTCATCTCTTACATTCTTGAAAATTGATCTTCATTTTATGGTTCAAAATCGATCTCAACACAAGAGGGACATGGAATATAAATTTGATCCATCCATCATGAGCAATTCAATTCAACCAAACTATTCAAGCCTTGCAATACCATTTGATTATCAAAGCTTGTACAATGCATACATGGGAGCATTATCTCATACAAACATCAACGGTACAACGAATGTGAGTATGCCCGATCCAAAGTTTGGAACACCTTTCCCAATGATAGATTTAAATCCAAATCCAAATCTGCAAATCTATCAACCAAACACTCAATGCATGAGTTTTCCAAACAACATTATCCCACAAAATCCATACATACCAAGTGCAACTTTACCAAGCATGACCATTTCAAATCCACAGTTGGTAAACTTTGGGGTTGACATGTTTGCAAATCCCCCTAATGTTGTTCAAAATCTTAGCAATATATTGGCAACTCTAGGTATTGATCCAAGTCAAGGTAACACCATGCAAAATCAAAGTTACCTAAATCCAAGCAATATGATTCCCAACCACAACAATGTTCAATTTCAATCTATCATGCCAAATCAAAACATCATACCAAATCATCCCATTTTTCTATCAACATCACAAAAACAGATGGAAACCATCCAAGCAATCCCAACAATCAACACCATTCCGATTCCACCACCACCACCACCACCGCCAAAGTACAACATGACCAATTCATTCTCCATCATGTTGCAAGTTGCACAAGAAGCTTCCCGCAAAAAGGCACTCCAAGCCCAACAAGCTACATAGCTAGTTACTCAGCAAGCACAAGTGGCTCAAGTAGCCCAACAAGCGCAAGCGCAAGCAAAATTCTACGCACTATTGCAATCAATCCAAGAAGAAGTAGCACAACAAAGAGCCCAACAAAAAGCTTTGTTGGCACAAAAACAACATGACGAACAACAAGTGTTGTTGGCTCAGCAGCAAACGCAAGCCTTACCCGCTCAACAAAGCTTGCAACAGATTCCCACCACAATTGTTGAAATCAAAAATCAAGATCAATCTATCAATGAACACTTTGAAGATGTTTCAACCTTGACCAATGATCAAATCAACATACACCAAGAGCTTCTTTTCAATTATGATCAAAACTCACCAATGATTCCCGACAATGATCAAATTCAAGAAATATCAACATCACTTGATCCTATGGTTGAAAACATTGACAATCTCTCCACTATAACTACTAAAGACCATGATCGAAATCAATTCATCAATGAACACTGTGAAGATATGTCTACCCCATCTAGTGATCAAATCAACATACATCAAGAGCCATTTTTTAGTCATAATCAAGACCCCTCCTTCAAAGATCTTTTTCAAGGAGTGTTGATGTTATTTGATCCTATTGACATAAACCAAGATCCCTCTACCAATGACCATATCGAAAATGTCTCTACATCACCTTATGAGCTAGAGGACATACCTCAAGAACGTATTCCAAAGCATGATCAAAATCTATCACCAAGGTCTTGCAATGTTCCTTCCCACGACATATTGACATCCTTCGACCTCACGATTGAGACTAGTGAAAGAATCTTTGACTTTACACTTGATCCAAATCCATTCAAAGAACAAGTGGAAATTAAGCCACTTCCCATTCCTAAGGACAATTTCCAAGAACCTGCTATAAGCAATCCATCCTTTGAAATTGACCCGTGTCAAGAACTTGATCCAAAGCATGGCAAAAGTAATTTCGAAATCGTTCAAAATCATGAATTCGTATCTCCGAGATACTATAATGATCTAATGGGAACTCTCCTATCTATACAAGATGTCACAAATTATGATCACATGCATATAGCACATACTCCTCCACCTACTCGCAAGATGCTTTCTTCGGATGGACACATAGATGATCTTCATTCAAAACAAGAGTCTCATACTCTTGAAATCATTACCAACGAACAAGAGTCGCCTACTCTTAACATTTTTACACATGATCAAGATGTAGAAAAATGTAGAGACATGTCAGAAATGGGTCATGAAGAAGGTTTCTACAAAAGTTGTGAATCAGAAAAATCATTTGAAAGCATATCAAGAATAAATCATGAGGAAGACTTTTACAATGACAGTGAATCATCAATACCTCTGGAAGAAGCACTACAAGATCAAGCCAAAGAGATCAATCGGGAATTTATCCCACATATGGAGGATCCTATCACTTATAAAGTTGGATCACTCACCTTTCTTAGAGCAAGCTATCTCGTCAATAAAGAAGCTAACACATTTGAAGGTCCACCACAAAGTAGAAAAGGAGCAACACCTTGTTTCCAAGGGAAATCATATCCTTTTGCAAATCAAATGTTTCAGTAAATGAATTATCAAGGCAGAGGATTAGGCCTACATGAACAGGGTATCTTGGAACCAGTGCATATTTTTGGAAATCCTAAGCATCAAGGCCTTGGTTACTCAACAATCAAGGGATCTCAACATATTGGTAATATTATCACCATACTGGGGGCAACTTCGTCTCGAGCAAACGTCAACATAGGGAGCACGAAGGATCCTTATGATGAAACCAATGCCAAAACTACAACCCGCCATGTCATAAATCTTCATCCACCCATCACCCCATACACAAATTGGGACCAACGTCAAAAGAAATATTCAAATCAAAGGACAAAGAATGAAGGACAAATTAAATACAAGTGGATACCCAAGAATACAAAGAAAGACTATCCCTCTCAAACTCCATCAGTCAAAGAAACTATGGGGAAAAATCAAAAAGGGAAAAGTATCCATTCTCAAATGATGTACAAAGTTTATCGAGCAGTTGGTCCTAATTCCACACACACTTCCGTGTCCATCCATGATCGCTCATCTTCCCAAGCTTGGAGAGTCAAAAATTCCAAACTGTCGACCAATCCATCTTTTACCCCTAAACACACTCCATCCACGCCTCCACGCATGATATCCAATTCTCACATTGACCATGTGTTGGCAACGACCCTTCATCATAAGGATTTAGAAGGCACCCTTTCGCGATGTGTGCACAAAGACAAAGTTAACTCCAGTATCAGCAAAGCAAATTAGGGATCTCAAAAGTTGCATTCAAGTGCACGTATCTTGGCAAAGCAACTTCTTCAAATAGGATACCGATGGCATGTTATGACAGAAGCATTAACATCAGCACCACCAGGTGGTTCAGCATCAGCTTAAAATCTCTCAGAAAATACAAAAACAATCAGAAAAAGTCCTAAAAAAATGGTCACCTTGATGAAAACTTGGCAAACAGGTGTCTTGGTGACAACAAAAATATCAAAAAATACAAAAATCCAAAAAAATTAGAAAAAGGATTGAAAACAGTAAAGAAAAAAATCGTCCTCTAGTGAAAACCGCTTCAGTGGCACTTCGGACAGGTACCATGATGAAAACCTAGAAAACAGGCGTCATGTGTAGAATCGAGCATCTACGTGCGCCAATTCAGGAGAAAGCATCTTATCACATCCATAATGAAGCCAACATTCCATCCATATCATCCGTTCATCCATGAACCGTTTATCCAATCCATTTTCCATCTGCATCCAAGGTCCAAGTTACCTTGATCTTGATAAAATTTTGGAGCACACTTTACGCTTGCTTATGGTAAAAATCTTGACATGGGTCATTTTCATTGATCCTATCCTACCCAATGCTATATGAGCCTTGAAGCATTATTCGAATGAGCGTTCCTCTATTCGAACACCTTATCTTATCGCAAGATAATCCATATCCATTCGTATCCAAGAATCCACCCATGGTCATTCAAACATTGCTAGACACTAGGGGCAAATATTTACATCTCGCTTCGGGAATAAATCTTGATCTATATCTTCCCACTTATGTGGTGATCCGAGCATTGGAAAATGTGAAATCAACTTGGTCAAATCATTTGTGAACACGAATCCAAATCACTAGCCCATGGCATATTTTGACAAGAAAACATTCCTTATCAAGCGTTATCCTTCATCGAACATCAATCCAACAATCCATATCAGTCACATCTAATGCACACATCTGTGTCACATCAAATCATCAAAGCTATTTTGTTCCAAACCAAGCTTCATCAATATTGATCAATCGAATCCAATCAATCATCATCTTGTTTGACTTAACACACTTAGTCAAACTATCATCTTGTGCACGAGTTTACTCTAGGATAACACAACTTCCTTGGGTTTACAAGTTCATTATCATCACTTTGTTTGGCTTAACACACTTAGCCAAATTATCAAATCCATAATCACCTTGTTTGGCTTAACACACCTAGCCAAATTATCCTTTTTGTACGAGTTTACTCTGGGATAACACAACTTCCTGGAACTTACGAGTGCATTATCACTTTTTCAAACTATCAATCCATCAATCCAATTGATCAACATTAAGCTTGGTTTTCAACAAAATCCCAAAACAAAGCACTAATATCATATCATGTCCATATCCGAATCATCAAAATCATGCGAAAATTCCAAAAACATTCAAAAAACTCATTCAAAAAACCAAAAACATTCAAAAAATCCATCAAAAATTTCAAAAACATCTAGAAAAATCATCAAAAATCCAAAAACATGTCGAAATATCAGAAAATCTTCAAAAAAAATTCATCATTTAGTCTTGTCAGTCTTCCACCTTGTCGAACTACACCGTCTCTGAGCTTGAACGTAGGCAAGGTTAATCTTTGATCATCCCCTGAGATGGTTGGGTTAGTCCTTTAGGCGTCCGTCGCATTGGCAATCCATTTGCCCATCTAGTCTGCATCTTAAGTCAATCCTTTAGGCAATAAAATGGCAATCCATTTGTCCATATGATCATCAAGTCAGTCCACCACCAGTTGAACTACGTGGTCTCTGCGTATATAACGTAGGCAAGGCTAATCTATGGATCAGCTCCCGAGACCCCTAGGATAGGTCTTTAAGTTAGTCTGTTCGTTGTAAAATCTTGAAAATACCAAAAACATTTGTAAAATTCCAAAAATACCAAAAACAGCCTCAAAACATTTGAAAAAACCAAAATGGTGCATCCATTTCATCTCGCTTTCACTCGTGATTGTCATCACTCATAATAAATCATCGTCACTTTCACCCTTTGGTGAGTTAGTCAGAAGCAAGTTTAGTAGGTTCTAAAGTGAACGCCTAATCATCAAAGTCTCGAAGGTCTAAGTCAGTAAGTTAGCAAGTTGGTCAACTCGGAGTATCAATAGCTTATCATGCAATCAGTCTCACCAAAACCCTAATCACTACATGTCCTAGGATGAAGCTTTCCTGTGATGGACATAAGCATCAGGTACCCCACAGTAGTTTAGCCTTGGCTAGCGGTACGAAGAACATTAGCTTGTTTGTCTACTTTATTTTGGTCTTTTTGACTTATCTTATTTTGCACTCATTCCAAGGACCTCTCGATGATGCCTAAACAAAATAGGTTTAGAGAGAAAGGAATGGGGCAACGATCATTATCTTTTTATCTGCTGTGCTTGTTGGATGTGTTAGAGTAATAATTTTATTACACTTAATTAATTACATCATACTGGTTAATTAATTAAGTCACTTATCTTTGGTCTCCATTCAGCATTAGGTATTTTGCATGCAGGTGTTCTTGGCGAGCTGTGGATTTGCATTTATTAAATCCTACAGGATGTTCTTGTAAAATAACTTGGCGAATACTTTCTTTGTTGGGTCCGTCGTAGAAAGGTTTCCATATGTCAAGTGTGAACAAGAGCACTCCTATCTGATTGTCGAGTCAAAGTCCATCACACTAGGCGCAACGCCATCCTGGTTCTTAATACCTTGATGCATCGCCCCTATGTGTGTTATCAAACATAAAGAAAGTTACGCTCTTTATCTCCCATTCCTGGATAAGCAATACATCATCATCATTCATCATCATCTCTAATAAAGTTGGCTTGTTGAACTTCTGCATCTTCTTGGATTCAAGGGTTGATCCCTCTCATTCTTCTATCCTCTCTTGTTCTTCCATCCTCTTTCACTCTAACAATGCATCCATGCTGCATTCATCCTCTCATCTTGCATAATCACGTCATATCATTATAGGACAACATCATCCATCTCACATGCATTGCATAATCATTTAAAGTTGTTTACGATAATATAAATTTGTTATTCTAAGCATCTTCCGAACATCTCATCTACATCATCATTATCATATAGTCTAACCATCCATACATCCATTTTGAACCTCTTTGTCGCGAGATCCACCTCAAATTGTATCTTTTCGCTCGATGTCTCGAGGGGGCAATGTACTAACGTACTTATTTTCACTAGGGCATCCGAAAAAACCAAAGAATTTTTTAATTTTGATGTCGGAAACATCATTCTTTGAACCAATGCAACAAGTACATTGCTTCAAAGAGGGGCAAAATGTAGACATCCAAAAATAACATTATACATTCCGCTTTAACTAACATCATGCATTCAGTTCTTCTACTAATAAATTAAAGCAATTTATTGATTTAATCCTAAGGTTCATCAAGCTTAATTAAATAAATCAAATTATTTAATTAAGTTCCTAAGGTTCTTCTTATTTGATTTAATAAATCAAACTGATTTAAAATCAAATATCAAATCCTTAAAATCCCCTAAGTTAATTAATCTAAATTAATTAACTTCTAAATCATGATTAGCATTCTCTAGCTTTTGACTCAACTAGAGTCAAAATCCAAACTCTTAACTAACCCACCCACTTGCACCAATAAATCATTTATTTGATTTATAATTCCTCTAATTACATTCAAAAGGGCATCAAAATGGAATATTCTTCCATTTTGAATCTTCCCCCCAAAAGGGACTTGTCCCTTCCAACAAGGTTTTAAATGCTATTTGCACAAGTCAACATAGCATTTATTGCACCTTTCATCCCCCCAAAACATGTCAAGTCATTCAAATTCAAATTTGAAATGGCACATTTTCCAAAACTTGCACATTCCTCACCCTCTCACAACTTGACAAGTGGCACCTTGTCATTGATTTGTGAATAATCCCACATTCCTCAAAATCTCTCAATCTTTCAATCTTTCAATCTATAAAATGCAAAGCATTACAACACAACAAACAACACATTTTGATGCAAGGTTACTCTCTTCATTTGAGAATCAATCTTGCTCTTTATCATCTATCATTTGGCAGCTTTTGCTTATCAAGGGGGTGGGAAAGGGCTTTTCTTTCCACATTTCGAAAGGCACCACTCCCACTATGGGATAGATATAGATATTGTTTGAATATGCTTTCAAGTTTTCTTATTTAGTCTTTTAGAGTTTTGTTTAAGCATGTTAAGACATGATTCATTGTCTCATAGGGATGTTGTGATTTGCTAACAATGCTAACCTTATGTCAATGTTATAAGCATTTTGCAGGTTTTAGCATCCACACATATGTAAGACAATGAAAAAAAATTAATGACAATTTAATTTATAATTCATCATATTAAAATTAAATTACCGTCATATCTGGGTTTGGATGCTCCACTACACCTGAAGCAACCTCTACATTCTCTGAATCAATCTACACAAACAAGACAAAAAAAGTTGAAATTAGATGCACAAGTCTACAATTAAAAATGATTTAATTGAAATTAATTTATAATTTATTATATTTTAGTTGTACCATATCCATAGGTTGTGCACCCTCTTCTGCAAGACATGTTTGTGCATTCTCAACTACTAGATGTGTCACATGCTATAAAAGAAAAAGAATTTAAAACATGTATTAGCTCAAATTATATTAATATTCAATTTGCAATTTAAAATTATTTAGTTATATATTCACAATATATAATTTATAATTGAATTTAAATATAATAAAAAATTTAAATTACCATTTGATCTGGAGCCTGCTCCACATGCCCTCCTGGAGGTGTAACTATGTCTGGGTCAGGGCTGAAAGTCACACTAACAAAGTCCTACAAGATCAAAGTTAAAGCATGTACATACTTGAATTAGGTAACTATATATATATATTCAAGCTTGCACATTTTGTGTAGAAATTTATTTAAACAACCTGAAAATCAAAGGCCTCACGAGTAACTGCAAAATCTAATGTTTTCCCGATGCCCATTCTAATTGTGGTATCAACCTAGATAGACATGTATACATGCAACACAAGCTTATAATATTTACACGTATACATGCACATTTCATATATATAGTGAATTAAAAATTCATAATTGTAACTATACTAATGTAAGTTAAACAATTTACAATATAAATGTACCTAGCCCTGGTCAACGATGACCGATAGTGGAGGATTGCTCGACAACCCCTCGGGTGGAATCGACGTGGAAGCCGATTGAATCACCTAAACCAACATTAATATTTCAAACATATATGTTATTCAATTATAAATTTAAAACTCAAGTTAAAAATCATTTCATTTATAATTTAAAAAATTGAAATCAAAATACCCCATAAGGGTTGCCAATTAGGACTGGTGTCGATGTATGTACTCATGGAATGGATGATTGCCCCATCGTTACTATTGTTTGTACACCAAACAATTTTATTGTTAAAATGTATTGCAAAATTTACTTTGATATATACATTCATCAAAACTCTTATAAAATGAACATGTAGATGCATATTTATACTTGTGTACCAGTGTCCTCAGGATGTTTGTGTCTTGTAAGAAACTCTACAAATGAACTGGTGTGACTAAATGAACCACCAGAATCTCCATGTCCACCCGAACTAGGTGTGGCCTAATTAGGTCCATAGCATACTTGATGGCAACTGGTACATACATGTGGGATGGGCCTCGATAATCCTTGAGTGGTACTCAGACCAGCTCCATAGAACACTCCTCCATCATCATCGTCTCTATGCTCCCCACCCGCTATCGCAAAAGCTTGCTGATCAAGGTCTCCTGCGAGTGTACCAAGGGAACCTAGTGTCAAGACCATAGATCGATGATGCATAGGTGCAGGAATGGGAGGACCAGGAGCAACAACAAGGGGTTGTGCATGCACAGGGTGTTGGGGATCAATCCTTGCCCCTAACCTCTGTTGTGGCATGCCGCCACCAACACCCTGAAATGATTTAAAATCAAAATAATTGGGCTTGTGCCCCATAACAAACTCTACATATAATTTCCTTAAAAAATATAATGGGCACTCCCAATTAGCATGTGGGGGACTATCAAAAACCATATACCATTGATCCCAAAAATGTGCACTCATCTGTGGATGTATGCACCACCTCATGGATATTCTAGATTTGTTCGTAGGAATGGGATGTCGAGTAACGGGGTCGAGAAAGTAGGGGGCTAGGTGGGATTTTGTTATTTTAAGGTCTAATATGTCTTTATAAGAGAGATCATTAGCATAAAATTGTCTCATTTGTTCTCTATCTCGTCTATGCCTATCTAGATTAGAATTAATGGTCCTGATGGCATCCACAACGTTTTGCATTGCAAATGCAAAATGTCTAACATGGGGTGGAATCAATGCTTGATTCTACATAGCATTGATTTGATTTTTCATTGATGCAACCTGATCATTTATGTGTGCTCATAAGCAAGCCTCATCAGATGCAACAGGTCGTGGAGGGGGATGTGGAGGTGGAGGTGGAGGTGGAGGGGGAGGTGGAGGTGGAGGTGGAGGAGGAGGTGGAGGGGGAGGTGAGGGAGGATGAGGTGGGGGATTGATGATATCATCAATATTAAAATCATCCATGATATGAGATATAAGTGTGCACCTGCATTAAATTATACTAAATTAACATACAAACTTAAAAAATTACAAGAAATAGTTAAATTTGAAACACACATGCAAATTTGTTTAAATATGATACATGCATACATATATTAAGATCATATAAAATTGAAACACACATATACATTGATTGAACTTGATCAAGTAAACTATGTACATTCATTTAAAATAAAAAAATACCATGCATTTAACATACATACATTTAAAATAAAAAATACCATGCATAATTTGCATGCATACATCATTAAAGTAAACTATGTCCATACAAATTTCAAAATTTAACAACTATATGTGCAATTTTAATACATGTGTACATAGTAAACAATAAACTTGAAACGTTCACAAAAAGCTCATTTTATGTCTAATGCATATATATATCCATCTAGAACCATCCATCTAAAAATATCCATCTAGAACAAAAATCATAAATTCACGTCACGCAAAATATCCATCGTTCACAAAATTCATCACACAAAATATCCATCATTCACCAAATTCATAAATTCATAACTATTTAAGATCATTGTCTTAATTTAAAAACTATTGTGGCTTTCTACTGCATCTCTTCATTTATTTGCCTTTTCCTTTCCAGAATTAGAAGTTCTCCTCTCCTCTACCCATTGTCAATGCTCATCTAAGATCCCATCGATAGCCCTGATAGCATCAACAATGGTTTG
>CM021100.1:379598552-379831660 GCA_007115665.2 Sequoiadendron giganteum | reverse complement strand
AAAAATCTCATTATAATCAATTCTGGGCTGCTGTGAATAACCCTTTGCCACTAGCCTTGCTTTATGCTTTTGCACATCACCATTTTCGTTTAACTTGGTTTTGTAAACTCATTTAACTCCTATTACATCCTTGTCTTTTAAAAGACTTACCAACTCCCATGTTTGATTCTTTTCAATTGCATCATCCATTGCACATATCCATTCATCATTTTTAATTGCATCCTCAAAATGAATTGGATCATCTAATTGTGAATAAAATGCAAAAAGAGAAATCTGATTAGAATTATTTTCACCTTCACCTTGTTCATAAATGTCCCTAATACTTCTGATTTTCTGTCTTCTCATGCTTGCCAATGTAGGATTTGATAAATCACTTGAACTTGCTGAATGTGGACTTGATGGTCCAACTCCAAAACTTCTTGTTGTAGATAGCATTTGTTGTCCTTTTGTTGCTGCTCTTGCATTTCATGATGGCGTCACTTGTGGACCACTTGGTTGAGCTTGAATGGGAGTGGAAGGAGTCACATTTGTAGAATTACTTGTTGATACAAAAATTTCACTGTCCTCTTGAGGTATACTTGCTAATATATTGACTGTTTTTCAACACTTCCGTCCCATGCTTCATCTTCTACAAACTGTACATCTCTGCTGATTATAACTTTCTTGCTGATTGGATTATATAACTTGTATGCTTTGGATTCATCACTATATCCAACAAATATACACTTCTCTCCATTGTTTAGATTTTTCCTCAATTCATCAGGCACATGTGCATATGCAACACAACCAAAACTCTCATGTGTGAAACATTATGTTTTCTTCCAATCCATGCTTCTTCAGGAATTATATTCATAACACTTTTTGCTGGACACCTATTCATTATATATGTTGCACATGACACAACTTCAACCCAATATTCATTTGACAAATGTTTGGCTTTCAACATGCTTCTAGCCATTTCCATGATTGTTTTGCTTTTTCTTTCAGCTACCCCATTTTGCTGAGGTGTGTATCTAGTTGTAAACTGCTTGTTAATCCCATGATCTTTGTAGAAATTTAAAAACTCTTTTGAAATGTATTCACCTCCTCTGTCAGTTCTCAAAGCTTTGATATAAAAACCACTTTGATTTTCAACAAGAGCCTTGAATTGGCAAAAATATTCAAATACCTCACTCTTATGCTTTAGGAAATAAACCCATGTTTTCCTTGAATAATCATCAATGAATGTCAGAAAATAAAATCTACCACCTATTGAAGGTATTTGCATTGGCCCACACAAATCTGAATGTACAATTTCCAAAGGTGCTTTTGCTCTAGTTGACTTTCTTGCTGGAAATGATTCTCTATGTTGCTTTCCTAAGATGCATCCTTCACATACTCTTTCAAATTTTCTATTAGAGGCAATCCCTTAACTATGCTTTTCCTATGAAGCAAATTTAAACCTCCAAAATTAAGATGCCTAAATCTCAAGTGTCATAGCCGATTTTCATCTTTTACTTCTACTTGAAAGACAATTTGTGTAGCAGTTGTAATTTCTTGTGCTTGTGCATAAGCTGTATTCAAATCTTGGTTGAATTCTTCGTGGGAAACATTCTCTATTACTTGTCATTTTAACTTTGGCAATGAGCCGATTGCTTTGAAATTTATCTAAAATTGTGCACAGTCCATTCTTGAAAGATACTCTAGACCATTTTTGAACAAGTTTCCATATACTCATTAAATTGTGTTTTAGACCAGCCACAAAATATACATCTAAAATATACTTTTCCACCCCCTATTTAGTTAGAATGTTGACATTTCATTTTATTTTAATTGACACTTTGTTGTCATTGCCCAATTGATGTGACATAAGATTTTATATTTTCATCTAAACTTGAAAACAATTCTAGATTTCTTGTCATATGATTGCTCTAGCCCTAATCTAGAAATCACATGTCTTTTCATTTGCTTGCAGTAAATTACAAGCCAAAAACATTGTACTGCTCTAACTTTTGGTTTTCATTTTATTTTGTAAAATTGGAATTTTGTTTTACCATAATGATATTGTTTCTTTCTACACTCATTCGTGTAATGCCCAAATTTTTACAAAAGAGTGATATTGGATTTGAGACTTACCATACCTTTCGTCCTTGTGATATATTTTGAGATGAACTTGAGCCTATGTTTTGGCTACTACCTCTTCTACTTGAGCTTGAAGGGATGCTTCTTCCACCTCTATAAAAATTTCTTAAGGTAGTTAGTGGAAGTGTAGAAGAGAGAACAAAGAACCAGATGTTAGAGAGAATCCCAGTCCCAAGGTATGTAAAGATAAACTTATTTTTAATGTTACAGATTATGAGGGAGACAAGAATGTAGGTGTGTAGACTAAAGAAGAATAGCTAAGTGTAGACATCCAAAATAACATTATGCATTCCACTGTAACTAACATCATGCATTCGTTTCTTCTACTAATCAATTAAAGCAATTTATTGATTTAATCCTAAGGTTCATCAAGCTTAATTAAATAAATCAAATTATTTAATTAAGTTCCTAAGGTTCTTCTTATTTGATTTAATAAATCAAACCGATTTAAAATCAAATATCAAATCCCTAAAAAACCCCTAAGTTAATTAATCTTAAATTACTCACTTCTAAATCATGATTAGTATTCTTTCTAGTTGACTCAACTAGAGTCAAATCTAAACTCTTAACTAACCCACCCACTTGCACCAATAAATCATTTATTTGATTTATAATTCCTCTAACTACATTCAAAATGGCATCAAAATGGAATATTCTTCCATTTTGAATCTTCCCCCCAAAAGGGACTTGTCCCTTCCAACAAGGTTTTAAATGCTATTTGCACAAGTCAACATAGCATTTATTGCACCTTTCATCCCCCAAAACATGTCAAGTCATTCAAATTCAAATTTGAAATTGGCACATTTGCCAAGACTTGCACATTCCTCACCCTCTCACAACTTGACAAGTGGCACCTTGTCATTGGTTTGTGAATAATCCCACATTCCTCAAAATCTCTCAATCTTTCAATCTATAAAATGCAAAGCATTACAACACAACAAACAACACATTTTGATGCAAGGTTACTCTCTTCATTTGAGAATCAATCTTGCTCTTCATCATCTATCATTTGGCAGCTTTTGCTTATCAAGGGGGTGGGAAAGGGCTTTTCTTTCCACATTTCAAAAGGCACCACTCCCACTATGGGATAGATATGGATATTGTTTGAATATGCTTTCAAGTTTTCTTATTTAGTCTTTTAGAGTTTTGTTTAAGCATGTTAAGACATGATTCATTATCTCATAGGGATGTTGTGATTTGCTAACAATGCTAACCTTATGTCAATGTTATAAGCATTTTGCAGGTTTTAGCATCCACAAAATGGCGCTAGAAGGAAGGCATATTTCTATTTTTCTGCTAATTTTAGATCTATGTTCTTTTGTTGTATTTTAGTTCATTCTAAAATAATTTTAGATCTCTATTCTTTTGCTGTATTTTAGTTCATTCTAAAATAATTCTGCCTTCAGAGGAGGTAAAAATTACAGAATGCAAACACGTTTTTGGAGATTGGGTGTATTTTTAATGCTGTAGAGTTCAGAATAATTGTTGCTTTCACATTCAAAATGTTTCCTAAGGCATTTGTCATACTCAAACCTCAATTTTTATGATGTTTTAAGTGTTTTTTTATCACTAGTTAAAAGAAAAACGTGATAACAATGCAAAAAACGCCTCCCTAATTTTTGCTGGGATATACAAAATGTAGCCACGTTTTTGGAGATTGGGTGTATTTTTAATGCTGTAGAGTTCAGAATAATTGTTGCTTTCACATCCAAAATGTTTCCTAAGACATTTGTCATACTCAAACCTCAATTTTTATGATGTTTTAAGTGTTTTTTTGTCATCAGCAAAGAGAAAAACGTGACAGCAAGAAAAAAAACGCCTCTGTAATTTTTGTTGGAATATAAGAGAGTAAAATGCTTGGTAAATGCATTTTTTTTTAATATCAATAAAAAAAAAAAGGAAACTGCGATCTTTCTTTTTGAGGAGTTTTAAGTATATTGCCAAAGTGAAATGGTAGGTGTTGAATTTTATTTTTTTCCAGAGTCAAGTTAAAAATTTCTGGTATTGACTGTGATTCTCTATTAATTGGAATCCCCAAATCAAATTTGTTGCAAAATCTACATTTAGTTTCATGTATTCACATGGGTATTGGTCTTGATTTGATGCCATAATCAGAGAGTGAATTGTGTTTTGATTTGTAATGTTGCATCTTTCACGTCATTTGAAAGATGCAAATTTTATTTGAGAAAGGCTAAAATCTATATTTAGGAATTGTGTTTTTAATTTTTAATCATTAATTCCTTGAAGTAAATCTCATTTGTAAAATTTTACATTTGCAATGTTTTAAAGGTGTTGACATCAAAGTTGAAATATCAAGGTTGACATTGGAGATTGATATTTAAGGTTGAAGCAAAAATGAAGGCGAAAAGAGGGGAATTGAAGATTTTCTTGAAAACAAAACTTGAAAAGCATTTTTTAATGCTTGTTTCAACAATCTTGGAGCTTTCACTTACTACCCTTTTTTTCTGTTTTTAGCTAACTCACCTTTCAATTTGGGCTTAAAATCAATCAATGGCTTGATCTTTTCAAAGTTGGTTAAAATTGAACCTTAGAAACACATACTAGAATTTCAATTTGGACTTAAAATTGAACAAGGCAAACTTCACATTTCATTTTGGTGCTTCTAAAATGAACTCATCATTACTTTGAGGAATTTAAAATTGAACATGTGTACTTTGTGTTTTGTAAACTTTTTTGCAAAGTAGTGTCATTTAAAAAGGCGTATGCGCTTCTCTCGCGCTTCACGACGATCTTGAGAATCAAAAGTATTTTTGGTGACCCTAAGTTGCATAAAAGATTGCCTCCACAATTCAATTTGGGCATTTTAAAATTGAACAAAACATGCAAGTGTGAGCACGATATATTGCGGAGGTTCTTCCCTTTGTTTTTTTTCAACAAGGGTTGTGTGAACGATGGAATATGTTAGCTTGCTTTTGTTAACTTAGAGGGCCTGCCTTGTGGGAAAAATTAATCACCCAAGGGAATGACCCAACCGGGAACACGCTAAAGCCAAGCGACTTCCAACCGGTATATAAGTGTGGATTCTTGAGGAAAGTTCAAGCATCACGAGGATTATTCCGACGAGATGGACAGCAATGGACTCTCGCCGACGTTGGATAATCCCCCATGAACGGAATGCCTGAATTAGAACCCCTTGTTTAGAAATTGGCCAAAACCTTATCTATCTTGTTGGTGCAAGAGGTCATGTCCTCTGAAGCTGCCCCACATAACATGCGGTCTTGTTGTGGAAATGGAAAGTATGCCATGGGAGATTCATGGGTACTAATGCTTGGCTGACCCGAATAAGTGAGTGCCGTGGAGGGGAGCCAGTGTGGTCAAGCATTTAGCCATTCGCACAAGATATGCGCAGCTGGATTTATCCAAGTGGGAACCCAACAAGATATTGCCTCATCATCCTAGGGTTGTAAAAGTGCTTGGAATCAAAAATACATTGCTTGATCTTCAAAACATTGAAAAACAAACATACACAAGAGCCTCAAATTTCAAACACCTTGGAGGAAACAAATCCCTATTGACAAACTTTCCCACTCTTGCTTTCCCTAGGAATCACATTCCTAGAGGTTTCTAAGTGTGCAAATTCTATCGTCATTTGTTTTCACTAAGGATAAACCTAGGAAACTTTTGCCCTATTTTCCTCGATTTCCGCATAAAGGACCTTGTGGGATGAGAAAGACAATGGGACATTAGACATTCAGTTTGAAAACATAATCAAGCAAGTGATTTTGGTAAAAAGGATTCACTAAGGCAAGATAAAAGATAAGTTTGATTACACATGTGTTTTCTAACATGATCAAAATCCCAAAAACTGGAGTTCAAAAAGCTTAGTGTGAAAGCTAGTGAGGAGCATCTTGAGAGACTTTTCGAGTTCAGAATATAGCATGTTCTTCAACATCGAGATCTTGTAAGTAGAAGTGTTATTCTAGGTCAAGTCTAGGATCAAATTCAATCACTTTCATCCATCTTTCAACCATCAAAATCAGTCAAATTTCCATCTCACCAATAGCTCTTGGAATCTTTGTCATTTGTTATGCTAAACTTCTAGGCGAAATCAAATCTCTTTGTTTGACTTAACACAGCTAGTCAAACCATCATCCTATACACGAGTTCTCTCTTGGATAATACAACTTCCTAGAGTTTTACGATTACATTCATCACTCTTGTTTGACTTAACACACCTAGTCAAACCATCAATCCAATCATGAATCAATCAAATCAAAGTCCTAAAAGTTTTAGCATTTCTTTCAAAGTTTCTTTAAGAGTTCCATTCATCTGTATCACTCATCTTCCATTTATCTCATCCTCATCATCGCTTTGATCCTTCAATTATCCTAGTTCTTCACTTCTTTGAACCTAAGGTTTAGACCGATCTAAAGGATTAGAGGTTCATCTCTTACATTCTTGAAAATTGATCTTCATTTTATGGTTCAAAATCGATCTCAACACAAGAGGGACATGGAATATAAATTTGATCCATCCATCATGAGCAATTCGATTCAACCAAACTATTCAAGCCTTGCAATACCATTTGATTATCAAAGCTTGTACAATGCATACATGGGAGCATTATCTCATACAAACATCAATGGTACAACGAATGTGAGTATGCCCGATCCAAAGTTTGGAACACCTTTCCCAATGATAGATTTAAATCCAAATCCAAATCTGCAAATCTATCAACCAAACACTCAATGCATGAGTTTTCCAAACAACATTATCCCACAAAATCCATACATACCAAGTGCAACTTTACCAAGCATGACCATTTCAAATCCACAGTTGGTAAACTTTGGGGTTGACATGTTTGCAAATCCCCCTAATGTTGTTCAAAATCTTAGCAATATATTGGCAACTCTAGGTATTGATCCAAGTCAAGGTAACACCATGCAAAATCAAAGTTACCTAAATCCAAGCAATATGATTCCCAACCACAACAATGTTCAATTTCAATCTATCATGCCAAATCAAAACATCATACCAAATCATCCCATTTTTCTATCAACATCACAAAAACAGATGGAAACCATCCAAGCAATCCCAACAATCAACACCATTCCGATTCCACCACCACCACCACCACCGCCAAAGTACAACATGACCAATTCATTCTCCATCATGTTGCAAGTTGCACAAGAAGCTTCCCGCAAAAAGGCACTCCAAGCCCAACAAGCTACATAGCTAGTTACTCAGCAAGCACAAGTGGCTCAAGTAGCCCAACAAGCGCAAGCGCAAGCAAAATTCTACGCACTATTGCAATCAATCCAAGAAGAAGTAGCACAACAAAGAGCCCAACAAAAAGCTTTGTTGGCACAAAAACAACATGACGAACAACAAGTGTTGTTGGCTCAGCAGCAAACGCAAGCCTTACCCGCTCAACAAAGCTTGCAACAGATTCCCACCACAATTGTTGAAATCAAAAATCAAGATCAATCTATCAATGAACACTTTGAAGATGTTTCAACCTTGACCAATGATCAAATCAACATACACCAAGAGCTTCTTTTCAATTATGATCAAAACTCACCAATGATTCCCGACAATGATCAAATTCAAGAAATATCAACATCACTTGATCCTATGGTTGAAAACATTGACAATCTCTCCACTATAACTACTAAAGACCATGATCGAAATCAATTCATCAATGAACACTGTGAAGATATGTCTACCCCATCTAGTGATCAAATCAACATACATCAAGAGCCATTTTTTAGTCATAATCAAGACCCCTCCTTCAAAGATCTTTTTCAAGGAGTGTTGATGTTATTTGATCCTATTGACATAAACCAAGATCCCTCTACCAATGACCATATCGAAAATGTCTCTACATCACCTTATGAGCTAGAGGACATACCTCAAGAACGTATTCCAAAGCATGATCAAAATCTATCACCAAGGTCTTGCAATGTTCCTTCCCACGACATATTGACATCCTTCGACCTCACGATTGAGACTAGTGAAAGAATCTTTGACTTTACACTTGATCCAAATCCATTCAAAGAACAAGTGGAAATTAAGCCACTTCCCATTCCTAAGGACAATTTCCAAGAACCTGCTATAAGCAATCCATCCTTTGAAATTGACCCGTGTCAAGAACTTGATCCAAAGCATGGCAAAAGTAATTTCGAAATCGTTCAAAATCATGAATTCGTATCTCCGAGATACTATAATGATCTAATGGGAACTCTCCTATCTATACAAGATGTCACAAATTATGATCACATGCATATAGCACATACTCCTCCACCTACTCGCAAGATGCTTTCTTCGGATGGACACATAGATGATCTTCATTCAAAACAAGAGTCTCATACTCTTGAAATCATTACCAACGAACAAGAGTCGCCTACTCTTAACATTTTTACACATGATCAAGATGTAGAAAAATGTAGAGACATGTCAGAAATGGGTCATGAAGAAGGTTTCTACAAAAGTTGTGAATCAGAAAAATCATTTGAAAGCATATCAAGAATAAATCATGAGGAAGACTTTTACAATGACAGTGAATCATCAATACCTCTGGAAGAAGCACTACAAGATCAAGCCAAAGAGATCAATCGGGAATTTATCCCACATATGGAGGATCCTATCACTTATAAAGTTGGATCACTCACCTTTCTTAGAGCAAGCTATCTCGTCAATAAAGAAGCTAACACATTTGAAGGTCCACCACAAAGTAGAAAAGGAGCAACACCTTGTTTCCAAGGGAAATCATATCCTTTTGCAAATCAAATGTTTCAGTAAATGAATTATCAAGGCAGAGGATTAGGCCTACATGAACAGGGTATCTTGGAACCAGTGCATATTTTTGGAAATCCTAAGCATCAAGGCCTTGGTTACTCAACAATCAAGGGATCTCAACATATTGGTAATATTATCACCATACTGGGGGCAACTTCGTCTCGAGCAAACGTCAACATAGGGAGCACGAAGGATCCTTATGATGAAACCAATGCCAAAACTACAACCCGCCATGTCATAAATCTTCATCCACCCATCACCCCATACACAAATTGGGACCAACGTCAAAAGAAATATTCAAATCAAAGGACAAAGAATGAAGGACAAATTAAATACAAGTGGATACCCAAGAATACAAAGAAAGACTATCCCTCTCAAACTCCATCAGTCAAAGAAACTATGGGGAAAAATCAAAAAGGGAAAAGTATCCATTCTCAAATGATGTACAAAGTTTATCGAGCAGTTGGTCCTAATTCCACACACACTTCCGTGTCCATCCATGATCGCTCATCTTCCCAAGCTTGGAGAGTCAAAAATTCCAAACTGTCGACCAATCCATCTTTTACCCCTAAACACACTCCATCCACGCCTCCACGCATGATATCCAATTCTCACATTGACCATGTGTTGGCAACGACCCTTCATCATAAGGATTTAGAAGGCACCCTTTCGCGATGTGTGCACAAAGACAAAGTTAACTCCAGTATCAGCAAAGCAAATTAGGGATCTCAAAAGTTGCATTCAAGTGCACGTATCTTGGCAAAGCAACTTCTTCAAATAGGATACCGATGGCATGTTATGACAGAAGCATTAACATCAGCACCACCAGGTGGTTCAGCATCAGCTTAAAATCTCTCAGAAAATACAAAAACAATCAGAAAAAGTCCTAAAAAAATGGTCACCTTGATGAAAACTTGGCAAACAGGTGTCTTGGTGACAACAAAAATATCAAAAAATACAAAAATCCAAAAAAATTAGAAAAAGGATTGAAAACAGTAAAGAAAAAAATCGTCCTCTAGTGAAAACCGCTTCAGTGGCACTTCGGACAGGTACCATGATGAAAACCTAGAAAACAGGCGTCATGTGTAGAATCGAGCATCTACGTGCGCCAATTCAGGAGAAAGCATCTTATCACATCCATAATGAAGCCAACATTCCATCCATATCATCCGTTCATCCATGAACCGTTTATCCAATCCATTTTCCATCTGCATCCAAGGTCCAAGTTACCTTGATCTTGATAAAATTTTGGAGCACACTTTACGCTTGCTTATGGTAAAAATCTTGACATGGGTCATTTTCATTGATCCTATCCTACCCAATGCTATATGAGCCTTGAAGCATTATTCGAATGAGCGTTCCTCTATTCGAACACCTTATCTTATCGCAAGATAATCCATATCCATTCGTATCCAAGAATCCACCCATGGTCATTCAAACATTGCTAGACACTAGGGGCAAATATTTACATCTCGCTTCGGGAATAAATCTTGATCTATATCTTCCCACTTATGTGGTGATCCGAGCATTGGAAAATGTGAAATCAACTTGGTCAAATCATTTGTGAACACGAATCCAAATCACTAGCCCATGGCATATTTTGACAAGAAAACATTCCTTATCAAGCGTTATCCTTCATCGAACATCAATCCAACAATCCATATCAGTCACATCTAATGCACACATCTGTGTCACATCAAATCATCAAAGCTATTTTGTTCCAAACCAAGCTTCATCAATATTGATCAATCGAATCCAATCAATCATCATCTTGTTTGACTTAACACACTTAGTCAAACTATCATCTTGTGCACGAGTTTACTCTAGGATAACACAACTTCCTTGGGTTTACAAGTTCATTATCATCACTTTGTTTGGCTTAACACACTTAGCCAAATTATCAAATCCATAATCACCTTGTTTGGCTTAACACACCTAGCCAAATTATCCTTTTTGTACGAGTTTACTCTGGGATAACACAACTTCCTGGAACTTACGAGTGCATTATCACTTTTTCAAACTATCAATCCATCAATCCAATTGATCAACATTAAGCTTGGTTTTCAACAAAATCCCAAAACAAAGCACTAATATCATATCATGTCCATATCCGAATCATCAAAATCATGCGAAAATTCCAAAAACATTCAAAAAACTCATTCAAAAAACCAAAAACATTCAAAAAATCCATCAAAAATTTCAAAAACATCTAGAAAAATCATCAAAAATCCAAAAACATGTCGAAATATCAGAAAATCTTCAAAAAAAATTCATCATTTAGTCTTGTCAGTCTTCCACCTTGTCGAACTACACCGTCTCTGAGCTTGAACGTAGGCAAGGTTAATCTTTGATCATCCCCTGAGATGGTTGGGTTAGTCCTTTAGGCGTCCGTCGCATTGGCAATCCATTTGCCCATCTAGTCTGCATCTTAAGTCAATCCTTTAGGCAATAAAATGGCAATCCATTTGTCCATATGATCATCAAGTCAGTCCACCACCAGTTGAACTACGTGGTCTCTGCGTATATAACGTAGGCAAGGCTAATCTATGGATCAGCTCCCGAGACCCCTAGGATAGGTCTTTAAGTTAGTCTGTTCGTTGTAAAATCTTGAAAATACCAAAAACATTTGTAAAATTCCAAAAATACCAAAAACAGCCTCAAAACATTTGAAAAAACCAAAATGGTGCATCCATTTCATCTCGCTTTCACTCGTGATTGTCATCACTCATAATAAATCATCGTCACTTTCACCCTTTGGTGAGTTAGTCAGAAGCAAGTTTAGTAGGTTCTAAAGTGAACGCCTAATCATCAAAGTCTCGAAGGTCTAAGTCAGTAAGTTAGCAAGTTGGTCAACTCGGAGTATCAATAGCTTATCATGCAATCAGTCTCACCAAAACCCTAATCACTACATGTCCTAGGATGAAGCTTTCCTGTGATGGACATAAGCATCAGGTACCCCACAGTAGTTTAGCCTTGGCTAGCGGTACGAAGAACATTAGCTTGTTTGTCTACTTTATTTTGGTCTTTTTGACTTATCTTATTTTGCACTCATTCCAAGGACCTCTCGATGATGCCTAAACAAAATAGGTTTAGAGAGAAAGGAATGGGGCAACGATCATTATCTTTTTATCTGCTGTGCTTGTTGGATGTGTTAGAGTAATAATTTTATTACACTTAATTAATTACATCATACTGGTTAATTAATTAAGTCACTTATCTTTGGTCTCCATTCAGCATTAGGTATTTTGCATGCAGGTGTTCTTGGCGAGCTGTGGATTTGCATTTATTAAATCCTACAGGATGTTCTTGTAAAATAACTTGGCGAATACTTTCTTTGTTGGGTCCGTCGTAGAAAGGTTTCCATATGTCAAGTGTGAACAAGAGCACTCCTATCTGATTGTCGAGTCAAAGTCCATCACACTAGGCGCAACGCCATCCTGGTTCTTAATACCTTGATGCATCGCCCCTATGTGTGTTATCAAACATAAAGAAAGTTACGCTCTTTATCTCCCATTCCTGGATAAGCAATACATCATCATCATTCATCATCATCTCTAATAAAGTTGGCTTGTTGAACTTCTGCATCTTCTTGGATTCAAGGGTTGATCCCTCTCATTCTTCTATCCTCTCTTGTTCTTCCATCCTCTTTCACTCTAACAATGCATCCATGCTGCATTCATCCTCTCATCTTGCATAATCACGTCATATCATTATAGGACAACATCATCCATCTCACATGCATTGCATAATCATTTAAAGTTGTTTACGATAATATAAATTTGTTATTCTAAGCATCTTCCGAACATCTCATCTACATCATCATTATCATATAGTCTAACCATCCATACATCCATTTTGAACCTCTTTGTCGCGAGATCCACCTCAAATTGTATCTTTTCGCTCGATGTCTCGAGGGGGCAATGTACTAACGTACTTATTTTCACTAGGGCATCCGAAAAAACCAAAGAATTTTTTAATTTTGATGTCGGAAACATCATTCTTTGAACCAATGCAACAAGTACATTGCTTCAAAGAGGGGCAAAATGTAGACATCCAAAAATAACATTATACATTCCGCTTTAACTAACATCATGCATTCAGTTCTTCTACTAATAAATTAAAGCAATTTATTGATTTAATCCTAAGGTTCATCAAGCTTAATTAAATAAATCAAATTATTTAATTAAGTTCCTAAGGTTCTTCTTATTTGATTTAATAAATCAAACTGATTTAAAATCAAATATCAAATCCCTAAAATCCCCTAAGTTAATTAATCTAAATTAATTAACTTCTAATCATGATTAGCATTCTCTAGCTTTTGACTCAACTAGAGTCAAATCTAAACTCTTAACTAACCCACCCACTTGCACCAATAAATCATTTATTTGATTTATAATTCCTCTAATTACATTCAAAATGGCATCAAAATGGAATATTCTTCCATTTTGAATCTTCCCCCCAAAAGGGACTTGTCCCTTCCAACAAGGTTTTAAATGCTATTTGCACAAGTCAACATAGCATTTATTGCACCTTTCATCCCCCCAAAACATGTCAAGTCATTCAAATTCAAATTTGAAATTGGCACATTTTCCAAAACTTGCACATTCCTCACCCTCTCACAACTTGACAAGTGGCACCTTGTCATTGATTTGTGAATAATCCCACATTCCTCAAAATCTCTCAATCTTTCAATCTTTCAATCTATAAAATGCAAAGCATTACAACACAACAAACAACACATTTTGATGCAAGGTTACTCTCTTCATTTGAGAATCAATCTTGCTCTTTATCATCTATCATTTGGCAGCTTTTGCTTATCAAGGGGGTGGGAAAGGGCTTTTCTTTCCACATTTCGAAAGGCACCACTCCCACTATGGGATAGATATAGATATTGTTTGAATATGCTTTCAAGTTTTCTTATTTAGTCTTTTAGAGTTTTGTTTAAGCATGTTAAGACATGATTCATTGTCTCATAGGGATGTTGTGATTTGCTAACAATGCTAACCTTATGTCAATGTTATAAGCATTTTGCAGGTTTTAGCATCCACACATATGTAAGACAATGAAAAAAAATTAATGACAATTTAATTTATAATTCATCATATTAAAATTAAATTACCGTCATATCTGGGTTTGGATGCTCCACTACACCTGAAGCAACCTCTACATTCTCTGAATCAATCTACACAAACAAGACAAAAAAAGTTGAAATTAGATGCACAAGTCTACAATTAAAAATGATTTAATTGAAATTAATTTATAATTTATTATATTTTAGTTGTACCATATCCATAGGTTGTGCACCCTCTTCTGCAAGACATGTTTGTGCATTCTCAACTACTAGATGTGTCACATGCTATAAAAGAAAAAGAATTTAAAACATGTATTAGCTCAAATTATATTAATATTCAATTTGCAATTTAAAATTATTTAGTTATATATTCACAATATATAATTTATAATTGAATTTAAATATAATAAAAAATTTAAATTACCATTTGATCTGGAGCCTGCTCCACATGCCCTCCTGGAGGTGTAACTATGTCTGGGTCAGGGCTGAAAGTCACACTAACAAAGTCCTACAAGATCAAAGTTAAAGCATGTACATACTTGAATTAGGTAACTATATATATATATTCAAGCTTGCACATTTTGTGTAGAAATTTATTTAAACAACCTGAAAATCAAAGGCCTCACGAGTAACTGCAAAATCTAATGTTTTCCCGATGCCCATTCTAATTGTGGTATCAACCTAGATAGACATGTATACATGCAACACAAGCTTATAATATTTACACGTATACATGCACATTTCATATATATAGTGAATTAAAAATTCATAATTGTAACTATACTAATGTAAGTTAAACAATTTACAATATAAATGTACCTAGCCCTGGTCAACGATGACCGATAGTGGAGGATTGCTCGACAACCCCTCGGGTGGAATCGACGTGGAAGCCGATTGAATCACCTAAACCAACATTAATATTTCAAACATATATGTTATTCAATTATAAATTTAAAACTCAAGTTAAAAATCATTTCATTTATAATTTAAAAAATTGAAATCAAAATACCCCATAAGGGTTGCCAATTAGGACTGGTGTCGATGTATGTACTCATGGAATGGATGATTGCCCCATCGTTACTATTGTTTGTACACCAAACAATTTTATTGTTAAAATGTATTGCAAAATTTACTTTGATATATACATTCATCAAAACTCTTATAAAATGAACATGTAGATGCATATTTATACTTGTGTACCAGTGTCCTCAGGATGTTTGTGTCTTGTAAGAAACTCTACAAATGAACTGGTGTGACTAAATGAACCACCAGAATCTCCATGTCCACCCGAACTAGGTGTGGCCTAATTAGGTCCATAGCATACTTGATGGCAACTGGTACATACATGTGGGATGGGCCTCGATAATCCTTGAGTGGTACTCAGACCAGCTCCATAGAACACTCCTCCATCATCATCGTCTCTATGCTCCCCACCCGCTATCGCAAAAGCTTGCTGATCAAGGTCTCCTGCGAGTGTACCAAGGGAACCTAGTGTCAAGACCATAGATCGATGATGCATAGGTGCAGGAATGGGAGGACCAGGAGCAACAACAAGGGGTTGTGCATGCACAGGGTGTTGGGGATCAATCCTTGCCCCTAACCTCTGTTGTGGCATGCCGCCACCAACACCCTGAAATGATTTAAAATCAAAATAATTGGGCTTGTGCCCCATAACAAACTCTACATATAATTTCCTTAAAAAATATAATGGGCACTCCCAATTAGCATGTGGGGGACTATCAAAAACCATATACCATTGATCCCAAAAATGTGCACTCATCTGTGGATGTATGCACCACCTCATGGATATTCTAGATTTGTTCGTAGGAATGGGATGTCGAGTAACGGGGTCGAGAAAGTAGGGGGCTAGGTGGGATTTTGTTATTTTAAGGTCTAATATGTCTTTATAAGAGAGATCATTAGCATAAAATTGTCTCATTTGTTCTCTATCTCGTCTATGCCTATCTAGATTAGAATTAATGGTCCTGATGGCATCCACAACGTTTTGCATTGCAAATGCAAAATGTCTAACATGGGGTGGAATCAATGCTTGATTCTACATAGCATTGATTTGATTTTTCATTGATGCAACCTGATCATTTATGTGTGCTCATAAGCAAGCCTCATCAGATGCAACAGGTCGTGGAGGGGGATGTGGAGGTGGAGGTGGAGGTGGAGGGGGAGGTGGAGGTGGAGGTGGAGGAGGAGGTGGAGGGGGAGGTGAGGGAGGATGAGGTGGGGGATTGATGATATCATCAATATTAAAATCATCCATGATATGAGATATAAGTGTGCACCTGCATTAAATTATACTAAATTAACATACAAACTTAAAAAATTACAAGAAATAGTTAAATTTGAAACACACATGCAAATTTGTTTAAATATGATACATGCATACATATATTAAGATCATATAAAATTGAAACACACATATACATTGATTGAACTTGATCAAGTAAACTATGTACATTCATTTAAAATAAAAAAATACCATGCATTTAACATACATACATTTAAAATAAAAAATACCATGCATAATTTGCATGCATACATCATTAAAGTAAACTATGTCCATACAAATTTCAAAATTTAACAACTATATGTGCAATTTTAATACATGTGTACATAGTAAACAATAAACTTGAAACGTTCACAAAAAGCTCATTTTATGTCTAATGCATATATATATCCATCTAGAACCATCCATCTAAAAATATCCATCTAGAACAAAAATCATAAATTCACGTCACGCAAAATATCCATCGTTCACAAAATTCATCACACAAAATATCCATCATTCACCAAATTCATAAATTCATAACTATTTAAGATCATTGTCTTAATTTAAAAACTATTGTGGCTTTCTACTGCATCTCTTCATTTATTTGCCTTTTCCTTTCCAGAATTAGAAGTTCTCCTCTCCTCTACCCATTGTCAATGCTCATCTAAGATCCCATCGATAGCCCTGATAGCATCAACAATGGTTTGCATCCTAGATGCAATCATCCTCACAGGTGGTGCGACAAATTCTTCATTTTGAATAATGTTGATTTGATCTTGGATGGTTCTAACATTGGAATGTATTTGTGCTTGCAAACGAGCACCATCAATTTTAGGTGGTGGAGGTGGGGGGTTATGAGGTGGAGTGGGTGGAGGTGGAGGTGAAGGTGGTGGAGATGGAGGGCGTGGAGGTTGATTGTGAATATTATTGAATCGGTCCATGTGATATCTAGAAGATATGAGTGAACCTACATTAGATTTGTAATTTCAAAATGTAAGATACATGTTTAGGATTTATACCCTTAAACCATTCAATTTAAATGGTCTAATTGAATACATATGATAAAATAAAATTTTAAGCCTCATTTATGTCTAAGGCAAGTTACTTGAATGAAAATACAATTAACTATTAATATTAGAAAATTTATGAATGTTAAAGGGTTTACGGTTTAGAGTTTAACACAGATCCCCTTAAGCCATCCTACCACCCTAAACCATAAATTAATCAACCTAGATCATGATTTATCTCATTCATATTATAATTAAGATCCCCAGACAAAATGAATGCTTTAGTGAAGAACATTTTCTTGTGGAATAGTTGATTGAGATAGGTCTTGTTTCAACTGACCAACCTAGATCATGAAATATCATTCATATTATAATCTTGCACAATCTTGTTATTGTTAAATTTGGTTGCCTTGGGTAACTTCACCAAATTTTAAGAATTTTTTTGATCCCATTAAGAAATGTCATATTAGGACCCCTTAAGACATCGATTTATGATTTAGAGTGATAGGATGGATTAAGGGGATCTATGTCTAGTGAGGTCCTAGGACAAAATAACATGGCTTAAGGGAATCAAATTTGGTGGATTTTCCTAAGGCAACCAAATTTGATTTTAAGGTCCTAAAACAAAATGAATGCTTTAGTGAAGAAAATTTTCTTGTGGAACAATTGATTAAGATAGGTCTTGTTTCAAATATCATTCATATTATAATCTTGCACAATCTTGTTATTGTTAAATTTGGTTGCCTTGGGCAACTTCACCAAATTTTAAGAAATTTTTTGATCCCATTAAGAAATGTCATATTAGGACCCCTTAAGACATCGATTTACAATTTAGGGTGATAAGATGGATTAAGGGGATCTATGTCTAGTTAGGTCCTAGGACAAAATAACATGGCTTAAGGGAATCAAATTTGGTGGAGTTGCCTAAGGCAACCAAATTTGATTCAAGTTCCTAAGACAAAATGAATGCTTTAGTGAAGAACATTTTCTTGTGGAACAATTGATTGAGATAGTTCTTGTTTCAAATATCATTCATATTATAATCTTGCACAATCTTGTTATTGTTAAATTTGGTTGCCTTGGGCAACTTCACCAAATTTTAAGAAATTTTTTGATCCCATTAAGAAATGTCATATTAGGACCCCTTAAGACATTGATTTATGATTTAGGGTGATAGGATGGATTAAGGGGATCTATGTCTAGTGAGGTCCAAGGACAAAATACCATGGCTTAAGGGAATCAAATTTGGTGGAGTTGCCTAAGGCAACTAAATTTGATTTTAAGGTCCTAAGACAAAATCAATGCTTTAGTGAAGAACAATTTATTGTGGAACAATTGATTGAGATAGGTCTTGTTTCAAATATCATTCATATTATAATCTTGCACAATCTTGTTATTGTTAAATTTGGTTGCCTTGGTAAACTTCACCAAATTTTAAAAACTTATTTCATCCCATTAAGAAATGTCATATTAGGACCCCTTAAGACATTGATTTATGATTTAGGGTGATAGGATGGCTTAAGGAGATCTATGTCTAGTGAGGTCCTAGGACAAAATGACATGGCTCAAGTGAATAAAATTTGGTGAAAAAATTATGTCTTTAGCCTATTTAGGGTTTACAGTAATACGATGGCTTAAGGGGATCTTTGTAGTAAGGTTCTACTACAAAATGACATGGCTTAAGGGAATCAAATTTGGCTTAAGGGGATCTTTGTAGTAAGGTTCTATGAGAAAATGACATGGCTTAAGGGAATCAAATTTGGTGGAGTTGCCTAAGGCAACTAAATTTGATTATAAGGTCCTAAGACAAAATGGATGCTTTAGTGTTGAGGGTTTAGATTTTAGAGTTTAGGGCTTACAGTTTTTAACGAACTTAGGGTGAAGTTTGGGTGACCCTTGGAATAATGGACTTGCAAGTTAGTGCCTAGTTTTTGAATATTTTTTTATTTTATGAATAGATTGACTATTCATACTAATAGAAACACATAATTATGTGTGATTAATATTGAGTTTGATGTATATTTCAACTGGATGTTTTTTTAATTGAATATAAGATTATTTTATTTAGTATTTTTTTCATTAATATTGAACTCACTTAAATGAATTTTATGATATAAAACATGTATAATATAAAATTAGTTAATGTTGAATTGAAAGTATTTTATTTTAGATTGTTTGTAATTGAAAGAACCTAAAAGAACTTAGAAAACAAAAATATTTAGATTATTTAGTGTCTAGGTAACTAGTGCAAAAATTTAAATCCTAGACCAATACTCTAAGTACATATCTATGGTAAATCCTAAACCATGGATTTAATCATTAAAATTTTAAAATTTAAATTCATAATTTTTCATCCCTTACACATTTAATAATACATTATGAGTCAACTAAACTTGCTTAGTATTCGAAGGCATTCAATTGTCTTTATTTTATCATTTAATTACACTTGATCATTATTCACAAATCATTTAAATTTTTGAAAGTACTATATGATAGGAGCACTTCAATAGGAGGACCTAAATTTGAATTTGAGATTTCAAAAAGCTTAATTAGGGTTTCTAAATGCAAATTTTCAATTTATTTGAATTTCTAGGGTTTTGAAATGCATTTTTTTTGTTTTGTTTCAATTAGGGTTTTGAAATGCATTTTTTTTGTTTTGTTTCAATTAGGGTTTTGAAATGTATTTTTTTTTGTTTCATCAAATAATTCAAGTTTCAAAAGTTAAATTTTGTTTCTAAACTACAGTTCAAGTTTTATTTTTTTGTTTCTATTGAAAATATTCACAATTTGACCTATTTTTTTAATCTATTTCTAAAATTTCTTATTTAAAAAAAAACATGAAATAAAATGCTTAAAATGGAAATAAAATTTGAAATTAACATTCTAGAAATAGTAAATTTATCAAGAATTTCAATTTCAAATGAAAAAATGCAAAAAAAAAAGGAAGAGTATGGGTACCTAGAGGTCGTCTGGTAGTCACTGTCACTCTCAAACTGGGATCCCGTGCGCGTAGGCAAAAATGAAGTTTTCTTCATTTAAAAATAAATAAATAGTCTTATGAAACAGGATCCCGGTTTGTAATAAACGGGATCCTGATTTGTTCTTTACAAACCGGGATCACATTTCCTCACTACCAATTCAGGACCCTCTAGTAAACGGGATCCCGATTTTTAAAATGTGGGATCCCATTTTCGATTCAGGCTCAGGATCCCGATTTGTAAAAATCGGGATCCCGTTTTTGCTTAGCTGATTTCATTTTTTCGGCTAAGGCAAAAACTTCGACATTTCGTGGATGCAACTTCGTGCTTTCACCCTATAATAGTAATGATAAAGGTACGCCCCTTAGAAGGAGGTGATATTTTTCCAATAATATCCAACCCACACTTTGCAAATGGCCAAGGAGAGATTTGGTTTTGTAACTCTTATGCAAGTGCATGGATTAGACGACTATGTTGTTGATATTGTGGGCACTTTTTAACAAAATTAAAAGAATCTTGTTCCATCATTTGCCAAAAGAACCCCATGTGTATCAATTTCCTCACCAAGGATCTACCACCAAAGTGTCCACCCCAAGAGCCTGAATTGGCTTCTTTAAGGGCAAGGGGTATTTCTGCTTTAGTGAGACATCGAAGAAGCAAGCCGTTATAAGATTTTCGATAAAGAATATCAAACAAAACAACATAACAGGATGAAGGCTTTCATATACGAGTGCAATCATTTTTCATTGCATCATCAGTAAAGTTTCTAGTCTTTAGGTAGTTGTAAATGTTGGAAAATCACTCTCCCAAGTCTATGTGAAAACACACAAGGGCATCAGATTAAGGTTGATCAGAAACAACAGGAGACCAAAGGACCTAAACCATGAAGTGGTATTCTTTTATATACTCATCTAAAGGTACCAGGGAAGTAGTGCTTGCGATGGCATCTACATGTATATTTTCCCTCCTAGGGATATTGTCTATTGTGAAGGAGGAGAATCGGTTCAACAAAGACAAAGCGAGGTCTCGTTATCGAGACAACTTAATTTTCTTAGCCTGATAGGTTGCTGTAATTTGATTCACAATTAGCTCAAAATCACCCAGTATACGAAGATATTTTATTTTTAGACCAATCGCAGCATGCAAGCCAACAATGAGAGCTTCATACTCCGTGATGTTATTAGTGCAAGGAAAGTCTAATCAAAAGCAAAGAGGGACTAGTTTACCTTCAGATGATATTAGAACCACGCCCGCTCTGGAACCAATCTAACACCTCAATCCATCAAAGTACATTTTACATTCAAGATCATAATTGATCACAAAAAATTTCTCATCAGGAAACAAATCCAAACCTGGGAAGGAGCGAGATGAGGGAGCACCTATCAATTGATCGGCAACAGCTTGACCCTTTATCAATTTCTGAGTAAAAAACTTTATGTCGAATTTAGAAAGCAACATCACTCATTTTGCTAACCTCCCAACAAGATCAATACTAGAGAACAAATGCTTTAGGAGGTAAATTTATACGATGACATGGGTTTCTATATGGAGAAGATAGTGCCTTAGGTTCTATGTAAGAAAGACAAGAGCAAGGCATTGCTTCTCCATGGAAGAGTAACGAGTTTCATAATCAACTAGAACACGACTAATGTAGTAGACTGCTCTCTTTCTTGACATCATCATACTGAGCCAACAAGGGTCTATCTTGCATAGTCGGCTTTAATACAGGAGGATTGGCCAAATAGGGTTTGATTGAATCAAAATTTTTTGGCACTCTTCATACCATATGAAGCGAACATCTTTCCTTAACAATCAAGTGAAAGGAAGGGTACAATCAACCAACTAAGATATGAATCTTTGAATTACTTGAATCTTCCCTTGTAAACTTTTCAACTCAGAGATATTCTTGGGTGGAGGCATGTTAACAATAGCATCGATTTTATTTGTGTCAACTTTGATTCCACGGTGAGAGACTATAAATCCCAAATGTTTGCTCATGTCTACACCAAAGACACACTTAAGAGGATTGAGTCTCATATTATAGAACTGAAGCCTTTCAAAAATAAGATGAAGGTTCTTTACATGATCTTGACGGGTTATAGATTTCACCAAGATTTCATCAACATAATCTTCTAAAATCTTATGAATAAACTCATGAAATATTAGGGTCATCGCCCATTGGTAAGTAGCTCCTACATTATTTATCCCAAAGGGCATGACCACAATAGAAATTACCCCAAGGGGTAGTGAAGGTTGTCTTATATTGATCTTCCTAATTAATACGAATCTGATTATAACCTTAGAAACCATTCATAAAAGATAAAAATGCATGGACTACAATCGAATCCACAATCATATCTATATTAGGTAATGGAAAATCATCCTTATGAGAGGCCTTGCTAAGATCACAAAATTCAATGCATATACAAATATGGTCATCAAGTTTACTAACAGTGATAATATTTGAAATCCAAGGAGAGTAGTCAATGGGATGGATAAAGCATACTTTCAACAGCTTCTCTATCTTGGTCTTGACCATCAACGCCACCCTAGGATTGATCTTTTGGATTTTTTGCTTAGCTAGCTTGGCATCCAGACATAGGATGATATTATAAACCACTATAGACTCATCAATATCAAGCATATCCTCATACATCCAAGAAAAGATATCAGGATGAGAATGCAGGAGATTGGAATTTTCTTTAGCTTCTTCGAAAGAAAGGCACTTTCCAACCTTGATCACCTTTTCAAAAGACTTAGGATCCATAGAGATCTATTTCAGTAGTTTTTCCTTTAAGGAGAGAACTACAATCTCCAGGATGCGATATTGGAACATCATCACCAAAATTGGATAGAGGGTCCTCCTCATCAACACTCAGGACAGATTCTCCAAAGTATGCTCATTCATGCAAGTGATATGAGAATCATCTTTTATGATGAAAGGGAGGCAAAGGGGAGTAGGCTTCTAAAAATTCCTTGAGTGATTCATTTGAAGAGAAAATATCCAAAGGGACTTTCTTGTCCTGACGCATATCCTCTATTAATTCAGGATGGACCAAACTTAGCGGTTCAATCATAATCATATTAACACTCCACCAAGGTTTCTGCTTAGATTACTCAAAAGAACACCCTGAACCCAGATAGCGCTTTCACAGATTCAATTGGATAGGGACTTGGATTCCTTGCTCAATACGCCCTAGGCCTTTCTGGCCATAGCCATATCGAGAAGTGAGTTAATATCCAAAACCATAACAAGTTTTTAAAACCTTAGGAGGTAGTGGCTCTACATAGAGAGCTTTGTTCCACTAATGAACATCAAGCACATCTATGAGAGCACAATCATCTCCTTTACTTGATTCACAAACATTAACCTCTTTTGCAAGAGTGGGATTGCTCTCCTCAGTAGGGGAAGGATTGACCTCCTGGATAGGATCATAGTTCTCTTCCTCAATGGGAGCATCATCCATTTTTATTTCAGAGGCATTTAGAAACTCTAGACAAGTGGGACTCACTTTGTATTCTACAATGAAGAATTCTGATAATTCCAAGGAGCCCCAATCATCATCAAGGAAAGCATTCAATTCAGAAGAAGAAGGAGACAGGGAGGATTTAGGACTTTCTGCTTTAGGTGACTCATCTTTAACAATATTCACTTTGGGGACAACCTCCAAAGAGGGTATCACCAAGGAACACCTCATAATATCAATGGTTAAGGATGGAATATAATTCTTAAGAGTGGAGACAACTGAAGCCCAACCTGCAACTGCTAACTCACAAAGGTGAATAGCTTTTGGATCAAATTTAACTGTGACCACTCGATTTTTTGCAAAAAACTTCAAAGAATGATGTAAAGTAGAAGTTATGACACCCATAACATGAATCCAAGGTCTCCCTAAAAGGAGATTGTAAGATAAAGGTGCAGGCATCACATAAAATAAAGTAGGTAGAGTAACATGGCCTAGTTGCAAAGGCAGTATTATCATGCCTAGAGCTTGGTGACCAACATTATATTACCCAAGAATGTACAAAGAAGCAGCTAGAGAAGATAAATCAACTTTAATCTTAGGTAGTAGGTCAATACCACAAACGTTGAGGGTCAGATTGATGTCAATGAGGGTACGCCTAATGCTAATATTATTAACATTAATTATAATCATCAAAGGGTCTGCTTGTTTTTGCACATTCAGAGGTGAGAGTTATTGCAAATGGAACGTAATTTTTGGCGAATTTGCACAAATATGATCCAATAGCACATTCAAACTTTTAGGCCTAGTGGAGGCAGGCAAGAGGATCTTCTATAAGGCTTCTTGAAGCATTTCTTGATAAACCAGAGTAGTCTAAAGAAAATCCCAAAGTGAGATCATAGCCCGAGTAACACAAAGTTGCTTGGCAAGATCATAATCACCTGGTGCTTTAGTCGCAGGTTTAGGTGGTGAAGGAAGACTTGGTTGAGAAGGTGGTAAAGAAGTAGGAACTTGAGTAGGTTGAGATGTAGGAACAAAAATTTGTTGATCCAAGTTCTATTTATTTCTTCTTGTATTATATGTGTGCCCAACAACATTATAAGAAGTAGAGTTTGTAGCTTTTACGAACCTTGAATACAAATTCGGTGAATCATCTCGATATAAAATATCAGAGATAGAATGATCCCACGTTAGAGAAGGGCTAGCTAGGGTCAATTAAATGATGGGTTTGTTAGGGCTTGGAGGAGCCATAGAAACTACCACAATGTTTACCAACTCCCCAGCTTGCAGAGAAGAAGTATGCTCGAAAGATTTGTGGATAAAGGAGGGTGCTTCTAAGAAGTCATCTAGAGCATCATCTAGCATATCAAAATCTTCCTTAGAGAAGGAGTTATCATAAAAGTGGAAACATTGCAAGAATATATATGACATCTTCACGTCGGGTTCACCAAAACGTGAGAAAAGAGGGATTCGCTGCACATAGGTCTCTTTGTCTTGAAGAGATCGCCAAAGAACAAACTGCCATTATCCACCTCAGCATAAGTGGAATGAATAAATTGCAAAGGAAATGAGCATACATTAACTTTCAGAGAAAACTACTTCAGATCGCGAGAGAGTGAAACTTCTATATTTATGCCTCAGACAGAGGAGCTCTCAGCCAAAGGATGACAGTGCGGATTCAAGATGCCAACGTGACATGCTATCGTCCAACTGGCGTGCTGGTGTCTTGAGCAATAGAAAGCTTAGGAGCTTAGCTGGGTAGAATAAAGTCTCACTTCTTGACTCGGATCTTAGGTCTACTAGATAGAATATTGAAACAAAGAACATAAACTTCAAGAAAAGCACGAGGAGAACTTGGAGAGAACTTACCCTCAACCGGACGTTCGTGTCTTCACCCCAAACTCCACTTTGCAACATACACACAGAAGAACAAAGGGAAAATTTTGTGGTTGTATAGGGGTTTGCCTCAGTCTGACCCCCATTTTGGTGTTCCCACCTCCATGAACAACCAGATAGAAAATGAGTAACCAAAATGGAAAAAGTGTGTGGTGAAAGAAAAACTCGCTTCAGGAGTAGAACCTACACCACTAAGTAGTAAACAAACAAGTAAGTAGAAAAAAGTGAGAGAGAGCATTACCCATGGGCCTAAAACCTCTCTGAAGCACATAGATGCACCATTGAATGCTTTCTTGAGAGATATAGTTGTTGTAGGGACCTCAATTTTTCATGGCTTCGCTTGTAGAAGTGTTTCTTATCAAGAATGAAGACATACTCAAGAGTGAAAACTAGAGAGAGAGCTTGACTAAATGACTTGAACCCTCAAATTAAGAGAAAATGAGGGTTTTTGTTGCATGCGAGGGTGAAAAAGAGTCATTACATCTGAAATCTTGATTGCCAAGACACGTGTCGAGAGTCAAGATTCAAGATTCCTCATTTCAAACTCTTAAAACCGCTAGGATGCTAGCGCACCGCGTAGACATCTTACATTGTGCAATAGTCCAAGGCATTGATTTTAGGGAAATGTGTAATTAGGTTGTTGTTGCTCTACCATTGGTTCACATGGAGTCAGAATTATGGAATTACAACCTATGGGATTTTTGTCATTAATGCTCTTAGATGTCATAAATGCTAGGCAAAGTGCTAAAATGTGGAATTGCCCCTAAGTGCAATTTTGCGACATTATAGTAATATATTATTTTCAAGTGAATGATTACCCTCCCTATGAAAAAAAATAACCAAGTGGAAAGGATGAGGTGGATGGTGATGTAGTTCTCTATAAAAGAAGGGAATAAGGACAAGGAGAGGACAACATGAGACCTAGTTTATAAGGTTGAAAGGGAAAATGTCAAGTTAATAAAAATGGTATCCCAAGAAAATTAGGAGTATGAAATTCCTACTTTCCAATTATTTCAGCTTTTAGGGACCAAGAGCCTCCATAGTGAGGAGGTATGATAGAAAAATTGAATCAAATTTTGTGGGTGATGGGATAAGAATTCCTATTTTAGTCGAAGATGTTTTCCCAAGCAATGAGGAGGAAATCACTTATTGATGGTGTGATCCATCATTCAAAAGCAATTACTTAATTGAGAGATATTTTTTGATGATCTAAAAAGTTGTAGAGCCATATTGAAATATAGTTTTAGATAATAAAATTAAAAAAAAAAACCAAGTTTGAGGAATTTTCCAATTTCCACGAGTGGTGAAATTGTCTCAACCAAAGTGATAAGAAAATAATTTCCTAGAAAGAGTGGTGAAAGTTTCTCAACTATGTTTATTTAAATCTGCATCTCTATGACAAGCAATGATTTCATCAATCTATAGATAGTGGAATTTGAATAATTTTCAAGATATTATATATTTATTTGACACTAGAAAAATTTGTGAGGAATGTGTATATGCATTGAAAAACATGTTAGGGACTACCTATCTTTACATCCCTTCCTATTTATTCATTTTTATTGGTGTAAGAATAAAATCAAGTCTTTCATGGTGAAATGACATCTTGTAGATGTATGAAGCCAATTATAGATGATGCCAAGGCACTATTTCAACCTAAAAGTTATGTTTTTATATGTTTTAAAAAGTATATAATATAATTTCATGAGGATATCTAACTCACTCCTATTTAGTTTCTTTCCCTTTTGAAAGGTGAAAGCATAAAATGTGTTCTAGTATTTTACCTAAGTGGAATGTTTAACATTTTTATCTAGTTTTTGGGTAAGTGCACCGAGTTGTGACACAAAAAGGTGCCAAATTGGAAAAAAATATAAAAATGTCTATTTGGCGAGTGCCAAATTTGGTGCTCACAAAATGTAAAATTATTTTTTTTTAAATCAACACCAAAAACCTCATTTTTTTCCCTCGTGATTTATTCTACAGTTTTTCACCTCTACTTGACTTGCGCTCACCAAAAGGATATCATTTTTTGCACTCCCAACTTGTGATTCTTCACAAGGATGGTGCCAAGACATTGAAAAGGTGGAATAGGTATGTAATTTTGTTGTTTTAGTTTCAAATTTGAATTAAATTTATAGGAAATCAATCTCCACCTTCAAATATTGATAATTCATAATCACCTCCTCACGAACCCTCCAAAACAAGAACATCAAATCCCTCCCTCAATTTGAAGGTGAAAAAGAGTCGTTACATCTGAAATCTTGATTGCCAAGACATGTGTCAAGAGTCAAGATTCAAGATTCCTCATTTCAAACTCGTAAAGCCGCTAGGATGCTAGCGCACCGCATAGACATCTTGCATTGTGTAGTAGTCCAAGGCATTGATTTTAGGGAAATGTGTAATTAGGTTGTTGTTGCTTTGCCATTGGTCCACATGGAGTCAGAATTATGGAATTACAATCTATGGAATTTTTGTCATTGAACAATTGATTGCAAGATTAAATGAACATGCTGCAACCCACCCTTATAGGAGAGGCATTGTTGAATCCCTAAAGTGGATTGTATCTCATGTAGGAGCAATGAGTGAACAAATTAATTTTTGGTTGAATAAGAGGGAGAAACTAAAAAAATTTAATGTTGCAAGTAACTTTCCTTTACACAAGTGAAGAAAGAAAAAATTAGCAAAGCTAACTTGTGTGATCTTTACACAAACCCAAAAACTAATGCACCTTTATCACTTGCATGCATGAGGTTCCCCATCCATTGGTGCCACCATGAATTAATTAAATATAAGTTTTCAGAGCAGTGGTGGATGGTTTTTGACCAACCTCCATGCAATAACTATGAGGTCCCACAATATTTTTTAGGAAACTCTATTGTGAGTTTGTCCTCATAAGATGCCAAACTATTTTGACTATTTTGACTTTTAGGGTAGAGGTGGGGGCTCCACATGATAGACTAGGTGCATGAAATAATCCATAGCTGGCACTGAGACCCTTGGCTAAACTCATCATAGAGCATGCCACTATTCCTTCCATTGTGAAGGATAGTATTGAGGTGGACACACTGGAATCGATTAGCTTGCTTACTCATAACCTTGTACAGTATGTGAGGCCTCTAGTAGAGCTTGATGTGGGCCAATCTTCTAGGCCCAAAGTTCCAATCCACTTTTGTCACTCTTGTGGTGCTATTTGCACATATGATGGTGAGAGTGCTCAGTATGCAACTACATAGGATACATCAGCTACAGAGAAGATGGTCATGAAAAATTCCTTGTTGAGTCAAACATTTGGTATTGATACTCAAGTAAATTTCAGCAAGTTCATTTAATTTTGTTTATTAAATTTTATTCTAAAATCTAAAAATAACTAAACTAGTAAAATGAATATGCTAAAAATTTAGGGTCGAAGTGTTGATGTTACGTGCACCCTTCTCACAGACCCCTACATATTTATGTCATCGAGTTGACAGGTATTTAACCACTGTTAAAGAAATTATTATTATATGTGAATAGTTTAACCTTATATGAATGATTTTCTCATAATGTCCTTTGGATGTCAAATAGTTTGTTGGTGGACCTTTGACACCGAAACCTTGTTATTCTCATCCTTGAGCAACTTTCCTTTAGGTAACCTTTACTATTTAATGGTGTTATAAAACAATGTTAGGCAGTTTTGGTAATTGGTAACTTCATATTTGTTGTTTCATTTTCAGATGTTGACATCAAACAACCCCTCTAATGTTCATGGCATGATGGACCATGCAGTTGGTGCAGCAATAGCATGTTCTAATCTTTTGATAGAGGTATGTGATAAATTAGTAAATTTCACATTATATTTGGTGATTTATTGGTCTACTATTAAAAGTTTTAATGATACTCATATGTATTTTAATTGTTATCTTGATATTTGCTACAAGTGCTTGTCACGTCAGATCATCAATGTGTTGCTGTTACGAATGAGCATTATGATTATTTATTTGCAGTAAGTGATTTTTCTATTATATTTCATTCCATAATTCAATTTTTTATATATTTATGTCTAAACTCCAAAGAAGTGAAGAGAGGAGGACAAGTGAGTGCATCTCCATCCAATCGATAGTCAAGGGCAACGTATGATCTATTTTCTTCCCCTAGTGGGAAATGACTATGTACTAGGGTTGTTTGTCATATGCCTATGTGGGATTTTTGAACATATGTTTTGTACTATTGATATGCAACTTTTTATGTCCATATGACTTTTTTGTACTAAGTGTGTATGGATTTATTGGATATATTGTACATAATTTTATCAACATATATAGTTGTATAGCCTTATGGTTTTTTGAATAATGCAGATCTTATTTTACCACTGTTATTGAAAATTATATGCAATTCACACAAATGCAAACGCCCATATTAGACCATGAGAGATATATCCAGAAAAATTAAGTAATAAAAGAAATTGAGTACATTGCATATTGTTCACCTCTTAACTACCTCTTTGCAGGATCTCTACTCCTAATTTAAATTTGAAAATATATATAACTAAAGAAAGCAGAGAATTTGATCTCACTGGACAATATGTTCCACTTATCTTCCACAATTTAATAACCATTGAACAAAATGATTTATCTTATTTGAAAGGAGAAGGAAACTAAATTGTTGTGTGCTTCCCTACAACAAAATTCACTTTATTGGTAATAACAATATTCCTATAAAAATACAATTCAAATGCCAACTCCATAATTTTGTTAGGGAACTTACAAATTTAACAAGCTCTATATTTTTGGCTAAAACATTTTTCTTACCAAGAAAAGCGGATTTCCCTTTTATTCTTTTATTTTCACCCACCACTTCAGAATCATGCTTATTTTCCTCGTTAGAAACCAAATCAATAAACAATTTAGTGCTTATTAATTGATTTAAATTGCACATTTTGTTAGAAGGGCATTTTTTATTTAAAATAATGTTTGGATTTTCAAAATGAAGAGCACTAAAAATTCTCACACCTAGATCTTCCATACATATGAACCTTTATGTAAGACTTCGCTATGTAGTTGAACACAACAAAGTCCCCCAATTGTAGCCTATGATAATTGACAAATTCTTTCCAACCACGTCAAAATTTTAGTTCATTATTTATACTCATGAACTCCACCTCCCACTCCTACCCACTTGGGCCTTGCAACACCATATGTTTGAATTTTCTATTTATGAACTATGAAACAAATACAAGAAGAATGCACTGCATGAAACACCTTACACAAGGGCTGATGCAAGAAGTTGGGTCCATAAAAAGCTCAAAAAGTGGAAGTGTTTTTGTTGTTTTTCAGATTTTTTCACACTTGAAATGAAAATTTGAGGCACTTACACAATGAATTATAAAAAAAAGTCAATACTATGAAATTTAAAATTTTGAATCTAGTTTCTGAATATGTAAATTATTCAAATACCTAGATTGTAGAAATTAAATTTTGATAGGGATCTATAAAAAACCACTTTTTTAAAGTTCCTATTTTTTTACCATACCATGCACGTGTACGAACACCACTTTTTGACCCAAATAAAAGTATTTTGCTAATTCCTTTTGGGGAAATAGAGCTAACAACATGAAGATTGATGAGGAATTTTTTTTGTAATTTTTTGTTGAATATTTTTTTTTATTAAATTGTTATTGGCCTTAATTGTTGTTTTTAAAAATCAACGTGTATGGACAACATAATTTGACCTAAACTAAACATTTTTTGAAACTCTTTTTTTCATTGTGTAGAGAATTTTCTGAAGATTGATGTCATATGATTTTTTTTACAAGAAACTTAACCAAAAAAAAGTTATTAAAAAACAAAAAAAGCTCGATATTTAAAGTTTAAGGACTAGTTTGCTTTGAAATTAATTAAAAAATAGAAAATATAATCCAATCTTAATAAAAATTATATATTTGGAAACTAGACATCATTTTCTATAGTGGGTTTTAATTTTATAGATTGATTCAAAAAAAAATTCCATCAGCCATATTGGCAAAGTTGGACATTCTTCTTCAATCTACCTTAGTTTTTTAGTTGCAGGTCAAAGGCTAAGGCTTGGATTGCCAAGCCTTTCCCAAGCCTAAAACCAAGACTGCATGTGGGTTGGGAATCCAATTTTCAAATAATGTGTATGCGTTATGTAAACACGTACGCATTACTTAAATGAAATGCGTACACATTTCATAACGCGTACACATTATGTTTTTACCCATTGGGTAAAGGTAACACGTACGCATTTCTAATATAACCATTTTTTCTTGATTTGAAAAATTCTAATACAACACATTTTTCCTGCAACATTCTTTTTTTGCAGTACGGTTTGAAAGTGCCATTTTCTGCATTTTTTATTGCAAATTTGTCTTGTGTAGGGCATATTCTATTGTAAATTAGTTGAAGAGACAAGTGGAGGTTGAATTTTCTAAAGTGGAATCAAGTACAAGAATAATTTACAAGAAGATTAAAAAAAGAGAGCTTTTGGATGTATTCATGATGTTTTTGTACTCCAAAGTTTATAGAAGAAAGGATCTTCATTGTACATAGTTTTATTTGAATATTTGAAGAAGATGAAAATTTGAAAATTGGTTATAAGTAAATCATTTGTTTATTCATCAAAGAGGTTTTGGTAACCATGGGATCAAATAAAAGACAAAGAAAAAAAGTGTAGAAATTTAATGACACCCAAAGAAATTCAAGCAAATAAAGATATGGAGGCAAAAAGACAAAGGGATAGAAGAGAAAGAATTCATCAAATGAAAAATTTGGAAGAATCTAGTTCCATGAATGTTGAAGAGGAAGCCATGAATGATGAAATGAATGTAGATGATGCAAATGTGGAGATGGTTAATATGGAAGAAAATGCAATTATGGAGACAAACTCAACTATGCCTTCAACTTCAACTTTGAATGATATGGAAATAGTACCTATGCAAACAACTTCAGGTATGTCTTCAAATCCACCTCCCAATGATATGGAAAATAAACCTATTCAAACAATCTCTCTAGGTATTTTTTCAAACCCAAGTCTTGATAATATTGATTTTGCTTGTTTAGATGAAGCTAGATACACCATTGATGATATCAATAATTCTAGGGTTGAAAGAATGTAAAAACAAAAAAATGATGAAAATATATCTTATGAGAATGCAAATGATAATCAAATCCCTCATATTGATGAAAATGAGAATGAAATCCCTTTTACATTTGAAAATGAAAATGGAACCCCTTGTGTGAATGAAAATGAAACCCCTTGTATGGATGAAGGTGAATTTATTTTTTTACAATTGAAAAAGATGTGCTAGATAACCTTTGTGGTAAAGTTTCTTGGAGACAAATTAGAACTTATGGAAATAAAATATATAAAATGTTTTTTTATAGAAATAAATTAGGATTCCAATGTCAACTCATGGTGCTATTGATGAGAATGTGGAAAATGAGAAAAGTGATGAAAAAGTTAGGTATTTTTGTAAAACCAAAAAAGAAAGATGATTCAGTAGAACAATTCATATCTAGTGTTGCTAATGCTATTGATTTTATAGGTAAGAAAAATCGATCTAAAGATAAAAATGTGGCTCGTCGTGCAATAACAACTGCTTTAGTTGATAAAGCAACTTCAAATAAAAGAATGTTAACTAAGATTAGTAAATGTATAAATGTAAATCCTAAAACTTTGATAAGAGCTGCTAAAAGAAGAGAAAATATTGAAAAGGATCCAATTAATCAATGTTGGATTTTTAGTGGTAGACTCCCAAGATCAGACATGAATTTAACTAATGAAATTAAATATTTAATTGATAAATTTTGGCATGATAATACAAGAGTATCACCTAACATTAGAGATGTCTTAAAATTAAGGGTGGGTTCCAAAATTCATGTACCTCATCCAAAGCATCTCTTAGATATGACTCAAACTGAATTATATATATAAAAAAATTAGATGCTTCAATCTTACCATTGAATATTAACATAAGTCAAAGATCATTCGAAAAGTGTAAACCTTGGTATGTTAGAATTAATAAGCAACAAATATCTTGTTGTTGTAAGACTCATGTACAATTTTTTTATTATTATGATAGTTTTCGATATATACGATGCACTTTGCATGTTAACCCAATTATGCAAGACATTTGTGGTGTTAATATGCCTCCTGAAAGAATCAAAGATTTTATAGTAGGTTTGTTTCGTGAACCCTCTAATGGAAACTTATTTTATTTAAAATCATGTATTTCTAGAGAATGCGATAGATGTGCTACTTTTCATTATTAGGAGTTCACATATGCATGAAAGTAGTTTAAGTGAATTTGGACAACAATTAGTGGATGCAAAAAAAATAAAAAATGTTGAGTGTTCTTTAGAAGATGGAAAAACTGGGAAACATTGTGAGCTAATTATGGAAAAATTTAGTGTGCATGCATTTATTAAAGAATTTAAAGATAAGATTGTACCTAAATATGTTTAACACTCTCAGTATGCTCATTGGCTTGATAATCAATTTCATTTATGTAAAAGTACATTTTGGAACTATATTGTCAGTTGTTGATTTTGCTAAAGATTATACTCTTGCTCCACAAGAAGAAATTCAATCACAGTATTATAACTCAGTGAAGGTAGCTATTTTTGTTCATATTTTTTATAGACATGCAGATGATAGTAGAGAAGTTAATAGATTTTTTTTGAAAGAGTACCATTTTTATGTAAGTGATAATCAATTACATTCATCTAAGTTTGTTCAATATTGTTTTCATATATTTTACAAAAAATTAAAAGAAAGAGGAATTCAAATGCTAGAAAATCTCATATTGTTAGATAATTGCATGGGTTAACTCAAAAATGCTAGGATGTTTTATTGGTTATGTAGAGTTCATAAGGGAAATAATATCCAGCACATATGGAGTTTTTTTGAAGCCGATCATGGTAAGGGAGAACACAATGGAGCAGGTACATGTGTGGAAAGAGCTCTTGCTGGAGAGCAACTAAAATTTGAGGATGCTGCAAAATTTAGAAATGCATGTGCAATTGTAGATTGGTGCAATACCAAACTATCTAAAAGAAAAAGTGAGAGCTCAATAATTCGTTACTTCTTTTGGTTAGTTGACGAAAATGATATTTTTTCTCGACAAGATTGTGAAACAATTAATGGATCTACAAAATGGCATTCATTTAAGAGTTCAAATGCAAACACATGGACAATATGGACAAGGGAGTTGGCATGATTTTGTCAATTTTGTATTGTAGGTGATTCAGAGGCTTGTGAAAATATGGAATGGGTCGAACAATGGCAACAAAGAGCCTTAACACCTACATCGACACATGTTCAACATGGAACAAAAATTGAAGATAATCAAGCGTTCGCATTTGTAGGATGGTGAAATCTTACACATGGATTGTATAGATTTAGCCATCCTCATAGAATAATATGATTCATTCCTTCAAACAATTGATAAAACCAACTCAAGCATGCAAAGAAGAAATGCAATACAACCTATTCTATGGTGGATTGGTGCCCTCCATGAAAATGTGAGAGAGCCCTTTCCCAATCCTTGATAAGCTTAGTGAGATAGACAATGAGATGCTTGAACTCAAGTTTCCTATAGTGTAGATGCTTGGATATGTGGCTGTTGTCCCCTATTTGAAGGAGAGAAGCCTTCAACTTATAGTTGAACTTGAAGAGAGGAGAGGCCAAATTGATGAATGTGGGATCATTCATGGGCCAATGAAAAGATGACACTTGTCAAGCTGTGAGAGGGTGAGGAATGTGCAAGTCTTGGCCAATGTGCCAATTTGAAATTCAAATTTGGATGAAATGACATGTTTAGGAGGGATAAAAGGTGCAATAAATGCCATGTTTGACTTATGCAAATAGCATTTAAAACCTTGTTGGAAGGGACAAGTCCCTTTTGGGGGGAAGATTCAAATTGCAAGAATATTCCATTTTGAATGTAATTAGATGAAATAATAAATCAAATAAATGATTTATTGGTGCAAGTGGGTGGGTTAGTTAAGAGTTTGGATTTGACTCTAGTTGAGTCAAAAGCTAGAGAATGGTAATTGTGATTTAGAAGTTAATTAATGTAGATTAATTAACTTGGATGATATTAAGAGGTGACATTTGATAAATCAAATGAGAAGAACTTAAGGATTAAATAATTTGATTTATTTAATGAACCTTAGGAAATTAATCAATAAATTGTCTTAATTGATTAATAGGAGAATTCAATGCACGATGTTAGTTTTGCATGTCTACATTTTGCCCCTCTTTGAAGCAATGTACTTGTTGCATTGGTTCAAAGAATGATGTTGCCGATATCGAAATTAAAAAATTTCTGAGTTTTTCGGATGCCCCAACGAAAAGAAGTATGTTAGTACATTGTCCCCTCGAGAGATCGAGTGAAAGGATTCGATTTGAGGTGGATCTCACGATAAAGAGGTTCAAAATGGATGTATGGATGATAATGATGATGAAAATGAGATGTTTGGAAGATGCTTAAAATAAAAAATCTATATTATTTTGAACATGTTAAATTATTATGCAATGCATGTGAGATGGATGAGATGGATGATGTTGTTCTATAATGATATGACGTGATTATGCAAGATGAGAGAATGAATGCAGCATGGATGTAGGATGGATGCATTGTTAGCATGAAAGAGGATAGAAGAATGAGAGGGATCAACCCTTGAATCCAAGAAGATGCAGAATTTCAACAAGCCAACTTTATTAGAGATGATGACGAAAATGATGATGTATTGCTTATCCAGGAATGGGAGATAAAGAGCGTAACTTTCTTTATGTTTGATAACACACATAGGGGCGATGCATCAAGGTATTAAGAACTAGGATGGCGATGTGCCTAGTGTGATGGACTCTGACTCGACAATCAGATAGGAGTGCTCTTGTTCATGCTTGACATACGAAAACCTTGCTAGGACGGACCCAACAAAGCAAGTATTCGCCAAGTTATTTTACAAGAACATCCAACAAGCACAGCAGACAAAAAGATAATGATCATTGCCCCATTCCTTTCTCTCTAAACCTGTTTTGTTTAGGCATCATCGAGAGGTCCTTGGAATGAGCGCAAAATAAGATAAGTCAACAAGACCAAGATAAAGTAAATAGACAAGCTAATGTTCTTCGTACCACTAGCCAGGCTAAACTAATGTGGGGTACCTGATGCTTATGTCCATCGTGGGAAAGCTTCATCCTAGGACATGTAGTGATCAGGGTTTTGGTAGGACTGATTGGGTGATAAGCTATTGATACTCCGAATTGACCAACTTGCTTGCTTACTGACTTAGACCTTCGAGACTTTGACGATTACGGAGTTCACTTCGAAACCTGCTAGACTTTCTTCTGACTAACTCACCAAAGGGTGAAAGCAACGATGATTTATTATGAGTGATGACAATCACAGGTGAAAGTGAGATGAAACGGATGCACCATTTTGGGTTTTTTCAAATGTTTTGAGGCTATTTTTGGTATTTTTGAAATTTTACAAATGTTTTTGGTATTTTCAAGATTTTTCAATGTTTTTGAATTTTGTGTCCATTGACTTGACTACGGATGAGATAGATGGGAAAATGGATGCCAATGCGACGGACGCATAAAGAATGACCTAAATGTAAAAAAGATAAACAAACGAATGCCAATGCAACGGATGCCTAACTAGATGGGCAAACGGATGCCAATGCGACGGACGCATAAATGAATGGGCAAATGGATTGCCAATGCGACAGACGCATAAATAAATGGGAAAATGGATTGCGAATGCGACGGACGCATAAATGAATGGGCAAACGGATTTCCAATGCGACGGACGCATAAATGAATGGGCAAACGGATTGTCGATGCGACAGATGCATAAATGAATCGGTAAACGGATTGCCAATGCGACGGACGCATAAAGGAATGGGAAAATAGATTACCAATGTGACAGACGCATAAAGGACTGACCTAATCATCTCGGGGGATGATCAAAGATCAACCTTGCCTACGTTCAAGCTCAGAGACGACGTAGTTCGACAAGGTGACTCTATTTTGGATTTTTTGGATTTTCGACATGTTTTTGATAATTTTTCTGATGAGATTTTGAATGTTTTTGGATTTTTTGATGAATTTTTTATTTTTCAAATGTTTTTGAGTTTTTTGATGAATTTTGAATGTTTTGGTTTTTTCGCATGATTTTGATGATTTGGATATGATATGTGATGACGATATCAGTGTTCTATTTCCAGATTTTATTGAAAACCAGGCTTAATGTTGATCAATCGGATTGATGGATTGATAGTTTGACTAAGTGTGTTAAGTCAAAAAAAAGTGATAATGCACTCGTAAGTTCCAGGAAGTTTTGTTATCCTAGAATAAACTCGTACAAAAGGATAATTTGGCTAGGTGTGTTAAGCCAAACAAGGTGATTATGGATTTGATAATTTGGCTAAGAGTGTTAAGCCAAACAGAGTGATGATAATGAACTTGTAAACCCAAGGAAGTTGTGTTATCCTAGAGTAAACTCATGCACAAGATGATAGTTTGACTAAGTGTGTTAAGTCAAACAAGGTGATGATTGATTGGATTCGATTGATCAAGATTGATGAAGCTTGATTTGGAACAAAATTATTTTGATGATTTTGATGTGATGTTGAAGTGCGCATTAGATGCGACTGATATTGATTATTGGATTGATGTTCTACAAAAGATAGAGCATGATAAGGAATGTCTTCCTGTCAAAATATGCCATGGGCTAGTGATTTGGATTTTTTGGTTCACAAATGCCTTGACCAATTTGATTTCATGTTTTCCAATGCTCGGATCACCACATAAGTGGGAAGATATAGATCAAGATTTATTCACGAAGCAAGATGTAATTATCTGCCCCCAGTGTCTAGCAATGTATGGAATGCCATGGGTGGATTCTTGGATAGATGGATGGGTATGGTAAGCATGCAAAGGATGCCAAGGATTATCTTGTGACAAGATACAGTGTTCGAACAAAGGAACGCTCATTCGGATAATGCTTCAAGGCTCATATAGCGTTGGGTAGGATAGGATCAATGAAAATGACCCATGTCAAGATTTTTACCATAAGCAAGCATAAAGTGTGCTCCAAAATTTTATCAAGATCAAGGTAACTTGGACCTTGGATGCAGATGGATAAAAATGGGTTGGATAAATAGTTCATGGGTGAATGAATGATACAGCTCAAATGATGGCCTTATAATGGATGTGATAAGATGCTTTCTCCTGAACTGGCACACGTAGATGCTCGATTCTACACATGACGCCTATTTGCCAGGTTTTCATCATGTACTTGTCCAAAGCGCCACCGAAATGGTTTTCGCTGGAGGACGATTTTTTTCTTTACTGTTTTCAATCCTTTTTCTGATTTTTTTGGATTTTTATATTCTTATGATTTTTTTTGCTGTCACCAAGATGCCTATTTACCAGGTTTTCATCAAGGTAACCATTTTTCAGGACTTTTTCTGATTTTTGTATTTTCTAAGAGATTTTAAGCTGATGCTGAACCACTTGGTGGTGCTGATGTTGATGCTTCTATTATATTGTGCCATCGATGTCTTGCTTGAAGAAGCTGCTTTGCCAAGATACGTGCACTTGAATGCAACTTTTGAGATTTATGATCTGCTTTGCCAAGATACGTGCACTTGAATGCAACTTTTGAGATTTATGATCTGCTTTGCTGGTACTGGAGTTAACTTTGTCTTTGTGTGCCCATCGTGATAGAGTGCCTTCTGAATCCTTATGATGAAGGGTCGTTGCCAATACATGGTCAATGTGAGAGTTGGATATTATGCGTGGAGGCATGGATGGAGTGTGTATAGGAATAACAGATGGATTGGTTGAAAGTTTGGAACCTTTGACTCTCCAAACTTGGGAAGATGAGCAATAATGAGTGGATATGAAAGTGTATGTGGAATTAGGATCAACTTCTTGATACACTTTGTACGTCACTTGAGAAGCATGCTTTTTATTTTGTGGAAATCTTTGATGGATACTTGCCCCATAGTTTCTTTGACTGATGGATTTTGATAGGGCTAATCTTTCTTTGTATTTTTTGGTATCCATATGTATTTAATTTGTCCTTCAAGCTTTAGTACTTCTTCTTCTTTGATAACGTTCTTCGTTCTTTGATTCAAATCTTTCTTTTGTTGTTGGTCCCAATTCGTGGATGGGGTGATGGGTGGATGGAGATTCATGTCGTGGCGGGTTGTAGTATTGGCATTGGTTTCATCATAAGGATCCTTCGTGCTCCCTATGTTGACGTTTGCTCGAGACGAAGTTGCCCCCAGTATGGTGATAATATTACTGATATGCTGAGATCCCTTGATTGTTGAGTAACCAAGGCCTTGACGCTTAGGATTGCCAAAAATCTGCACTAGTTCTAGGATACCCTGTTCCTGTAGGCCTAATCCTCTACCTTGATAATTCATTTGTTGAAACATTTTATTTGCAAAAGGATACGATTTCCCTTGGAAACAAGGTGTTGCTCCTTCTCTGCTCTGTGATGGACCTTCAAATGTGTCAGCTTCTTTATTAATGAGATAGCTTGCTTTAAGAAAGGTAAGTGATCCAACTTTATAAGTGATGGGATCCTCCATATGTGGGATCAATGCCTGATTGGTATCTTTAGCTTGATCTTGTGAGATATCAGATTCTAGTGCTCCTTCAAGAAGTGTTGATGCTTCACTGTCTACACAAAAGTCTTCCTCATGACTTATGTACAAGCCTTCTTCATGATCCATTTCTGATATGTCTCTGCATTTCTCTACATCTTGATCATGTGTACAAATTTTAAGAGTAGGAGACTCTTGTTCCTCAGTAAGAGTATGAGACTCTTGTTTTGAATGAAGATCATCTATAGGTCCATCCAAAGAAAGCATCTCATGGGTAGATGGAAGAGTATGTGCTATGCGGATATGGTCATCATTTGCAACATCTTGTATAGATAGGAGAGTGTCCATTATATCATTGTAGTAGCTTGGAGATATAAATTCTCGATCTTGAGTGATTTCGGAATTGCTTTCAACATGCTTTGGATCAAGTTCTTGACATGGATTTCTTTCTTGGATATCTTCATTAGGCATAGGAAGTGGATTAATATCCACTTGTTCTTTGAATGGATTTGGATCAAGTGTTGAGATAGGGATTCCTTCAATATCTTTAACCATGAGGTCAAAGGATGTCAATATGTTGTTGGAAGGGCCATTGCTAGACCTTGATGGAAGATTTTGATCATACTTTGGAATAAGTTCTTGAAATATGTCCTCTGACTCACTAGGTGATGTAGAAACTTTTTTCATATGATCATTGGTCGATGGATCATAGATTATATCAATGGGATCAAATAATTGTAACACATCTTGAAATAGATAACTAAAAAGTGGCTCTTGATGAACGACGATTTGATCAATGGATTGGGTAGAAGCATCTTCAAGATTTTGAACATTGTTTTCAACCATAGGATCAAATGATGTTAATGTTTCTTGGATTAGATCATTGTTGGGCATCGTCAATGAGTTTTGATCATGATTGAAAAGTGGCTGTTGGTGTGTGATGATTTGATCATTGAATGAGATGGGAACATCTTCAATGTGTTCATTGATGGATAGATCTTGATCATTGTTTTCAACAATTGTGGTGGGAATCTGTTGCAAGCTTTGTTGGGCGAGTAAGGCCTGCGTTTGCTGTTGAGCCAACAATGCTTGTTGTTCATCATGTTGTTTTTGTGCCAACAAAGCTTTTTGTTGGGCTCTTTGTTGTGCTACTTCTTCTTGGATTGATTTCAATAGTGCATAGAATTCTGCTTGCGCTTGCGCTTGTTGGGCTACTTGAGCTACTTGTGCTTGCTGAGCAACTAGCTGTGTAGCTTATTGGGCTTGGAGTGCCTTTTTGTGGGAAGCTTCTTGAGCGGCTTGCAACATGATGGAGAATGAAATGGTCATGTTGTATTTTGGCGGTGGTGGCGGAATGGGAATGGTGTTGATTGTTGGGATTGCTTGGATGGTTTCCATCTGTTTTTGCGATATCGATGGAAAAATGGAATGATTTGGTATGATATTTTTATTTGGCATGATAGATTGAAATTGAACATTGTTGTGGTTGGGAATCATATTGCTTGGATTTAGGTAACTTTTATTTTGCATGTTGTTACCTTGACTTGAATCCACATATGGAGTTGCCAATATATTGCTAGGATTTTGAACAACATTAGGGGGATTTGCAAATATGTCGACCCCAAAGTTTACCAAGTGTGGATTTGAAATGGTCATGTTTGGTAGAGTTGCACTTGGTATGTATGGATTTGGTGGGATGATGTTTGGAAAACTCATGCATTGAGTGTTTGGTTGATAGATTTGCAGATTTGGACTTAGATTTAAATCTATCATTGGGAAAGGTGTTCCAAAATTTGGATTGGGCATACTCACATTCGTTGTACCATTGATGTTTGTATGAGATAATGCTCCCATGTATGCATTGTACAAGCTTTGGAAATCAAATGGTATTGCAAGGCTTGGATAGTTTGGTTGAATCGAATTGCTCATGATGGATGGATCAAATTTATATTCCATGTCCCTCTTGTGTTGAGATCAAGTTTGAACCATAAAATGAAGATCAATTTTCAAGAATGTAAGAGATGAACCTCTAATTCTTTAAATTGGTCTACACCTTAAGTTCAAAGAAGTGAAGAACTAGGAAAATTGAAGGATCAAAGCGATAATGAGGATGAGATAAACGGAAGATGAGTGATACGGATGAATGGAACTCTTAAAGAAACTTTGAAGGGAATGCTAAACCTTTAGGACTTGATTGATCGTGATTGGATTGATGGTTTGACTAGATGTGTTAAGTCAAACAAAATGTGATGAATGTAATCGTAAAAATCTTGGAAGTTGTGCTATCCAAGAGTAAACTCCTACAAAAATGGTAGTTTGACTAAGTGTGTCAAGTCAAATGAGGTGATGATTTGATATTTTGGCTAGGTGTGTTAAGCCAAACAAGATGAACTCGTAAACCCTAGGAAGTTGTATTATCCAAGAGAGAACTTGTGTATAAGATGATGGTTTGACTAGATGTGTTAAGTCAAACAAAGTGATTTGATTTCGCCTAGAAGTTTAGCATAAAAGATGTTTACAAAGTTCTCGAGAGTTGTTGGTGAGGTGATTTTGACTGATTTTGATGGTTGAGAGATGGATGAAAGTGATTGAATTTGATCCTAGACTTGACCTAGATGACACTTCTTCTTACAAGACCTCGTTGTTGAAGGACACGCTATATTTTGAACTCGAAAAGTCTCTCAAGATGCTCCTCACTAGCTTTCACAGTAAGCTTTTTGAACTTCGGTTTTGGGATTTTGATCATGTTAGAAAACACATGTGTAATCAAATTTGTCTTTTATCTTGTCTCAGTGAATCCTTTTTACCAAAATCACTTGCTTGATTATGTTTTCAAACTGAATGTCTAATGTCCTGCTTTCGTTTTCATTCCACAAGGTCTATTATGTGGAAATCAAGGAAATTAGGGCAAAAGTATCCTATGTTTATCCTTATTGGAAACAAATGATGGTAGAATTTGCACACTTAGAAACCTCTAAGGATATGATCCCTAGGGAAAGCAAGAGTGCTTAAATTTGTCAAAGGTATTTGTTTCCTCCAAGGTGTTTGAAATTTGAGGCTCATGTGAATGTTCATTTTTCAATGTTTTGAATCCAAGCAAAGTGTTTTTTCCAAGCACTTTCACACTCCTAGGTTGATGAGACAATACCTTGTTGGGTTCCCACTTGGATAAATCTAGCTGCGCATATCTTGTGCGAATGGCTAAATGCTTGACCACACTGGCTCCCCTCCACGACACTCACTTATTCGGGTCAGCCAAGCATTAGTACCCATGAATCTCCCATGGCATACTTTCTATTTCCACAACAAGACCGCATGTTATGTGGGGCGGCTTCAAAGGACATGACCTTTTGCACCAACAAGATAGATAAGGTTTTGGCCAATTTCTAAACAAGGGTTCTAATTCGGGCATTCCGTTCGTGGGGGATTATCCAACGTTGACGAGAGTCCATTGCTGTCCATCTCGTCGAAATAATCCTTGTGATATTGGCCTTTGTTCCAATATCCACACTTATATACCGGTTGGAAGTCGCTTGGCTTTAGCGTGTTCTCGGTTGGGTCATTCCCTTGGGTGATTACTTTTTCCCACAAGGCAGGCCCTCTAAGATAAACAATAGCAAGCTAACATATTTCGTCGTTCACACAACCCTTGTTGAAAAACAAAGGAGAGAACCTCCGCAATATATCATGCTCACACTCACATGTTTTGTTCAATTTTTATATCCCAAATTGAAGTGTGGAGGCAATATTTTTGACAACTTAATATCATAAAAAAAACTTTTGATTCTCAAGATCGCCGTGAGGTGCGAGAGAAGCGCATACATCTTTTTGATGATATTACTTTGTGAAAAAGATTGCAAAATATGACAAACAGTTGTTCATTTTAAGTCCAAAAAGTAGTGATGAATTCGTTTTAAGCACCAAAATCCAAGTGTGAAGGTTGCCTTGTTCAATTTTAATCCCAAATTAAAATCTAGTATGTGTCTAAGGTTCAATTTTAACCAACTTTGAAAAGATCAAGTCATTGATTGATTTTAAGCCCAAATTGAAAGTGAGTTAGCTAAAAAAAAAAAAGGGGGTAGAAAATGGAAGCTCTAAGAATGTTTAAACAAGCATTAAAAAATGCTTTTTTCAAATCTCAATTTCAAGAAAAGCTCCAAGTCCACTCTATCCGCCTTTGTTTTCGTTTGATGACAATGTCAACACCTCCAATTTCAATCTTGATGTCAACCTATAAATAACATAGAGTTAGCAAAATAAGATTTAATAATCTTCTACAAAACCATAGAAGCATGCATAAAAAAAAGCAAGGTTATCAAAAATAAGGCTTAATCAATTAATATGATAAGTAAACAAGGCTGCTATGCCCTAAATAAAACTCTATGAATGCATTTACTCTTTCCCCAATGACCTCCAAATACAATATTAATCAACATTAGATAAAATTATTTGTGAAGCACTATGATATTATTTATGACATGGAAAATCTAGGGATGTCCATCAAATCTTTACTGAATCGACAACCACTATTGAATGTTGCCATTGGTAAAACAAATTATCCTTGCTGTTGAAATCTGCAATAATCAAGCTTTATATTTCGTCAAACATCAATTGCCAACAATAAATTCTATCCTTGTCATTTGAAATCTACCAATAATAAAGGTTGTTCTTATTCAAATCATTTTTTCCGCGTCCTTTCTGTCAGGCTTAAAGCGTTGTTTACTGCTGGTAGCCTGCCCCAGTATCATCCTAGTCTTGCTGCATTGATGACTAATTCGGCGGTGCAAAATGCACCAACCAATGTTGAATCAGGAGTATTAATGAGATAGAACACAATCATGGCATGTTAGAAAACACAATCCAGAAATTTACTCAAGCACATGTAAGAAACAGAAGTAATAAATTCGCAGACTTTGCTTTTTTTTTTAGACATAACGAATGGAGATGTTCATTGTATGAAAAAGATAACAGAAAAAAGATCTCTTTCGCTTATTCAAAACGATGGGCATTGCAACTACTATCACACTAGTTCTAGTGGAAACATCAAAGTTAGACATTGTGACATAGTCATGCTAACTGAAGAAACAATTATCTTTTCCAGTAGCTGCTTCTAGCTCTCAAGTGGTAAACGGGAATGAGTAGAGACATCCTACATAATTAGGTTGTCAATATCATTTAAATCGGCGTTGAGTTGATGGAGCTATGACAATGACCTGTGATTTATCGTTGTCATCTCTATAAGACAAAAATAAATTTATTACTGTACTTATCCACAGCAAGATAGAAGTTTAAACTTTACGCATTTGATGAGAACCTTTTGCATTTGATGACTATTACTAGATTTTTTTTTCTATCCATGATTTTTTTCGAACTTTTGGCAATATTATGACCAAGTATTTGTCCTCTCAAAATGAAAATGTTGTGTGTATGGATGCAGTGAGGTGAAACCCATCTCTGTATTTAGAACTATATGGTGATGACAGTGCCTTCAACCTCGTTAGGCACGACCTAGGGCCTTATGCACAACCGATCCCATATAGTTGCTATATGGGAGATTGAGGAAGTCAAAAACCTACTGAAAGCAAGTTGGCCCTATATCTATATCCTGAAGTAAAATGGTGCGGCACCCTCTCTACTCTGACTGTTCGGGATTTCTATGCGCTTCATAAGACACTCCAATGATGTCCTCAGTGTGGATGCTAAGCGATTTTATGAAGGTGTAAAGCATACGCCCAGGGATAGAAGAGTAAGTAACAAATGTCTTGCAGATAAGAATGGAAAGCTATTCCTTTTTCCCACCTGAAGATGCCTCTGCATATCTTCAATGATTATAGACCGACATTCTCCAAAAAAAAATAATTTTGGGCTTTGAACACATAATTATGTGATTCTTTAGATGCAATATACGCAAACTGTAGGATGATATTATGACAACACTCAGAAAAAAGAGCTTCCAACTAGGTATGGGGTTTACTGGTGCCAACCAGATGTGCGGGTGTAAAGCTGAATTCTCACGCCTTTTCCATTTTTACTTGTTTCTTCACAAACATGTAAATTAGAAACGTCAATGTCAATGAAAAAATAAAAAATGACCTCAAAAGATAAACGCCAACTGGATGAAGACATCTAAGCTTAAATTCTTCTATGGAGCTTTTGAAAAGACCTCTTGGGACAACCTGGTCTTTAATGTTTTCCTCATGCTCGCATCTTTTGCAAGCTTTTAATAATGGCTTCGTGTAACGTACTCATTTTTTTCTTCTTACTATGACTACCACAACAATTTTTTTATTTTCGATTCTATGATTACCTATCCTACACAAAACTTCGATGTTTACTAATGATTATGATTCGAAGCAAACAAGAATATTAATCTCAAGCATAGAAAGCAGAATATTAATCAATAAATATATGTAGGTTGAATCTTTCATCAGCACTGCACAGACCTTTTAGACAGCAAGAAAGTGTAGGCATTTAAATTTGGTTAGTTTCTATACTAGTATTTGCATTACATCACCTTTTAATGCATTTGTACTACAATGTCAATGTAAATGTGGCAAAGAGGCTCTAAGCCAAATACCGATATAGAGCCAAACAAAACCAGAACTTTCCTTTAACGGATCTGCTGTTTCAATAGATTAGATATCATTTTTCAATATTGACGGTGAACACAGTTAAATGTCAAGTCTTTCCTCTCAAAACACGTAAGTAATAATTCAAACAAAACCAGATTTATCAATCATTGAAATTGTTTAAGAGATGGAACACGAGTCAAATGTTGAAAACTGTTTCCCTCCCTCTAGCACCATTTGTAGGATGGTGAAATCTTACACATGGATTGTATAGATTCAGCCATCCTCATAGAATAATATGATTCATTCCTTCAAACAATTGATAAAACCAACTCAAGCATGCAAAGAAGAAATGCAATACAACCTATTCTATGGTGGATTGAAGCCCTCCATGAAAATGTGAGAGAGCCCTTTCCCAGTCCTTGATAAGCTTAGTGAGATAGACAATGAGATGCTTGAACTCAAGTTGCCTATAGTGTAGATGCTTGGATATGTGGCTATTGTCCCCTGTTTGAAGGAGAGAAGCCTTCAACTTATAGTTGAACTTGAAGAGAGGAGAGGCCAAATTGATGAATGTGGGATCATTCATGGGCCAATGACAAGATGACACTTGTCAAGCTGTGAGAGGGTGAGGAATGTGCAAGTCTTGGCCAATGTGCCAATTTGAAATTTAAATTTGGATGAAATGACATGTTTAGGAGGGATGAAAGGTGCAATAAATGCCATGTTTGACTTGTGCAAATAGCATTTAAAACCTTGTTGGAAGGGACAAGTCCCTTTTGGGGGGAAGATTCAAATTGGAAGAATATTCCATTTTGAATGTAATTAGAGGAAATAATAAATCAAATAAATGATTTATTGGTGCATGTGGGTGGGTTAGTTAAGAGTTTGGATTTGACTCTAGTTGAGTCAAAAGCTAGAGAATGGTAATTGTGATTTAGAAGTTAATTAATGTACATTAATTAACTTGGATGATATTAAGAGGTGACATTTGATAAATCAAATGAGAAGAACTTAAGGATTAAATAATTTGATTTATTTAATGAACCTTAGGAAATTAATCAATAAATTGTCTTAATTGATTAATAGGAGAATTCAATGCACGATGTTAGTTTTGCATGTCTACATCATCAAATGATTATGATCGTGTTTTTGATCTTGTACAAGAAGATACATTATGTATTGAGTTCAATTTTATATGTATGCATGTTTATATGTGAATTAAATATAAGTCAGTCTTTATTGAAATTTTTATTTATTTTTGTAGGACATGTGTATGTTTTTGTTGCACCTAAGGGGAATGCAGAGGAAACAAAGTACCAGTTGGCTAGATGTGTTGAGAGAAAACATAAGTTGGTACATCCTAGAGTGGATGATGATAAATTTGAGTATCCAACTAGTTCAGTGGTTGTTGTTGGCACCTAGCTTTGAAAATATTTGATAAGAAAGAATGGCTTGCCTGCATTTGAAGATTATAAAAGACACAAGAAGATTATACATTATTCACATTTGATTTTGGAAACCAATATAAAACTAGTTAGATATCAAGGGAGGCTTGCTAATAAATTTTTATGGGTAGTTTCAATGGATTACCATGAGACAATCATAGATGCATTACAAAAAAGAGAGGATGCGGATGGTACAATAGAGTAAATAAATATTGGTAAGTATATCTAGTTGTACATATATATTTAATTGATATATATATTTGTCTTTAAAGTCATTTCCTAATTAAATTTTTATATCATTTTTTGTTTCAGGTCTCCCTTGAAACTAGATGCTTTACAAAAAAGAGAGGAGATGCACTCTTATTACAATGGAATTTAAATCTAGAGATAGGTAACTATATATAGTTGTAGATACATTTAGTTGAGAGTATAAATATAAAACTAAATTTAATTCATTGTCATTTTAAAAATTTTTTATAATTGATTTCATATCCCCTTAAGCCATTCTCTTAAAACCCCTTAATCCATCCTCTTGCATCCCCTTTAATTCTCTCTATTAATTCCCCTTAAGTCATTCTATTAGGACCCCTTAATCCATATCCTTGTATATCTACCCTTAATCCATCCTCTTGCATCCCCTTAAGTCACTCTCTCAACACCCCTTAAGCTATCCCCTTATGTACCATTAATCCATCCTCTTGCATCCCCTTAAGTCTCTTTATTAATTCCCCTTAAGATATTCTATTAGGGCCCCTTAATCCATATCCTCGTATATCTACCCTTAAGTCACTCTCTCAACACCCCTTAAGCCATCCCCTTATGTACCATTAATTCATCCTCTTGCATCCCCTTACGTTTAGGGTTTAGGGTTTCTAGGGTTCATGAGATGCTTAGAATAACTAATCTATATGGGTTTAAAGGGTTTAGGGTTCATCTCCTAGTCTTTAGATCATATGGTTTAAGGTTTAGGGTTCTAGGGTTTCTAGAGTTCATTCTATCAACTCCCCTTATGTCAAATCATTTTATGACCCTTAGGGTTCTAGGGTTTCTAGGGTTCTAAGGTTTCTAGGGTTTCTAGGTTTCCACCCTCTTACATCCCTTCAAGTCATTCTATCAAATCCCCTTAATCCACTTGTTGTATTCCTTGAATTCATTCTATCAACTCCGCTTAATGCACCCTCTTGAATCCCCTTAAGCCATCATCTTATGATCATGCACCTAAGATTTAGGTTCATCTCTTGAATCCCCTTAATCTATATGGGTTTAAGGGTTTAGGGTTCATCTCCTAGGATTTAGGTCACATGGTTTAGGGTTTAGGGTTTCTAGGGTTCATGAGATGCTTGGAATAACAAATCTATATGGGTTTTAAGGGTTTAGGGTTCATCTCCTATGATTTAGGTCACATGGTTTAGGGTTTCTAGGGTTCATGAGATGCTTATAATAACAAATCTATATGGGTTTTAAGGGTTTAGAGTTCATCTCCTAGGATTTAGGTCACATGGTTTAGGGTTTAGGGTTTCTAGGGTTCATGAGATGCTTGGAATAACAAATCTATATGGGTTTTAAGGTTTTAGGGTTAGGGGTTTCTAGGGTTCATGAGATGCTTAGAATAACAAATCTATATGGGTTAATGGTTTAGGGTTGATCTCCTAGTCTTTAGGTCACATGGTTTAGGGTTTAGGGTTTCTAGTGTTCATGAGATGCTTAGAATAACAAATATATATGGGTTTTCAGCATATAGGGTTCATCTCCTATGATTTAGGTTACATGGTTTAGGGTTTATGGTTTCTAGGGTTCATGAGATGCTTAGAATAATAAATCTATATGGGTTTTAAGAGTTTAGGGTTCATCTCCTAGGATTTAGGTCACATGATTTAGGGTTTAGGGTTTCTAGGGTTCATGAGATGCTTAGAATAACTAATATATATGGATTAATGGTTTATGGTTGATCTCCTAGTCTTTAGGTCACATGGTTTAGGGTTTAGGGTTTCTAGGGTTCATGAGATGCTCATAATAACAAATATTTATGGGTTTTAAGGGTTTAGGGTTTCTAGTGTTCATGAGATGCTTAGAATAACAAATCTATATGGGTTTTAAGGGTTTAGGGTTCATCTCCTAGGATTTAGGTCACATGGTTTAGGGTTTAGGGTTTCTAGGGTTCATGAGATGCTTAGAATAATAAATATATATGGGTTTTAAGGGTTTATGGTTCATCTCCTAGGATTTAGGTCACATGGTTTAGGGTTTGGGGTTTCTGAGGTTCATGAGATGCTTAGAATAACAAATCTATATGGGTTAATGGTTTAGGGTTCATCTCCTAGGATTTAGGTCACATGGTTTAGGGTTTATGGTTTAGGTTTTCTAGGGTTCATGAGATGCTTAGAATAAAAAATCTATATGGGTTAATGGTTTAGGGTTGATCTCTTAGTCTTTAGGTCACATGGTTTAGGGTTTAGGGTTTCTAGGGTTCATGAGATGCTTAGAATAACAAATCTATATGGGTTTTAAGGGTTTAGTATTCATCTCCTAGTATTTAGTTCACATGGTTTAGGGTTTCTAGGGTTCATGAGATGCTTAAAATAATAAATCTATATGGATTTTAAGGGTCTACGGTTCATCTCCTAGGATTTAGGTCACATGGTTTAGGGTTAGGGTTTCTAGGGTTCATGAGATGCTTAAAATAAAAAATCTGTATGGGTTAATGGTTTAGGGTTCATCTCCTAAGATTTAGGTCACATGGTTTAGGGTTTAGGGTTTCTAGGGTTCATGAGATGCTTAGAATAACAAATCTATATGGGTTAATGATTTAGGGTTGATCTCTTTAGGTCACATGGTTTAGGGTTTAGGGTTTCAAGGGTTCATGAGATGCTTAGAATAAAAAATCTATATGGGTTTTAAGGGTTTAGGGTTCATCTCCTAGGATTTAGGTCACATGGTTTAGGTTTTAGGGTTTCTAAGGTTAATGAGATGCTTAGAATAACAAATCTATATGGGTTTTAAGGGTTTGGGGTTCATCTCCTATGATTTAGGTCACATGGTTTAGGGTCTAGGGTTTCTAGGGTTTCTAGGGTTCCACCCTCTTACATCCCTTCAATTCATTCTATCAACTCCCCTTAATCTACCCTCTTGCATCCCTTGAAGTCATTCTATCAACTCCCCTTAATCCACCCTCTTGCATCCCCTTAAGGAATCCTCTTAACTCCCCTTAAGGCATTCTCTTAGGACCCCCTTTAAGCTATATCCTCTTAGGTCCTCTTAAGCCATCCTTTTAGGACCCATGAATCCATATCCTAGGGTTCATGAAATGCATCCCCTTAATCTACCCTCTTACACCCTTTAAACTTATTCTATCAACTACCCTTAATCCACCCTCTTGCATCCCTTGAAGTCATTCTATCAACTCCCCTTAATCCACCCTCTTGCATCCCTTGAAGTAAGTTTATCAACTCCCCTTAAACCACCCTCTTGTATCCCCTTAAGCCATCTTCTTAACTCCCCTTAAGGTGTTCTCTTAGGAACCCCCTTAAGCTATATCCTCTTAGGTCCCCTTAAGCCATCCTCTTAGGACCCATTAAGCCATATCCTATGGTTCATGACATGCATCCTCTTAATCCACCCTCTTACACCCTTTAAACTCATTCTATCAACTCCCCTTAATCCACCCTCTTGAATCCCTTGAAGTCATTCTATCAACTCCCCTTAATCCACCCCCTTGCATCCCCTTAAGCCATCCTCTTAACTCCCCTTAAGGAATTCTCTTAGGAGCCCCCTTAAGCTATATCCTCTTAGGTCCCCTTAATCCATCCTATGGCAAACATCATTTGAATTTGTATGGAATTTATAAGATCCAATCTTGTAACTTTTACTATATATTGTTCTTTTCTCGCATGAATTATTTACTTAAATGACTCATAAAAAATATAGTCACTTTAATTACATTAATTATTTTTGTAGGTTCTCGTCAAGTCGATCTACCATGCGATTGTCACTGAAAAATTATTTTATCAAGAGACTATGTAAATATCAATTTTCGGTCTTCATGTAAAAGTTGATAAGCTCAATAATTGTATATACATGTGCACATATATGTTTCATCATGTTGTATAGTTGTCTTAAACATTTATATACATTATATATGTTTCTTCGATGTATGATCTTCAATGAACTTATTAGTAACTTTTTAAATATCTCGTTCCAATTTTATAGATTATACATTTCATGTCTTGTATTTACCACATTTTATATAATTGTTATATAATTGTTCAAACATTTGCTAGAATTGGAAAATAGTTAAAATTACCTGCCCTTAATTTATTATGAATATAATCTAAACTATTTAAGGAATGTTTTAATTTGTCACCTAACCATGTGATAAATTATATATATGAAATTTGATTGTAGAGATAAGAATTTATATAGTGCATATATTACTTGAAAATTAGATAAAATATCTAGATCTACATACATCAGTGCATATAATCATCAAAATGAACATAACACAATCATAATTTACTGCATATATAATCATCACATTAAAGTCAAATGATATAAATAAACACAAATATGTATATGTCAAGTCCAACACATATATTTAAATAAAACTAGAGATCTTTGGTCTATTTAAAATTTAAAACCATCTAACTATCAGGTTGACCAGTCAAATCAAGTCTCCTCTTTGTTCCATGTCAATTAGATGTACCTTCAGCATGCTGTAAAAGAGTACAAGAAACTTGGAATTAGATTTAAAGTTATTTATAAATTTTGATATAATTAAACATATTTAAACCTAAAAATATTAAATTTTAGATCAAAAAATATAAATTTAATTAAATATCTAGTAAATACAATAAAAATGAATTTTAGAATGCATAAATTACCATATGATCATGTGAATCTATTGGCACATTTTTTTCAATGGGTAGCATAACTGTCACTTGAGAAGATCCAAATGCCTGATCTACTATATCCTGCATATTCATATAAAGCAATCAATATGTTAAAACCTCAAATATATATATATATATATTTATTTAAAAGATCCGTAAAAATTATTTAGGAGATTTAGTAAATTTTACAACCTCGAATGATATGACCTCATGATCACGCACCTGAGATTGCCCATGCATAAATTTTGATGATGTCTCAGGTGCACCTACAATGGGTATCTCATGAAATCCCTACATATAGATGTACAACTGTTTGTATAGATCATTCATGCATGTGTATGTAAATATAAAAATTAAATTAGATCTATGATGTGTATTTAATTCAAACTTAACAAAGTTTTGAAAGCATACACCTGAGCTGATGATGGCTCAGGAGCACTCACCACAACTTGTGGTTGGTCAGCACCAGGTATCATATGACCTCCCTGCATCTAGATATAATATATATCAATCACACATCATGTGTACACATTCAAAATAAATTAGATATATCCACACAAACTAAATTTAATATATATTGGTTTAAGTACCGAACCAAAAGGTGAACCCAGATCTATAGCACTCGACATATAGACATGATCATTTTGAGTTTCAGGCATTGTCTGATCATGCGTCTACACCGAACACTTATTGAATTAATATTGTATTATATATATATAATTTGATGTTATTATTTACATGAATTTTTCACATTCCAAAAAAAAAAAATTAAGTTCAAAAGATGAACATACCTATGTAGGATGATGCTCAAAATATAGTAAATCCATATATGAATTTGTCTCAGATGCATGTGGGTCACCTGAAGTGGATGCCCGATTATTCCTATTGCCTAAGCCTTCATGCTCTCTATTGACCACTTCAGCCATCACATGTGTAGTCTGATGAGTCAGATGTCCTGAAAGTGAGCTGAATGCTCCTAATGTTGATAACACGGTTTGCTGCTGAAATGCAGCGAGAACACCAGGAGGAGGAGGAACAATAGGATCAATTGGAGCACGTCCTTGAGGATCAACACATGCTCTTAATCTATGTTGGGGCATGCCACACCCAACTCCCTAAAATGACCTCATATAAAAATAGTTGGGTTTTAAACCCAACTCAAACTCTACCAATAACTTTCTCAAAAAATATAGGGGCACCTCAAAATTTCCATGTGGTGGACTATCAAACACCATCCACCATCGATCCCAAAAATGTGTAGCTATCTGGGGGTGCCTACACCATAAAATTGAAATTCATTTTTTGGTGGGTGGAATTGGTTGGTTTGTTTGGGGGTTAAAAAAATACTAGCACATGGCTTGTTTGGTAATTTTAAGGTCATTAATTTCTTTATAAGACAATCTATCTACATAGAATTGTCTCCTCTCTTCTCTCCATTGATGGAACCTATCTAGGTCCGCACCAATAGATCGAACATAATCAACAATAGTTTACATCGTAGATGTAAACCATGCGAGATGGGGGGGATTCTAGGCTCTTTTTTTATCAGATCTCTATTTCCTTGAATTACCATAAGATTTTCCCTAATGCTCTCTCTCAACTGATCCTAATTTACTATAGGGGGTGGGGGGTTAGGAGGTGGAGAGTTTGGAGGCATAGGGTTTTCTTGTGGTGGTGGGTTTGGATCTATGGGATCTACAAGAATTTGTGGTTTAGGCATAAAATCATCTATGTTAAATACGAGATCCATGTGAATGTAACCAAATGGCAACTGCATGTTAAACAATTAAAAAATATATATCAACAAACTAATTAAATAATGCACACAATTTAAAATTTATTTAAAAATCACATTGAACGTGCATAAATTAAAAATACAATTCATTTGAAGACCATTCGATTGATAACATTAAAAAATCCATAATGTTCATTAAAAGTCTATAGCATGTACACATTAAGTTTATAATTTAAGTTTGTAAGTTTTGAAAATTTCAAGTTAGTGGTTTCCAATTTGAGTTTTGGGTAATGGGTTTGTGTTCATATTTTAGAGTGTAGGGTTTAGTGTCTAGGGTTTTCTTGATTAATGATATGTGATTATGTATGGTTTGGAGTTTACATATAGTCAAGATATAGGTTTTATGGTTTAGGGTTGATTGATAGGATTATATGGCTTATGATGTATACATATAAGGTTGTAACTTGGAAAAGGATGTAGATGTATCTATTTCAAGGTTTGGGGATTTTGAACTATATATGTATATTAGAATAAAAATAACCAATAAGATAGAAATTAAAAAAATGGTGCAAGAATAGAATCATGGTCTAGGGTGATTCCCTTAGAAATAGAAGTGCAATGGAGAATGGAAATGCTAGGTTATAGGAGAATTAAGGGTAAGAACATAGCATGCATGGGAATGTGTGAGAAGTTAAACTATAGAGATAATTAGAAAAGTAGTATTATAATAGTAATTATTGATAGACGAGCATATTATATAAGGATGTTTAAACATATAATAATAGAAACATAGGAATCATGGTATTTGAAAAGGGGAAATGATAATAGGAGTTAGCATAGAACACAAAATATGTTGAGGAACAACTTGAATATGTTTAAGAAAAAATATAAGAACACATAGAAGAACAAGTTGAACAAGAAAATGTTAAATAATAGATTAGAAAAACAATTGTTAGAGATGAAAAATTGGTGAATTCAATTCAAGAAGACATTCCTAATAGATTTCTTTTTCAAGTTTAAGATAAAAAATTTAATGGATATAGATGAGAAATTTTTTTTAAATATGATTTCATCTAGGGATATGTTGCCTTATATTATAATTTTTTAAATATTTTTGTAATTAATAGCTCCAAAAAACTTCGGTCCATGAGATCGAATATAACATATAAAGTTTAAACAATATACATAAACCCAACTTGATTATTAAAATAAATAGCACAATTTCTAATTGCAACCCTTGATTTATAACTCTAAACCTTACCCTAACACTCACACTAATTCTAACTTGAACCATAGACCCTAATTATAACTTGAACTCTAACCCTAAACCCTAATTGTAATTAAATCCTATCATAACCTTAGTTGAACACTAACCCTAAATGCATATAAACCATAATCGTAACTCTAATTAAATATTGATTGAATGTTTAACTCTCACCAAAATTACAACCATAACCCTGATCCTAATTTAATTTTGACCCCAACCCTAACCCTACACCAATTGAACCCTAATTCTAATTCCAACCCTAACCTTGATCTTAAATTTAAATTCATAATCGTTATCCTAACCCTAACCCTAATAGAAATATAACCCTAACTCTAAACCTAGTTGAATACAGACCCTAACCTCAACCCTTACCCAAATATTTATCTTAGAACACTAACCCTAATGAATTTTAACCCTAATTGAACTCCAACTTTAACTGAACCCTAACCAGGTAATTGAATTCTGATATTAAACAAGTAAACCTAATCATAACTCTAATTGTAATTTTGAACTCTAACTATAATATATATTAAAGTTTAACCCAAACCCTAATTTTACCCTAGCTTTAACCTAAATTTAACCTACAAATAGGGTTTTAGTTTCCGTTTTAGGGTTTAGGTCCAAGGATTAACGGTCTAGGTAAATTAGTTTTTAAGGACCAATGTTTTTTAGAACCTAGGGTTTAGGGTTTTGAAATTTCTAAATTAAATGTGTTGAATTTAGGTTTATTTTTTATGGTTTTCAATTTAGAATTTTATGTTGTTTGTTTCATTGATGTTTTCGATTAATTAAATGCAGTTTAAAAACTATAAAATATTAAACTAAAACAAACTAAACAAAATAAAACCAAATAGTAATTATAAAACAAAAATGCAAGATATAATGCAAAAATATGGCAGAATTCAACCAACCTGGAGGTCGCTCATGTCGGTTGCGTCAACGAGAGGAGGTGGCAGTGAAAATTTGAAAGAATCTTGCCCTTTGAAATGTGTACGTGATTTTCTTCTCCTTCTGGCCCGCTGGAATTGACAGTGAAAATGATTTTCATAGTTGCTTATTTAAAAAAAAATAGTTTTATGAAATGTGTAGTGTTTCAAAATGCGTACACATTATGAACGCGTACACGTTTCAAAACGTGTACGCGTTATGAACGTGTACACATTTCATAATGTGTACGCGTTATGAACACATACACATTTCATAACACGTACGCATTTTAGGTTAGTGTACCCGAATCATAATGCATACGCGTTATGGATTTAGGCTCGGGTACCCGGTGCATAACGCATATGCATTTTTTAAAAACGCGTATGCGTTTCATGCAGATTTTTGTTTTGGGCCGAAACTTCCCCTCTTTGTGGACCCAACTTCTTCCACTTGCCCACAATATTTTTTCACAACCTGTAAATAGTGTATGTGAATTTTTTTTAAAATAAAAAAGATTCCAAGAGTACAAGTATAAAACTTACCAATCTTTTAACGAAGTCTCCAAGCATAACTTTGAAATAAGATCTAGACTCATCAAAGTGCTCTTTCTCATGGTATTTTCCATATATTTTATAAAACTTTTGACTACATACTCAGAAAGGTATGAAAAGCTCCCCCATCTCTTCAACTCCCATGAAAAACATAGATGCAAAGCCTGTAAAGTTAACCCAAAACAAAACATTTACAATCCTACAAGCATGCGTCAATTGAGGGAACAAATGCTAGACCCAGAAAATCAAAGTCCTATAGATTAGCTCCCAGATTGAGCATTCATATAAGCCTAAAACTCACATGAATGCATATATAAAGCTCATACTATCACATACTCATAAACCATCATACAAATTCAGTACAAAATTGAAAAATAGCTAATATGTCTGATTGGATAGATGCACATTGTGAATTCTAATTACAGGTGTGAAGGAAAGAGGGAGGAACCTATAATTATATATTTTTTCAAAATCATGTAGGTTGTCTCATCAATCATATCACTAAATCAAAGAAAAATGTATCACTAGTTATATTTCAATTAGAATGTAATAAAGACATGATTTGAAATTTAATTACACGAATGGGTTAAATATAGAGACTTCTATTTTTAATTGTATACCCAAATTCATTTTGATATAATTAATTAAGGGTAGACAATTGTGTTCAAATGCATTCAAAGTGTACAAGTCGAATGGAAGAAGGTAAGTATAGGTTAATTCAATCTATACTTCATTCCTATATTTTGTTGCACTTACATTAAAATGCTTAAATTTGGTAGGATTGGTGCATAGTTTTTGCATGGGTAAATCACTTCACTCTTATATTTTACATATATTGCATCAAGTCATGAACTACAATTGTGTTCCTTGGAGTATATTGCATGGTAGTGGAGTGTGTATGACTGATTTTCTCACTTTAGATAATCTCAATGTGACTTTATTTATCACTTGGAGCCTCCATTAGTATCTTTCACCACCTAGCTACAACCTTGTCCTTTAGTTTGAGCCCCATCATAGAACCTTTTGATTGTGCTAGATTTGTCAACCTTGAATAACCATTAAGTCCTCTATTTTATCTTTTGGGCTACTCACTGTCACATTTCTTGCAGCGACCATGAATCTCATAGTGACTGTAATTTTCAGGCATAATTCATTAGAATTTCCACACCACGAAGTCCCTACTCAATACTATCACTGTCATTCTTTGAAACTCTATGCATTTCTACATATTTCCTTTTCTTGTATGACTATACAAAATTAATCCTAGTTCAAGGTAACTTCCCTCAAATCAATGATTGGACTATCTTCTTAAATATTGGCATCTCATCCAGACACTATAATGACCTATTATTTTTCTCATGCCATTGAAACCTTGTCCATTGTTGTTTTCTCTTTGCTCCTTGTCATTGTGATTCATAACTAGACTAAGAATTCATTAAAACTCAGATTACTGTCATTTCATTAGGACTTTGATGTCACTATCATTTCATTAAGACTTGGCTGACATTAAGTCACAACTAAAATCCTATTACTATCAACAAGGCACAATACGATAGAGTGACATTTATGATTATCATTAAATTATCTTCCACATGATCACTGCCCTCCACTTGGTTTGTAGCAGATGTCAAACTCATACTTTGTCACTTGCTTGTTCTTTTAAATTTTCTTATGACTTCCCCTTGTACTTTATTCATGCATTTTTTCCTTTTCCCCTTGAGTCCATAGTGTTGTCTCATGGCATTTTGGTGCAGGAGCACCATAGATTTAGTAGGTTCAAAATTAGCATTTTGGTTTTGTTTGATGTAATAAGGTCTAGAAAGACCATTTCATGTCTTTTGTGGTCCAATTAGTGGTCTTGGTCATTGGTTATAGTCTAGATGCAAAACTTGTAAAAATCTGCACAAATGTTGTCAATTTAGCAAAATGTTGTCAAATTGCACAACATGGAATATGAAGAGTCATAAGTTGTAAATGAGGGAATTTGAATGGTTCTAAGTTGAAAAGTTGGTTGAGAACCACTGGAAAATGTTTGTAATTTTAAAAATATGATTTTTAAGGTCGAAGACATGGTTGGGGGGTGTGGTGTTTGAAGTTTTGGAAGTTGAAGCAATAAAAATACCTCTATTTTCTGTATTTCTGAATGTTTCCTTATTGTTATTTGATGTAGTAGGGATCTATACAATCCCATATTGAATCCAAATAAATTGTATTTAGTAAAGCTATGAATCTAGTGTCTATTGGTGTTGTTTTCATGTAATTTCATGAAGTTTCCAACAAGTTGTGTCTATTTTACTAAAATAGGTCTAAAGCCCTAGTAGGCCTAATTTGAGGGAGAACAATCCAAATTTGAGTCTTGTGTTCCAAAACAACCCTACCCAAATTCTTAGTATGTTTTATAAAGCCCAAATGGGTATCTAGAACTATGTTTATAGTTTTGGTATCAAGTCTGTTTTGAAAGTTATGACCAAAAAAATGAATTTGCTGCTCCACTTCAAGCCTAGTGAAGAGTAGAACAGTCAAGTTTTGAACCTTTCATTACAAAATAACCATATCTGATTTCTTCATATGTTTAATAAAGCCATAAAGGGTATCCAAATATAGTTTTTTATTTTGGAGATCAATTCTACCTGGGAAGTTGTGCTCATTTTAGTCAATCCAAAGTACTATTAGGAGATTGAGACCTAATGAATGAAAACCATCATGTGAATGTTTAGAGATTGAAAGTTTTCTTATTTTAAGATTTTTTGGAGTTGTACACCCTTTCTCTTCATCACATTCACACTGTGTAAGCTTCACTCTTTCCTTTGTGACTATGCTCTTTCTTCATGTTTTCAAGGTTTATCAATACCTCATATTGCACCTTTCATATCAAATCCATGTTGTAACCATCCCAAGGAACATAGGTTCATAACCTCCAATCCAAACTCACTAACCGGATTCTAAGAAACAATATTTAACTAAGAACATAAGTCAAATAAAGCATTGAACCTCCACCTTTCACTTTTACCTTTGCATGAAATAATTGAGTGAGCTCTTCCACTACATGTGAGCTATCAACAATTTTTGTAAACTCCCTTCTTGAGTGTGGCAGAAGATAGGCTTCCATCATTATTGAAGGAGTCTTCATTGGTTTCTATGCCCTTTTCCATGTAAATGACACTTTTATCTTTATCCTTCTCATTAGGAGTCAACTTAAGGTGTAGTGTCCAACACCTTTCATCAAAATGGCTATCTTTCTTGTAATGTGAGCAACGAAACTTTCCCCTACTCCCATATTTTGTGCTAGCAATAGGAGTAGAATTATTTGTGTTTGATGTTGCCTTCTACCTATTACTGTGGATTACCCACTCTTCAAAAGCAACAAAAACCTTTACTATACTCATTAGAGTGTTGTAGTCTCATACACTAAAGAGAATAATGAAATTTTATTCATGTGAGGGATATTTTATGAATGATGGATAAAATAGCATATTTAATAAACAACACTTGTGCATAATCTAATATTGATTGTCTACCACTGTCACTTTTTGCAACATTCGACACAATATAGTGCAAAATGCTCGAAAGAGTTGGGGTACAAAATAGGACCATACCTAACATAGATGTTCCCACATGGGTGTGCTGGAACTGTCAGTTTGGTCTCATGACAAACATAATGAAAATTACATCACCTTGGAACTTTACACTATATGCATTTGATGATTTTTCCATCAACAAAAAACTTTTCACCATGGGAAAATGGATCAAAGATATAAAAATTTGATAGAGATTATTGTAGAGGGGCCTTACATGATCCTATACCTTCAGACAAAATGTTTCTAAGTGCCACAATTTTCAAGTAACAACTCATCAAAGTTTGTTACCCTTTTGCACTTTGGTCTCTTAAGAGAAATCGTTGGTGCAATGTAGCCTAGAATGTTCTGACATGTTGAGGGGAAAAAAAAGAACTTTCCTAGAATAAACCTACCCATACAGATGTGTTGTAACTATCAGTTTGGTCACACAATAAACAAAACAAAAATTACACCTCCTTGCAACTTTACACTACATACATATTTGACACTTTTTCCATCAATTGAAAATTCGTCACCACGGGAAAATGGATTGAAGATATGAAAAACTGAGAGGCTGTTATAGAGGGGACCTACATGATCATGTACCTTCAGATGAAATGTTTTTAAGTGCCACATTTTCTAAGTAACAACTTGTCTAAGTTTGTTGCCCTTTCACACTTTGGTCTCTTAAGAGACTGTTGGTGCAATGTATCCTAGAATGTTCTGGCATGCTAGGGTGTGAAACAAGACCTTTCCTACCATAAAAATACCCACCTAGATGTTTTGGAAGTATTGGTTTGGTTGCACGATGAATAGAACAAAAATTACACCACCTTGCAACTTTACACTGCATGCATTTGATGTTTTTTCTATCAATTGAAAACTTGTCATCACAAGCAAATGGATCAAATATATGAAAAAATAAGAGAGGTTATTGTAGAGGGAATCTATGTGACCTTATACCTTCAGAAAAAATGTTTCTAAGTGTCATGGTTTATGAGTAACAACTCATCAAATTTTTCTGCCCTTTTGCACTTTGGTCTCTTAAGAGAAATTGTTGGTGCAATGTAGCCTGAAATGCTCTTGCATGTTGGAGTGAAAAATAGGACCTTGCCTAGCATAAACCTACCCAACCAAATGTGTTGGAACTATTGATCCGATCGCATGATGAATAAAACATAAATTACACCACCTTGCAACTTTACATTACATGCATTTGACACTTTTTCCATTAACTAAAAACTTCTCACCAAGGGAAAATAGATTGGAAGTATGAAAACCAAGAGCCTGGTTATTATAAAGGGACTTTACATGATCTTGTACCTTCAGATGGAATGTTTCTAAGTGCCACATTTTCTGAGTAACAACTTGTCAAATTTTTCTACCCTTTCACACTTTGGTCTCTTAAGAGAAATCGTCGATGTAATGTAGCCCAAAATGTTTCAACATGTTGGGGTGTGAAATATGACCTTTCCTAGCATAAACCTACCCAACCAAACATGTTGGAACTATCAATTTGGTCACATGACAAACATAATATAAGCATGATTATATAACAAGGAAAGGGAAGAAGAAGTCTAATACTTCAACAAGAATATAAGAAAATCAAAGTTGGGAGAAGAGGCATGCCAAGAAGGAAAAATTTGAAACTTCTACAACATGTAGGCTTAAAACCCTTTGGAACCTTAGCAACTTCTAAATCTCATACATTCAATCCTAATACCTCAACCCTCAACCCTTAAACCCTAATCCCGCAACCCGCAACCCTTAAACCCTAATCCCTCAACCTTAAACCCTCAAAAATTAAACCCTTAAACCCTCAAACCTCAACCCTAATCCCTCAACCTTATACCTTAAAACCTAATCCCTCAACCCTATAACCCTCAACCTTCAACCCTCAACACTTCAACCCTCAACCCTTAAACCCTAATCCATCAACCCTCAACCCTAAACAGTTAAACCCTCAATCCTCAACCCTTAAAACCCTAACCAAACTTTAAAAGTTAAAAATAAAATGAAACCTATTAAAGATAAAATATTTTTCTATTTTGACTATTTAAATTTTTTTATCATCTTTTGATATCATAGAGTGTGGAAGTATCATGTTTTTAATGTAGAGTATTTTTTTTTGGCAAAAGGCTAATAGCCGATATATATATATATATATATTAGTATCTAATAAAATTTACAAAATAAGGTAGCAATAATACTCGAGCAACAACCGCGCCAAGAGTTTCATGATGGGAATGCAAGATAAAGAGGAAACATGAAAAGAAGAAAGTAAAGAGGAGAAAAACAAGCAATGCAAATCTAAAAGACCGGAAAAATTCAAAACAATTGATTTGGCAGAGGAGGCTAAAGAAGACGCAAACATTCTTGAAAATGTAGCAATCATTTGCAGATTTATTGGACCTAAATTCCATAGAAATAGGATTAAGGAATGGATTGAAGGCTCATGGAAAACTCCCGTCCTTATCAAATTCCTCCCCAAAGGCTTTTTCGTAACCATTTTTGCTACAAAAGAAGAAAGAGAGAAAATACTGGAGGGTGGCATCTGGGAGATGGAAGGGCATCCACTATATATTATGAAATGGCATCAAAACTTCAACCCCTTAGACTCAGATCCCTACGATCGACCAATCTGGATCCGACTATATAACCTTCCCTTGGAATGCTGGTCGAAGGAATGTCTGGAGAAAATTGGGAGGACATTAGGAGCTCTGATGGAGTTGGATGCAGAAGTCTTTGAGGGCAATTATTGCCTATACACTAGGATAAAAATTGCAGCAATCAAGAGAATTCCTAAGGAATTACTTCTGCGTGTCAATAGTGCACTGTGGAAGCAAGGCTTGGAAATAGAAGAAACTAAATATTATTGCCTCAAATGCTGAAGAAGAAAGCACTGTGAAAAAAGAATGCCAAAAGAATAATATTCAATCTGGTGAAAGACAACAAGGAACAATCAACAATACAACTCTATGCATCATCAAAAACCCTAAGATGCAGTCACTTCCAAGAAAGAATGGCAGAGAAAAGAAAAGAACCAGAGAATGAACAAAAATTTGTATCATCAACCCAAAGAAATCCAAAGGAGAAAAGTGGGGCTAAAATGGTATGAAAGCGGTGCCCAATACGAATTATGTCCCTGAAAGTAACAAGGTCACAAGCACAGACAAAGACCTAGAAAAAGGGAAGATCTCAAGAGTAGGTAAGAAACCTTGCTGTCTGATGGACATAGTACCAACAAAAACTCCAAAAGATGGCAAAGATGTAGAGGAAGTTGAGTCAGAATTTTAGGAACTTCACACAAAGGAAGATATGCTAGAAATAGATGAATTGGATATCGTCGATCAAAGATGTATCAGATAATCAGCCACCAGGGAGATGGGCAAAATCAAGAAAGGAAGGGGAAGAAAATCCAACAAGAAAAAAAGAGAAGAGGAAGCAGCGAAGAAGGGCTTGAGAACCATTTCTAACTTTTTGATATCCAAGGGGGGAATGACCTCCCTTGGAGAGCAATGAAGATCTCTACATGGAACGTCAGGGGCTTGAATTCCCCTGACAAAAGGTGCTTGATTAAGTGTCACATGGAAAAAATTACTGCCGACATATTATTTTTCCAAGAAACAAATTTAAATAAACTAGAGGTAGGAAATTTTCTAAATTATTGAAAAACTTGGGAAGGCATATTCCAGGAAGCAACAGGCATAGCTGGAGGACTGGTTGTCCTATGGAAAAACACTAGCATCAATGTAAGCTTGACTTAAGCACACAACAATTGGATAGAATGCAAAGTAATAGATCTCAATTCTAAATCGGATTTCAACTTGTTCAACATATATGGGCCCATAAGAACAGAGGAGAAATGAGAAACTTGGAAATCTATTAGTTGTAGAATCAATCAAATGGGAAGCCAACCATATATCATGGGAGCTGACTTCAATGCTATTTTAGGCCTAGTAGAGAAGAGTGGGGGACTAAAGAAAGTTGACAAGATAATGCAAGACTTCAGAGAATTTGTGGAAGAAATAAAAGGAATAGACTGTCAGACATCCAATGGTGTATACACTTAGACAAACAGAAGGGAAGGCTTCACAAACATCGCTAAAAGATTGGATCGGTTTTTAATATCTAGTGATTGGATGGAGAAAGATATAATTACGAGCACAACGATACTTCCAATTTCAGTTTCAGACCACTTTCCTGTGCTCATGGAAATAAAACCAGAGCCAAGGATGACCAAGAAGTATTTTAAATTCGAAAACATGTGGTGGAGAGAGGAAAGACTGATATCTTTCATTAAAACTTGGTGGAGGGAGTGCAAACTGAAGGGCACACCAAGCTACATTTTTATGAAAAAACTACAACACATAAAAGCAAGATTAAAAAAATGGAATAAAGAAGTCTTCAAGAACATCTTTCAAGAGAAAGAAAGATTAGAAAAATAACTAGAAGTTCTAAACAATAAAGTAATAAGATTTGGCATGTTCAAGGAGGAATTCTTAAAAGAGAAGGAACTCAAAGAGCAACACTCAGAAATTCTAGCAAGAGAGGAGATATTTTGGAAGGATAAAAGTAGGGAAATTTGGTTACAAAAAGGAGATGCAAATACAAAAAAATTCTATGCAACCTCAAAGGCTAGAAGAGCCAAGAACAGAATCAATAAGATAAGAACAAAAAGTGGGGATATCATTAATGACAAAGTGGCAATTGAAAAGGAAGCTTTAAGGAATTTGGCTAATATTCTAGGTGCGGGGAAGGGTGTAACAACACATAATAACGATTCCATTCTGGACTGCATTCCAAATTGCCTTTCAGAGGAAGACAATCCGATGCTAAATGAACCTATATCACTAGAAGAAGCTAGAAGTGCCACCTTTCAGCTTCACCTAGACAAAACCCCAGGCCCTGACAGATTCACAACAAGCTTCTATCAAAGGTGTTGGGATTTTGTAGGAGATGAGGTCTAGAAAGTAGCAGAGGAATTCAGAATTAAAGGAAAGTTTGTCAGAGATATAAACAATACAGTCATTTCCCTTATCCCAAAAAAACAGGGTTGTGAATCCTTCAACGACTACCGACCAATATCCTTGTGCAATACAATATATAAAATCATCACCAAGATATTGGCTAACCGCCTTAAAAAGGTGCATAAAACGATAATCTCAAAAGAACAGAGTGGCTTTTGCCCGGGAAGAGAAATAATTGATAGCATAATAGTGGCAAATGAAACTATACATACCATGCACACTCAGAGATTGAAAGGGATGATGATTAAATTGGATATAAGCAAAGCCTATGATAGGGTTAAATGGGATTTTCCACTAGAAGTACTCAGAAGATTTGCCTTCGATAATAAATGGGTAGCGCTGATCCAACAATGCATAACTTCTGTAAGATATTCATTAATTGTGAATGAAACAATGTGTGGTTTCTTTGAAGGTACAAATGGGCTTCAGCAGGGGGACCCAATCTCCCCCTTCCTATTTATCATAATGGTAGAATTTATGGGAAGATCCATAAAGATGAAAAGAGAAGATAGAATATGGAAAGGCATAAATGTGGCAGATGGGCTAAGCCCAATGATACATACACAGTTTGCAGACGATATAGTCTTATTTGGAGAAGCAAACATGAGAGAAGCAACAGTAATAAAAGACACTCTAGAAAGATATATGGCATGCTCAGGGCAGTTAGTGAACAAGGAAAAATCTTAAATATTGTTCTTCAACACTAAGAAAGTTGAGCAAAAAAAAGTAGCAAGCTACCTGGGGTTCTCAGTTGCAGATCTTCCAGCCAAATACCTTGGTGCACCACTATTTTCTGGAGCATGTCGCTATTCTCATTGGATGGAAGTCCTGGAGAAATGTAGACAAAAGACCACAGCATGGAAAAATAAATGGTTGACTCTGGTAGGTCGGATCCTAATGATAAAACCGGTCCTATCTGCAGTTCCGATATATGTAATGTCTTGTTTTAGAATCACAAGTAAGATTGAAGCTAACTTAGAAAGCCTCCAAAAAAAATTGTTATGGGAAGGTGTGAGAGAAGACAAGAAAATCCCCCTGGTCCATTGGGACAAGGCTTGCCTATCCAAAAGAGAAGCGGGTGTGGGTCTAAGAAAGATTAAGGAACAAAATATGGCATTAGGTGCCAAGTTAGCATGGAAAATGTACAGAGACCCAAGCCGGCTATGGTGAAAATTTTTCCAAGCCAAGTATATGGACAGTGCAGATCCAAAGAGGATACTAACAATAGAAGCAGTCAATGGTGGTTCAGCAATATGGAGATTCTTATGGGAAAGCAGGAAACTAATTACAAGAGATCTTACATGGAAGATAAGCAATGGAAAGCTAGCCAACTTCTAGGCAGATTCTTGGAATGGGCATAAGCCATTGGAGGAGATAGAAGGGATAAAAGAATTTAAGGATGAAGTCATGAACATAATGGGAACCTCTGTCAAAAATTATATCAATACAAGCAGCCCCAAATTTGGCAATCACTATGAATGGATAGATGTGGAAAGGCTGCCATTACCAGCAGAAGCCAAATTGAAACTAAAACAAGAATTAGAAAAGAGAAAGGTCTTATTGTCAGATGAAGATGATGACTTAATTTGGTGTGGTGCCAAATCAGGGGAATACTCTGTCAAGCTTGGATACCAAATTCAAACAGCTACAAGAACATGTCCAAATTGGCCTTCGAGACTGTGTTGCCACCCTACAGTGATGCCTAAAGCTGGAGCTTTTCACTGGATAGCCCTACACAAAGGCATTCTTACAAGGGAAAAATTGAATACTATTGGAATCCAAGGACCAAATAGGTGCATTATGTGCCGCAATAGCTATGAAATAGTTAATCATTTACTACTGAATGGCACATACGCATCCAAGTGTTGGGATTGGATCCAAAACACAACTGGGTGGTATGGAGTAAGACCAGAGGACCTAAAAGAATGGATTTGTAGCTGGCCAAAAGGCTTGCAGAATACTTTATGGGTTGATCTGTGGGTAAGTGCTCCTTCTATGATTGTGTGGCATATTTGGAAAGAAAGGAACTGTAGAATCTTTCAAGGAAAATCCATGGATGTGAATCAAATCACACAAAAGATAGAAGCAACAATATGTGAAGTACTTAATGCAAAAAATACAATAAAAGCAGGTACAAAATTTACAAAATGTGATGAGGAATTACAAGGAAAATGGAAGAATCTAAAAAGAGCCAAATGAAATTTAAGAGACAAGGCAAGAACCAGGAAAGAGGCTAAGTGGAAGGGCCCAGATCAAGGTAGGCACAAGCTAAACTTTGACAGAGTAGCAAAAGGAAATCCAGGACCAGCTGGGGCAGGAAGTATATTAAGAGACAGTAAAGGCCATCTAATATGGGCCTTATCCAAGAAAATTGGTTCTACAACTAATAATGAAGCAGAAATGGAGGCTCTTGCTCTCGGGCTATGGATGTGCCTAGAAAAGAATTACAAGAAAGTAGATATTGAAGGAGACTCATTATTATACATACAAGCTATATCCAAAAGGGACACTCCGAATTGGAAATTAAAAGGATGGGTTAATAAGATACGGGAGTTATTAGACAGGCTAGAAGATTATACAATCTCCCATGTATACAGGGAAGCAAATAAGGCGGCATATGCACTTGCCAACTTAGGTGTATATCAACTCGAAGAATATAAAATAGAAGCAAATCCAGAGAAGTGGAATGGAGTAGGAGAAATTGTATTAAAAGAGCAAGAAGATGTAGGTGGAAAGGTAAATGAAGAGTTATGAAACTCAAACAATGGACAATGGTAGCAAAGCGGGGTGAAAAAAAGGAAGAGAATGCCAATATAAACACAGGCTTGATATCTTATATGTTCTAAAACAAGCATACTGGTGGATTTATAGATACCCATGGACGCACTTCCTACTTGACCAAGCACAAACAATAGACCTTGAACAGTTTTATTTTACACATAAAAAACAATGATGTGTAGAAAAACAAAGCCCAAGGCATGCTTTGAATCGTGTCCTTTCCATTAGGACTACTAGTGGAAAAACAATTGAAATTGGAGTGTTACATAGAAAGAAAATTTAACACGAGTGATCATTCCGCATTACCTGTAAACACACAACTGTCGTGTGATGATAAGGAAATTTGAACACAAAAGTTCAAGCTAGTTAAAAGGTTTAATGGGGAAGCGAAATGTGCAAATCTTGCAATGCACATCGCAAATAGACAATTTGCAGCCATTTAAAACAATAACTCTAGATTACCCTTTTCTGTGCCCACAAGTTTTGATTACGTATTTGCTGAGCCATCTTATCTTGAACCTCTCAAGCCCTTTGGGACCCTCGGTTTGTGCCTTCATGAGGGCTGGGTGGTTTTATAGGCAATTCTGAAAAAAGGGGATTTATACCTTGTTGTTCTTTTGGGACCACAGGTCGTGCAATGGAGGCTATGAATTAAATCAACACCTCTCAACACTCTATCCAGGCACAAATGCCTGAGCTCGAACTCTCTGGTTTAGCCGACCAACAACCAAGATGGTTCACAAAGGACGAAGATCCCTCTGTGCAGATACAAAACTCTCTAATTATCTTTTGCTAACCTGGGTTACCCTTGAACGCATTCGTTTCATGCAAACTTCATGCCTTTCATTTTTAAAATGGTGACAAAGACGTTTTACTCTGAGAAAATCGTCTAGAACATGTTGGCAAAGAAAAATTCCTCAACGTATAAAAGATGATTACTTTTAGTGAACATTAGTAGTTTTAAATGGTGCCAAAATTGCCTACACTTTGAAACTCCTTTGGAACTTGTTGCCAAAGAAGTTTAAATGCACAAAATAACCAACCCAGATCATGGGCTTTAGCAAAAAACATAAACTTAAGCCTCACACTATGCAGGATTCAAATATAGTGAGAACTATTTCACCAACATTTATTCCTTATCCTTTTATGCAAAAAAAAGAAAAGAGAAAGAACAACTGTTCACACTTTACAAAACTATGTTTAGGCCGGCATATTCACAATACATCATCATTTTAAGAAACCAAAAAAGGTTACATTTGTGATCGTGTCACAGTTTTTTCCTTAGACCAATATTATTTGAGTCCTGGTTTGGCAAGAGCGAAACAACATAGAAGGCAGAATAGTCAAACCCCTGTCTTCGTCATGCTCTTGGAAATCGAATAGTATTGAAGATATTAATTTTCTTGAAACTTCATTGCTTGGGTTGTTGTAAGTATTTTCTTTCTCTCATTCTCAAACTTTATCATCTATATTTTACTTAGTTTAGTTTACATTATTTTAGTTTTGTTATTCTTTGTTACTTTATTGCATTCCAAGAGTTCTTAGCAGTTAAAGTAGAAGTAGTCACTTTGTTGTTTTATGTGACATTCTCAGTTTTCAATTCACATGAGATGACAGTGTGCCTCTGTGATTCTTGTGCGCCTCTAGGATGCCAATGTGCCACACTATCGCCCGTATGTTGTGCTTATGTCCTTTGGCCGAGAGCTTGTTAGTCTATCTAGAAAACCTTGGTGACCTACTCTTTATGATTATGGAATTCTTTCCTTTTACCCCATCACTCGAGCTCAGTTCCTTTTTAACTTATTAGGTAGTCTACAGTAGTTTAGGACAAACTCATTCCTTGGGACTCTCTTTGTAATCAAGAGACTTGTGAGTAGCAAATCCCCCTTCTCTACATATGGATTATTCTATATATAAGCCACTTATGAAAGAGGCACAAAAACTTATCAAGAATCAATTTACAAGTGATAGGAGATGATATCTAAGATTCCCAGCAAGTAACATGCCACAAACTACATGTGAAATAATATTTTAAATGTTAAAATAAAAAAACCCCAATATTTTCCGTACAATAGTAGTTTGAGGTCATTATTTAAAAACACAAACAAAGGGAATATTATTTTTTAGTTGAGGTTAATTAACCATAAACTAAGCATTATGAAATTTAGGTAGGCCTTTGTTGCATTTTTTACATTTAAATTGACATATTAGTTCCATTAGTTTTCAACTACCATTGTTTTTTATGAAATAAGAAACATTTATAGGGTGTTGTACCCAAACACAAAAGGCCCCAAAGGAAAATAATTTAAAGAGAAATGAAAACTGGAGGGTCACAGGCCATAAACAAAATAGTGACATCAAACTTACAACTAAGTCACAATAGAGTAAAATTTAAAAATAAGAACTAACAACAATAAAAACACCCTATTTAGGAATATTTTTTCAATCCTCCATGAGGAACTTAAAGACATTTATTTTTTTGGCTATAATTAGAATCGATTGTCTTCTTGTTTTTTTTTATCTCCTCTTGTAAGACAAAACCTAGAGTTATAGCAAAGTGATGTATGAATTTTAGGGTGAACCAAGAGAGGTCATTAAGTTTCCTCTCCAAATTATCAAACCTAGTCAATAAAGCCATGAATTCCTAGGAAGTCTTCTCACAATTGGGGTATTTATCATCATTGTGTTCTTTAGCTGGGGTGAATTCCTCCAGTTCTTGAAGCATTACATTAAATTTAGGAAACAATCTTAGACCTTCAACATCCTCCTTGGCTTCCTCTGCATCATTATTATTGCTATTATCATCTTCCTCATTAACCTATTCAAATTTGTCATTGAAAATACCATCCATAATTATGGCAAAGGTCTATTTTCCAGCCAACCTATGAGATCTCCATACACTAGGGTTAGTGTAGTTAGCATTAGTACTTGGTTCAGGTTCTCTTTTACTCTCTTTGTTCATATTTTTATTGTTATCTTCAATCTCCTCATCAAAAATGGCTTCTTCAACATAGAAGTTTATAGTGGTTTTATTTTTCTTTTTTCTGAGTGACTCTTTCACAATTGCATTAGGTCTTTTTCCATTTTTTTGGGGGTGGAGGTGTGTTTAAGCTCACATAGCCCAAGAATTTAATGATTTTTGGTTTGAGGCTTTTTGGGTTTTAGAAGGTTTGTATTGCTTAATTGGGGGCTTTATATTTAAACTAGGAGTAGTATGTCTGGTAGGTAGAGTTGACTTTCCTTTTGGATGAGGTTTGACAAATTCCTCATTATGAGGGTTCATGGGGCTTCTAAGAGAATAAGGCACAATAGAGGGTTATTCAACTAGACAAGCCCTAATTATCTTGGGGGGGCATAAATAAAGATGGAAATGGTATAATATAAGGATGAGCCCTTGGTGGAGTAGAATGGGTTGTTTGTTTGAGTTTTTTATAAAAATATCAATGGCTTCTTTCATAGAATGTTCAATCAAGGACATAAAATAGAAGGGAAAAATAATAAGACCTTGTTCCTAAAATGGTATAGAAGAGGGAGGTAATAAAAGTAGTAATATTTAAAATGACCCTCAAGAGTGACATATTTCATTGTACTAGAACAAGGCATACCTTATTGTGTTGGTTGGGGAATTTATCATGGTCATAGCCCACATGCATCTTAACACCTGGGTTTCACCTTCTTTGAAATACAAGTGCATATTATCCATATCTCTCACCTTCGTATTATTGTTCAACTTTTGCCCTTGAACAATAATCCCATGGCTTGTTCTATAACCTCTTTTTTAACTTTAAAGGATATCCCTCCCATTTTGACTTGTCTTTTGTTACATGCACTGGCAAACTAGATTGAATTTTTTTTGTCATGCCTACTTAGACACTCCATAAGTTATGCTAATATACCTTCCATAAAAATATACCAGATTAGGGAATCCTTCCAAAATTCTTCACAAGATCTTGGCTCCAATCTCACACATTTACCATCCATGGTTTGTTGAAAGTAAATCTGGAAACATTAAATTTGGTTACCATTGCAGTGATTTAGGTAATAGAGGTAGAATGGTCTTCTTGAAGTGAGGTTGGTTTTCCATAAAATAAATTCAAAGTAGCCAAAAAATTTGAAGGATGAAGCATTAAATGACACATCATACTCAGGATAGGAGTAATCCTCAGGTATATCTGATCTATTAGGGTTTTTGTTGTCCTTTTGGCATCATCTTTAGGATAAATTATAAATACCCTCATATGAACGATCTTAATTCTTTTCTTGAAATTATTGAAGAATATTTTTTGGATTAATAAAGGCCATCTTGGGTGACAAGATTTCAATCATGTGACAACACTCAATTTTTTATTTTCTAACCATGATTGATTGCCTTGTGATTTTGGCTTCCAATTTTTCATCACGACAATTTAATCATATTATCATCATAAAATGCATATTGATAATTAGGACCCAAAGGATAATATTCTTAATATCAGTTATCCTCAAGGCCCACTTGTTCATACTCTCATTCTTATTCCAAGCCCTCAAAATCTAACCCCTCATGATTCTAGTGAAAGGGGAGACTTTGGGAAGGGGGTTTGTAACAAAAATATATAAGCTCGTATAAAAGCAACCATTATGATTTTATTTTGGTTTCTCCACATTTTGAAATGACATTATAATATTCTTCAAGGATTAAAACTCTAACCTTCATTAGTAGACATAAGTTACATCCCTCCAATATCTAGTGGATTCTAGAGAACTTCCCATGTTTACCATAGCATCAGCTACCCAATTTACTTCTTTGTAGACATGTATTAAATCATAAAATCCCATCAGGAGGTTTTGTATATCATTTATAATATCAAATATAGTCCATCCTACCATCCCTATACCTTTTACTACATCAATACATTTTTTTGAGTCATCTTCAACTGTAATCTCTTTATCTTTAGAGATAAAGCAATCTTGATTCCACCTAACATTGTCATTGATTCAACCACATTAGAAGACTACTCCTCTAGGCCTCTAGCAAATCCAACAATAAAATTGTCATTAGAAATTTCGATAATATTTTGCCACCACTAGCTAGACTCATGTTTCCTTTGGCAGACCCATAAAAGTTAACTTTGACTAGCCCAAAGGTGGTGGTTTCCATTTGGTATTTTTTCTATCCATTATTTTAGTATTATCAAAGGAGTTAGGATCCAACTATAATCCCCATCTATAAGCAATATTAGATTCAAATTTATTAGGAGGCCTATTTAGGATTTTCTAATTGCACAATGAGACATTCTCAACTAGTAGCCTAAAACAATAACCAAAGACCTCCTTGGCACTCTTTTCTTCATTATGAAATATCTCAGTGTTCCTTTCCTTCCACATTCCCCAATAAATATTGGTGGGAACTTGTCTCCTAAGCTCCATAACAGGAGGACGAGTGTAAGGACAAATGCAGTTTTCAACCAATATTTTAATACTATCATTCATAGACCACCAGAATCTAGTATTATACAAAGCATAAACCCATAATTATTTAGAGAAGGACAGGTGTAATAATAAATGGGGCACTTATTCATCTTCCTTTTTACACAAAGTACATTTGCTAGGGATTTGGTATCCTCTTTTCCTTGAGTTATCTTTGATTGGGATTCTGTTGTGAGTAGTAGTCCATCAAAAGAAGTTGATCTTGGGCATTAGGTGGTGATTCAAAAGAACCTATACTCATTTTGAAACATAGGGATTCTTGTTAAGGAGAGCTTTTTAAATGATTTTAGCTTTTTGTCTTAGCTCTTGATTATTATAACAACTCTCAATATCTTCTATTTTTGTGATATCAGTTGTCCATTCAGGTACTAGTCAACTACTATCCTTCTAAAGAAATTTATTTAAGGTCACTAAAGGTCCTTGAACAATATTTTATTTAGGGGTTGATTCATAATCCAAGACTCTTCCCAAAATTTCATCTCAGGCCCATTCCCTAGTTTCCATCTAATACCTCCCTATATCAACTACTTTTATTTGAGGAAATGATTCCAAATTAAAGACTCGTGAGGTTTTAAGTATTGGATATACTCTTGATAAAATTTATTTAATTTAAATATTTTCTTTCATGATAGGACACTAATATTTTTTATTCTACAATAGCTCTCAGCTAGTCTTAGATAATAGAGCTTTATTGGTAGATTGTATTTTCTTGATTCCAAGATGTCCATAATATTTAGGAAAACATACCATGTCCCAATTGAGTAAAGCCATATTTTTCTTTTCCTCCATACTAGACCAAATAAAGTTTCTTTGTATTCTCTTAATTTTTTTAGCAATGTATCTATGAACTTTGACTAAGGGAAATATATAGGTATACCTTGAAGAGAAGTTGTAAGAAGTTTCAGTTTTATCACATGAATCAAGAGTGTACCTTTCCATCCAATAAGTTTTTTTGCATCCTTTCCAAAAATAGGGGTAACCTCTTTGACAACTAAATAAATTCCTAGATATAGACAGTGGGAAAGGGAGTGCTATCACAACCTAGTATATCAACCAATTTTCCCTATAGTACCTAAATGGTATTAAAGAAGTAAATGTTAATTTTCTTGTAGTTAATGCATTGGCAAGAGATAGTGGCATAATTATCAAGGGATATCTTCTGTTTTTGAGCTTCAACAACCAACTTTTTCTCAAACAATTTTTTTCATCCATAAATTGTTGAATTACAAAGGATTAAGGGAGGTAGCAGGCTTGATTCCCTTAATAGGACCTTCATGAACACGTTTACAAATATTATTGCTCATATTATCTATAGCTACCATGAAAAGATATGGGGATAGGGGGCCACCTTGTCTAATCCCCTTTTCTGCACTAAATAAATCATGAGGCACTCCATTAACAATGACATAATATTTAACAATGGATATACATCATTTGATGAGATTTACAATTATCTTGTTGAAGTTGAAATTTTTTAGATACTTAAGGAGAAATTTCAATGAAACCTTATCATAGGCATTAGAAATGTCTATCTTAAAGGTTATAGTAATGGTGTTACTCCTATTCATCACATGTAAGATTTCATGTGTGGAGACAACAACATCCCAAATTTGATGACCTAGTACAAAGCCTTTCTGACAATGACTAATCATTTTCTCCAACAAGAGTTTCAACCTATTTACCAACAGTTTAGAGAAGATCTTATAAATGGGGTTTCACAAGCTTATGGGCCTAAAATCATCCATTGTTATAGGATCAAATGTTTTAGGAATGAGTGCAATGAATATGTTATATAGTTGCTTCAATAAATTCTTAGTTTTGAAGCAATCTTTAGTAGCTAAGAATACATCATCCCCCATAATGTCCTATACGTCTTGGAGAAAAGCTAGGGGGAATCCATCTAGGCCAAGGGATTTAAATGCCCCCATATTGAATATTTTAGTCCTAACTTCTTCACGAGTAACATGCCTTGAGAGAAGTGAATTATCATTTTCTATCATAGTAACTAAGGTGTTGTCCAAAAACTATTCTTCCAAACCTATTGGAGGCTTAGTATTAGAATCCATCTATGAGTTGAAAATATGTTGAATCTATTCTCCCTATTTGTTTGTCTAGCCCTTTTTAATCTATAATTTTTGTGATAAGATTCATTTTCCTATATGTTAGGGCAAAGAGATGGGAGAGAGTAGAGTTACAGTCATCTTCTTTTAGCCATTGGATTCTAAATTTATATTTCTAGAAGATTTCTTCTTTCTTTAGTACTTGTTATCATGAAGATTACACCCTAGCTGAATGTAAGACTTAGCTATCCTGTGAATCATGGTATCATCTTCAATATTTGGGTTGCTTATGGTGAAGATGAAGCTCTAGATGAACCTCCTATAAATTATTCATTGATACAGAAAAGAGATAGAGGACTAAAATTGATAAGACTTTATCCTAGGAGGTGATGCACCAAAATATTTAAGACTATAATGTTGTTTAAACTCACAATTTCTCTCAAAAATATGCCCTACTCTATGCACAACTCATTTCTTGCAAGCTCACATAACAATGTTTCATAGGAAGATTGTATTTCACATTTTTTGAAGGAAAATTGAATTTTTTCACAATTAAAACTACTAAATGTATCAATGCAGTGTATGGCCTATATGAGTTTAGATTATTCCTATATAAAATGCTTTCAAAGTGAGACATAATTCAAGGATTTGAGATTAAAAATCATAGAAATTAGATCAAATCATTTAGAAAGACATTAACAAAAAAATTGAGAAGACAAAACATGATATATTTATTGAAATAATAGGAGTTTTTGTTGATAAAAATATGAAAATACTTGCAAAAATACATGAAATATTTGTTCTATATTGAAATTTCTCTCTCAAAAATTGACTTACAATCTCTTTCTCTTGCATACAACAAAAAGGAGAATAGAAATAACTAAAATAAATCATACTTGAGCACTTGGTTTTGATTAAAAGCCACCTCTAGCTTTACTGAAGTTATCCCCAAAGAGAAGTTTGAGTTTGCATGTTGATCAAGAGAGTTTCATGGATGTGGAACTCCCTCTGGACTAATTGCAAAATCATGAAAAAATTGGAGGAGATGAGTTGACCTTGACTTCTTGATGTCACTCCACTTTCATGCAACTTGAAATGTGATCTATTTGATCATGATAAGTGCACTCTAAAACATCTATGTTTCTGATGGGAAAGTTGCGTCCCATCATTTTGCATGATATTTTAGGTTGTTGGGTGTACAAGGAAACAACACAAGTTCATTTTAAGGCTTAGAAATGGCCATAACTACATGCTTATGGCTTCAACTTCACCCAAATCTAGTTATATCCATGTAGGCTCCTTAATAGGCCTGAAACTAATTGAAAGTACCTTTAAACTATACCTTTCAAACCTTAACTTGTGAAAAAAATTGCATGATGATAGGTCATCTAGAGTTACTAGAAGATAACAAGCTACTTTAGGGGTGGTGTGGGATAAAATATAGGCTATTAACTAGTGCATTCTCAAAAAAAATTCTTTATCACTAAGCATAAATTATTGTTACCTTCATCTTTGCTTAGTATTAATATGTTCCTTCATGACATACTTGTAGCTTTATTTTCATGGATTATAACATGTCAAATCTTATGATGAACTTTATTTGTACATGAGTGTCCCTTTGATCACCATAGGTTATGAAGTTTAGATATATGTGTAAGAGAGGGGGACCAACTACTACAAGTTCCCAGGTCATGAAAGGCTAAGAGTAGTCTGGCTGCCCTAACTTACCTCAATTTGAGGGAGTGTTAGGATGGACATGATGAGAATGATGAGGACTATAAGGTCCTTTGATCACTATGCAAACCTAAAATCTGGAACGAGACTAGCGAGTCAATTTTCAGGGTCAACTCTGTGTCTTGGGTAGCTCTCTGTCAGAGGAAAAAAGTGTGGTTCTGGGATGACAACACGATGCGCTGGCATTCATAAGTCTAGAAATCCACAAAGACAAGGTCTAACCTCTAAAAGACGGACTAACAACCTAGTTTAAGAGTTTCTAAAGGTGCAAGATAAGACAATAAAGTACAAAACATAAAGAAAAAAATTATATAAAGAAAGTAGATTACCACAAGGGTGATGAAGATGATCTCACCCAACAATCCTTTTGCCAGCTTTCTCTAAGATCTCTCCACCTACACACAGGAAAGGGGGAAAATTGTTGGGGGGATTTATAGGGGCCTACCTTAGTTAGACCTTTGTTTTGGTGTTTCCACCTCTACGGACAACCAAGTTTGCAACGATGTATAAATAAATTGATAAAGAAAGAATACAAGCAAAGTATACCAAAACACTACAAAATAGTACGTGCTTACTCAACGAAACAATAGAGAAGATGAGAGGAGCTTACACCTCCACTGAAACTGCTCAAGGCTAGTGGAGGAGAAATATGAGAGGAACTCAAGCCTCTGTTGCAATGGATTCGTCTTGCACTTGCTCTATCGAAGTGATGGAATGATAGATTGTTGCTATGAAGTGTGAAATGCTGCTTCAAAGCTTGTAGATGAATGCTCAAAGTGTGAAGAGATTGTGTAAACTTGTGAAGAAGATGAAAATAGATAAATGAATGAAGAATATGAAGAAGGAATGGAAGAAAATGACCATATTTGGGTCGGCCAACTGAAGAAAGGCATTACAATTCAACTTCCAATAGGAAGTGTAACATTTATGTAGACTCTAGCCGCAAGAATCTACAAGGGACGTAAGCACGTTGTGTGAATGTCTACGCACCATGCGGGAATCCCTGATAGAAACGACTCCATCAACACATAAAATAGACGCCAAGTCTGATGTGAACAGTGGGCTTATGTAAAATTAAGCCTCCAAGTTTGGTTTTCTAAAGTGTAAAGGGGTAAAAATGGAATTTACATTTGGGGGGAAAATTCACTCCTATACATTTTGTGCCCACTTTACCAAGCATGAATACTGATGAGTGCTTCGGTAAAGTAGATTGAAGGAGTGGTAGTAAGGTTAGAGAAATATACCTTTACCGACGAGGAAACAAATCATGGTCTGGCAAACCCAAAAGTGTAGGAAAGGACTTCATAGATTCGTAGAACTATAAAGCTATAGAACGAAAGTGCCTTACAGGCTCATGGGTTTGCAAGGAAGGTATCCCCCAAGAACTCTCACATGAAGGAGACTGAGCAAATGGGACTCTGTAGAGTCAGAAACAACAACATGTTTACCTGTAGATATAACACATCAGGAAGCAACCATGCAGACCAATTAATAGACAGTCACATAGACCATCGCTAAGTTGGAAGACTTTCAAAGGGGTCCCTCGGGAACCCTTCAAAAGGAAGAGGGGTCCACTCAAGGGACATGCTATTTGAAAGGTAAAGTCTAGTTGGGCTGCCCCCAAGCTAAACACATGGACGTGAAGTAGGTCTAGTTGGGCTACCCTTGGACTAGAGGTAAAGATGTGAAACTAGTCTAGTCGAGCTACTCCTAAGCTATATGCCATGAAACTCATTAGAGATAATTTTTTGAAGGGGTCCCTTGGGAACCCAACATGAAGAAAGGGGGTCCACTCAAGGGATGCACTATTCAAAAGCCAACACTTTCTTTCTCGAATCGATTCATCATCAAGGAATCCTTTTGAAAGATGTTCACTTCATAAAGGAATTTGAAAGGAAGTATATACCCCCACACGAGGGGAAGATCCAAGTTGTTCTCGCTTTAGAGGAAAATTCCCAAGTCCTTTCTTTACAAACCCATGATGAAGGAAACATGTTCCATAAGGGTTTCAAGTCGATAATGCAATTCTAATAAAGAAGTGTGTGAAGGGTCTTCTAGGAAAGATTCGTGGGAAACAAATGCATTTTCTAAAGACCAAGTAATGTAGAAATGGCGTTGTCAGACATGAAAGGGACAAACCAAGCAAAGAAGAGAGAAAGATAAAGGGAAAGCAAAAAGGAAAAATAACATGAACAAAGGGCAAAGGGGGATCCAGTTTCATAGGGTCAGATCTGCCTTTGTTTATATATATAATAGGTAACCATGGTGTGAGGTGAAAGATCATCAATCCCCAACCAGATCAGGAAGAATGCACGGAAGACAAAGTAAAAGTAAAAAATTGGGTCGACATGGAAGGAAGCCTAAATGCGTCCAACACTTTGCAATGCCCCCAACTTAACGAAAGTTAATCAAAAACATGGAAGAATGATGATACAAATAGAAGAAGGTTTACAACACAAACACCATGCCTATATCAAAGCACCAATAATAGTGACGAGGGTCATCTAGGCACATATAGTATGATCGTAGGAGAACACATGTTACAACACACACACACATCGATTATAAAGATCAAGAAGAGGGTCTCCCCCTAACACTGGTCAACCAAGAGGTCGTTGGCTTCCCACTCTAGATTATCATAAGGGGAGGAGCTTCCGATCCTCTCACAACAAGGGCTAAGGTAGAGGGACCTGTGAGGTCTTCGTCACTCAACTCTTGTGGGTCTAAGGTCAATGACTTTGCAAAGATCATCGACAAGGTCAGAACTTCATCCACCGAATTAAAAATGCACTTAATGGGAGTGCCATGTTTTATCTTGATAGACAGAGGGGTTTATACCCGAGTTTCACCGTTAAGCTCACTGAGTGATTTGGGAATGGTGAAAAACTTAGGGGAGGTTGGGACTGGTTCCGTAACTAGGATAGAATAGGTCAATGCAGGACCACCTTTTCAGGAAGGTGGGATCCTCTTATGTCCCCCATTGATGGAGGGACTACTCCACCTTTTTCTATACCAGAGGAGGTGAACTCCCCACAAACAAAGCAAGATGGGTGGAGGAAGAGGGAGAGAGAACCACAACATATATGACTAGAGTGTTAATCATATCTACAGGTTTTAGAAAATGAGAGACATCCAGAATAGATGCCAACAAAGGCGGCTCCACAAAAGGAGGGATGAACACGTGAACCTTTCCAGGTCCATGTGTGCTCGTTGTGGAAGCCAAAAGAGATATAGAGCTAGTTCAGACATAAACAAAAGGGAGGAGAGAGGAGGACATGGTAGGAGGTCCTGATATAGGAGCAGTCATCTCCTCTTCCTTCTTTTGTAAGGAGGCTTGTTTGGTTGAAAGAGCCTTTTGTCATCGCTTGCACTTGCGTGCAAGGTAGTTTTTGCGACTCTTTGAATTAGAAGCTGGAGGTTTCAAAGGAATGAAGGGATCCTACTCAACCATGTGAGTATCCTTTATAGTTGTTTCTAGAAGAGGGACAAACTCCTGGATGGGAGCAGGAGGAGTGGCTTGAGAGATGGTAGGAGGAATCAAATCTAGCGCCTCGACAGTGGGCCTCTTCTTGTTCGCAAGAATGGTAAGAGGTCATGGGGAAAATTCTCTTCTCAAGCCTTTCTTTCTGCTATATAAATAGTACCAAGGTCAAAGGGACCTATTAGGGAGATTTGATATCTTGATCTTGGGTCTACGCTAAGCAGGAACCATCAGACTCAGTGAGTAGAATCCAAGCTTATTCATTCAATACTCCTCCCAAGAAAGGGGAGTAGGCAAGGCAACCCGAGAAGGAGCGAGCTTCTCCTTTCCCTTTCGGGAGGAGGAGGTAGCTGGATTCTCTACTATAGGAAGGGTGAACTTTCGTTGTCCCTTGCCTCCAATCTTATACTTCACATAGTTCTTATAGAGTAGGTCCATTTTGGGTGGAAGTGGACCAACTAGAGTGGGCCAAAAGTGGTCCAATGAATATCCTCCATGGGACACCATAGGCTGGTATCCAATATCATGCACCACGTGCATGGTACCTTCATGGGAAAAATTAAGACACTTATGAATTACAGAGGCAATCCCATTCATGGAAGCCAACCAAGGTTATCCCTAGCTTCACTCTGAATAGGCCTGACTCAGGAATAACATCAAAAATTGTGTCTATGTTCCTAGGTCCAACTAGGATGGACACTATTATTGATCCATAAGGTTTTGGAGAAAGACCATCATGCGTATAGATGATGGATTTTGTTTTCTCATATTCCTCCCTTTGTAGGGAGTTCAAGAGTAGAGTCTCCTCCATGATGACATTCACTCTACTTGTGGGATCAACCAAGACCCCTATGACAATGTTGCCATTGAGGAGAGTGGGAATGTAGAGTGGAGAGGGTTTGTCATTTGTTGGTACATCTTGCGAAGTGAATGTTATATCTGATGAACCAATCACAAGATGAGGAGGAGTAACTGTAACCATGTTAACGTACGCTTCAAGCTGGGAAATAGAATCAGAGGGATTGATAATCATGTTAGTAGAATGCGACGGAAATGGGTCTATGTATATATCTGCAATTCACTATTAGCTTTTGCCATTGATTTGTTTGTATTTTTTTTACTTCCATCAAGATGAATAGTACCATCCTCGATGTGATCCTATATCTCATGACGCAGGTGCATGCAACGTTTAGTATCATGTCCATTAACTTGGTGGTATTGGTAGTAGGTATTTGCTTCATACCAATTAGGATATGGTTCCCTAACTGGTTTTGGAGTTGGAAAGTTAACGATCTTATCCTTCAACAACTTTTGTAAGATGGAAGAATAGGATTTTGATAACTTCATGAACTTTTGGTTGCACCTGAGGCCATTGTTATCCACAACAATTACTACATTCACAACAACCTTTCCTTTTCTAGAGATTGATATAATGGACTTTCCCTCCAGACGGGAGCATGAGGAAGATCCCCCAAACTGAACTACCATCTTATGGTACTCCCATAAGGCCGCACACATATGTGTGAAAGAAGGGTATTTCATAAGGGTGAACTTCTCTTTCCAAGGCCTTTGTAAGTTCCCTATGAACACCTTCTGCACATCAGAGTCTGATAACATGTATGATATTTGTGAAAAGAGCACTTGATATCACACTATAAAATCAATAATCTTCTCATTATCCCCTTGTTTACATTGAACAAGGTCAGAGAAGGTCATCTTAGGCCCAATGTTGGCTTGGAACTATTGTAGGAATTGGTTCATAAGCTGATTGAACACAAAGATGGAGTTGTCGGGCAAGGAATAGCACCACTCGAGCGCTATATCCTTGAGGGATCAAGGGAACAATTTTTCCATCAATGCATTGTGATGGAAGAAGTCTATACATAAGGTGTTAAAGATGAACACATGTGTTTGTAGGTCCCTTTTACCATCGTATTTCTCAAATTTAGGAATCTCCATCCTTTATGGGAAAGGAGTATTTAGAATTGCTACCGATAATGGGCTATATCGGAAGAAGGGTATTCAGAATCAGATCGCTAGAAGGCATAGGACCAGTGGAACCACTATCGGAGCCATCACTAGAACCACCACCATGACTACCACCAGGGCCACCACTGATGCCACTGCCACCAGTCTGACCTCCGTTGGAGCCACTACCACTTCCAAAGTGACTACCATGACCTTTGTCAGAACCACCTCTGCTAGCATCATCTCTACCACTGAAGTTGCCACCACCAAAGCCTCCACCAACTATCTCACCCAATCCTCCACCACTGGAGGTGATAGGAGGGGCAAAGTGAAAACCCAAAGGGTTCTTGTTTACCTTGATGGTTTTAGAAATTTGGAAGCGACTGGGATCCTGATTGAAGGGATCGTATTGGCCATATACACAAATGGGGAGGCATTGATACCTCCAATTGTCTCTCATGTTCTTCAAAGGGGCTACCTCATACCATGCTACCATGGTTTGAAGAGTGCACACTTCAGCCAGACCAACGAGACTAGCCAAGAGTTTTACGTCTATTCAGTCTTTTCCCACCATGTACTTTATTTCACTAATAACTTTAGCAGCCCTAGCTAGCTTCTAGTTTTTTTCCAAGTGATTCTCTAATGCACCCAACCCCTTGCTTAGACTAGTGACATATTTGGAAGGGATATGGATAGATTCATGCTTGTCAACAAATGATGAGGTTGGTGATGTAGGAGGAGTAGGGACATGATCAGTTTCATCAAGGAATCTACACTCGCCCCATGACACATTCTCTTGTGTGGACAAGCCGACTGCAGAACCAGAGAAAAGACCAGCAGTGAAACTAGAAGAGACCTTCATCTTCTCCATCAGCAGGTGTCACAAACTTCTCCTGACAACATGCCCAGAGGTTGTGGACTGGGTTGTGACACTCATAAACCTTCACAACACACAGGAGCACAATGATCAAAGGGTATAAGAGAAAAATCCCAGAACATCTACGAACGAAAAGACATTGGTTCACGTCAGGTTCACCAAAAATGTAAGAGAAGGGGACCAACGATTGCAAGGCACTAGGTCATGAAAGACCAAGAGAAGTATGGTTTCCCTAACATACCTTAGTTTAAGGGAGTGTTAGGATGGAAAAGATGAGAATGATGAGGACTATAAGGTCCTTCGATCACTCTACAAACTTGAAAGTTGGAAGGAGACTAGGTGAGTTAATTTTCAGGGTCAACTTTGTGTCTTAGGTATCTCTCTGTCAGAGGAAAAAAGTGTGGTTCTGGGATGACAACTCGGTGCGCTAGTGTCTCTCAGGTGTGCTAGCATCCATACGACAAGAAAACCATGGAGACAAGGTCTAACCTCTAAAAGATGGACTAACAACCTAGTTTAAGAGTTTCTAAAGGTGCAAGATAAGATAATAAATTACAAAACATAAAGACGAATGTGATAAATAAAAAAGATTACCGCAAGGGTGACGAAGACGATCTCACACAACAATCCTTTTGCCAACTTGCTCCAAGATCTCTCCACCTACACATAGAAAAGGTGGAAAATATTGGGGGGCTATATAGGGGCTTGCCTCAGTCAGACCCCTGTTTTGGTGTTTCCACCTCCATAGACAACCAAGTTTGAAACGATGTAGAAATAAAGTGATAAAGAAAGAATACGAGAAAAGTACACCAAAACATTATAAAACAGTACGTGCTTACTCAACCAAACAATAGAGAAGATGAGAGGAGCTTACCACCTCTATCCAAAGTGCTCAAGGCTAGTGGAGGAAAAATATGAGAGGAACTCAAGCCTCTGCTGCAATGGATTTTTCCTACGCTTTCTCTATCAAAGTGATGAAGTGATAGATTGTTGCTATAAGTGTGAAATGTTGCTTCAAATCTTGTAGATGAATGCTCAAAGTTTGAAGAGATTGTCTAAACTTGTGAAGAAGATGAAAATGGATGAATGAATGAAGAATATGGAGAGGGAATGGAAGAAAATGGCCATATTCGGGTCGACCAACCGAAGAAAGGCATTACACTTTGACTTCTAATAGGAAACTTGTAATGTTTCTCTAGATTCCAGCCGTAGGAATCTTCCAGGGACATAAGTACATCGTGCAGACATCTGCACGCCACATGGGAATCCCACATAGAAATTCCTCCACCGGCACGCAAAATAGGTGTCAAGTGTGATGTGAACAATGGGCTTATGTGGAATTAAGCGTCTAAGTTTGGTTTTCTAAAGTGTAAAGGGGTAAAAGGGGAATTTTAATTTGGGGTGCAAATTCGCTCCTATACAATATGAATCACATATCCTAGAGGATGTTATGGCTATCCCTACACATCTCTTTTCATCACAAATCCCTTCCATGACTGGAAGGAGTATCATCCCACTAGCCTTTTGAAACTTTTGATCAATTTTTCCTTCACACCTTTATGACATGGTTGTCCTTTAATCATAAAAACACTTCCCTATATCTTCATTCATATCAATTTTCAAAATATCCCTATCTTGTTTTAGACCTACGATATGACTGTCCTTTATTTATATTCTATTGCTATCATAGTTTGAATTTATCCTTATATATGATTTCCATTGAGTGTCTTTATCATTGTGCTCTACCTTCATGATAGAAACCTCTTCATTGTGACCTTACTATCATATATGACCTCTATTAATTGCAAAAAAGTGACTAGAAAGTTAGTCATAATAATGATTGTCACTATATTCTTCTTGGTGAGTCCTGTCCTTTCCCTATGGTTTCTTTGTGTCATTGGTTAAAAGATTTTTTCTACACACTGTGTCCTTGAATATGATAAGATCACAATTTCGATCATTAATGCAACCTTTTCTACAAGTAGATCAAGCACAAACAAAACTAGGTTGATAACCCTAATGATCACCAACTCATGTATTTCATGCTTTCCACAAGAATATATGAAGCAACATATTTTTCTGTAATTTTACTCTTGACTTGGTTTCTCACTGTCATGTCGGATCATTAAAGGTTCATTCCTTTGCACTTTTTCATTTACTCATATGACTACCTTTTGTTTCATGGAGTCATGGAGTCTTTGTCTTGATTGAAAATTTAAGACGATTGTCTTCATATTCCTGTAAATAACTCAAACCATATGAAAAATGCATAAATCTAATTGGTTGTGAACCATGACTATCCCTTCTTGACAAAAAATTAAACCATGATTAGATTTCTCTTGACTATCCTCTTGAAATGGTTGTCCTATCAAATGTGACTATCTCTTTCTTTGAAAATCTATTTTGACTATTCTATGAAAACCTGTTCTCATGACCGTCTTACCCTGAAACACTCTTATGTATGAAGATCTAATTTTATGCTTGGTATGATCTTTAAACTACCCCTTCATTGAACCTTTGACTATGCATATTTATTTTGACTTGGTTTCTCATCATAGATTTCCAACTTGAAACTTATGTGCTTATCATTTCACCTCATTACTATAATAAGACTTACATTACAAACTAGTTATGACTTCACAATGCATATTTGAAATAATAATGCCTTGGAGTCTTCCCTTGCATCTTCCACCATTTTTCATTAGGTTCATGGTTACTCTCTTTTCAAAGGATTATCATTTTTCTATTTGAACTACTCTCTTTAACTTCATCTTACTCTTATTAACGATTACCATCTAATAGATTTCTCTACTCCCCTCTTCATCATTTCAAAACTATTCATTGTCATTATATAGATCACTCTTCATGGGCACTATATACATCATCTTTAGCTTTCCTATGAGAAGAAATTGTTGTTCTTTTAATTTATTCAAGATGATTATCATGCTTTCATTATCCATACCATTGTCCTTTCAAAATAGTCATCTATATCATTTATCAAAAAACATTCTTTTTATATTGGTTGAGAAAATTCACTGATTGTCCTCTTCATTCCATTTCAGGTATTTAAATTGATTATGATTTCATTATGCAAGTCTAAAATGAATATCATCTCTATAAACCTACTCAACCATGGCTAGGGTTTAGGAAAGGTTTTGTTATTAAGCAATATATTGAGCTTTGATGGCAATACCTTATCTTGTGAGATAGGGTTATAAGAGTTTAATGAATACCTCTATCATATTCATGTTCTTTTCTCTTTGAAAACTTTAAAATTGCTTCTACAAAATACCCTTCTAAATGCAATAAAAAAGTGATGGACATCTAAGAAATCTTATAAAGAAAGCCATAAGCATCTCAATAAGATAGTGAAAATGAAATAGAAAAGTTTGTACATAATATACCTACCTCTATATCATGAAATCTCCAATGATCATATACTTACATGCATAGCTCCATATCTAAAAGAAACTACTCTTCAAAGACTTCCTCATCACTTCAAGTGTTTCCCTTCAAGTTTGCATGCTAAAATGAAAGTGATGAATGTAAAACTCAATAGATGCATCTATGTGTCTGAGTCTCAATTTTTGGCCACCATTGTAACCTTCTAAATATTATGTGAATGATGAAAAACAACATGAAACCCTAGTTTCTCAATCTCTTGATAAAACTCAAACTTTACTCAAATATTTTCCCTCTTTTTTTACATGCACATGAAGATTTCTTTCCTAATTTTGGGTGTAGTAAATAAAACTTGAGAGAAGTTTTAATGATGAGTAAATGATAGAATGCAAAGGAATGAACCTTTAATGAGCCACCATGATAGTGAGAAACCAATTCAAGATGAAATTTATTGAAAAATATGGTGCTTTATATATTTAGTAAGTTTTTTAGCGGCTAATATTCACAAATTAGCTAATAGTTTGATCTCTAACATGACTTGAAATGCAACATTGTTATAAATTTTCATTATAGTCTTATTTAAATTGCTAATGAATTTATTTAAAAAAAAACTTAACTCAAAATTTTTCCACGATATTCAATACATAACTAGATCAGATTTACCTAAATGTTATAAATTATAGTAGAAATCTATATTGTTTTTCCAATACTATATCACAATTATTAGTTTCTTTAGGACCATATTTCTAATCTTTGGTTTCCACCATTGATTTATAATATAATCTAATAGCCCTTATTGTATTCCATGAGGTAAAATGTACCCATGATATGATGATTTGGAATGTTCATGGGGTCCACAATTTCAAGTCATTGGCATTATAGATTGTGGGTACAATTTACCTCGCAGAGTACAATGAGGGTTGTTAGATCAATGATATAAAAGCAATTTTGAGCCCCATGAAAATTATAGATCGTGGGTTCATTTTACCTTGTAGAATATAATGAGGACCATTATATTATATTTTAAAATAATAGTAGAAAGCAAATATTATAGTCTACCCCTTAAACCCAACGATAATTTCCACCCTTAGGCCCCTACTTTTCCATGAGAATTATTTTTAGATTGGATGGATTCACCATCATACTTAATGTATTTTCCTATTATTTTTCAAGATTCACAAAAATGTTCTATAAAATTTTAGTGATGTAAAAAATCCCCAGCAAAATTAAATCTTTTTCAAAAAACGAAAGATTCACCGATAGAAATTAATATTTTTTTCCTAAAAAAATGAGAGATTCACCAAGATTTAATATATTTTTCTAGGGGGTTTTCTTAAATTTATCACTGCATATACTCATGGAAAGCATGGAATTCATGAGTTGGCGATCATTACAGTTATCAATCTAGTATTATCTATGCTTGATCTATTTGTAGAAAAGGTTGCATTAATGTTTAGCACTGTGATCTTATCATATTCAAGGGGCATAGTGTGTAAATAAAATATTTTAATCAATGACACAAGGTAACCACAAAGAAAGAATAGTCACCAAGAAGAAGACACTGGCATTCATTATTATGACTAACTTTCCAACTTCACTTTTTTGCAATGAATAGAGGGCATATATGACAATAAAGTCACAATGAAGAGGTTCTTATCATGAATTCAGAGCACAATGATAAATAAACTCAGTGTAAATCACACACAAGGATAAATTCAAACTATGAAAATTATATAGTATGAATAAAGGATAGTCATATCATAGGTCTAAAACAAGATAGGATCTTTTGAAAAATGATATGAGTGAATACAAAGGGAAGCGGTTTGATATTCAAAGGACAACCATGCCACAAAGGTTTCAAGGAAATTTTGATCAAAAGGTTCACATGGGTAGTGAGATGGTAATTCTTCTAGTCATGGAAGGGAGCCATGATAAAAAGATATGCATAGGGACAACCATGACATCCTATCAGATATTTGAGTCATATATCTAAACTTCATAACCTATGGTGATCAAAGGGATAGTCATATACAAATAAAGGTCATCATAAGACTTGACATTATAATGCATTAACCTCTAAAGAGATTTGGTTCTCTTTATGAACCTCCTATAAACTAATGATTGATAAAGAAAAGAGATAGAAGGACTAAAACTGAAAAGAATTTATCCTAGGAGGTGATGCACCAAAATATTTAAAACTAAAATCTTGTTTCAACTCACAATTTCTCTCAAAAATATGCCCTACTCTAGATGCACAACTATTTTTTTACAAGGTCACATATAACAATGTTTCATAGGAAGATTGTATTTCACATTTATTGAAAGAAAATTGAATATTTTCACACCTAAAACTACTAAATGTATCAATAAAACCTATGACCTATATGATTTTTTCTTATTCCAATATAGAATGTTTTCAAATGAGACATAATTCAAGGATTTGAGATTAAAAATCATAGAAATAAGATCAAATCATTTAGAAAGACATTATAAAATAAATTTGAGAAGACAAAACATGATGTTTTTATTGAAATAATAGGACTTTTTGTTGATACAAATATGAAAATAAATGAAAAAGTTTTTATATATTGAAAATATATCTCAAAAGATGAGTAACAATCTATTTCTATTGCATACAATAAAACTAAGAATAAAAAGAACTAAAATAAATTAGACTTGGGCACCTAGTTTTGATGAAAATCCACCTCTAGCTTGAACAAAGTTGTCTCTAATGAGAAGGTTGAGTTTTCATGCTTATTGAGAGTTGCTTGGATGTGGAACTCCCTTTGGAATGATTGCAAAATCATGAAAAACTTGATGGAGATGAGTTGACCTTGACTTCTTGACTTCACTCCACTTGCATGCACCTTGAAATGTGCTCCAACTAATCATGATAACTGGAATCTCAATAATTCATTATGCTAATGGAAAAGTTGAATTCCATCATTTTGTATGATATTTTTAGGTTGTTGGGCATACAAGGCAAAACACCTTCATTTTAGGACTCAAAACTATCTATAATTGCATGCTTATGGCTTCAACTTCAACAACTCTAGTTATATCCATGTAGGCTCCTTAGCATGCTTAAAACTAATTGAAAGTACATCTACACTGCACCTTTTTAACCTTAACTTGTGAAAACCCCTGCTTGATGATAGGTCATTTGAAGTTACTGGAAGATAGCAAGTTACTTCAGGGGTGGCATAGGATAAACTCTAGGTTATTAGTGCATGCCCTCAAAACTTTCTTTATCACCAAGCATAAACTAATATTACCTTCAGTTAATTTTTTAGTGGTGAATCTTCACCAATTGGAGAATAGTTCATATCAACCAATTCAAAATTGGTGAACATATTGACACCAACGGGGTGGCCAAATTGCCCAAATTTTATGAATTATTGATTCAATGCATTTCAATTTTCCATCAATTTATTTTATGAGGCATATATAACTAATAGTTTCGCCATAACAAACTACATGTTTCCAATGGACTAATTAATATTTTCACTTGGAATCTTGGAAGCATACATTAAATCACCCACATATTTTACAATACTATTAAAATGACATAGTGTATTTTGACATGTTTCACCAACATAATTAAATGTTCGTGCTGCGCATGAGGACCCATTTCACCAATCAAATTTACTAATAATTACATATGAGGACACAATTCACTAATAACATTAAAAATAATTACGTTTGAGGACACATTAAACCAAATACATTAAAAAATATTTATATATGAGGACCCATTTTGCCAATACTATGATAAATCCATGCTAATTGTAGGGCCATAATCGCCTTGAAAATTACAATGTATGGATTCCATTGAGGTTTGATTTTCCCAACATTTAAATTTATCATTTTATAATCATGTGGGATTCACCAAATTTTTACTATACCATTTAAAAATCTCATGGAATTTTCCAAATATGGTTTGATATAAATACAATTGAAACTTTAATTTATTTTTACAATTTGTTTTAGTTCTAGACTTGAGAGTTCTTGATTAAGAAGTTGGAACCCTAATCAAAGGCAAGTTACAAACCTACAACTATATACATTGTTACATTAATGAATAGCGAGCTAGTGAAAACCTAAAGGTAAGTGATCATTTCGTCATAGTACATTATAACATTTTTTATCTCTTTGTCATTCTTGCTTCAATCTTAAAGGTGATATTGACTAGGGAATGAGATCTATATTTTATGTCCTTAAACTAAGAAGATTATTTTTTACATCTTTTATTTCATGAGATGAAGATATCGAGTATCAAGTGCAACAAGAGTAAGAATCCTCAAGGTGGTGAAGGGAGGCCATATTGCAAGTGTTGTTTTGATTTTGCAGCCAACATCTTACCATCCTTTGTTCTTTGTAACCAACTGTCACACAACACTTGATTTCTCTTGAAATCTTCCATGGTATGATATATAGGATTAGAATCGTTGTGGCTTGAATCCACAATGCATTCTCATGTTTAACGCACAAATATTGAGTGCTAACATTGGAAGACTCTATAACATTATCATGTTCATGTGTAAGGGTTGCGAACACATGATTATGTAGAGATAAAGGACAGCTATTCCAAATTAGAAAATCAAGATTATGATCATACCTATTTGTGGTATCTTCATGTGCATTAACAATACCACCTTCAAGGCCACTCAACTCATAATTTGATTCCTTGCAATTGCTATGCTAAGTTGGTGAGATTATGCTATATGCTCAAATAATGGATCATCAAAAGAATCCATGTACCTTCATGTGGTTGATCAAGACCAATATCTACATCACCAATGTAGAAATTCATGTACACTTCACTTGTAGAAGAGGCGAGTAATTCACCTTCTTTTGGATCTTCACTCTCCAACCCATCACTTTGCTGAAATGAACCTATGTTGCTTTCCTCATTATTTGTCTCTACTTCTTGACCAATGTAATGTTGCTATTCAATCCTTTTTGGAACATTGTCAAGCTACAAATCACCTTGTAGTAATTCATCTTTCATCTCTTCCTTCTTTTCTTCTTTCCTTCTTAGAACTTCTCTTCTTCTCACAATTTCTTCTTCGTCTTCTTCTAGTCCACCCAAGAATTCATTAAAGGTGAGAACATCTCGAATTTTCTTAGGAAGAGAGAAATATTCATTAAATTTGGTACAAATATATCAATGGAACATAGTTGCATCCATATTTCCAAATGTAAAAGGTAGATCAACCAGCTACTCAAATCTTATATGCAAATGCTAACACCACAGGCTGGTAAGATCAAAGCTTTGATAACACTATAAGAACCCCTTGTCAATCTACCCTTGACTTTTTAGTTTAGGTTGTTTGACATTTTTTCAAACACTTGGCATGCAATCTACTATTTCTAATTTCGGGGTTTTTTTTGTTTGATTATCGATGGATTTCAATACCAAAATTATCATATAAAACATAGAAACCATAAACAATGTTTGCATAAACCAATAGCAATAATTTCACATGCAATCTCCACTTTATTGAGAATATATTAGATTTGAGTACACTGATTATCAGGTTTGATATAGATTCAATACCAGACTAAAAATACTTAAAAAATGGGTCTACAATATACAAACAAACTATAAGATTGGGTTTACCATATACTCATTCTTTTTCTACTTCATTTAGGCCCAATAAGATCACATATATGGAAATAAATCACTGATGTAGATGCTATCTAACCCTTCTATTAATGTCTAAAGTATTTTCTAATAATAATGATGTAAATGGCTGCCAAAACAAACTCTAAACTCCTCCAAAGGAAGGTCACTAGGTCTAGATTGGAGAAATGAAACCCTAGATTAATGTGATGTCAAATTCATGACAAAGTTGACCACTAAACTCTTGGATCAACAATCTGATATAAAATTGAAGAAATCTGAAACAAAAATTTGCAAATGAATATATGTTGGCAATGACTAAAGATTCCTTCTAAAACAAGGCAATTCACTCCCAAACCCCAACGATGCATTTATAGGTCTAAAATATGCCAATATAATCTTTAGATCTCAAATTAAACTTCAAACCCTAGCTAGAATGATGATTTCCTTCAAACCCTAACCAGTTGCACTCCGAAATTGCCAAAAATGCCAAAATAGGGTGTAGAAACCCTAGTTCCTAGCAATGTAAAATAATATCAGCAATATACGTTCAACCAATGCATCAATATGGAAGCTAAAATATTGCTGCAAAACCCTCAAGGTCGAATATGCAATATCTTCCGCAAAATCTCAAATACCCAACTTGGAATATTACTTCCAAATCTCTCCCAAGTTGCTCCAAAACCCTAGCCAAAATTATATCAAACCCTAGTAGTTGTAAACCTACAAATTAAATACCATTTTCAGTTCCTTCTCAATGCCAAATACCTGCAATAAGCTCAAAGGTAAACCCTAGGTGGATTTTTCTCGCAAATTAGAGTTGGGTTTCTATTCAACCTACTAATCCATGAAGTTTTTTGTCCTCATAAATTTAGTTAAATCTAAGATTCTAGCCTTTGCAATAATGCATAAGAAATATCAACTCAAAAATGGATGCCCAAATGCCTTGCACTCAACTCCTTTTAAAGACTTAATTGAATCTTCTAGAAGAAGCCAATTTGTAACTAACTCCAACTTCTAGAATAACACTTTATTTAATAAAGTGAACTTATAATATTATTTTATTTTCCACTTGAGTCACTTTAAAAATATTTAATAAAGTGACTTTAAAATATTTTTTATTTTTTATTTGTCACTTTAATTCAATTAATTAAAATAAAGTTATCTTTTTTATATTTATTTAAAATAGATAACTTTAAAATAATTAATTTAATTAGTACTCCCTTATAACTCCATTATTTAGCTTATGGAACTAAAATAACCTAAATATCAATATTTTCCATTACTCAGAAAAATGGGGACATTACACATTGTGTCGCCAAAAATTGTATACCTCTGAAGTAAAGGATAATTTTGTGCCCATTTTGGTCCTACTTTAGGTCCTATTTCACCAATTTTCACCCTAAAACAACATTTATAGGCCCCTAAGGTTGTTAATTTTGACTTGGAGGCCTCTTATACCCAAGGGATCATTCAAATTCTAACAAATCATATCAAAACCATTCAAAAATTATTGTTCCCACTTAAAAATCCCTTAGTGGGACTAGGTTGCCCAAGTGGGCGACCTAGTCCTTTTTGAGGATTTTTCAAGTTTCAAGCAAGAAAATCAATAATTAACCAAAAATCCCTGATAGGTATCGGCTTCTCAGGTCAAAATTCCTCACAATTAGGTCATGTTGCTTATATATACTTATTTTTAGGTCATTTTTCCTCTCTCTCTTCCTCATTTTTCACACTCAACTCCAAGATCAAGTGCAAAAACATCTTCCTCAAGAAGACTCATTTATCACATAGCAAAAGTTGAAGCTTTTAGATAGCAAACTAGGGCTTTTTGCAGGTCTTGAAGCTCAATTCACTTCCAAGATCACACATTGACAAGGTTGAAGATAGATGCTTATGGAGATTCATGGAGAAACCTAGGTTGAGAAGGTGCAACTAGCCACCGAATCATTCCTAAAGACTTATTTCAAAGTACCTCCATCTTATACCTTCACCCTACTTGCAGATTTGAGGTTTGCATCCCATCTGCATTCATTGTTTTCATTTGCAATGTTGTAGGATTTATAGGGTTTAGAGTCTTGCATCATTTCAAATCTCTTACATACATCTTATTCTAGCACAATAGAATAGGGTTTTTCTTTGCTTTAGGTTTTCATAGTTCTAGACACACTTAGGGCTAGGGTTTATGCAGATTTCCATTTCATTTCAAGTTTAAAAACAAAGTAGGGGTTTGACCAAGGAAGATCCCACATTAGAAACCCAAATACATTTTGTTTTGCAGATTATTTTGTAGGTTTTGGACAAGATTCCCTCAGAGAAGTAGAATACAAACCTAAGGCACCTGAGTCCACTTTCAGTTTCTCAGAAAAGCAAAAAGGGACTAGGTTTCCCATAATGGCAACCTAGTCCCATTGAGGCTTTCTGACACTGAAAGTTAGAAATTCGGGGACCCAATTGGCAGAAATGACTCTCAAAGCAGATTTCCCAAAAAGGGACTAGGTCACCACACTGGGCGTACGTGTTGTAGATAGCTCAAAACCTTGATTTTCCAGTTTTCTAGTGACCTCCACAATCCCAGTTCCAGCCCTCTTTGGTTTCCAGGTGCACTTCTTTGTTCTGTTAGGTTAATTTACTCTTATTTCTTTTATTTCTATTATATTACATCATTTTTTTGCTAGTAGCATAAGTTAGATCAATTTAGGTTAATTAGTACATTTCCATAACACATTTCAACACTTTCACACACATCTCACTCCCCTTGGGGTCTCAACCCCTAAATATCTAACTAAATCGCAAGATTAGGTGCCCTTAGAGGTGAAAGAAAACCCTCTTCCATCTAGGTGAAACCCTAGGAAGTTGTGGAGGATCCACTCTTTTACCCCCACGCAAAGCACCTTCATATTTTGTGGTTCACACACCTATAATTAATCAAAGCCACCCTATGTCAAGGGTAAGCTTACAATTGTTAGAAAAGTCACAAATCTAAAAAGAAATCTTCTACTTTGTGGTTAGTATTGAAATCTCTATTTGATGGCTTGATTCACAAAACCTATACAAGAAGAAGCAACTCAATTATTCTTCCAGTCCTTTTAGTTTTTTTGAACTCTTTATCCTTCCTTGCTCTTCCTTGTTCTTTGATTTTATGCTATCCTCCTGATGGTGTTAGTTCTAATGAACAAAAAATTGGAGGGTTGGTATAAAATTGACTTATTTGCCAAGCAAGTAACACCCAATAATGGGTTCTGAGTTGAAATCAGGCAAGAAGTGTACATTGAATGATTGATTGGGTTGTGCTACATAATATACATATATGATATACAATCAAGAACTCGGTTGTAACTTGGTCCACTATTAAGAATCCAACTGAATTTACATTGCAATCAACCTAGTTTTAATCTAGTATACAAGTAGGAGACCCGTATTCAAATCTCAAGAATCTTGTTCTTTTAAGCCCTTGAAGGTTTGTAGTAATAGAGGCCAATTTTGGACTTGTTAATAATTCTCACAATAGGATTGAGCTTGTAGTGATCAAGGCTGATGAATTTGGTGTAAGTCTACTGTTGTAAAATTGGTTTTAGTTTATCAAGCCCATATAATGCAATCCTCAACTTGAATGAGGATATTGGCTTAAACATTGTTGTATATCACTTGCTTTTATATGTGCTACTATTGGTATTCCAGCTAGTGTTGTCAATTTGAGAAAGGTCGGGATATTTTGTGAATAGTTTATGTTCTATTTTCTACCACCTGTAAATGAATTGTTTGATTTTAGTTTGACCAACCTAAAAATAAAAGATAAATAAATAAACTCCAAAAATGAGATTAAAATTTAAGATATAATTAAAATTTGACAATGGATAGAAATAAAAATTTCATATTATATGGTAAAGCGAGAGACATGTCAAGGCATATTAAATTTTGATTATAAATTATATAGTACACCCCAAGAATAAAGTAAGGGAAAATTCACCTCATATCCAATCCAAGCTACAAAGACAATTACTACCACTACCAATGTATCTATAAAATTCTAATTTAGCTACTCACTTACTTTCCTGTAAATAATCAGAACACATTAATACATAAAAATCATACAAATGTAAGTAGAATATCCCAAATTTTACTTATTCATAGATTATACTTTGTCTAACTATACATAAAGTCAATATTCCAAAAGAACCAAGCTAAATACTTTAATCTAGTTTCTTCGAGATATAAATATTTCCCTCAAAATATCAATATGCCTTGTAGTAATAGATTTATAAAACTCAAAGTAGTGGATGAATATCTCCAACCTCCTTGCATTTTTAAAATTGAAATTTTTCATGGAAACACCTACTGGTTGAAGATTAAACTATTGTTTAGTGCTAGAGGAATTTTCTAAGTCATTTAATTCTTGGTTATGTATTCCTCCCATGCCATGATCTTAATTGTGAATATAATAATTTTTTAAGTTGAAATTAGTGTAAGCCTTACAGTGGCTGAAAATATAGATACTTTTCTTCTACTTATTCTTCCAAATGAAAATTTTGAGGCACCACTCAGTGCTAGTTAGCTTATTGCTTTTACAGAACACACAATAAGTCACAAACTTGAACTAAACCTAAATTAACATTTGATAAATTGACATGCATTAATATTTCCTAATCAAATATTGTGGCACCACAGGATGTTAATGGCTATGTAGGGGTTCATTTAAAATTTATGTTATTTTAATACTTATATTTTTTATGTTAAAATGGCAATCTTTGTTATCTTAATCATAATATCTCTATAGAATTTTAGAATATTTACAACTACAAACTAAATGTGTTTATTAGCCGATAGGCTATTTGTTTGAATTTTCCACCAGGATTTTTGCTAGCCCAGTCATGAATAGTATTTTTTGGTGTCGGAGATCTCCCAACCAGTGGCAACTTCCCCAAGGTTTTTTCTAACAACATGGTGCTTGCTAATTATGTGGGTCGACGATGGTGGAGTTGTTTGCCTCGATACACGGAAGCAGAATGGTAAGTATTTTCTTGTGCAAGGGTTAATGCATCATACCATTGTTGTACAATGGCAGTGGATGAAGTAAATGCAATATTCAATGTTGTAGTGTGGGAAAGTATACTCGAAAATGTTCTAGAAAATATATTGATTAAGTTGCATTGCCGAAAGAGATATTATGATTTTGGTTTGATAGAAGAATATTGTAAAAACCATCCCCTTCGGCTCCGTGGTTGGTTTGATAGCAGACTATTCTAGAAATCGTCGGCTTCGGCTCCGTTTTATGGTAGATTGGAGGGTTTTAAAACTGGTGTTCTCTGAAATCTATAAGTCTTTTTACATGGGTATTTTGCATAAATGATTAATTTATTGTTCATGTCTTCTTGTTATATGTTTGTATCTTTGGTGTTATACCCAATTTGGAGAATTCCAAAATATTATGGCTCTATATGGATGGAGAAATTGTAGTTAAATCTTCTTTCTTTCATGAAAAAATATGGTCAGGGTTAGTAATTTTTTTGCCCCTTGTTTATTGTTTGTAGTTATCTATGCATCTTTGGCATTATACCCATTACCATAGGATAAATTTTAGTTAAATCTTCTTTATTTCGTTAAAAAATATGGTTAGGGTTAGTAATTTTATTGCCCTTGGTTTATTGTTTTAGTTATCTTTGTACATCTTTTGCGTTATACCCATTAACATAGGAGAAATTGCAGATTAACATAGGAGTAATTGGATATATATATTTAGAGGGTTAGTATGAAAGCATAAACATATTGGAGATAAAATTAGTTTAGTGGCTATTAGTTGTTATTCTAATAGCTCTTTTACAATTTCTTTATTTATCTATAATATTTAGTGTCAAGTAATGTAGCTCGAATATTCAATGAAGTATGTGGTTTTATACACATTTTTCACATATTATTACTACGTATTGGCTTTAGGAGTTCTATTTAATGTGGCTTCCCATTCATTTGTCTTCTATCAATATATTTCATGATGTTCTTTTTTACTCATATGTTTGAAGTTCCCCGTAACAAACTGTTCTTCATGATATTCTTTTTTCAGTTCCCCATAACAAATTGTTGATTATCATAGTTTGCCTCTTGTATTATTGATATTTTATTCATGATATTCTTTTTTTCGTATCTATTTGAAGCTCCTTATAAAAAACTATTAATTGTCGTGGTTATCTTGTCTGGATGGAATGTGTTATATGTCTTGTATCAATATGTTTTATGATATTCTTTTTTCCTCATATGTTTGAAGTTCCCCATAACAAAATGTTCTCCATTTGGTGCCAATTAATGTAGCTCAAATTTTCAATTAAGTCTATGGCGTTATACCCATTTTGCAGAGATTATTTCTACCCCTTGGCTTACCAGTTCTATTTAATGTGGGTTTCCATTCCTCTATTATTCATGCCTGATTATTAAGTGTTATTCAAACACCTCTTACAATTAGTTCAATGGTTGTTAGAGTTATTCTAATATCTCTTTTAGAATTAGTTCCAGGTAATGTAGCTCAAATTTTCAATGAAGTTTGTGGCGTTATACCCATTTTGCATAGATTATTGCTACCTATTGGCTTTAGGATTTCTATTTAAAGTGGATTTTCATTCATTTGTCTTGTATCAATATGTTTCATGATATTATTTTTTTCTCATCTGTTTGAAGTTCCCCATAGCAAATTTTTCTTCATGATATTCTTTTTTTTTTCAGTTCCCCACAACAAACTGTTGATTATCGTAGTTTTCCTCTTATATTATCCATATTTTATTCATCGTAGTTTGCCTCTTTTTTTTTTCCTCATCTATTTGAAGCTCCTTATAACAAACTATTAATTGTCATGGTTATCTTGTATGGATGGAACATGTTATATGTCTTGTATCAATATGTTTCATGATATTATTTTCTCCTCATCTATTTGAATTTTCCCATAAAAAAATTCTCAGTTAAGTCTATGGAATTATACCCATTTTGCAGAGATTATTGCTACAAATTGGCCTTACGAGTTCTATTTAATGTGGGTTTCCATCCATCTGTCATTTACATGTGATTCTTAAGTGTTATTCTAACACCTCTTACAAATGTTACATAGACTGATTGTATTATACCAATATGTTTCATGAATTTCTTTTGTTATATGTTTGAAGATCCTTATAACAAACTGTTAATTGTCGTGTTTATTTTTTTTGGATGGAACAATAATATTTAATGTGGGTTTGTGATCATCTATCCTTTTCCTATGATTATTAAGTGTCTTTCTAATTGTATAAGAGGTATTAGAATGACACTTATTTTCCACTAAATATTATAGACAAAAAGCACATTAAGTAGAACTTTAAAATATGTAGTATAAAAGAGGCAAACCACGACAATGAACAATTTTTTATGGGGAATTGAAAAAAAAAATACCATGAAGAATAGTTTGTTATGGGGAACACCACGATGCATTAACCCTCACATGAGTAAACACTTACCATCCTTCTTCTACGTATTGAGGCAACCAACTCCACTGTTGCCAAATCATGTAATTAGCAAACTACTCGCCATCATAAACAACCCCGAGAGATTTTTTTTAATTTTTCTCCCATGGTCTAGCTACTCTTACCCAGTTTTATAATCTCTTCATATTCACTGTTTGAATGAATTTCATTCCAAAAGGTCCCTGATTTGTTCAACATGTAAACTAGAATGTCAATATTCCACTTCTTGAACTCTCTTTCCCAAGGGAAAAGCATGTTTTTGGAGCAATAATGGAAAATGTTTTGCATGTGCTCAAAGCATGAGAAATAAGTTTTCTAAAGACCTACTTGGAATTATTTCCTAGAAGCAAGCTTACTTTTCCCTGGGAAATAGAGTTTAAGAAGTGGAGAGTATTAAAGAAAATTAAGTAAACTAAAAAAAATTAGTGAACTATAGCTATAGCATGTTGGCCATAGGTCGAAATGTTTAAAATATGTTGCTTACCAATATGTTTCATGAATTTATTTTTTCCACATTTTTTTGAAGCTCCTTATAACAAACTATTAATTGTCATCGTTATTTTGTCTGGATGGAACATGTTATATGTCTTATATCAATATGTTTCATGATATTCATTTTTCCTCAATTGTTTGAAGTTCCCCATAAGAAACTGTTCTTCATGATTATTATTTTCAGTTCCCATAAAAAACTGTTTACTATCATAGTTTTCATTTTTTATATGTATATGTATATGTATATGTATATATGCATATGCAATCAAAAAAAGTGAAGTTCTTTTAGATGGATGGTGGAATGAAGGAAGGAACGATGCATAAGCAAAAGTAGCAATAGCAGTTCACTCTCCTTTAAAAAATATATTGTACCTTCCATTCATTACACTCTCCATCAAAAATGCATTACATATGCATATATGTATGCTTTTTTTTTTCTTCAATTAAATTTTATCTATATTAGTTTAGTGGTTGTTAAGTGTTATTCTAATACCTCTTATACAATTACTATATTGGTCTTTAATATATATATATGTGCGTATATGTATATGTCTATGTTTCGAAGCATTAATTTCCACATACTGTTGACATTGTATACCATTCTCTTTGTAAGGATTTGAAATTAAATCTATCAAAAAGATACCAAGGAACTAACCATGCAAAATGCGTATAACACCAAAGATGCACATAGTATATATATGTATCTATATATATATGTGTATATATATGTATATATATGTATATCTATATGGGAAAGTATACTCTTAAATGTGTGAGAAAATATATTAATTAAGTTGCACTATCCAAAGAGGTATTGCGATGTTCGTTTGATAGCAGACTACTATAAAAATTATTGCCTTTGCCTTTGTTTTATAGTAGATTGGAGAGTTTTAAGACTATTATGCTCTGGATTCTATAAGTTTTACAGATCTATAAATATATATACTTGTATATATATGTATGTATATGTATGTATATGTATATATATGTATATATGTATATATGTATTTATATGTATATATATGTGTATATGTATATATGTATATATGTATGTGTAATCCCTAAAATTTTCTACCCTATTCTAAGATGCAAAACAAACTAATGATGCACTAAAAAGAAAAACACAAGAAATACACCTCAAGATTAGCCTGAGGAATGTATGCAAAAATGGATAAATAAAACAAGATGATAAATAGTTATATCATCTTTGTGTTGCAGATTTTCTTGGTTGGCCCTTACTTTTTGAGATTTTGTGTGCTCCTTGGATGGCTATAGAGGTGAATGGATGCAAGATGAAAAATGTGGTAAGATGCTAGTGGCTAAATGACTTGGTGGATTGATGAAGAATGGTTGTAAATTACTAAGTGTTGCAAATGAAAAATTGGCAAGAGTTTTGTTAGCTCAAATCTTCTTGTCCAAAATGAGGGGAAGGAGGGGGTATTTATAGAATAATTTGAATTCTCTGGCGAATTCAATGGTTGAGATTAAGCCAACAAAGCCAAGATGGAGGGCTATGGTGAGTTGAGGACTCACAAGCCCTCACATCTTGCCATGTGGAATGTGAGATGGATTAGGGTGAGATGATGTGTAAGTGAGGTGGAAGAGAGGTACATGATGTGGAAAAAGGAAAAGTACCTTGTAGGTACCTTGGGGGATGAGAGGATTTCTTCAAAAAGGAAATTTTTGTCCCCAAATGACAGTGAAAAAGACACTTGAGGAATTCTAGAATTCCTCAAAAATATCCATGGGGAATGGGAAGGTGGTTGGAGAAATAAATGTGAATTAACAATTCACATGCTTGGGAGAGTCTATTGGATAAGAGAGGGTTTCCAAAAAGATGGGGATTCGCCACATGTGAGTGATGTGACAATTCTAAAGTTCTAGAAGTTTTTGGCATACGTAAAATGACAAGTCAAGTTTTCTAATACTTGCATGGAGATAGGGTAAACCTTGGAAGGATAAAATGTTGATTAAAAATTCACATGGGGAAGAGGGGAGCCTAGGATGAATAAATATGAATTAATAATTCACATGGGAAAGGGAGTCAAGGCCAAGAAAGGCAAGTGGAAAGGTTGACTAAAAAAAGGTATACTAAATGTAGCTAATGACCTTGATTAAGGTTGTGCAAACACAAGATTATGATAATTAATCAGAGATTAGAAGCAAGTGGGAGATTATGGAGGATGTGACACTAATCTTGATTAAGTGGTGCACATCCTAATCATGGATTAATTAATTTAATCCAGATTAAAAGAGGATTATGGAGAATGTGACAAGGAGAGAGAAAATGAGGAATTAAAAATTGATTTTGATCAAAAAAATGCCAAATGACTAAATTGAATAAATTGTCCTATTTATTTAATTTAGAGAAGAAAAAGGTGAAAGGTAAAGTATTTAATTATTCAATTACATACTGTAAGAACCTTAGGCAAAAAATGAAATAATGATTAAATAAATTATTTAATCATTATTAATGAAATGGAAGAATACAGTAGACGATTTTGATCATGTGGAAGTGGTCAAATTTAGATGGGTATGTGCAGGATCATTATGGAAAAAATAGGCCCTTAAGTGGCAATAAAAAGACAAAAAATCAGAGCTAGACAACTTGACGTAGAAAATTGAATAAGTTATCTATATTATTTCAAAAAAATGTAAAATTAGAATCTGTAGCAAATTGAATTTAGTTTCTAGACTACTAGACCTTTATTTAAAAATAAAAAATCTATTTGGTGGAAATTTGAAATTTCAATGCAGTAGTATTTAAATTTCAGGGTAAAAATAAGAAGTAGGTGTCCGTCTGACCACCATAACCACAATAAAATGATAATATTTTTTCATAATATTCTAGATATAAGTAGAGGAATCATGTCCCAATGTGATGCATATTTTTCTATAATTTTTTTCCAAGTAAATAATTAATTATGATTTTTTATTAGAGCTTTTAAAAAATATAAACGCTCGTCTGTCTAACCACCTTAACCTGGTCAAAAATTCATGAAATTTAATTTTTTCTTTTTTAATCCTATAGTATGCAAAGTATATAATGTGATACCATTTGAAAGTTATAGATGTTTTTCAATCAGCCTATCAATGAGGACTTTATTCATAATTCTAATAGAAAATGAATAATAATAATTTATTAAATTCAAAGTAAAGCATAATTTATATTGGTGGAAAGCTAAGAATCTTCTCTAAAAACCCTTTTCATTTCATCAATTTTGTGTAAAAAAAAGTCATCAGCCACATGGACCATCATATGGCTTACATATCGCCACTTTTTGGCCCATCATGATCCTCCACATACCCAGATGTCTATATTTTTTCCCTCTTCGAAGTACTGTTAGAATAATAGTGTTTTGAAGAAAAGAAAATGAAGATGACTCTATAGAGGAAGTTTTCCAGAAAATGATGCTCCAGCATGGGGAAGAGAACCTGAGCTGCCCAATCAGCGGGGAATGGATGAAGATACCCCAATCCTACAAAGGAATGACTATAGCAGGGAAAAGAGATAAACAGGAAGGGTATGCCCCCTCGAGAGGACGACGAGGGAAAATAGAGGGGTCTCGGGTGACCTCTTGATAGGAATAAATGGAAGGTATGGTTAGAAAGAGTGCAAAAAAATAGGCAAGTTTACCTTTTGAACGAAGCCAAACGAACACACGGTTTGCAAATGGCAGCCCTAGGAAGGAAAGGGATTAGTTGGAGGAAAAAAAAGGTAAATAAGAGGTAAAAAATACATTTTAAAAAGAGAGGGAAAAGTAATATAAGGTAATTTTATTAATTACCTCACCTCATTTTCACTGTAGTAGTTTAGAGAAGAGGAGAGGAGAGGAAGCAGATGAGGAGCGAGGATACCACGGGATAATGACATCGAGATCATCCATCGGGTAGATGAGGTTCGGCGATTCTACAGTCAAGGGGTTGTGCCCCAACAGGTTAGCAACAAAACCCTCTATGCATTGTTTTGGAAATTAAATGCATTTTAAAAGTTTTTTGTAAAATGCAACAAGTGGGTTTTGTTGGCGGGTTAGATAGGAAAAATGGGTAGATAAAAAAAAAGCAAAAAGGTTAAAAATCGTGAGGGAGGGGTAAAAAAATGTTTGTCGCCCATAGAGGGGCAAATACACCTCTCTCCAAGAGGGTGGCTCTACCCTAACATAGAGAAAATCCAGCCCACGCGGGGCAGGTCATCCCCAGCGCAAGGCTGTTCCGCCCCGGCACTGGCCGAGTCCGCCACACACTAGGAGGGCAGGCCTGGTGCCTAGGGTGCATGCACCCTGGTGCACAGCAGGAAGCTCCGCTGCTCGGCATGAGGCATTGCCCCACAACTAGCACTACCATTGTCGCTCAGCCACAAGCAGATCTTCCTTGGCTCAGCATGGGTCCACCCCACGGTCGTTGGTGGATCCGCCCTAGCACGAGGTAGGTCTACCCCACGGCCAAGGGCGGATCCACCCCAGCACGGTGTGGGTCCGCCCCACTGCTGAGGGAGGCATTGGGGAGGTGAGAAGAGAGAGTGGAGTGAGAAAGAGAAAAAAAAAGGAAGAAAATGATGTGCTAGGGCCAAGAAAAATGCTAACAAAGTGATTGTTATGATTGCAGAGCTTTGACCTATTGTGGAAACATGAGAGGAGGTCGGAAGCGTTAGCGATGACCATAGAGGCCATGACCGGTGTAGACCACATAGCATTGGAGCATGTGGGGTTACTGCACTTGGTATAGTTCTCGGTGAGGAGATCTCATCGGGCGATGTTAATAGCATTGATAGAGAGGTGGAGTTCAGCTACATCGACCTTCCATCTTCTGACAGGGGAGATGATGGTGACACAGGAGGATGTATGGAAAATTCTAAAGTTGCCCATAGCGGGGCAGTTAGTGAGTGAGGTGACATCCAGAGGGGCTGAGTTGGACCAAACCATCCTGGTTTTGTTTGGTCAGGATGATTTTCCCATTCACAAGGGACAGTTGGATGTTGACAGATGTTTGTCCTTGGGGTTGCCAGCGTTACCATTGTATTTGTGCTGCTTGATTAGTGGGATATTGTTTCCAGACCATAGCAGACAATTTTGCAATATACGGTATATGGAGATGATTTGACATATTGTCGAGTGGCAGGAGGGGCAGTTCTCATGGGGGTCATGTGTATTAGCTCAGTTATATCGAGACATGCATGTGATTTTATATCGACGAATGAAGAGCATGATGCATATGATGCTATTATAGGTATGGGGTTTGGAGAATATTATGGTGACGAGGCCAATAGTGGTGAGGAGAGGAGAGTTTGATGAGAGGGAGCCGGTGGCTCGGGGGTATGGGGGGTCAAGGGCTATGTCCTATGGTATGAGATGCATTTGATGAGTTACGGGAGGACATAGTATGGTGGCCATATATGTATCGATGGTTTAGGGGGTGGAAGGTAGAGGAGCATATTCATCAAGGTCTTTTTCGATGTAGATGCCTCTTGATTGGGAGTCACCCTCACATAGTGGAGGTGCATCGATCGGACCAAGTGGAGAGATAGTTTGGGTGGATGCTGGATGTTCCAGTAGCATTGACTATGTTTCATTGTCACACTAGAGAGGTGCCATGGGGAGGGAGGTTGTCAGCGAGGGCAACTAGGGAGGTGTGGTCAGTGGAAAGTGGGGTGTCATATCCAGGGCGAGTGATGGATCCAGAGGATGCAAGAGTGACAGATCGGTATGCTCAGTGGTTTCTCAACCACCGGTGGGAGAGGATTACACCTGAGAAGCCTATTGTGGGAGTTGTAGGGTGGGGGGCAGAAGAGGAGAAAGATTAGGGGGGATAGATGGAGGGGAGACCTGAGCAGAGGAGACAGGAGGAGGTAGAGAGACAACATAATGTAGAGCATCAGAGTGGCATAGTGGATGAGGGTGGGGCTAGAGGACATCCAAAGAGGAGGAGGAGGAGGAGGTGACATTAGAGAAGGGATAGAGAGAGGAGGGATGTGGGGGAGGAGATGGAGGTAGGAGGGCTAGGTGATAGGATATTTCTAGAGACAGATATGGTGAGACCAAGGAGTGAGCCAGAGGTGGAGATGCTAAGGGGTGGTGGAGGGGAGGTTTTTTGGACAGACAGGTATTGGTGGTACAGTGCGGCAGAGGCAAGTGCAGGTGAGAGCCGAGCAAGAGGAGGTAAGGCCATAGATCAGTAGGAGGGATAACAGGGGGAGACATATATTAGAGGATTTCCTAAGAGGATGATAAAGAGCAGATGACAGAGGAAGGTCCAGCTAGAGATCCAAGCGGAGCAGGAGTCCCATACCATAAGGATGAGCATGGATGGAGAGGAGTCAAAGGGGGAGGGGTAGACTGGAGGAAATTCGAGGAGAGGATAGTCGAGGAGGATTAAGGTGATGATTTGGGTGGAGCATGTTCAGAAGGAGGTAGAGGGGGATATGATGGATATGGATGTACAGGTGGTGGAGCCATTAGCACTAGTACTAGTGGCCTTAGTTGAGGATCCATTGATTTTATTGAGAGGGGCACAGGTGAAACTACGGGTGTTGGAGGAGGAGTTGAGGAGTTCAGAGGCAGAGGTGCAAAGGGTGCGGGAGACAGAGCAAATAGATTTTGATATTGTTGTGTGTTGGCTAACGACAAATGTACGAGATGTTGAGAGAGGGAGGGAGGAGATGCGAGCAGAGATGGAGAGAGTACATGGTGAGCTTGCTCAGGTGACTTGGGATCGAGATAGGTTAGAGGCAGCAATGACAGTAGCACATATGTGGGGTCAACCAAAGACAATAGGTGGAGGAGAGCATGTCTGAGTAGAGTGTTTTCAACGAGTCAAGAGGGAGATGGAGACACTGAGAATATAGATGGTAGGACTGTTGGGAGAGAGGACATATCTTTAGGAGAGGGTATCTACTATAGAGTTATCCTTAGAGGAGATGAGAGTGAGGGTTGAGGCAGCAAAGGACGAGCTAGAGACAGTGCAGAGGGAGAGGGATACTGCACAAAAATAGGGGCAAGTTATATAGATGGAGAGAGATGAGACCCAGAGACAAGTGCAAGCAATACAGGGGGAGAGAGAGGATGCATAGAGATAGGTGCAGGCGATGCAGGGGGAGAGGGATGATGCACAAAGGTAGGTTGAGATCCTATAGTTTCAAAGAGACATAGCAGTGGCTCGAGCAAAGACTGCGGAGAGGGATATAACACAAAGGCAGCCATAAAGAGTGTAGGGTGATGATATAGAGTTAGCTATACAAGGTCTGCAAGCCAAGCTACATATTGTGTAGGTAGAGAGGGAGAGGGCCACAGAGTAGGTACAACTACTAAAACTGGTGTAGGAGGCATGGGAGCAGAAGCAACGAGCCATCAGTAGAGAGCAGGATAGATACAAGCATGAGCGAAATTCCACTCAGTATTAGGCTGGACAGAGGGATGAGTATATGTAGGAGGTGAGTTATTGGAGATGTACGTATGAGCAGGCAGTGCCAGATCCGATGCAGTAGACAACACGTTATGTTAGGAAAGTACCATAGATGTCGATACCGTCCCAATCTTTAGGGACATGAACTAGAGGGTATAGTGATTTTCAGCCGACTCCTCGGTTTGGTGGTTATCAGGGGACTTTGACATACAGGGGACTAGTGTCTAAGCCTCCTCAGAGGTCAGATGTGGGTAGCTTTGAGTAGTCAGAGGACAATTGATGGGATATAGGTTCTTTGATAGGTACCAGATGGAGGTGTAGCACATATTCTTAGATTATGCGCCTTATTTGAGGATGATATGTATGTGATTATGATGGGACTATATATTGGATATGAGATGAACATTATATTATTTGTGATGATGATTTTTGATGGTCCCCATTGACATTATGTTGAACATTTATGTTATGGATGATTTCTATTATGCATATGGTTATATATTAATGTTTTTATGATAGATGGTGTATTTTATGCACATGTATATGATAAGTTGTGTCAATATGGACATTTTGACTATGTATGGATGATGTGATTATGTATGATGTTGATCATTTATCAATGGTAATGAAATTGTGTATATGATGTAGTTAATATGGGCCTAACAATGAACCCAAATGACTTGATGCAATATGGATAAATGAACTGATGTAATATGGATGAATGAACCTAAATGAATTGATGTAATATGAACTAATGCAATATGGATAAATGATCCTAATGAATTGATGTGATATTGATTGATGCAATATGGATAAATGAACCTAAATGAATTGATGTAATATGGACTGCTGCAATATGGATAAATGAACCTAAATGAATTGATGTAATATGAACTAATGCAATATGGATAATGAACCTAAATGAATTGATGTAATATGAACTGATGAATTGATGTAATATGGATAAATGATAAACTAACACACTAAATATAATGTAGATAGAAGTATTAATGGGTCGGTGATAGGCATAGGGTAGGTGATAGGCGTATGTTGTGTGGTACCTGTCAATAACTGTAAGGATCCTGAGAAGAAAAGTTAGTAAGAAGGAATGAAATTTTGCACAACCAAAATCAGGAGTCATAGATGTAGGAGGAAGGATGGATGAAGGGGGGATATGCAATCAGATGAAATAAACATGAATGCAATTTTCCATCATTTAGAGCACTGATTTTTGCTATAGCATAAGACATCGAGCGTTAGGGTATGTAAACCAGGATGGATTAGTGTCTAATGCATAAAACAAACACAAAAAACAAGAAGGCTATCCCAATACCCCAAATTTGCAATGACTTTCATTAGGCTAGGTATTGGAATAACCACAAGCACAAAGGGATGACCCCACATAACGCAAGATCCGGGAGGAATCCTTGTGGGTACTACATGGATCATCCCAGTAGACAACAACAATAAAAAATTCATGGGATGCCTCTATGTTGACTATCAAAAACACACCATAATATGATGAATCATGGCGATCTTGACTAGTTAAGATAGGGAGCTCAAACAATAAACAAGATCCAAAAGTATCAAAGGAACGCGATCAATTGCAAGCATCCTTTGCCATAATATCTCAAGGATGGATGGGGTTGATGTGGTCTGTTAGGAAGGATGAATCATGTTAAGAGTGATGATGGCTACTAAACTAAAGTGACCTAGATGATGCAGGATAGTTGCCATTAGGCAGATTTCTTGACACGAACAGATCTTGTTTGTGAAGAACCAACGATGATAGGGACATACTTGACAACAAGAAAACAAGAGGGCAAGACACAACCTAAAGACCTAGGGGCTCAGGAGTTGATCAAAGATTAGCCTTGCCTATGTGAAAGCATAGAGCCCTCGTAGTTCAGGAAAAGACCATGGTAAAAGAATGGAAATTTTATTAATGGAAACTAATGGATGGCCAAGACAAACACAAGCCCCGAGGGCCAATCAAAAGATCAACCTTGCCTAAGTGAAAACATAGGGGAAATGTAGTTCAAGAAGGATGAAAGACCAAGGATGGAAAAGATCAAAAAGTGGAAAATGCTGGTAGATGATGAAGGAAAAAATGCCTCGAGGGCCGATCAAAATATTAGCCTTGCCTACTTGCAAGCACATAGGCATCGAAGTTCAAGAAAAGACAAGATGAAACCTAGATGGAGATGACCACCACAACGAGACAACACAAGCTCAGATTAGGATAAAAAATCTTAGGATTTCAAATAGTAGATGATGTTGATCGAATGCTCAACCAAAAATATACCAGGCGACCAAGGGATGGGGGGATATGATAGAGATGCTGAGATCGCGATGGATAAAGCAGAAAGTGACTAGGACACGAGGTAGATAATGATTAAGCCCTTTATGAAAGGCGCCTATTGCCAGGTTTTCACCAATCATATGTATCGAAGGCACCACGTGGGGTGGTTTTCACCATAGGATGAATTATTTCTCTCCACTATTTTTTGATTTTTTGGATTTTTTACTTCTTTTTTTCTATTTTTTTAGATTTTTTACTTCTTTTTTTCTATTTTTTTAGATTTTACCAAGAAGGATACCCCAACTGACCTAAGTATAGAATTTCTTCAAATACATGATGTTGGTGGGTTCTTCCAAGGGCTCCCCTTTAGGGATAGATAGCTTGTAGGCACTAGAACCATACTTTATGGTGATAACATAAGGGCCCAACCAATTAGCTTCAAACTTACCCTTTTTCTCTCGATCTTGTTGGTTTCGTTGATTCTCTTTAAGGACCAAATCACCAACATTGAATTGGCGAGGGTAGAATTTCTTATTCTATCTCCTTTTGAGTCAGTGTTGATAGGCTTGCAGATGGTTATAAGCCTTGACCCATTTTTCATCCATCAATTCCAATTGTGCCAGTCGTGCTACTCGGGTGTCTTCGTCAGTGATGAGATTCTTGAGTGATATTTAGAGTGAGGGGATTTCAACTTTGATTGGAAAGATGGCTTCAGTGCCATTACAAGGGAGTATGAAGTATCCCTAGTGGGGGTGTGGATGGACGTACGGTAGGTCCACAGAGCAGGATGGATATGGAGGTTCCAATCTTAGCCAGTGCTATTTACCATATTCTTAATGATTTTGATGAATATTTTTTTGTTGCCTCTACTTTTCCATTACCCTGGGGGTAATAGGGGGTGGACCAATGATGTTGGATATGATACATGCCACAAAGGAGCTTCATACACTTATTCTTGAATGGATTTCCATTATTAGTGATGATGATGGAGGGGATACCATACCTACAAAGGATATGGTAGAGGATGAACTTAGAGATCTGAACACCAATGATTTGAGTGAGTGGTATGGCTTCCACCCACTTGGTGAAGTATTCAATGGTTGTGATGATAAAAGTGTGACCATCAAAGGATGGAGGGTAGATCTTTCCAACCAAGTCGAAACCCCATTGTGAAAATGACCAAGGTGTCGTGATAGGTTGTAGCTCTTATGCCAGAGTGTGAATCAAATCTGCATGTTGTTGACGCGGAAGACACATTTTGAAAAATTCACAAGAATCATGTTCCATTGTAAGCCAGTAATATCCTAATCTTAGGATCCGTTTGTCTAAGGTTGTACCATTAGAATGGGCACCACAAATACCACTATGCACTTCTGCTAATGTCTTGGGGGCTTTGGTTTCGTCTAAACAATGGAGGAGAGTTCCATCATACCCACATCGATAAAGTGTGTCACCGATGATGGTGTAGCAGGAAATACGTTGGATAAATGATTTACATTGGTTTCATGTGAGATCACGCGGTAGGGTGTTGTCATGAATGTAGGTGTAAATTTCTTGGTACCAAGGGGATTCAGGGCCTACAATATCACACACTATGTCACTCTCAGGGATATCATATGCTAGGATTAAGAGAATCTCGAGCAAGAACTGACAATATGTGCAGTCTTTTGGCATGTCAATTAGGGACCCAATAGTAGCCATAGCGTCAGCTGCTTTGTTTTGTATCCAAGGGATCTTATCAAACTAGATGGAGGCAAAGTAATTTTTGAAATCATTGAACATGTGTTTGTAGGGTAACAACTTGTCATCCTTTATTATAAACTCATCATTAACCTATTTTATAACTAATTGGGAGTCACCAAAAACTTGCAAATTAGTGATGTGCCATTGAACTGTGATTCTAAGGCTCGTGAGAAGAGCTTCATATTCAACGATGTTGTTGGTGCAGCGAAAAGCCAACCCGAATGATTTTGGTATGTAATTGCCTTGGGGGGTGATAACCAAGACTCTTGCCCCTGATCCATTATTAGTGTGTGATCCATCAAAGTATAGCATCCATGTGGTAGCTTTTGATACTGCAAAGACTCATTCATCAAGAAATTTGGCTTCTATAGGATAGGAATCTACTAATGGAGCATCTGCCAACTGATCTACTATCACCTATCCTTTGATTATTTTTTTGTCCACATATTCTATATCAAACGCACTTAGAAGCATGATCCATTTATCCATGCGGCCAGTCAGGGTGATCTTAGATAACAAGTACTTGAGGGGGTCAACCTTTGATATCAACTTTACTGGATGGCTAAGCATATAATGACGTAATTTTTGTGTATTGAAGACCACTACGAGGCATGCTTTATCCATTGGTGAATAATTCAATTCATAACCGACCAATGTTTAGCTAATGTAATAGATTTCTCTCTCTTTTAAGGACTCATCATGTTGTGTTAACAATTCCCCCAGTGCAACTGAAGTGGCAGAGATATATAGCAGGAGGGGTTTTCCTAGGATAGGTGGCATCAAGATTGGTGGGTGGGCCAAGAATTCTTTGATCTTATCAAAAACCAAATAACACTTTTGATTCTATTTGAAGGTGGTGTCTTTCTTCAAAAGGTGGGAAAACAATTGACATTTATCTACAAGTTGGGCTATAAATCAACAGAATGATTGTAGCTTTCCTTGAAGGATCCTTAATTGTTTCAGGTTTCGAGGTGGAGGCATATCCATGATAGCCTTTACTTTAGTAGGATCAACCTTGATTCCCTCCAAGAGACTATGACGCCTAACAACTTCCTTGACGTGACACCAAACACATAATTTTTTGGATTCAGTCTTAGCTTGTATTGCTTTAATCGCTCAAAGATCTTTTTCAGAATGGTAGGGTGTTCTTCTCTAGTTATGGATTTTCCTAGCAAGTCATCAACATAATCCTCCATGATAATGTGGATAAGATCATGGAATATGATGGTCACTGGTCGTTGATATGTTTCCCCTACATTCTTGAGACCAAAGGGCATAACATTGTAGCAAACGGTATCCCAAGGCATTGTAAAAGCGGTCTTGTGTTGGTCTTCAGGTGCAATTCAAATTTGATTGTAGCTAGACAAACTATCCATAAGGGACAACATCTTGTATCTTGTAGTGATGTCAACCAGCATATCGATATTGGGCAATGGGAAGTCATATTTTGGATAGGCTTTGTTGAGATCCTAGAAATATGTGAAAATCTTGATGTCTCCGTTAGGTCTAGCAATAGGTACTATATTGGAAATCCAATTGGAATAGTCAATGGGTTGAATGAATCCAGCTTCTAGAAATTTCTCCAATTCCTTTTTGACTAATAAGGCTACTTGAGGATGCATCTTTCAAAGCTTTTGCTTGACAGGTTTGGCATCTGGACGGACATCCAAATGGTGTACAATAAGATCAAGATCCAGGTCGGGCATGTCTAAATAAGCCCATGTGAAATTGATAACACCTTCTTTGATATTTTGAAAAATGGTGGAATACTCTTCTTCTGATAAGGATTTGATCATATAAGTGATTCTTGGATTTTCTTCTATCCCCAAATTTATCTCTTGTGTCTCTTCAATGAGAATAGAAGACCACTCAGACATTTGTGTTCCCACAAGGGGAAGATGACTGTCCCCAACTGCCAATGCCTCATTGAGGTTTTCACTATTAGATACACCTTTGTTTTTACTTTATCCCAGTCAAAAAATGCCTTAGGGAGGTTTTCACATGATGAACTAATTTGTTTTTGTTTCTTTTTTCTTTTGTGGTTAGGTCTTTCATCTTCCCCCAACCCCATAAGATGTACATAGGTATCCACTGGGGGAAATTTTTCGATGGGTGCGCTACCTTGTAGGTCATGATCTATAAGTTCAAGATGTTTGAGGGGTAAGTTTATGGTGCAAACAATCAAGCATTCTAACATGGCAAGGAGATCAACGTGATTCAAATCATCATATGCGTGTATGATGGACTCTTCTTTTGGGACATCTTCAAGGGAATTGTCATCAACACTAACATTATTAGAAGTGGTAGAGGATGTTACAAGACCCTTCTATTTAGTATCATAACCCAAGCCTAAATTTCTTGGTCGGATGGTAGTTGCTTCAAGGGCATAGAGTTTTCCTTGTTCTTCCACCCCAAGGCCCCTGCCTTGATATTTGCACTTTTTGATGAACTTGGAGGCACGTGAATAGACTTCCTGGAAGTATTCTATGATAGGACGTGGTGGCTCAGGTTCTTCTTTGTAAACCCATTGGCTGATATCAGCTTTCATTTGATCCTGAAGGGAACCCAGATCGTTGAATGTGGTTGAGCCCATGTTTTTGGAAGTGAGGGTGAGTGTTTTTTCTTCTTTTGGAATTGATGGAGATGGTTTCCCATATTTTCATGTTGAGGGTGGCATGGTTTCCACATTTAGTACAATACGCATTTTATATTCACCACATCCTTTGTCTATAATTTGTACCTTGGTGATGGTGGAACTAGGTGTGGATGATGGTTTGGATGAGGTGTTTAATGTATTAGTGGATGGATGGGAATCAAATGTTTGGGATGCCCCCATTTCGACTCCTGGGAATTAATGTGAATGTAGAAAGGAAGCTTCTAAGGCATGACAATATTCAAAAGGTTGGGGATCAGCCTGTATGGTGACTTCCATTCCTTGAAATGGGAACTTCAAACATTGATGGTAGGTGGATGGGGTGGCCTGCATAGAATGAATCCATGGACGACCAAGGATAATGTTGTATGGAAGTTCTAGGTCTAGAACATGGAACATAGTATAATGTACAATGGGTCCCACCTAAATAGGAAGACAGATTGTGCCTTCAGAATCCCTTTTTGCATTATCATATGCCTTAATAGTGATCACCTGATTATTTAGGTCAGCCTGGGTGTATCCTACCTGTTATATAAATTTTAGTGTACAAATATTTATGGTTGAACCATTATCTACCAATACCCCTTTCACTTTTTGACAATTTACACCAACCTCGAGATGGAGGGGGCGATTGTGGCTTGAGTCAAGGCGTGGAATGTATTTTTGGCTAAAGGCTAACTAATAGTTTGATGAGATATTTCCTACCAGTGTTTGGAATTGGGTGGGGTCAATATCATCAGGCACTTGTGTTCTTTGCAAAGCCTTAGTCAAGATGTCTTGATGCATGGGAGATGACTTAAGTAGATCTAGGATGGATATTTGGGCTGTAGTTTTGCCTAGGTGGTCAAGATTATTATATTGTGAACTGGCGGATGGTCATTGGGTAGATGGAGGAGTTTTTGGGATTGTGATGCGGGTTCGTTGAGTGGTAATAGTACATTATGGATCTTTTCCTTTGACATATATCATGGATAAACATGGCTCCACTTGTTCTACATATCAGACCACACCTTCATAATTGTATGGCATATTTTTATAGCTGATGTTATTGGTGTTGTTACTTTAATTGTTATTATTGTTAGATCGGGGATTAGAGTTGGAAGTACTAGGACCTCGATTGTGAATAGGAAAAGAATTTTGATATATCTAGAGTTGAGCATTGGACGAAGATAATGTGTTAGAATCTACACAGATTTCACCTCGATCGATGAGGCCTTGAATGTAAGTTTTTAGGCCTTGACATTTATCTAAGGTATGTCCCTTAATCTTGTAAAATTCATAATACTCATTGTCTTTAAACCAAGTAGGTTTGGTGATAGGATATGTGATGAGATAATTATCTTGAAGAAGCTTGTTAAACACCATGCTAAGGGGTTCTCTCATCTAAGTGAACTGTCCTTTATTCCTCCTTGGTTATTTTGGTTGGATTGTTGTTGTGGTACCCCTTGGGGGATGGATATGGCATTCTAGACTGACGGTTGTTGCTGAAGAGGGTATTTTTGTGTGGTGGTGGCCACCTAAACATGTTTGGTGCCAGTGACACCATCATTGAAAACATTTTAATTTCTATTCCAATAATGTGGTTTATCCCCAAAGGACTTCTCTTTATCAGAATTAAAAAAATTGACTTGCCCTTTTGCAACAAGGGCTCGCTCCAAGATGGGACCATTATCCACAAGTGTTGTAAAGGTAGTGATACAATGGAGTTGGAAGTTATGATCCATGTCTGGGTGGTAATTTTTGATAAATAACATGACCATGTCTTTTTCCGATTGTGGGAATTTCATCTTGCTAGCCAAGGCACGCCATCTTTGCAAGTAGATTGCAAAGGTCTCCCGGTCACGCTATTTTTGTTTCAGGAGATCAAGTGTGTCAATGGCCTTCTCTAGATTAAAATAGAAGTGGAAGATGAATTGTTCAGATAATTGTGCAAAGGTTTTGATAGATCCTTTTTCAAGGCCCATAAACCTGTTAAGGGAAACTCCTTGTAGACTTTTAGGGAAAAGTTAGATAAGATAATTATCGTTATGCATGACATCTTGGCAATGGGCATATAATTCTTGAAGGTGGGCTCTAGGGTCTATGCTTCCTTTGTATTTATCAAATTTTGGTATCTCAAAATTCTTCGGGAAAGGAACCAAGGAGATGGAGGGATCAAAAGGATAAGGACATATGTCCTCAAACTTGAATGTTTGTTTACCCATTCCAACTTGTAGATCCTTTAATGTTGCTTTTACTTCTTCCAAGTCCTTATTGATGGGAGTTGTGGGAGTCAGAGTGGATTGATTGCATGGGTAATATTGTGGGTATGATGAGGATAGTCCGGTTACGGTCAGATCATAGGCATATTTAGATACATACATTTGTTGATTATGAGTGGAGGATGACAGATTATGATGAGTGGGAGTCACTTGTTGGTAAGGTGGTTTTTTTTTATAGTAAAGAGTGGGGAATGGATCCTGCTTTTGTGTAGAATTTTGATAATATAGGGAGGTAGGACCCCCTTGTTGATGTGATGATGGTTGTTGGTAATAGGAAATGTAATGTGCACCCTACTGATAATTTGGTTGTTATTCAAAGTAGGGAGGATAGGATTGGTATTGTTGCACAATGGTGGGTTGTTGTGTGGCATATTGGGATGGATTTGATGGTTGTTGGTGGGGATGATTTTGAGGCTGTAAAGGATTGGTGTAAGGTGACAGTTGGGTCCGTGTTTGGTTTTGAGAATTCTGATGAGGATTCGTATTGAGATGGGATGGAATGGTGTATGTGCTAGAGGGATGATAGATGTACTTAGCAAATTATTGTGTGTTTGTGTAGGGATATACACATGTTATTGTGGGGGTCATTGTTGTGGCTGTTGTTGATGAGATGGGTGAGATGAGATATGTTGTTGTTGGGGGGCAGCAAGAAAAGGTCTATGGGGTGGTTGTTGTGGCTGTGAGGTAGTTTGCACTACTTGATGTGATGGTTGTGTAGGAATGGTAGTGTGTTGTTGAGGGATTGAAATGTTTTGTTGCAGGAGAGTGATAGTTTGTTGCAGATGTTATGGATGTGAGGGTTGAGATGAGGCTACAATTGTAAAAACATGTTGTGGTGGTGCTTGGAGTGTGGTGGATTGGTGATGATTAATTGAGGTTTGTTGAAATGTAGGAGGTGGAAAATTGTTAAGTATAGGTGTATCCTCAGTATTAGGATATGGGGGAGGAAGCGATGGAGTATATGGGATGTATGATGGCATGCCATAGGCATAGGGATCATTAGGATCTAGTGGTTAGCGGTCAACAAGTGGAAGCGACGAAGGTAAACAATGGTCAATGACAGTCAAAGGTAGCGGTTACCACAGTACCGCCACCGGTTCACATGCTGACCACGGTAACGTGGTAATGGTAAATGCAGAATGGCTAGCGGTTACACCGCGATACCGCGGATAAGAAAAAACAAAGCCGCGGTAAGGCGGTGAGAGGAAGTGGAGACCAGTGGGAAGTAGTCACCGCTATACTATGGTCGGTCAACAAGTTGACCATGATAGTGCGGTAAATAGTGGAGAAGGCCGTGACAGTTAGTGGTGGGACTTGTCAAAGTCAAAGCGGTGAAATAAAGGAAAGCCACGAGAAATAAATTTAAAATCAAAGGGTTTCCAAAGCATTAGATTAAAATCAAAGCTCGACTATTGTAAAAAATATTTAATTTTGCTGAGAGGCAATATAATTGAATATTTTAAATTACTGTCATGAAATTCAAACAGTTGTAACTGTAATATGAAGGGTCACGACCCTTGAGGTATTTTGTATAAATATTTTGAAAATCAGTTGCTGAGGGAGAGGATGAAATTCAGGGGTTAGAGGAAGAGTTAGTTAGATTTTTCCCAGTAGGGGACTGGGATGGAAATCATGTACAGACCTTTTGTGAAATAGATCAATGGAGAGATTATTTTGAATTGCTGAAATCTTCCTGTTGTTAATTGTTGTGTTGCAATAATATATATTTCTTATTTAATTGTCTCCAACTTGAAGTTATTTGATCATTTAAATCAATATATCAAGCATATGTCAGATTCATTTGTGTAATTTTGTTTGCTGGTATCTACAAGCCAGAATTATATTCCTTCAAGTAAATCACAGTGATTTAGGATTTCTTTTGGATAGTTGAAGTAGAATTCGATAAGAAAACATTCCAGCCTTATTTATGCAAGTCATAAATCAATGAGGTTCTATGCTGGTCATATAATTTCATTTTTTAAGGTGCCTAGCAATTTGAATTATGACAAAGAGGGAAATACTTTCAGTTCTTAATATTATTGAATCCATTGCCCATGTGGACAGAAGGCACTAATCTACCTCAACCCAGAGATAAAATTTCATATCAAACAATTCTTTCAAAACCTTTCATTTGTGTAGTAGGAGTAGGAGTAGTAGAGATTTTCATCTATCCACCACCTTTGCCTTTGTGGGTAGATTGTTGCATCAAGAAACACATTTAAATCTACGTCATTCATTAGGTTCACCCGCCTTGGTCTAGCAAAACCTAAAGAGAAGAAGGTACAATTGCATCAATTGGCCTTGTACGTTGACCAAAAGTGTTGTGAGAGCTTGGCAATCTCTCATGGTTCAAACTTACGTTTTTGAGACCCAACAATTTGCACAATAAACCCGAAAGTGAATGCAACCCTAAAGCTAAGTTGTATCATAGTTATGTGCAGAAAGCAAAACTGTCAGGCATGCTATGTTTCCACCATTTTGTTTTTCAATTCATACCTCCTCCTTCCATCTTCCTGCACAAACTTAGGAAGTAGATAAAACTGCATAAGTGATGCATCCCAAGCAAATAAAATGTGCATTTCTTTCCTTAAAGTCAAATCATTATTTATAATGCTTGAATAAAAGTTTACAACAGTGAATGAAATTTTTTGGTAGATATCTGAACTTGTTATCAAAGCATGATAATGCGTAGTCAAACCTGTTCATTCTTTCTCTTAATGGCAGATATTGTGTTAGGTATAATAGTTTGAAAAGAAACGTAAGAACATGTCATTTGGTCACATGAATAATCATAGTCTCAACCCTAATATTTCCCAACTAGTAGCTGAATCAGCCAGGGACATGGATCTATCTAAACACTGTTTGTCTGCAACAGATCACAAAGTCAATATGATAGTTGGCCTCCTCTTAATATAATACAAATTAATAATACTGCGGATTTATTTAGGAGTCTCATATCACTCAATACGTAATTGCAGACAATCACAACATACCTAATGATATCTAATTCAGTGTACATCAATGCATAAGTTGAATTATCTTCTAATCATCCTTACCTTGAGCCACAAAAGTTGAGAAGACATTATTACCTCGGGCTGCAACAACTAGGATATTGGCATTATTTGGTTACCGTATTGATGTTGGCAACATGGAGATATTACTACCACTGGCCGTCCCTTCTTAATTCTCTTAACACGTCGCCACCACCACCCACTACAATGAAGATATCTAAAGACATTCAACTTGCATGTCCTTGACTGCCATTGAATGTTGCACCAATTCTGATCATACCACCGGCCTACAGGTATGTCCCTACAGGATTTTAGTCTACTGCAAAGGAAAAGGGGTTTAGTTTGTTGGTGAACTATGTGACAGAATATCTTAAAGGGCTATGATCTCATTGAATGCCATGATTATTGGTTATGTACCAACAATGACTTTCTTTTAAAAGAATGATTGAAAATCCCTTTTAATCAAATGCGATTAGCGAATTTGGAGCTAATCCTTTCCACCGACCTCATAGCTGGTGCCAAGAATAATGAGAGCTTTGGAATGGGATAAGGATGATGATAAAAAGGGAATATTTGTTAGATGTTGTAGTAACAAAGTGCACTAGTAGGCTTGTGTGCAAAAAATGTGACAACATAGACAAGGCACCTGAACTAATTGGCATGATGGATCAAGAGATGCAGTCTCACAGTCTTAATGATAGTATTAGCTCAACATAAAACCTCGACCATTATCGATCCAAGCTGAAGATAGTCATAACTAGTTCAGGTATCACTGGTAAAACGCAGTGAGTTTAGCGGTAAGTATCTAAGCACCTAATTTGAGAGCATTTTCCCCTGAGGCTTTCGATCTGTTGCCAGGAATTACTGAATGAAAGGGTGTGATATTCAACAAATCATTTGAACTTTCAATGCGACTTATAAAGTTTTAAATCATCCTATAAGAAGATCAAAAGGATGACGTTGCAATAATCTAAGATTAGCAGTGTAGATTTTTAACAAAGTTTCACCAACAAAATGCACTGAACTAAAATGATGTCTTAGGCATAAACACACAAACTTCACTCCATGTTTCAAAAGCAAGTTCTAAAATCTTTTCAAAATATCAAATGATTGTAATCAACATGATGTATGAGCTATGCAAATTAAATAGATCATGCTGAAACAAATGACATAACAACATGTACTAAATGAACAACTTTTAATGTCTCACACAGAATGCATAACTAAAGATTATTTAAAGCACAAAAGTTAAGCTAATACAAAATCCTAATCCAAATGAGACAATGTGAAAACAAGGTTTCACATAGCCTCAAATGCCCTCCTTCTAGCGCCATTTTGTGGATGCTAAAATCTGCAAATGGTTGGTATAGATCCCAACATCCTCATAGAATAACATGACATTCCTCAAACACAAATAAAAAACCAAATCAAGCATGTAAAGAAGATATGAAATGTAACCTATTCTATGATGGATCGGTGCCCTTTGGATGTTTAAAAGAGCCCTTTCTCAACCCTTTCCAAGCTAATGAGATAGATAATGAGATGCTCTTGAGCTCAAGTTGGCTATAGTGGAGATGCTTTCAAATGTGGATCCTCAAAATGAGAGAAGAGGTGTTGAACTAATAGGAGAAGTTGAGAGAAGGGAAGCCAATAGGAGAGAGCCACTTGTCACAATGGGATTGGCCCATGCTTGTGCAAGTTTTGGCCAATGTGCCCATTCAAATTTGAAAATGGCCATAAATGCATGTGGTTGAGGGTTTTTTAGGGGAATTGTGTTTGTCCAAAAAAGTCAAACATGAGAGTTAATGAGGGCATATTCCTTAGGAATATGCCCTTGTGAGGGAAAATAGGTGTTTTAATAAATCAAATAAAGTGATTTGTTGTGCAAGTGGGTGGGTTAGTTAAGAGTTTAGATTTGACTTTAGTTGAGTCAAAAGCTAGAGAATGATTGATTATGATTAGAAGTTAATCAATCTAGATTAGTTAAATTGGATGATATTAGGAGGTGACATTTGATTTAAATCATTCTGATTTATTGAATCAAATGAGAAGAAACGAATACGAGTGATTTAATGTATGTGATTTAATTAAATCAGGAACTATAGGAGATAAATTAATTAATTTGATTTAATTAATGAAAGAGGGGAGAATGATTAAATGTTATGGCTAATCAATAATGTTAATTTCGTATGTCTATATTTTGTCCCTCTTTGAGGCAATGTACTTGTTACATTGGTTCAAAGAATGATGCCGCTGACATCAAAATTTAAAAAAATTCTGATTTTTCGGATGCCCTAGTGAAAAGAAGTATGTTAGTACACTCAACATGAAAATATTTAAAAAAACATTATTGTGATAATTTTATATTTTTCCACATGTGCAAAACAAAGAGCTTGATTTTCGGTGAAAAATCTATGTTTAATAAAACTTAAAAAACACATACATATTAAAACCAAAACATATTAAAATTATATTTGTGGGATAACTCATTTTGAGGACTACCATAATCATTTGAAATAAATTTTAAATGAATTCATTTGATCCCCGAAAAGGTAAATCAAAAGTGATTTTTTATCAGCATTTTGATAGGTGTAAAGGAGACTCATTTATAGGTATGGTTTAAAACTAGTGAGGTTCTATCCAAAGGGGTTTGATATAAGGTGGTTTGATCAAACCCTCTTCAATTGGAATCCTTAGAATAGAAATTTTAAAGGCTTAAATCATTATATTTTCTAAAAATATGTGATTTCAGTAAAAATCAATTCCTCTTAGAAATTGTAAACCAACTTTGTGGGATCACCCTGTTGCCCCATTCCTTTCTCTCTAAATCTTTATATTTAGACATCATCAAGAGGTCCTTGGAATGAGTGCAAAATAAGATAAGTCTAAAAAGACCAAGATAAAGTAAACAAACAAGATAATGTTCTTCGTACCACTAGCCAAAGAATAAACTACGGTGATACCTGATGTTGATGTCCATCACCGGAAGGTTACATTCCTAGGACATGTTGTGATCAGGGTTTTGATGAGATTGATGGGATGATAAACTATTGATACTTTGAGTTGACCAACTTGTTGACTTACTGAACTAGACTTGAGACTTTGACGATTAGGCATTCACTTTTAAACTTGCTAGATTTGCTTCCAACTGACTTGCCAAAGGATGAAAGCAAGGATGCTTTATTAGGAATGATGATTAATACGGGTGAAACCGAGATGTGACAAATGCACCATTTTGGGTTTTTCAAATGTTTTGAGGCTATTTTTTGAATTTTGAGATGTTTTACAAATTTTTTTGATATTTTCAAGATTTATGACAGAGAGACTAACTTAAAGACCTATCCTAGGGGTCTCGGGAGCTGATCCATAGATTAGCCTTGCCTACGTTATACACGTAGAGACCATATAGTTCGGCGGATGACAAACTTGACTCAATCATAAGATAGATGGGAAAATAGATTGCCATTGTGACGAATGCCTAAAGGACTGACCTAGGGTGTGAAATAGATGAACAATGGATTTCTAATGCGACAGACTCCTAAGGACTGACCTAAAATGTGAAATAGATGGACAACGGATTTCCAATGCGAAGGACGCCTAAGGACTGACCTAAAATGTCTTAGGGGATGATCAAAGATCAAAATTGCCTACGTTCAAGCGTAGAGACAACGTAGCTCGGCCAATGACTTTATTTTTTGATTTTTTTGATTTTTGACATGTTTTGGATGTTTTTGGATTTTTTATTTTTTTTGAATGTTTTTGATTTTTTGATGGATTTTTTGAATGTTTTTTAATTTTTGATTGATTTTTTGAGTGTTTTTGAATTTTTGATGGAATTTTGAATGTTCTTGAAATTTTCATGGATTTTTGAATATTTTTGGGTTTTTTGATGTTTTGAGAAGAACACAAGAATATACACGAATCTAATCCAGTGCAAGTACATGAACATGCCCCTTGTGTGGTGCGATAGACTACTTCAATGAAGGCATGAAAAACTGACCCTAGGAATATGCCAAGTAGTACTATGGTGGAATATGATACGAGCACAAGATCAGGCTATGGTATAGATATGAACGGATGATGGAAGGATAAATGGAATGTAGTGGATAAGTGAGTGCATAGAATAGACCATGAAGATCCTAGTGGATGGAGAGTGCTTTATTTATGCTTGGCATTTGTTTGCTATGTTTTCACCAAGGTACTTGTCCAAAGCACCACCGAAGTGGTTTTCACTAGAGGATGATATTTTTCTTTACTGTTTTCAATCCTTTTTTATGTTTTTTGGATTTTTGAATTTTTTGATTTTTTTTGTTGTCACCAACATGCCTGTTTGCCCGATTTTCATCAAGGTGACCATTTTTTCAAGACATTTTTTATATTTTTTTTTGTATTTTTCAGTTCTATACCTTGCAAATTCTTAGGCATTTAAAACTTTTTGAGATGATAGTTGTTCAGGGGCTCCTTCAAAGGCTTGCCTTCTAGTGTTGATAGTTGATATGCCACTGATTTATAACTTGTTGTGATGAAAAAAGGTCCCAACCAGTTGGGCTCAAATTCTCCTTTGCTTTATGGATTTGGCACGTTCTTCTGATTTTCTTTCAGCTCAAGTTTGCCAACTTGGAAGGTGTGTCTCCTTGTCTTCTTGTTGTAGCTACGCTTTAGGAAATTTTGATAGACTTGTAGATGGTTGAGGGCATTCATGTGTCATTCATATAATAAATCCATCTCATTCAATCATGAGACTTTGTATTCTTCATCTGTGATGAGGTTTTGCAATGATATTCTCAGTGATGGGAGCTCGATCTTGATTGGGAGGATGGCTTCTGATCCGTAGATTAGGGAGAATGGGTTGGCACCTTTTGGCATGTAGATGCTAGTTCAGTAGGCCCATAAGGTAGGATTTAGCTATAGATGCCAATCACGATCGGAGTCATTGACTATTTTCTTAAGGATTTTCAAGATGGTTTTGTTGGTAGCTTTTCCTTGGCCATTGCCTTGTGGATAGTATGGAGTGGAAAAGTGATGTTGGATATTGAATTTGTGGCAAAGGTCACGTACATCCTGATACTTGAAAGGTGTCCCGTTATCAGAGATAATGGATTGGGGGACATCGTATCGACAAATGAGATAGTTTAGGATGAACTTGGATATCTGCTTTCTGGTTATGTAGGTCATTGGAATTGCTTCAACCAACTTTGTGAAGTACTCTATGGTGGTGATGATGAATTTATCGTCGTTGGATGAGGTGGGTGTGATTTTTCCGATGAGATCGATCCCCTACTACGAGAATGGCTATGGTGTAACAATAGGATGGAGTTCCTAAGCTGGTGCATGGATAAGCTCTCTGTGTTGTTGGCACTATAAACACTTTCTGACAAAGTCATGTGCCTCTCTTTCCATTGTTGGATAGTAGTACTCAGTTCTTAGCAATTTCTTGGCCAAGGTCATACCACTCGAGTGTGAACCGCAAGTGCCATTGTGAACCTCAGTCAGAGCAGTCAGGGCTTCCTTAGGATTTCAGCAATGCAACAACATTCCTTCAAAACTCCTACGATAGAGGGTTTCTCCTAGGATGAAAAAATGGGTGGACTTTTTTATGAAGGCTCATTTAAGGTTTGGGGTTATGTCAGCTAGGAGGACTCCTATTCTTAGGTAGGTGTAGATGTCGTGATACCAGGGATCACTAGGACCAATGATTTCACACACATATTCAGACTCTAGTACCTCGAATGTGGGTATGAGAAGCTACTAGATACCAAGAATTCATGTTTTGAGACATTGCGAGGGATATTTAGTAGGGATCCAATTGTTGCCATGGCATCAGCTACTCTGTTGTTAGCCTTTGGTATTTGCTCAAAGGTGATATCAATGAGTGATTATTTGAGGCTTTCTACTAACTTCTTGTATGGTGTGATCTTGTTATCCTTAGTTTGGTACTTTCAATTGACTTGGTTGATAATAATTGTGAATCCCCATAAACCTTTAGTGCCATGATCCACCACTGTGCCGCAATATTGAGACCTATGGTTAAAGCCTCGTATTCTACAATGTTGTTAGTACAGGGGAATGAAAATTTGTAGGATCTAGGAATACAATCCCCCTGGGGGATGATGAAGAAAACACTAGCTCCTGATCCATGTTGTTTGCATGAGTCGTTGAAATAGAGTTTGCAGTGATCGACTATGCTAAGATTAAAGATGGATTCATCTAGAAATTCTGCTATAAGTGGATTCTCTAAATAGATTGGAGCCTCTTACAGTTGGTCTGTAATGACTTTCCCTTTGATTGATTTTCGCTCTACATATTCAATGTCATGTTCTGATAGTATCATGACCCACTTAGTCATCCTTCCTATGAGCATTGCCTTTGATATTAGATACTTTAGGGGATCGATCTTGGCTATCAGCTTGATCTAATGAGCCAGCATGTAGTGTCTAAACTTTTGGGTTGCAAACACGACAGTTAGGAAAGATTTTTCTATTGGTGTGTAGTTGAGCTCATTCCCTACCATTGTTTTTCTGATGTAATAGATGGCCCGTTCTATCCCATTTTCATCGTGTTGAGCTAAAAGAGCACCAAGGGCTACTGTTAGTACTGAGATGTATAAAATCAGTGGTTTTCCTACAATTGGTTGCATTAATACTAGTGGCCTGAGTAGATATTCTTTGATTTTATCAAATGCCTAATTGCACTTATCATCCCATTTTTATGCTACTCCCTTGTTGAATAGATGTGAATATGCAATTTTTTTGTCTGCTAGTTTTACTATCAACCTTCAGATGGATTGGAGTCTACCTTGTAAGCCTCTGAGTTGTTTTAGTGTATTTAGTGCCTCCATGTCAAGGATGTCTTTGAACTTGATGGGATCCACCTCTATTCCCCTCATTGACACTATGTATCCTAGAAGTTTACATGATTGTACCCCAAAGACATATTTCTTAGGGTTGAGCCTGACCTTGTACTTTTCCAATCTATCGAAAATGGCACTTAGGACTGCTATGTGATTTTTTCTCTTCTTTGATTTGGCTAGTATATCATCCACGTAATCTTTGACGGTTTTATGTATCATGTCATGAAATATTAGTGGCATGGCCCTCTGATATGTAGCCCCTACATTTTTTATCCCAAATGGCATCATATTCCAGCAATAGGTGCCCCATGGACATGTAAATTCTATCTTATGTTGGTCTTCCTTTGCGATCATGATTTGGTTGTACCCTAAGAAGCCATCCATCAGTGATAGCATCTCATCTCTGGCTATCATGTCCACTATCATATCAATGTTAGGTAGTGGAAAATCATCCTTGGGACATGTGTTTTTGAGGTCTTCGAAGTTAGTGTAGATACAGATGCCCCCATCTAGTTTTGAAACTGGCACAAGATTGGATACCCATTCTGAATAATTATTTGGGAATATAAAACCGGCATGCAGGAGTTTCTGTAATTCCACCTTGACTAGCAAGGCTATTTGAGGGTGCATCTTTCTTAATTTTTGTGTTAGTGGCTTTTCCCCTGGGTAAATAGCTAAATGAAGAACCACGACTTCTGAATCGAGACCCAGAATGTCAGCGTAGGTCCATGCAAAGTTCACCTTTCTTTCCATTAGGAATGTTGCTAATAGTTCTTGTTCTTCTGATAGAAGTGACTCAATGTAGAAAGTGATGTGTGGCGTTGCTTTTCTTCCTAGATTGACAGGATTGCACCGTTCTGCTAAGATTGTCAATTTCTCTTGATGAAGTGCAATAGGGGGAGATTGAATCCTTCATCCTCTGACATCTCAAAGAGGTTTTCACCATTGGATGCATCCTTTATTTGTACTATTCTATGGTTAGAGAGTACCACGGTGTGGTTTTCACTCTATGACCTTGAGATTATTCTCATTCCTTTGCTTTTACGACCAAAGGAATGAATTGTCTCCCCATAGTATGCTTGTGTGTTCAGTGTGATGTCGAATTCAGATTTGCGATCTCTGTATGGAAATGTATCCCTTAGTCCCATGAACTCTAAGAGTGCCTCATCATTTTCAAATGAGTCCAGAACTAGTGGTTCTCATTGGTCATAGTCGATGAGTTGAGGGTATACTAAGTTGATTTTGTGGGTTTGTCAGTTTGACTCAGCGGGTGAGGCACTAATCATAAGTAAGACAGAATTATCAAAAAGAATAGGAAGTCCTATTATGGTATCCTCTTCATCACTACCGGTGCAAACATCAGTTACATCAAAAGTGAAATTATCTAGGGGGAGACCTGTGGATATGGGTAGTTGAAGGGTGATTGCCAATACTTGAGAAGGGGATTTGACTTCTCTACTAGGAGTACCTCTACCACATATGGTTATACTCATAGGGGTACATTTGAGGCCAAGGTTTCTCATTCTTCTTTCTACAACAATGGGTCAGTCATCCATCGTTGTTTCTTCCAAGGCTTTCATTCCTATTATAGCCCATACCAAGCATAATTTGCAACCCTCTACTTGTTTTGTCCATGGGTAGAGTGGGGGTGGGTCTTTCACCATGGTATAGTGTGCTTGAAATGTCTCCCTCATCCATAATTTCCTGACTTAGATCCCCCTTATAGTGAACTCTAGAAGGATCTGTCTAATAGTGTGGACAGGTGTTTCAGCTGGCTGAGGCTACCCATGCAACCTAGGAGATTGTGGTAACTCTCCTACAACAAACACATTCTTCTTCATTATGTAGACTTTGCACCCATTGTCTTGGATCATGATCTTGATTTTGGATATATCAGGGACGGAGGGTGTCTTTGTTGTAGACTACAAGTGGAGGCAAGGTTAGATGGGTCTATGTATGAAGTGGATGGACCTTCATCATATTATGGTATTTGGGGGATTTTATAAAACTTGGCTTGCAAGTTTTTGCAATAGGAAAATGTTTTCGGATCACCATGTATTGTGACCTCCTCGTTCTAGTATAGGAATTTGACACATTGATGGAATGTTGAGGTGGACTCCTTCATTTTATGGATCCATGGACATCCTAGGAGGATGTTATGGTAGTTCGAGATCAAGTGCTTGACAAGTGGTTTCCATGGTTTTTGGTCCCACTTGGATTGGGATTCTGATAGTGCCTTGAGATACTCTTTCTTGATCATAATATGCTCTTATTGTGATGCCTTTGTTCTTGTCAATGGAATCCTCAAAGAATCCCAAGTTCTTTATGAGTTTCAATGAATAGATGTTGAGGCCTGCGCCTCCATCCACAAGGACCCTTTTGACCTTTTTTTTGTGAATCAACACTAGAAGGTGAAGTGCATGATTGTGAGATGGCTAGGTAGGGAAATCTTGATCAGAGAATGTGAGGAGATTTGTGGTAATGATGTTACCAACCATAGCTTGGTATTGTTCTGTATCAAGGGTGTTGGAGATGGTGGATGCATCTAATGCTTCATCAAGGATTTTCCTATGGGCAGCAAAGATTTTCAATAATTCCATGATGGAGATTTGGGCGGGGGTTCTCTTTAGCAGTTCGATGATGCTATAAGCATAGGGGATGAATTTTGTATTTTAAATGGGGGTCTTAGATGGCTGTGATTCCCCTAAAATAGTGCCATTTCCATTGCGTGATAATGCTAATAATAGTGACCATTTCGTCTGCACATGCGACAATGTCTTCATATACAAGGTTTGCACTAGCATACATTTGCTTCCCTTTGTTATTCCCTTGGTTATTTCATTGATTACTTCCCTGATTATGATTCTGGATTGAATTCGTGTATATCTTCAAATCTTAATTACCGGTTGGTTGCTCAACATTTATGATCTTGTCCTCAATGAGATCTTAGATAATGTTCTTCAACTTTGTACATTTGGCGGTTGTGTGTCCCTTGAGTTTATTATAATCACAGAGGATATTTTCATTGTACCAAGGTGGCTTCACCTGGGGTTCGTTGTAATTATCATGGGTGGGGACCTTGATGATGTTCTCATTGACAAAATTTTTCATGATGGACTTGATTGACTCCCCAAGGCCTGTGAATTTTCATTTGGGGGGAAAAAAAAATTGCGGAGGTGGTCCTCCTTGATTATTGATATTGCTGATTTTATTTTGGGGTGGTTGTTGGTTTACCACATTTGTTTTTTTGTTATTCCAATTTTTTTTTGTGGTTGGTGATGATGCATTTTATTATTCTACTTGGGAGCATTGATAACCACCTTGGCATCCACTACGCCATCGTTGGTGACATTTTGATTCTTTGCCCATGTGCGAGATTTATCGTTGTAACTAGTGGATGGGCAATTGTCCTAATGTTCAGAATAAGTTGGCATTCCCCCTTATGTAACAAGAGCTTGCTCAATATTGAGCACCTTGGGGATCAGTTGATCGTACATAGTGATGCATTGCATCTTCAGATAGAATGCCAAAGTTTTGTCTATTCTGGAAATGATGGTACAGACTTGTTGCTCTTCTGATATGTCCCACTTTCCTCAATTGGCCTTGGATCACCATCGTTGGAGAAAGGTGGTGAATGATTCCCCCTTACTCTGTTTAAGTGTTGAGATTTTTTCCAAGCTAACATCCCCATAAATGTTGAATGCATAATTCTGTAGGAAAGCATCTTTGATCTCCTGAAATGTTTTGATTCCCATAGGCAGATGAGAAAAACATTCCATAGTGTCACCAGCTAAGCTTCGAGGGAATAGCCACATTATATACATGTCATTATAGGCGACTTCCATGCAATGTACTTGAAACTCCCTAATGTGATCTTCAGGGTTTCCCATCCCGCGATATTTATCAAATTTGGAGATTTCAAATCCCTTTGGGAATGGTACAATTGCCAAGCTTCTACCAAACAGATAAGGGCACAAGTTTCTCGGTGTCCTAACTGTCTTCCCTGATTGAAGATTTAACACTTTCTACGAGAGCAATTTGATCTATGCCATCACATCACCTTGCGGATTGGGAGGTGGAGTGAATATGTTCTAGGGTGTGGGATTGATGGGTGGGACGTTGGTGTGATTTTGTTGCAAGCTTTGTAGACCAAGTGATGCCTGCACTTGTTTTTGAGCCACCAACGCCTATTGTTGGTCATGTTGTTGTTGCTGCAGCAACAACGCTTGTTGTTGATTGTGTTGTTATTGCACCAACAATGCTTTTTGTTGGTCATATTGTTGTTGTGCTAACAATGCTTGTTTTTGGTCGTATTGTTGTTGTAATTGATATTATTGGAAGGCTTGTTGATACACTTCTTGTTGTGCTTGGTACTGTGCTTGCACTTGCACTTGTTGAGCTTAGAATTGGCCTCGTGCTTGGGTGTGTGCTTGTTGGATTTCCTGTACAATCTGAATGGCATGTGCGGCTTGCGTAGCTTCTGCAAATTGAGCGGCTTGAACGGCCTGCATAGCTTGGGTAGCTTGTTCGGCTTGTTCTTGTTGTAACAAGGCTTGGGCTTTTGTAGCCTGTTGTGCCTATTCTATAGCTATTTGTACTTGCACTTGTTGAGTGACTAGTTGTGCGGCCTACTGATTTTGGAGTTTTTTTTATTGGGCAACTTATCGAGCAGCTTGCAACGTCATGGTGAATGAATTCATCGCATGTCAACATTTTAGAAAGGCTTGTATAATAGCAATTCTAACCAAAAAAATATTTCAAAGTTATCACTTTTCTCAGGGGGGTGCTCTTGAATAGCGGGTAAACAATGATGACAATAGGCCATAGGTAGGGATGCCAGGTTGCAGCTTTGCAATTTTTTTGATATGTATATAGTTGTGCAGATTGGATAAGGGATATTGTCTCCATTTCAATAGGTCTTTGCATGTAACAATGAATATAGCCACTTGCAAAATCATCACCACAAGAGTATGTGCAGGATCATCATGGAAAAAATAGGCCCTTAAGTGGCAAGGAAAATTCAGAAAAATCAGAGTTAGGCAACTTCACATAAAAATTTGAATAAGTTATCCATATTATTTCAAAAATATGTAAAAATAGAATATGTGGAAAATTGAATGTAGTTTCTAAACTACTAGGTTAATTTTAGTAAAAAATATTCTATTTGGTGAAAAATTGAAATTTCAATGCAGTAGTACTTAAATTTCAGGGAAAAATAAGAAGTAGGTGTCTGTCTGACCACCCTAACCATAATAAAATGATAATATTTTCTTACAAGATTTTAGATATCAGTAGAAGACTCATGTCCAGATGTAATGCATATTTTTTGTAATTTTTTTTCAAGTAAATAATTAATTATAATTTTTTATTACAGCTTTTAAAAAATATAAAAACTCGTATGTCTGACCACTTTAACTTGGTCAAAACTTCATGAATTTTTTTTTTTTTTAATCCTATAGTATTCCAAGCATAGAATGTGATGCATGTTTTGGATTCAAAAATTGTGATACCGTTTGAAAGTTATAGATGTTTTTCTATCAAGCTATCAATCAGGACTTTAGTCGTAATTCTAATAGAAAATGAATAATAATAATTTATTAGATTCAAAATAAAGTATAATTTATATTGGTAGAAATCTTAGAAGCTCCTTTACAAACCCTTTTCGTTTCATCAATTTTGGCTAAAATAAAAGTCGTCAGCCACATGGGCGAAGTCTAGAAAAGCAAGGTAAGTTGTCAAACATGTTTTTCGTGTTGAATTCTTAGGATTGGTAGGAATGAACCAAATTCCAAAGCAAGTTTGAGCCTAATCCCTAGGCATTAAATTTTGTGTCATCAAATCTGATATCCGATTTGAATCCGATATTTGATATGTTTTAGATATGAGTTTTAAAAAATTTATGCAATTTTTAATATATGATTTCAAAAATGCAATAAAGTTTATAATTTAATATATATAATATACAATATAGTTTATAATGTAATATATAATATACAATTTATGATAATCTCTTACAAAATTATGTATAATATTTAAATATATATATATTAGTAATATATATAAAATATGAAATATTATCTCTTTCCCTCTCTCTCTCTCTCTCTCATCCCTAAACCATCTCTCTCTCTCACTCTCCCTCTTCCTTTCCCCCTCTCCCACTCTCCCTTTCTCCCTCTCACTCTCATACTCTCCCTCTCTCCCTCTCTCTCTCCCTCCAACTCTCCCTCCCTCTCTCTGTCCCTCCGACTCTCCCTCTATCCCTCTCCCTCTCTCCCTCTCTCAATATCCCACTCTCCCTCAACCCTAAACCCTCTCTCTCTCTCTCTCTCTCTCTCTTTCTCTCTCTCAACCCTAAACCATCCTCTCTCTCCTCTCTCCTCTCTCTCTCTCTATCCCTCTCTCCCTCCCCTCTCTCCCTCTCTCCCTCCCACTCTCCCTCTCCTTCTCTCACTCTCCCACTCTCCTCTCTCACTCTCCCTCTCTCTCTCTCTCTCTCAACCCTAAACCATCTCTCTCCCTCTCTCCTCTCCCCCTCTCCTTCTCCCTTTCTCCCTCTCACTCTCACACTCTCCCTCTCTCTCTCTCTCTCTCTCTCCCTCCAGCTCTCCCTCCCTCTTTGTCTCCCTCCCACTCTCCCTCTATCCCTCTCCCTCTCTCCCTCTCCCTCATTTCAAAGCTCAGATGCAAGCACATGGACCATTTGGACACGAAAATTGGCTTGTTTTTGTCAAAGTTGTATTCAGTGCGAGTGGGATCAATGTGAGTCAAGTAAGTGGGTGGATACATGGGTTCCATAGTATCTAACTCCTTTATGTAAAACTATATCCATGACAAATTACACAATGAAAATTTCACTTGATTACGATCGAATTTCAAGTCTACTACAACCAGGACATGTTTTTGTAGTTGTTGCACAGCAGGGGAATGGAGAGAGATCAAAATATTGGTTGGCTTAATATGTGTGGGTAAAGCACAAGGTAACAAAATCGATGAAATATGATTATGGGTTTTTGTATCCTACAGGTTCAGTTGTGGTTGCAGGAACTTGGTTGCGAACATCCATCATTAGAAATAATGCCATACCTACATTTGAAGACTACAAGAAACAAAAAACCATTCTCATGTATTCACATCTTGTTATAGCAAAAAATCTTAAGTTGTTGAAGCATCATGCCAAACCAAAGACAAAACAACTATGGACACTTAGTAATGTTGATCATGAAGCAATATTGGATACTCTTAAGCAAATAGATGACCCTTCAGGCACGCTTGAATAGCATATTCAATAATGGAAGGTACAATGCTTAGGTTCATTATGCTTAAGTTCATTAGTGTTCTTTATTTAATACTGATATTTTTATACTATTGCAATGTAGGTGTCTTTAATAGTGATATTTTTTTTGGGATATTTTGGGAACGATTGATCATGGACTTGCTGCAACAATAGCCAGCTTTGATCCTTTCAGAGAGGTATGCAACAGATTATAATAACATAGATTGGTTATTCAAAGCATATTTTATAGTTTGCATTACCATCTCATCATCAAGCAGGTCATTTAGAATAATATAGATTGGTTATTCTAAGCATCTTTTATAGTTTGCATTACCATTTCATCATCGGTTAGGTTGTTTAGATTAATATGGATTTGTTACTCTAAGCATATTTTTTGTTGTGACAATATAGATTTATCATTTGATAAATTTTGCAATATTCTTGGCATGATTGATCATCGATCTACTACAACAATAGGCAGCTATGATCCTTTTAGAGAGGTATGCGACATATTACAATAATATAGATTGGTTATTTTAAGCATCTTTTCTATTGTATGTAGTTTAACTGCTACCTTGATGGTTTTTATAGGTTCTTGTCACTCCAGAACGTCAACATACTACTCTTGTGGAAGACTATGCCTTGAATGCCTCCAATAGGAAAATTTTGTAAAATTTGAATTTTGAAATGTGAAACAATGTAACAAGGTTGTAACTGTGTATAGGCATAATCTATATCTAGTGATTTTTTTGTAATACGGGTAAAATGTCTAGCATTGTATAAAGGGTATGTTTAAAATGTAAAGAGATTTTTATACTTAATCGAGCTACAACCGAAGGTTTCCTTCCTGGTTATTTCCTGTTGGTATGCTCATTTGAACCAAGTTTTGTAATATCTCCTATTTATATATAGTAAATTACAGTGGCTTGCCACTTTTTCGAAAAACAAAAATATAAAAAGTTCATGTGAATTCCATTTCCCATGTAATTGATTCTTTGATATAGAAAAGTGGAAACAAGGTATTTGGGTGTGCATGATGTTCAAGTTGATTGGGTAAAAGTTTTCTGATGCAAGATATAGGTGGCTTTAAACAACACAATTAGCACTTTGGTCTGTTAAGAGAAATCATCGATCTAATGTAGCTCGGAGTGATTCGGCATATTTGGGTGAAAAAGAGGACCATACCTAGCATAAACATACCCATCCGGATGTGTTGAAATAGTCTATTTGGTTGTACGAGTTCGAAAATGAAAGTTGCACCACTTTGCAACTTTACATTGCTTGCATCTGGAAACTTTTCCCTCAATTGAAAACTCATCACCACGGAAAAACGCCTCCGAGATAGAAAAAAATGAGAGAGGTTATTGTAGATGGTCCCAACACAATCCCATATGCTTAGACAAAGATTCTGTAAGCATCGAGTATTTTGAGTAATAGTCCGTCAAATATTGCTGCCTTTTAGCACTTTGGACTCTTAAGGGAAATCGTCAATTTAGTGTAGATCAGAGTGATTCTGCTTATTTGGGTGCAAAAGATGACCATCCCTAGCATAAACATACCCATCTAGAAGTTTTGGAATAGTCTATTTGGTCGTATGAGTTTGAGAATGAAAGTTGAAACACTTTGCAACTTTACACTGCTTGCATTTGGCAAATTTTCCCTCAACTGAAAACTCATCACCACGGGAAAACGCCTCTGAGATAGAAAAAACTGAGAGAGGTTATTGTAGATGGTCCCAACACAATCCCATATCCTTAAATGAAGAGTCTATAAGCATCACGATTTTGGAGTAATAGTCCGTCAAATATTGCTACATTTTAGAACTTTGGACTCTTAAGGAAAATCGTCTGTCCAATATAGCTTAGAGTGATTTGGCATATTTAGGTGCAAAAGAGGACCATCCCTAGCATAAACGTACCCATCTAGATGTGTTGGAATAGTTCATTTGGTCGTACGATCTCTAGAATGAAATTCGCACCACTTTGCAACTTTACACTGCTTGCATCTGGCAACTTTTCCCTGAACTGAAAACTCATCACCACGGGAAAATGCCTCTGAGATAGAAAAAATTGAGAGATATTATTGTAGATGGTCCCAACACCATCTCATATCCTCAGACGAAGATTCTTTAAGCATCATGATTTTGGAGTAACAATCCATCAAAGATTTTTTCCTTTTAGCACTTTGGATTGTTAAGGGAAATCACCGGTTTAATGTAGCTCTGAGTGATTCTGCGTATTTGGGTGAAAAAGAGGACCATCCCTAGCATAAACGTACCCATCCAGATGTTTTAGAGCAATCTATTTGGTCGTACGAGTTCAAGAATGAAAGTTGCACCACTTTGCAACTTTATACTGCTTGCATTTGGCAACTTTTCCCTCAACTAAAAACTCATCACCATAGGAAAACTCCTCTGAGATAGAAAAAACTAAGAGATTTTATTGTAGATGGTCCAAAAATGATCCAATAGCCTTATATGGAGAGTCTATAAGCATCATAGTTTTAGAGTAACAGTACGTCAAAGACTGCTACCTATTAGCACTTTGGACTGTTAAGGGAAATCGTCGGTCCAATGTAGCTCGGAGTGATTTGGCGTATTTGGGTGCAAAAGAGGACCATACCTAGCGTAAACGTACCCATCTGGATATGTTGTAATATTCTTTTGTTCGTATGAGTTTGATAATGAAATTTGCACCACTTTGCAACTTTACACTACTTGTATTTGGCAACTTTTCCCTGAACTGAAAACTCATCACCACTGGAAAACGCTTCCAAGATAGAAAAAACTAAGAGAGGTTATTGTATATGGTCCCAACATGATCCCATAGCCTTAGGTGGAGAGTCTTTAAGCATCATGGTTTTGGAGTAATATTTTTTCAAAGATTGCTACCTTTTAGCACTTTGGACTGTTAAGGTAAATCGTTGGTCCAATGTAGTTCAGAGTGATTTGGCATATTTCGGTGCAAAAGAGAACCATACCTAACTTAAAATTACCCATCCAAATGTGTTGGAATATTCTACTTGGTCGTACAAGTTTGAGAATGAAAGCTGCACCACTTTGCAAGTATACACTGCTTGCATCTGGCAACTTTTCCCTCAACTAAAAACACCTCTGAGATAGAATTTATTGTAGATGGTACCAAGAGAATTTATTGTAGATGGTCCCAACACAATCCCATAGCCTTAGACGAAGAGTCTATAAGCATCATAGTTTTGGAGTAATAGTCCGTCAAAGATTGTTTCCTTATAGCACTTTGGACTCTTAAGGGAAATCATCAGTCCAATGTAGCTCGAAGTGATTCGGCATATTTGGGTACCATATTCTTTAGATTTAGTAGGCTCCCTCTGAATCTTCAAGCACTTTCATCAACCTCCTGACCTCATCATCTAAGATTTTCTTGCAACGCTTGCCTTAGAGAAATGGTTACCGGTGCACACCTATGTAGATATTTAGGGTTGTCCTCTTTAGATCACTCTATTCTAAATATGTTTGTGGAGATACCAATGTTAAATCCAAGTTGACTGACTTTGAGAAAATCTGATCTCAACTATCGAAGAGCTACTTCAATAATTTACCATTTGGCCTTGCAACACTACAACCGTTACTTATTCCCAACAAGTCATAAAACTCCCTCTTAAGGTTAATTCTTCCTCTTCGAAGAGATGTCTTCAACCATTCACTCAGACCCATAGTTGCAAGCAGTGTCTCCATTCTTCAACCTATAGGATGCATCAAGCTCTTCTTGAAATCAATCTTTACACATTAGCATGATACAACTTGCAATGAATAATTCTTAATTCTAAAGAATCTTATCCCAATGATCAGTATTTACTGTTCACACATAATCCAGGTAAATAATGTCAAATTTGCACAGCTCAACAAGCTGAATTTTAGCCTATAAGGGTAATTACAATCAAAATAAAGAATACTTATCTCTTAAATATTTTGAAGGGTGGAAGTACGAAATACTTCTCTTGCGCTCGGATCAGTACATGACCTTCATGGCTTGAACATAGGCCCATGACTAGAGTATAAATTCACTAGAATCATTTTGGGGAGAGATCTCAATCACATCCACAAATGAAGCATGTTGATTAGGCCTGGTAGGGAAAACCTTCGCATAGTGACCAAACTTTTCACATCTAAGGCATTGAACATGAGAGAGGTCCCACTTTTTCTTGAATGCAGGAGCACCATCTAACCCTTTATCTCCATTCCTCTTGAAGCATATTTTATTTCCTCCTTTTCCTTCCTTCTTCGAGGATTGAGCGGAAAGAACATGAATTTCTTCATTTGTAGGGCTTTGTCCAATACCTCTCGCAGCCAAACTTGACTCCTCTTGAATACAGTCATCCCTCAACCAATCAAACTTGGGAAGTTTCGATCTCGTGTTGATTCCTTGAATGTAAGACTCCCAAGATGAAGGAAGACCATTAAGAGCCAACATGGTGAAATCTTTTTCATCAACAATATGACCAAGGTTAGAGATTTGATCTCTCAATTTGGAAATCTTCATGAAGTAGGTGATGACAAATTCTCCTTCCACCATCTTAACATGATGAATTCATTGCTTCAAAGCTAGAGCAAGACTTGTTTTGTTGATCTCATACATCTCCTCCAAATTCTTAATAATTTCTCTTATTGTCTTCAACTTAGAGATGATAGGAAAAATATGGTCCTTCACGGAATCAACTAACATCTTCTTCGCCATGATATCTTTCTTCCTCCATTGAACTTTCTCTTCCTCATCCATAGGTTTAGAAACTTTTCTCTCCACACTCAACCAATTCATTTTCCTCCAAAGTGAGCATAATTTTGAATCTCCATGAACTGAAGTTTCATGCTCCTTTGAGTCTATCCTCAATTTTAAGACCATTCACCATCTTGACTAAGATAGAGATAGACAAGATAAAAGGGAATAGAGGTATCACTTCAATAAAAACTTTGATCACGATCTTTTTTAAACCCACTTTGATACCATGTTAGTGTTTTAATGATCAGATAATACAACTGAAAGCACTCAAAAAATGCAACACATAAGACAATAAACATAGCAAGATACCCTGGGAAAACCCTCTTCTTGAGGGAGAAAAACCTAGCAAATATGTCTCTTATATAATGAAGGAATAAGAGTAGAAATCTACTTACAACTTAGGCCCAGCTCATGGTTGAATTTGATACAATGAATAATAGCACCTCTCCTAGATTCAAAGATACAGTTGAATATGCTTCTCCTTGAAATCGGCCTGCAGCTACAAGATGAAGCGTTGTTGCTCAAGTGTGAACTTATGCTTGGAATGCGAATTATGTTGAATGAACATGATTGAGGAAATGAACAAACATCACCTTGTATTTATACAAAATAAGGTGACTCTTCAAGGAGGTCGGCCTCTCTTGAAAATAATAAATTACAAAATAATATCAAGGAAGGTCGGCCTCATCCATTTAAACCAAATGAGTATAAATTAAATAGCCATAGCTTATCATTTAATTTATTACAACTTAATGTGATCACTGGAAGAAGCATCCTGATGCTGCTAATAACATCAACAATAGGAACACATTTTTAGGGGTGATAAAGGTATTAGAGTGGTCTGAGAAGGCTGCCTTGTTAAGAAACACGGATTTTTGTGCCTTTTGAGTAAAGCTAGAGAGTGAGTTTTTGAGAAGTTGAATGAAAATAGGTTGGAACTTGCTGGAAACTATTGGAATAGGTGTATTTAATGGTTTTTAAGAGGTCTGAGTGATTTAGAGTAACCCAAGAAGAGTAAAAGTGTGAAACCCTAGTTGGAAGGGGCAAAAATAGGGGAAAATTGGTGATTTTACAAAGAAAGTGTAAGCCAAATTATGGGGCAGCATAATAAAATGATGTTTTAAGTTTAAGAAAATAAAATTAAGAGGGAATGAAGTGGTTTTAGGGTTGAGTGAGGTCAGACCATACAAGTTCCAATAAGCCCTACCAACAAACCAGTGAACTGTTTGATAAAAAGCTTTGGTAGACATGTATGAAAAATGTGGTAGCATAGACAAGGTAGTGTACTATTTGAAAAAAAGATTTAAATAAATGTGGTCTCATAGAATTCCATGACAAGCAAATGCAATTGACAACTTCTCATAGTTTTTAGTTATGCAATGTGAAGTAATTGCATAATTGCTTAGGTTGAATTTGTAAAAACTATATTGTAATTGAATATTTTTCATCTATGAACATCTAGTTGTTAGTTATGCAATGTGAAGTAATGATTTGAGTTTGAAATATGTGTAATACAATGTAATTAGTGATATAAATATAAACTACATAATATAACCATTCTTTTTTATGCTATTGTACATTGATATTTAACCATTGCTCAAGATAAATTTTTCAAAGAGTTTAATCATGCACATGAGGAACAAATTAAATTTTGATTGTCAACTTCTATATATCAAATTATCCAATAATCAAGTGTATGTCCATATACAAAAATGGCATCAACGCCAACTCAAACAAAGTTTTACAAAATGTGGCATATACCATCTCAATATGTATTCAAAATTTACATGCCAAAATATCTATCTCATCCTAAACTACTGGTGGATCATCAAAATGGAGCCTCTTTGAAGCACTCGTTGGCTCTGAAGGTAGCTACACAAGAAAAATTCAAACCACAATTGAGATTAGTTATACTATATAATTTAAAATCTAATAATTAACATCAAAATCAATATACATTGAATTTTAATTAAACTCTAAAATTGAAATCTTGATTACCTAAAATATACGTCTCTTCAAAGGGTCACGAGTCACAAAATATACCAAATCAAATTTTGAAATGCCAATCTATATAGGTGAATAAAAACATAAAATTGATCCAAGTTAGCATACGATTATTGGTAATAGGAACATATTTACCAAACATAAAATTAAAGAAACACATACCTCTGTAGGTTGATCTTTTTCCTTATCTCGTTTAGGTGTTTCGACACCTCCTCCTTGAGATGTTTCAACACCTAATCCTTGAGGTATTCCAATACCTACTCCTTTAGGAAGTGTGTCACTTGTCAACAAGTATAGTTCATAATTGCTTGTACATAAAAATGAAAAGTACATATGAAACTACCAATCTATGTTGATGTATGTATAATCAACATAAGATATTAAAAATCTTAATTCAATCCAATTTGAGTTCAATTACCTTCCCCTTATCTAAATTTGCACTTCCATAGTCTAGACGAGGCTGCACCTCACTCGCACTAGGTATTTCCTACAAGAGGAAAATAAGATAAACATGTAAGTTATTATATAATTTCATTAATGACAATTCAAATGAAAAGGAAGTATATAATAAAAAATGTAAACGAGTGAGTGCAAAAATATATACTGTGTGTGTGTCCAAGCCAAATGAAATGGCCCTAAGGGTGCTATTAGTCACCCATATGAGCTCCTCCTCAAACATCAACTGTTAAATAGACCATGTAAATAAATATTAGTACTTGATACTATCTCTTACTAATATTCATTTAAAAACAAATGCAAGTTATGAATTTACAACTTAAATCTTACCTGTGTCACTATTCCAACATCCCCCTCTCTAGTAGGAGAGGACTCTATAGGGTGCACTCCACTCCCCTGTGACTGATCCATAATGTCCACATCATGGAGGTCATAATCAGAAGTGTCCAAGGGATGCTCAGCGGGTTGTACAAGAGGACCCAAGCATATTTGGTGGCACATAGTGCAAGCATGTGGTACACAAATATGTGGACCTGAGGAGGATGATGCAACAACACTCAATCCTTCGCCAACATCACCAAAATGTGGTTGAGCTATTGTAGAAGCATGCGAAACAAAATTACCACTCAAAGAGTGAATAGCCTGAATATTCTATGTGGCTGCATCCTAGATAATCTTTGGATGATATATTGGAGGTGGCAAAGGAAGGGGAGGAAGGGGAGGAAGGGGAACATTTGGGTGTGGAACTACTCTAACTACCCCTGGTCTATCTTGGGGCATACCTCCACCGATGCCCTAGAAGGTTTTAATGTCAAAGTAATTGACATGATGGCCTAACACAAACTCGGCATATAATTTTTTAATAAAGTAAAATGGTATTCAGAATTGTTGTTCGATGGTTTATCAAAAACCATACACTGACGATCCCAAAAGTTAGCTACAATGTCCCTATGTGTGCACCATTTTGTAGAAAGGTTTTTTTTATTAACATTCACTGGGAAACAGGTGTGGGGGTTAGTGAATAAAGAGGCTATTTGGGCTTTGGTTATTTGGAGATCTTTCACATCATCGTAAGATAATCCACATGCATAATATTCCCTTGTGTCTTCTCTCCACGAATGAAAGGCATTATGTTGGGTAGAGAGGGTTTCTATATTTTTAATTATTTCCTTCAATATGTTATTCATATCTCTCAATCGATGGTTTGTCTTATAAACATCACAAATGCCCATCAATTGCCCCAATTTTACACCAATTAAGTCTTCAATTGGTGGTTGTGGAGGTGGTGGAGCATTTGGCATTTGTGCATTTTCATTCTCAACCATAATACCTAATTAAATTTAAAAACTAATTAATCTAATTGAAATTACACAATATAAATGAAATTATTGTAAAAAAATCCTAGTTTTTAACAAAAATCCAAAAAAACCTTACTTTTTCACAAAAATCCATAACAAGCTCTAATTTTTTATAAAAATACATCAACAACACTATTTTTTAATCAAAATCCATTTAAAAACATTAATTTTTAATAAAAATTCATTGTAAACTCTATTTTTTAATAAAAATCAATAGAAAACCCTACTTTTGAAAAAAATTCATAAGAACTACTTAAAATTATAAGAATCTACTTGAAAAATCGATTACAACATTAAAAAAACTAAATACTTACCTTTGAAATTGGATATTTGATAGAAGCGGATATCGGATTTTCACTTTTCCTTGTGCGCCCGTGTGCAAACTGTGAGAAATGAATTTTTAATAGTCAGTTGTTTATTTATAATGTTTGCACAAATCGGATATCTAATTTGTAGAAACTAGGTTTGGGCTTTGCTTCGGCTAAATGAACTGACACCCGAACCTAGAAAAGTCAACTCGGCATTTCCACATTTTTGAGTCGATCCAAAACGTGATTTTTTTCCCATTGCCAGTTTTTGGCCCATCATGATCCTACACATACCCACAATCAACTATTTTCAAATGGTGGAATGTTTTCCTATTAATGTTCAAAGATAGGAAATGTCGACTTGACATGACAAGGGGCAACTTTTGGAGCATATGGCATATTTCTTATGCACCAATGTCACGATCTACAACCAAGTTCATTATAAATTTTTGATAGGAAAGCAATGCTTTATTTGTAGAGGAATTTGTATTGGGAAGCCTTTGCAAGATATCAACATAGCTTTCAAAAAAAATTCAGACTTCGATGTGTATTTTTGAAATATAGTTGAGGACAATTTGTCTAGACAAGACTGGTTGACAATCAACATTTTCTCACCAAATTGCAAACATCTCAGGATTGTGGATATTGACACGCTCATCATTTTTTGCTGGCTTATAGGATTTGTTCAATTCACTATCAATTACCAATGTTGATGATGGTTGTGTATTCCATGGAGATTTGTAGCAACATTGTAGTTGGTGGCCTTTTTTCCTAAGCAAGTGTATTGAGTACACTTTGTACGCCTCTACACCATATTCAAGAGTTGTTCATATTCCACCATTGGGTCCATGCAATATATTTGTGTAGTATTAAGCAAGCATGGTTCCCCCAAAGATGAGTGGTGGACACTTGAAATTATTTGATCTGAGGTTTGAGGATTCCACGCAAAAACATAGCGATCAAATAAGTTTTTTTCCTATTGAAGATGATGTAGGTTGGACCAATCAAGTATGTCCATATTTGGGGCACCTGGAAGCTACAAGAAACCATGCACATGTCTTGATCCATGATGCTACCACTCATACCTATACCAATAGTCCTTCATCTATAAAAGCTTTTCAATAACCTTTTCACAGAAAATGGTGAACCACAAGTGCATGTATAGGGTTGTTATGTGCGGGTTTTGCGCCACATGGTCAGTGAAGCATCTTTGAGAGTATGGCATATGTGGTTGGGCATGAGGATCAATCACCTTATACAAATCAGGCCACTTTGTTTCTTCAGCGCTCAAAGTGAAGAAGAGAGTCAGTGTACCAAGTTAGTGGATCATTGTCGACAAGCTCTTGACGACACTTACCCCAATATGAGTGTGTTCCTCATAAAGATGCACCAAAGTGTACAAGTCAATTTTATATCTAGATGTCACATGCATCTCGAAGCAATTGTCGCAAAGTAACAACAGACTTTGGGATCCTTTCCTCCAAGTTTGTTTTCATAAAAACTGAAGTTGATTGTTGGCTTCGATGTCTCATTATCAAATTATAAAGGTAATATCTAAATTTGACATGCCTCCCAGGTCTATTATCATAGTATCTCATCAAGTGCAATACATATTCATGTATGTGAATTTGTACGCTTCTTGATTGTAGGGGAATTGGTGTGCCAGTGGGGAACAAGATTGGAAAAGCGATGCTTAATAGCCCTTTTGTATTAATAGTCGTTTTGTATTATATTCATTGATAGGGCTAGAACTTATCTCAGGCCAAGGAAAATTATTTTCACTACTGTCTTTAATTTTTAAGGCATATCTAATTTCTTGCAATTCTTAAGGAGGGTTGGGCATCAATGGAATAAATGACGATGAGGCCTCAAGCTCAGCTTCCTCATCAACAACACATTCTCGAGTTCCCATTAAGTCAGATGTGTTATGTACCAGTTCTTTCATTGTGTGCATAAGATTAGAGATGTCAGTAATTATAGCAAGCAAAAAAATTAAAGCATCACAATCTATTGCGACATCATTGTAGTATGGGTCATTTTCAATTTCATATATTAATGCAACCATCACATTATGTTTGTCAATGTAGCAATCATAGTTTGTCCCTTGAACACCAATTCTATGCACAATCACCACTTCAAGATCATCTAGATGATGAGGTAACAAAGTTGCAATGGTCATGATGTCTTGAGGGAAGCTTATAGTATGACCACTATATTTTTATTGGCCTCCTATAGCATGGATTACTTGTAAAACTGGAGCATCTCTAGCTATAAGCAATTCTTCAACCTGAGTAAGCTTTGCAAGGACATCAGGTTGTGGGCCTAGGTCCATCTTTTTCACCAAACTGAATCTATGTATACCCTTTTCGGAAGAACAATGTAGGAAAATGATACATGCACTGGATGTTTGAACTTTCATGGTATAGATTTCCTTGCAAACACTACATATTTTCAATTCAGACAAAGCATCAATCCATCGACAAAATGATTGCATTGCAGTGTGGAAAGAATCACCAAACATGTTGCTTAAGTGGGAGCTGGGTGACGATGTGGATGGCAAGGGATGCTCAAGAATAATTTGTTGAGGTGTATTGCCACCTATTAAGGAGAAGTCATTATTGTGATGGATGTGTGGAAGTTGGATAGCAATGGGGGTTGCAATGCTAAAGTAGGGGGTAGGCCCTACCAACGGAGCTAACTATAATTGTGGTGTGCTTGTTTTCACCTATGGGCCCAAGGCAAGGCGATCTACAATGCCTCTTTGTTGCAAGTATTTGGCTCGATGACCTATGCAAATCCAATCTTTATTGTTAGGATAATAAAGTTGGTTCCTTTGGCATTTTTTTGCCTTTTTACTGTCCACACTTGGTACAGAGTTGGAACTTGAACAAGGTTGAGGACCCTACAATCATAATATGAGGAAAATCATGAAATGCTTGCAAACACCAACTTAAAGGGAATTGGAATAAGTACATAGGTGAAGCTAATTCAATATGGGATGAAACAATCAAAGGTAGATAGCAAGACTCAACAATTCCATATAGAAAATAATACATATACCTATATTAGAATGAAGATGAAAAAGTTCTTGCAAACTCCAAATTAAAGAAAAACAAAGCAACCAAACAATAGATAGGTAATATAAAGTGGAAAAGAAGAAAGGAACGCTTTCTCTCCACCATACCATATTGGGTCATGGAACCCCATTGGGTCTCACCAAACCCCCAAGAAAGAACATACATTGTGCACTAGTATGGTCAATGGTGAAACCAATGTTGCTTTTTATACCTAATGTAGAACCTTACTTTCTAATAGTTGTTTTTATTCCTAGAATGACTAATAGCCAAGATGTCACAATCAGCATCATGTATTGGATGCATATGTAGGGATTTGTTTCCTGAAAATATAAAACCATGGTTGAGGGGGGGAAAAAGTTGTAATATAAAAAAATAAAATGAACACAAATACTTTTCCCAATAGTGACCTACTGAAAATAAAAAAAAGCATACATGTACATTCAAATCTCTTTACAAATGTCTTTATGCATATGCAATGTAGTTTCGATGTAGAATCTAAGGAATGGAAGGTTTGTTGCACTATTTGAAGAAGAGTGCAATGTTGTTGCTAGCTATGGTTGTGTAACGTACCTTCCTTCATTTTGGCCCCCATCAAAAATACCTCACATTTGTGATTGCTCATGCATATATGCATATACATATATAGATACATATACATATAAATATACATATATTATGATTAGGACAAAAATGTGATTGCAAATACCAACTTAACAATGCAACTAAGTAGAAAAAAGAAAATATAAAATGAAAGACAACAAAACAATACGTGCTCTCCACCCAACCATATTGGGTCATGGAGCCACATGGGCTCTCACCAAACCCTTGAGCAAAAACAACACTATCCACCACTATGATCAATGGCAAAAGAAATTTTTCTTATCACAATCAATATACAACCTATTATTATAGTAAATTCTTAAGTTGAGGCTAAAAGGAATAATAGAGAAGCTCTCACAAGTGGTACTATACATCGGATGCATATGTAACACTTTTCTACTTGGAAATATGAAACCATGATATTATGATGATGACAAAAATGTGCTTGCAAACACCAACTCAAAGGCTGATAGCGCAGCTAAACAACAAAAAGAAAGTATAAAATAAAATTGAAGACAACAAAACAAGATGTGCTCTCCACCCTACCATATTAGGTCATGGAGTGGCATGGGCTCTTGCCAAACCCCTGAGTAAGAAAAAACATCATCTACGGCTATGATTAATGGAGAAACCAATGTTGCTTATCATAATCAATATAGAACCTATCATTGTAAGAGATCCGTTTCTGAGGCTAAAAGGAACAATAGACAAGCTATCGCAACTAACACTATACATTGGATGCATATGTAGGAATTTTCTACTTGGAAATATGAAACCGTGTGTGGGGAAAATAAGAACAAAAAATAAACCAAATGAGCACAAATTCCTTTCCCAATAGTGACCTATCAACAACAACAAAAGCATACATATATGCAAATGTATTTTCAAATTTCTCTATGCATATGCAATGTAGTTTCGATGGAGACTGTAAGGAATGGAAGGTGTGTTGCACTGTTTAAAGAAGAGTGCAACACTATTTCTAGCTAAGGTTGTGCAATGTACCTTCCTTCATTCTAGCCTCCATCGAAAAACCCTCACATTTGTGATTGCACATGCATATATAGATATACATATACATATAGATATACATATATTATGATGAGGACAAAAATGTGTTTGCAAATACCAACTTAAAGACTCACAACATAGCTAAACAAAAAAATGAAAAATATAAAATGAAAGACAACAAAATAATGCATGCTCTCCACTCCACCATATTCATTCATGGAGTAGCATGGGCTCTCACCAAACCCTCGAGCAAGAACAAAAATTGTCCACCACTATAATCAATGGGAAAAATGATGTTTCTTATCACAATCAATATACAACTTATTATTGTAGCAAATTCTTACGTTGGGGCTAAAAGGAATAATAGAGAAGATCTCGTAAGTGGCACTATACATTGGATGCATAAGTAACATTTTTCTACTTGGAGATATGAAACCCTGATATTATGATGACAACAAAAAGTGTTCTTGCAAACACCAACTTAAAGACTGACAATTTAGCTAAACACAAAAAAGAAAATATAAAATGAAAGACAACAAAACAAGACATGTTATCCACCCTACCATATTGGGTCATGGAGTGGCATGGGCTCTCACCAAACCCCCAATCAAGAACCGACATTGTCCACCACTATCATCAATGGAAAAACCAAATATTCTTATCACAATCAATATAGATCCTATCATTGTAAGAGATTCTTTTTTGAGGCTAAAAGGAACAATAGACAAGTTGTTGCAACTGTAACTATACATTGGATGCATATGTAGGATTTTTCTACTTCAAAATATGAAACCGTGTGGGGGAGGATAAAAACAAAAAATACATAGAGACAACAATTCTTTTTTCAACAATATCTTATGGAGAATAACCAAAGCATACATATATGCATATGTATATATAAATTTATCTATGCATATGTAATGTATTTTTTATGGAGACTCTAAGGAATGGAAGGTACAATGCATTCTTTAAACAAGAGTGTAATGTTGTTGGTGTTTAATCCTATGCATCGTTCTTTCCTTCATCAGAGCCTCCATAAAAAAGAACCACTTTTTTTATCACACATGCATATAGACAAACACATATATATGCATATATTGTGATGAAGATAATAAATTGCTTGCAAAAACCAACGCAAAGACCCATAGTGTAGCTAAACAAAAAATAACAAATATGAAATATGAAATCAAACATAACAAAACAAGGCCTACTCTCTACCCTACCGTATTGGGCCATGGAGACCCCTGGGCTCTCACCAAACCCCCGAGCAAGAACATACATTGTTCACCACTTTGATCAATGGTGAAACCAATCTTTCATACCATAGCTAATATACAACCCATCATTTCAACAACTCCTTATTTGAGGCTGAAAGAAATACTAACTAAAAATGTTGTAGAGGCATATCGCACACATTCATAATAGGTTGGTGGATTATCCATCGTATGGATAGAGAAGAACACATAAATTAAATGTTGGTTTGTATCTACATTATTTGTTGTATGGTTTGAATGTGTTGGCGATGGTTATTATAACACTTGTTTTTTATTTATTTGTGGCTTACATTTAGTGGTCATGATTGCAACGTAGCTAGATAGACAATGTTGTGCAGTATATATTGTCAAATATACACACTAAAAAATAAAATGCACAAATGTATGTACATGGCATTAGATGTATACAATATTCATATATTTATTTTCACTGTTCTTATTAAAACACAGACCTATAATTTAGGAACAAGGCTTAAAACGATAATAGTCAAGGTTGCAAGAATTAACTTTGAAGCTTAGTGCAACCTGTTGCTATTAGCATGCCTGCAATTTCTGTTGGATAATTGTTGTACTGCATTCAATGCTAAACATCCATGCGTAATTGTGACTTTGGATATTTGTTATAATTTATGTTGACTGGTCATTTATTTGATTTCCTTTCTTTGAAGTCCAAATGCATATATATAAATACATATACATGTCCATATATTACAGTGATGATAGTAAGGTGCGTACAAACACCAACGTAAAGACCCACTAGGTAAACAAAAAATAGAAAATATGAAATGAAACACAACAAAAGAAGGCATGCTCTCCACCCTACCATATTGGGTCATGGAACCCCATGGTTTCGCACCAAACCCTCGAGAAAGTACATTCTCCACCACATTATTCAATATAGAACCTACCATTCCAACAAATATTTTTTGAGGGTGAAATAAATAATAACTAAAAAGGCATACTTAAAAAATATGACAACAAATACAATCCAACACCATGCATTGGATACATATGTAAGAATTTTTTGTTTGGAAATATACGGACTAAAAAAGTACAAGTACAAATGTATGTGCATGGTATTAGATGTAGACAATATACATGTATAGATCAATGGAAACTTATAGATATAGATACAAATTGGTACATGTGTCGGGAAGAGAAATTGAACTTCAACCTTCAAAGAAGCTCGTAATCTTGGCTCACAGCTTTAATAGTAGGTTAACTCACATAATAACATGCAGTGTAATGCCCCGCCATGCAACCCTAGAGGAAGTTTCAATTCACAATAAAAGAGAACTAAATTTATTTATTTTATTAAAGTGAATTAAACATACATGTTCATCAACAATTGACAACATCCCCTAAGGCTACGTAACCGAGATTACTAAAACCCAAACAACATACATCATTAAAACCATTGCATTTAATTACGCAAGTGGTAAGCATTAATTCAACAAACATAAACAACATAAGATAAGAAGATAAACATCCACTACATAAATTCATAACTTAAACCACTGGTTACATCACTCATTCCCATAATGAGGCAAAATTACAAAAGTGTTACAATTACATTATTCCACCTCGTAATTACTAGAGAGCTAAAATAACTTAATGCATTACGAAATAAAACAATGCTTGAAATAAAACAAGAACCGTGAACTATCCAAGTAGATATCATGCCACCAAGTACTGAAGATAAAGGGAGACCCAACGATGTATGGTGCATATTCCACCCAACCAATTGGCACCTGAAGGCCCAACCCCCATTCTAGGAGATAGGAACAATGTAACATGGACAAAGATCAAAAACCTTTAACCATAGGCAGACTCATACTGACTCAACCAGACACAAGTACAACTCTCACATCATTGACATAGGTCACATTGCTTCTAGACATAAAATAGATCAAGTATGTTCAGAGAACCATACACATAACATGAATTCTAACTGTTTCCCTAGACAAAGTGTCATCGTACAGCTCATAATGAGTTACCCTCAGTGGATCTTCATAGGCTCTGGTATTCCTAGTGACCTCTACAGACCCTTGACCCTCATACTTACTAATGCGGAATCAACTACCTCGTGTATGGACAAGATAGATGACCTTGCCATTTCAGGCCTTCCCACTCACTCGAAGCCTAAACAAGAACTTGTGACTATGAGTGAGGCTAGAAATTATCTTTTTAGTGTGAATTACTCCCGAGATTTTTGTAGAATATTTAGTTATCACTTGATTAAAATTACTTCCAAAGGTTACCCAATCTTACCTCTTATAGGATCTGGGCCCTACTGGAATCCACTCTTCTATTTGACAACACAAAAGCTAAACTAACCACCAAGGGAATCACAAGTGCATACAACCTAGGTATCAAAACCACTCCATCTCTAGGAGAACAAATAATAGAACTCACTCCAACAAATGGAGGCAACCAAAACACATATTCCACTCCTTCCAAAGGAGGTACAAAACATCTTCATTCATGGAAACTGGGTAAATTACTAAAAAGACACCACACACTACCCAAGGGAAAAACAACTGGTTGACATAAGGTATCGACAACCCTCATCGTCTAAGATCTTCTAGAAGACTTAAAAATTTGGACTAACACATAATCCCAAAACACAACTTGATTAAATAGCTATTAAAGCATTCAAGTCATTAATCAAATCTAATATTTGGATTTCCTAAATCCATACTCATCCAATAGGTAACGTTGACAAAGTCAAAGGCATGATAATAGGTTAACTCAAATGATCATTTAACCCAATTACCTCTTCCATTGTTGGATATTTGAAACAATTAAACTCACTTCCCTTTACGAAATACAAAGAAAATAAAACATTTTAAGACAATCACGAGGAAATTACTATCTTTCGATATTCTAAATCCATATCCCTTACATACTCTATTCTCAATAATATAATTGCCCTAATAGAAATAAAATAAATTAAAATAACTAATTGCCTCTTCAATATAATCAATTCCTAAATTTACTTTTTAAAACAACATAAATCCATGTAATTAAATCTTTTCATTTTCTATATAAAACATGCAATTTATAAAATATCTTTTCCCTTATCTATTTGACCATGCATTCAAATCTTATCTTTAAAAAAACTCCATGCAAAACTCAATTACATGCACCCAATAAAACAAAATAAATATTATGTATACTCCCAATAAAAAAAATACTCATGCAATAAACACATGAAATATATATTAATATATTTTACTAACAAAGTACATTATTTTAATAAAATATATCAATATTCAATATAAATTTTCCAAATGCTTATGTTATTTAAACATTTAAATACAACTAATTTTTTTTAAGACATTGTTTCTAAATATGCAAATTTACACACTATATTTACTAATCATTTATTTAATCCTATAAATAAATAATATATATATTATATATTATTTAATCTAAATTAAAAAGTTTACTCAAACCCCAACCAAAAAGGGTGGACGCCACTATTCATGCATTGGTGTTTAATTAAAAATAAAAAATAAAAAGCAAGGGGATTGGGGAGGGGTCGGTCGTAGCCAAACCCCCGCCCCACCTTCATACTACCAGCGGCCTCCCCAATGGGGGTTGCACTGCCTCAAGGCAACGCTCCCTCCACGTAGTGGAGGGCGTTGTCCTTGAGATAGCTACACCTCCCAAGAGTTGGGGGTATGCACCCCCACCCAAATACCCATACATCACCCAAAATAAAACAGCGAAAAAGATATTTGCTTCTTTTTTTAAATGCGATTTTTTTTAATAGATATCCAGCAATGCGCCAGTCGTACGGCAACAAAAATTAGTATTCAATTTAATATTTAAAACAATCATATTTATATATATAAACACATATATATGTATATATAATATATATATATAAACACATATATATTTATATATAATATATATGTATATATTATATATATATAACGGATTTAACATAATAGAAAAATTGAGGAAATTTTAAGAAAATATTCATCTACAGGTAAAATTATGCAAATTTTTCCAGAGAACAACAAATTTCACAGAGTTTCAACATTGATTCTTTTAATCCATTTTCTTGAATTCTTAAACAATGAAAAAAACAGTAAAACTTAAAAGGAAACTAAGCTACTCCCAAAAGTTTTCAAATCCTCTAGTTTTCTCCACCACAATTTCTACAGAGGTTTAAATTTTCTAAAACAGATGTGTTGTTCAACCACTAGGTTTGATTTAAATAACAAAACTAACCATTTCCTCAAATAAATTAAATTCTATAGAGGTTTTCACAATTTCCTTGAAGAAATTTCATGAGAAAAAAAGAAGCTTTAAATTTAATTATTTATTTTGTTTCTTCTAATAACAGATTTAACAACCAATTTTTTAATCACTACAATTTGAAAACAAACTGTTAGTATTTGGTGACTAATCATTGTATACTGTACACACTTTGTCTAACCCTAATCCGGAAGCTTCTAAAAAGTTGCTTATAAGGGGTTTGTAATAGAGTTATAGGAGAACAAGAAAATGCGATTATTCATGATATTGTAATAGAGTTTTACACTGGTTAATGAAATCATTGGATGGATGCAGTTTGGTGGATGTAGCCCACATTGGGTGAACCACATTAAATTCTCTGTGTTATTTTTCTGTGTGTTTTTATTTCCTGGTTTATTTGATAAAATTTTTATTTAGCTTTTAGATATCTGCCTTCAAAACCTAACACAAACAAAGAACAATACAAAAACCACAGAAGAAAACCTGAGTCAAGAAGCTTCAGGAAATGAAAATTTGATGTAGAGCCTTCTCCGAAGCTTCCATAGCTTCTATCCAACAATCCAGTGATTCCAACCAAGAAAGCAACCAACAAACACAACAAGATTTACCAGAACAATTCTAATGCAATACTACAACCAAGAATTCCCCCAAAATAATCCTCTGTGTATTTTTCCAAAAATATCCTGACCCCTGTGAAGAGGCTTTTTCCTCTCCAAAATTATCTCTTGAATGAATTTGCAACAAACTCTTCTAATTAATTAAACTTCCACACATTGGCATATTTGAAAATATCTTCTAACAACCAAAATTAATTTCCATTTAATTTCCCAATATAATTTAGTAACTTCTAATTCAAATTTAATTCCCAAATTAAATTTAATTACTTCTCATTCAAATTTAATTCCCAAATTAAATTTAATTACTTCTAATTCAAATTTAATTCCCAGATTAAATTTAATTACTTCTAATTCTAATTTAATTCCCAAATTCTAATTTAATTCCCACTAATTGAAATAAAATTCCAAAATGAATTAAATTCTTTTATTTCATTTAATTTTCTTAACATCACATTTAATTAATTAATTTAATTATTTAATAGCTAAATTCATCCCCATGGATTAAATTTAATTAATTAAATTAATTAAATTTAATTAATTAATTTAAATATAAACTTCTATCCACAATTTCAATTTTAAATTAAATAAGCATCAGCATAATTTAATGCAATAATTATAAATATCTATTTCCAAATCAAGAATCCCTTCAGAATTAAATAACATTAAAACATCGCAAACAACGACTCGACACACACACAACTAACGACACACTATGGCTAGGGTGTAGACTTGACACAAGTTACCTAGCTACTATCTCCCATTCAACTTAACCGTTGGATCAACACTCTCAAACCTATGAAACTAGGTGGAGTCGATGTCATGTACCTCCAAACCTAAAAACATAGTAACCAACATCATATAATATAAACAACATAAAATACACACCGTGAAGAGGAAATTCACACAATCGTAGGGTGCTCGCAAGCAAGTGATGAGAACCCGTCCCCTTCACCAATACACTCATCAAAATTGACATATCTATCTTATTCAATAACTTCAAATAAAATGCATGTTATATCTACTACATCATTACTCCAATTAAAGCATGTAAAATAAAACATCAAATAAACCACATCACATCAAATAGTTCGTCGCTCTATAAATAGCGATCAAATAACACACACACAAGATATAGTATTTGAATATTCGAAAACATAAATCAAAGCAAACAAGGAAACACTGTGTAGTCCAGAAAGAAAAACGGAGGGGTGTTACACGCAGTTCAATACCTTATTAAAAATTGCAAAGAATTTTGCCACCTCTTTTCACATTTTAAATGGCACATTTTGGCACAACCATTGCCACTACATAGATACCATATAATAGCTAATGTTGATTTCAAGAGGATGATCTTCTGTGAAGGTGCAAGTCCGACCATCCATTGTGGAGTTCTTGGGAAGGTGATGGAGGATATTTTCTATTTTTTATATGGGTGCATGACTCGAAAAGCAATACAAAAGTCTTGGTAATGGCACTATAGATCATAGTAGTGGAAAATGTATGTGTCATATGTACATATATCTCTGTATGTCATAGAAAATGCAAATTAGGCTATATTGTTTAAATTTTTGAGAAGGTTTTATTGAGAAAAGAGTATATTTGTGCATGTGTTTGTTACTGTGATTTTGTTTGTGGATTTTTGTGTCTGGCTTCCATTATGTGGCTATGTTAAGAACTGAATAAAAGTGTTAATGGTATGGATGTTTCTCCAAGCTTTGAGAAACAACATAGTGTGCAGGAGAGGTGGATGTCGGGAAAACCCTTTGTGATAGTGTTACATTTTTGTCGTCTATGGTTTGTGGTTGGCCATATTGTTTGATTTTGGGTAAGGTAGTGTTGATTATTTAAAATTTTGATAGGTTGTTGTTGAGAAAACACTTGCTTATCATTCACATTCTTTGTCTATGGTTTTACATGGGTTTGTTACCGACACTTTCACACTTTTTTTGCAACCATCGCCCTATGCAAAAAACACATAATAGCCTTGAACCACCTTCATAGAAACTCTACAACCAATGGTTGTAGAAAAGGTGGCAGATGTCCTACTGCATGGATAGAGAAGGCCGCCAAAATTAAACAATGGTTCACATCAACATTAAATCGAGTAAAATAGTTAATGTTAGAGACTTTATGCTTGATTCCATTAGGTATTGGTCATTATTTTTGTCTAGCTTAGGTTATATTTTCCATTTTCAAAAAGGTGTTGTTGAAAAGACTATATTGTTTCAATTTTGGATAGGGTTTTGTTGAGAAAAAAGTATTTTATTGGTTGGGTTTCTTGTGGAATATGTACAGACATCTATGTATTTCATAGCAGATGCAAAGTAGGCTATATTGTTTCAATTTTTAAGGTTTTGTTGAGAAAAGAGTATATTTGTGCATGCATTTCTTACTATGATTTTTTTGTGGCTATATTAAGAATGGAATAAAAATGTTAACGGTATGGATTTTTTTCTGAGCTTTGAGAAACAAGGTAGCGTGCAGGAAGCTAGTGGGATAGCTATGTTTGAAGGATCTAGGAAGAGATATAAAAAAGTTGACATATCTATATACAGATAAAAACATAACCTCAAAGATATAGGTCGGAAATGCATATGCAAACATATACACTCACACTGTAAATACAATAATAATGGCCTGAACAATGATATGGTTTTCGTGTATTTGTGAAGGGTGGAAGGTAGTCTTGATTATTTTTCTCTGGCTTAGTCTCTATTATTTCTTTTTCGATAAGGGTCTTTTAAAAAAAGGTTGTATAGTTTGGTGGAATGAGAATAGTTTGATTTATGGTTTGGCTATTGTGGGGTGTTACTATACCTGCTATGAGGGTCGTGAGTGAGGAAGGCAAGATTATGTTAGGATGCAAGTTCTATCCAGCGTTGTCCAACCTCTATGAAGGTGGGTGGAGGTTATTTTGTGAGGTTCCCATTTTTTTTGAAGGAAAGCTAGCAGGAAGAGGTGGATATCAGGAAAACCCTTTGTGATAGTGTTCCATGGTTTGTGGCAAGCTATATTATTTGATTTTGGATAAGGTAGTGTTGATTGTTTGAAATATTGATAGGTTGATGTTAAGAAAACACTCGTTTATCATCCAAGTTTTCTATCTATGGCTCTGCACGGGTTTGTTACTATGAACCCCAATCTTATACCTACACAAACATAGCAAAAAAACAAATTATTAGTTTCATATGCAAGTAAGAACAAGGATTCCCCATGAAATTCATTAGAAATACTCAAAGATAGAAATAAAATGAAGAATAAGATAAGAAACTAAGTTAAATCATATTTAAGCAATGTAAATCCTTAATCCCATTGGGAATCGGTGCCAATTATGCGTAGAAATTGGCCCTTTCCCAATTCCTTTGTAATCTTGATGATTTGATGGAGATTGATCCACTTTGTTGATGAAGAACAAGATGTTTTCTTGATAAAACCTACAATAAGCTAGCTATGGCGATGGAAAATGCTCAAGGAAATGGATGGAATTGCTCTGCATGTGAAAATAATAACTTTCTCTCAAATTGTGGATGAAGAATGAGAAGGAAAGCCTCTTATTTATAGATGAACTTGAGAGAAGAAGAGGAAAAATTGATGAATGTGGGATCATTCAACATCCAAGGGCCAAGTGTCACTTGTCAAGATGTGAATGGAGGAAGGTTGTGCACATTTTGATGAATGAGCCAATAATTGTTATTTTGTGGATTTCAAATTTGTGAAATGACTTGTTGAAGAGGAAAGGAAAATGACTTAAATGCCACTTGGCTCAATGCACAAGGACATGTAAGAGAAGATTGAATTATTTATTGGATGTACAAATCCACTTGGAGGGATTTTCAAACTTGGAGGAATATTCCATAAATATGCCACATGTGTTGAGAGAAAATGCAACTTTTAATAAATCAATTAAATGCATTTTCATGTGCTCACAAGTGGAAAAATCTAGAGAAATTTAGGAGATGGGATTAAATTAATCAAGACTTAATTAATTTAATAAGAGATTAAGTGATGTGACATTTGATTTAATTTTTTGGATTGAAATAAATCAAGATGAGAGGAAAGTGATTTTAGATTTTAATTAATTATAGGATTTGTTTTATTTAATTAAAGAGATATGATGATATTAAATTAAAAAAAGTTTAATTTATTTAATCTAATAAAGTGACCTTAGGGATTTTAATAAAATAACATGAATTATTCAATTAAATGGAGATGGATGGTTAATTAAATTAAATTGATTAATTTAATCAACAGAGAAAATGACTTAATCAGATAAATAATGATTTATTCAATTAAGGGATGAAAGGCGATGATAAGTTGAGAAGGTGATTCAGGATGAAATGATGTTAGTAATCAAGATCAAGTGTATTAGTCAATTTTTCATCTCTACATTTTTCCCCTCTTTGAAGCAATGCACTTGTTGCATTAGTTCAAAGAATAAACTGTTGTGATCAAAGTTCAAAAAATTTCTTGATTTTTTAGATGCCCCATTGTTGCTCCAGCAAGCAGAATTATGCTAGTATATTTCCCCCTCGAGAGATCAGACGAAAATTTAGATTTTTGGGTGATCTCGCGAAAAAAGAGGACAAGGTGCCCAATGGGTCCAAAAAAGCTCCAGGATGCCAAAAAATGCGTTAAAACATCAATAAGGAAGAAAAATGGCCCTGGATCAGGGAAAAATGGGATTAGGGGACCAAATCCCTAGCCGGATGGTCGAAAGAGGTCAAAAACCCTAATTTTTAGGCTTAAAATAAACCCTAACGGGTCATTTTCACATCACTTTCACACTTAGCCTTTGAGAATTCTTGTACCCTAAGCTCTAAGTTTTGATCAAGATGGTGCAACAAAAAAATTTGTGACACGTGTCAGAGAGAGTACAAGTAAACTAGCGGCCAGCCGGTGCAGGACCTGTGGTATGTACCCCTTTCTCAATTTTTAATTTCATCATTTTACATGCATTTATTAGGGTTGAAACTAGGTTAGGTTCAAGAAACACTATATTGCACCACTACAAGTGTCAAATTGGTTTCATGTGGCCTCTAACTGCACCGCATATGCTAAGAGGACTGCCATGACCAAGTTTAGAAATTAGGGTTTCCAACCAAAGACAATCGCATGTGCGAATAGTGTTACGGTGGACCTGTTTAGAGTTTAGGGTTCTAGGGCGCAATCAAACTATGCCACCGTAGTGCAGTTTGGAGTTTACAAACTGCACCGTAATTGAAAATAGGGCCGCAATTGTAGTTTGGCCAGTAGAAACTCAGTTCGAGGGTCCGATTTTTTTCAAAATTTGACACAGTGACTTTTCTCATGCAGGAGGATCTTGAGATACTTCACTCGAGGGAGCGTAAATGTCTAGTTTTGCGGAGACTGGAGGGTATGCATGTGTTTCTTCAGGAGAAGCTTTGTGCCCTTGATCTTTGGTTTGTTCTATATGTTCATCCTATTCAGACCCACTTGAGGATGATGACAGCCCTGGTGGAGAGATGGCACAGCGAGACATCCTCCTTCCAACTTCCCACCGGAAAGACCACCATTACACTTGAGGATGTTTGGTGCATCCTACGATTACATATCCATGGTGAGAGAGTGATCTACGATGTAGATGTTGGGAGGGATGCATGCTCCACAGTGATGAGATTAGACCAGATCATTTTTTTTCGAGGGGCAGATTGATTTGGAGAGATACCAAGGTGTAGTGCCCATGTACAGACTTATTATGGCTACCATCATATTAGATCGTGTGCAACTGAACCGATGAGGCCGATATGTTAGTCCAGGATGGGGACTAGCTTGGGAGCATATGGATGTCTGAGGAGAGTGCTTTGCTTGGGGTCTAGTGATGTTGGCCTCATTATACAAGGATCTTCATGAGTTTTCTTATCTTGATAGCAGGGCCATCAAGGCCGAGGTCACACTACTGCACATCTGGGCGTGGGAGCAGATTCTAGTACTTCATTTGTAGGTCACCCCAGTTGCATTGGATATAGATGAACCAGTTTTTTGGCGGTATGGTGGAGCCCAGATCACCTTCACTCATAGAGGTATAGGTGGTATCGCCCATTGGTGACGGTTCATCGATGAGATGACAATATTCATTTGGAGGCCTTGGCTAGGCATAGGCCCATGGTACAATGATTTCAAGCAGTTATTATTTTCTTGACAGGATAGACTGATCCAGGGCAAGGAGCATACGATGATCAAGAGATATCTCCAAGATAAAGTAGCCCGACAATTCGGTGATATTCAAGATAGGCTCGATGACCAGTACGTGGTGATCTTTTCCCATATTATGAGGGAGATAGCATGGGGCCAACCCATACCAGAAGATGAGGTTGTGACATCCTTCATATAGTTAGTGGCCAGACCATAGCCATATGCTCAGAGGCTAGAAAATGTAGGGGTTACACATGCGTACCAGGATTGGTTTAGGCCTCCTTTGAGATTGATTGTTCCAGGTGTGGCACTTCCATGGTGGAGACTTAGAGGTAGGTCAATTGGCAGGGGCCAAGGATAGGGAGGTAGGGGAAATGGTGATAGGGATGGGGATGGAGATAGGGTAGGATGTGGACCACCTCCACATCAAACACCACCCTGATATCAGGCACATCACACACCACCTCGGGTATAGACACCACCATGAGTATAGGCCCATAAGACCCCTCCTAAAGATTATCCTAGAGATGGGGATAGAGAGGTCCCAAAACAATACCCACTAGAGTAGCCAGATCACAGAGATGCCCTAATTTAGTAGTTACAGGGCCAGATTTAGGTTTTGATAGCGGAGCGATCAGGCTAGGCTACAGGTTTTGGCAGTTACTACTGAGAGAGACCAGGCCCTCTCTGAGAGGCATCAGGAGATTGGTTAGTAGTTACAGTTAGAGAGTATTGCCTCATCATCCCAGGGTTGGTTACTCTCCATTTACGCATATAGGGAGGTTGTGAGAGAGGCATAATATTACAGGGTTCATTACAGGCAAGCGGTACCACCAGCCAGCCGCATGCCAGACTTCTCATAGCAAATAGGTATGAGGCCTCCTGAGGATCATGGTGAGAGGTAGGTAGGAGAGGGTAGTAGCCAGCAGGGATAGCTATAATTATAGATAGTATTTATTCATGGGCTCCGATTGTATCATTCATTTTAATGTATACACACTTGATCAGATTTCGTAGCATGACAGTTGTACATTTTTTATGATATATATGAGATGGTTTGATTTATGGGATGTGCTATTTTATTTATGATGTATGGATGCATTTTAATTTCCTATATGTGATGATATGTTATGAGATGTATGTATGATGTGATGCAATGATTATGGATGTATTTCTTTTTTGTATTTTTCTATGCATTTTATGGTGACAATTGTATGAATGCAGTTATGATATGAAAATGATTTATATTATGCCCCTAATGGTTCATGTGATTCCTTATGTGTGATGATGATATTTTTGTTTCCTTTCTCTATGCAAAATGATGATGATGCATGATATGTGATGAATGTAATGCAATGATCTCTTAAGATGCTTAGAATAACAAATCTATATTGTTCTTCATAACTTAAGATGATGATATATAAAATGTAATGAAATGATATGATATGCATTGTGTTTTATGCTAATGGTTTTTGCATGTAGGGTGAATGCATTAGAAATTATCTGATTAACTACCATGGAACCATGGTAGTGTGGAAAGAAGATAGAAGAAAAGAGATTCAACAAGTCAGTATTATTAATGTTGATGATAAAGATTTGCTTACCATGAGTTGGGATTTTTAAAAGGGCCAGTTACTTTATGTTTGATAACACACATAGGTATGATGCATCAAGTTATAAAGGATTAGGATGGCGTTGTACCTAGTGTGATGGACTTTGACTTGACAATCAAATAGGAGTGTTCTTGTTCACAGTTGACATACAGAAACTTATTCAAATTTTAGTTTAAATATTCTAAACATCTCAAACCAAAACATAGAAAAGCAAGCCTTCCTATGTGGTCAATAAGACACTTAAAACACCTTCCCTACAGACCAAACAAAGCATGTATAACCAAGTTATTTTACAAGATCCAACAAGCATAGCAGATAAAAAGATAATGATCGTTGCTCCATTCCTTTCTCTCTAAATCTTTTTGTTTAGAAATCATCGAGAGGTGGAATGAACGCAATAAAATAAATCCAAAGAAAAGATAAAGTAAGCAATCAAGCTAATGTTCTTCATACTACTAGCCAACCAAGCTATACAAGCTTTTTCAATAGGACTATAGTTTAGCTCGTGTCCCACCATGGTCCTTTTGATTTAGTATATTGCTCTCTCTCTTCCATTTTTATCGTGTTGAGCTAATAGAGCACTGAGAGATGCTATTATTTTTGAAATTTATAGGATCAGTGGTTTTGCTAGGATTGGCAGCATCAAAACTACTGGTGTAAGTAAGTATTCTTTGATTTTGTTAAATTTTGGTCACATTTGTCATCCCATTTGTATGCTACCCCCTTGTGGAGTAGATGAGAGTATTGGATATGTTTATTTTCCAGTTGTGCTATGAATATGTGGATGGACTAGAGCCTACCTTGTAGACCTCTCAACTGCTTTAGTGTCTTGGGTGCTTCCATATCAAGGATCCCCTTGACTTTGGTGGGATCCACCTCTATTCCTCTCATTGACATAATATATCCCAGGAGCTTTCCTGATTGCACCCCCAAAACACATTTATTTGGGTTGAGACAAACTTTATACTTTTCCAATCTATCGAAGATGGAGCTCAATGCTAATATGTGGTCCCACCTTTTTCTTGATTTGTCCAATATATCATCCACATAGTCTTCCACCGTCTTATGAATCATGTCGTGAAATATTAGTGTCATGGCTCTTTGATAACTTGCACCTACATTCTTTAACCTGAATGGCATCATGTTCCAGCAGTAGGTCCCCCACAGACATGTGAATGTTGTCTTGTGTTGATCCTCCTTTGCTATCATGATTAGATTACATCTGGAAAACTCATCCATTAGTGATAGAATCTCGTTTTCGGCCGTCATATCCACTATCATGTCAATTTTGGTAGTGGAAATTCATCCTTAGGAGACACTTTGTTTAAATCTCCAAAATCGGTGCAAATGTGGATGCCCCCCGTTGGTTTTGAAATAGGTACCAGGTTTGACACACACTCTGGGTAGTCAATTGGGTGGATGAACCCTGCATCCAATATTTTTTGCAATTCCACTTTGACTAGCAAGGCTATTTGGGGATGCATCTTTCTGAGTTTTTTTCTGACAGGTTTTTCCTCAGGATATACTGCCAAATGATGAACCACTATCTCTGGGTCAAGCCCAAGCATATCAGTGTAAGTCCATGCAAATTTCACTTTTATTTATTTCAAGAATGCAACTAAGAGTTCTTGTTCCTTCGGTAAAAGTGATTCAGCATAGAAGGTTATGTGTGGTAGCTCCTTTGTTCATATATTCATAGGATTGCATTGTTCTGCTAAGACTATTGATTTTTCCTGATGAAGTGCAGTGAGGGGAATATTGAATCCTTCATCCTCTGGTGCCTCAGAGAGGTTTTCACCATTGGATGTGTCCTTTATTTTTACTATTTTATGGTTAGAGAGTGCCATAGTGTGGTTTTCACTCAATGACCTTGAGATAAGTCTCAATTTCTCAATTTTGCACCTGAAGGATTTAATCATCTCCTCGTAATAGCCTGATTGTCCAATGTGATGTCAAATCTAGCCTTATGATCTCCACATGGTACCATATCCCTTAGTCCCATGAATTCTGAGAGTGCCTCATCATTTTTGAATGTGTCTAGAATCAGTGGCCCTCGTTGGTCATAATCAATGAGTTGGGTGTAGACCAGGTTTATTTTGTGGGTTTGGTGGTCTAACTCAAAGGATAAGGTACTAATCATGTGTAGGGAGGAGTCTTCAAAAATAATGGGTAGGCTGGTTATAGTATCCTTGTCATCACTACTACTACACACATCAGTTCTATCAAAGGTAAAGTTATCTATGACTCAACCTATGGACACAGGTAACTAGAGGGCGATTGTTGATAGCTAAGGGGGAGTCCTGACTGCATTAACTGGGGGACCTCAGCCACATATGGTTATACTCAAAGGGGTACACCCAAGGCTAATATTTTCCATTTGTCTCTCAACAATGATGGGTTCCAGTTGGCCATTGTTATTCCTTCCAAGGCTTTCATTTATATTGTAGCCCATACCAAGCATCATTTGTATCCCCTTGCTTCATTCATCCATGGGAAGATTAGGTGTGGACCTTTCATCTTGGTATAGTGAGCTTGAAATGTCTCTTTCATACATGGCTTCTTGACTTAGATCCCCCAACATCAGAATCTAGAAGGGTCTGCCCTAAAAGTGTGAGAGGGTGTTTCAGTTGGTTGGGGTTGCCCATGTGACCTTGGAGATTGACGTAACTCTCCTATGACAAAATAATTCTTGTTCATTATGTATTCCCCACACCCATTATCTTGGATCATGAGCTTGATGTCAGATATGTCGGGGATGGAAGGTGTCTTTGTCCCAGAAGTGGAGGCGATGTTGGATGGGTCAATATATGAAGTTGAGGGGCCCTCATCATCCTTCGAAACTTGGGGAACTTTGTAGAACTTGGCTTCCAGATTCTTGCATAGGCGAAGGGTTCAGGATCACCATGAATTATGACCTCTTCCTTTTGGTATGAGAATTTAACGCATTGGTGGAATGTTGAGGTGACTACCTTCATCCCATGGATCCATGGGAATCCCAAGAGGATATTGTAGGGAAAATCAAGATCGAGGACCTAACATGTGGTTTCCCAAGTAGCTAGCCCTACTTGGATTGGGAGTTTGATAGTGCCTTGAGACACTCTTTCCTAGTCATCATATGCTTTGATTGTAATGCCTTTGTATTTCTCAAACCTACTTGGATTGGGAGTTTGATAGTGCCTTGAGACACTCTTTCCTGGTCATCATATGCTCTGATTGTAATTCCTTTGTATTTCTCAATGGAATCTTTAGAGATTCCCAAAATCTTTATGAGCTTTAGTGAATAAATGTTGAGGCCTGCACCTCCATCCACCAAGACCCTTTTGACCTTATTTTTGCAAACCATGACTTCGAGGTGTAATGCATAGTTCTGAGATGGTTGGGCGAGGAAGTCTTGATTGAAAAAGGTGAGGAGATTCAGAATGGTAATGTTACCGACCATAGCTTGGAACTGCTTTGTATCAAGGCTGGCAGAGATAATGGATGAAGCCAATGCTTCCTCAAGTATTTCTTTGTGGGCGGCTGAAATCTTCAGTAACTCCATGATGGAGATCTGAGCAGAGGTTCTTTTTAACTAGTCAATTATTTTGTAACCATTAGGGATGGATTTTGAGGTGGGGGTCTTAGTTGGCTTTGATTTCCTGGCAATAGTGACCTTGTTTCTATGTGTGGTGACTCCACAATCAGTGTTGGCTCCCTTGATTCTAACAAAAATGACTAATTCATCAAGGCATGCGACAACTCCTTCGTATACATGGTTCACTTTTCCAAACTTTTGCTTACCTTTATCATTTCCTTGATTTTGGTTGGGCATCAGATTCATGTATATTTTTAGATCTTGATTTCTAACTGGTTGCTCAACGTTTATGATTTTATCATCAATGAGATCTTGGATGATTATTTTTTCAATTTCATGTAGCTGGTAGTCATATGTCCCTTCATCTTATGATAATCGCAAAGGATATTTTCATTGTACCAAGGCTACTTCACCTGGGGTTCATTGTAATTATCATGAGTGGGGACCTTGATGAGGTTCTCATTAACCAACTTTTTCTTGATGGACTTAATTGACTCCCCAAGGGTTATGCATTTCCGCTTGGGGGATAATTGTTTCGCGGAGATGGTCCTCCTTGATTATTGATATTATTGATCTGATTGTGGGGTCATTTTTGGTTTATCGCATTTGCTTGCATGTTATTCTGATTATTGTTCTGTGGTTGATGATGATGTGTTTGATTATTTTTCTTGGGAGCATTGATGACAACCTTGGCATCGACCACTCCGATGGGTGGGGTTTATCATTGTAACTAGTAGATGGGTGATTTTCTTGATGTTCAAGATAGTTAAGTGTGCTCCCTTGTGTAATAAGGGCGCTTTCGATGTTCACTGCCTTGGGGATCAATTGGTCGTACGTGGTGATGCATTACATTTTTAGATAAAATGCCAAGGTCTTGTCTAAATTGGCAATGATGGTACAAAAATTTTGTTCCTCTGGCATGGCCCACTTGCTTCAATTGGCCTTGGCTCACCATTATTGGAGAAAGATGGCAAATGATTCCCCCCTTCCTTGCTTGATTGTCAGAATTTCCTCCAAACTAACATCCATGCAAATGTTGAATGCATAATTTTTGAGGAATACGTCTTTGATTTCTTGGAATGTTTTGATGTCAGTAGGCAAATGAGAGAACCACTCCATAGCAACACCAACCAAGCTTCAAGGAAATAGTCACATTAGATATGTGGTGTCGTATGCAACTTCCATACAATGCACCTAGAACTCCCTAATGTGATCTTCAAGGTTTCCTATCCCACGATATTTGTCAAATTTGAGGATTTTGAATCCCTTTGGGAATGGTACCATTTCCAAGCTTCTGTCGAATGGATAGGACATAAATTTTTGGGTGTCCTTATTGTCTTTCCTAATTGGAGATCGAGCACTTGGTATGAGACAATTTTTAGTTGTGTCGTTACATCACCTTGCAGATTAGGAGGTGGGGTAAACATGTTTTGGGGTGTTTGATTGACTAGCAGGATGTTGGTGGGGTTTTGTTGCAAGCTCTATTGTGTGAGTAATTCCTGTGTTTGTTCTTGAGCCAATAATGCTTGTTGTTGGTCGTTTTTTTGTTGTGCCAATAACACTTATTTTTGGGCTTGTTGTTGGGCCTCTTGCTGTTGTATTTGATAATCTTGCAAGGATTGTTGATATGCCTCTTGTTGGGTTTCTTGAAATTGTGCCTGGTATTGTGACTGTGCTTGCGCTTGTTAAGCTTGAAATTGGGCTCAGGCTTGAGCATGCACTTGTTGGACTGCTTGTGCAATTTGAGCAGCCTGTGTAGCTAGTGTGGTTTGTGCAGCTTGAGTGGCTTGAGTTGTTTGTGTAGATTGGGCAACTTGGGTAGCTTGGGCTGCTTGTGCAGCTTGACTGGCTTATTGTTGTTTCAGTAAGGCTTGGTCTTGTGTAGCCTGTTATGCCTATTATGCTTGTTGTGTTTCCAATTGGGCTTGCACTTGTTGAGCAGCTAGTTGTGTGGCTTGTTGATTTTGGAGTGCCTTTTGTTGCGCAGCTTGTCAAGCATATTGCAACATGATGGTGAATGAATTAGTCATGTTGTACCTTGGAAGTAATGGTGGTGGATTGGGAAGGATTTTGATCATTGTGATGAGAGGAATGGTCGTGTTGATGACCAGGGTTTGAGCTATGGATGGTGCGATCGAGATGCTTGGTCCCTAGGAAACCATGCTTTGAGAGACTTGGGATGTTTTTTTTTTTGGGGTTGCTTGGCTAGTTTCCATATATTTTTGTGATAAGTTAGGTGGATTAGATATGGTGGATAGAGGAGGAATTCCTAACCCAAGGGGTGATGTGGATGTAAGTGGTAGGGGTGGAAATGGAAAAAAGATGGGCAGTGCAATCCCTTAAAGTGATGATGAGGGGTCAAAGATTCCTCCTACTCCAAACAAGTCACCCTCTCCTTGGGAGGTAGGAAGGGAGGCTTGCATGTCTAGAGGATAGATTTTTATTGCATTATAAGAGGTTGTATTGGTGGAATCATGGAATGTAAGAGGGACATATGGGTGTAATGGATTTACCAGGATGGATTGATCTGGTGTGGTGTTTTCATTCAACCCTCGATTGTTTATAAGGGGATTTTTTTGGAGTTCTTGAAGCATTGTACTTCCCTTGTTAATAATCGGTGGGGTTGAAGCAATGGATGTTATGATTTTTGAGATGTATTGAGTGATTCTTTGAAGCGGAAGCATTGATGAGATTGAGGGCATGATCCCAAGAGTTCTTTCCACAATAGTGCTTATGTAAAAGTTGGAAGGGTGTTTAGCCCCTTGTTTTGGTAACTCAAGCATGTATTGGGAGGGATATATCCTCATCATAGAATTGTCAATTCGATGATTTTCAATATTTCACACCATCTCTAGGATTTCATCTTGTGTCATCGCATTTTCGATGATGTCCTCTACATGACCATATTCCTGAGGATTTTGCGATGATAGAGGGAAACTGCTTGGAGGATTGCTTTATCCACCATGATTTATTTTGGGAGTAGTTTGACTTAGATCACTTGAAGTTGATGTTTCCTTGGTGATTTCCATATTCTTCTTGTGTTGAGATCTTGTTTGCACCATAAAATAGAGATCAATTGATAGATTAAGGATCAAAGTGATAATGAAAATGAAATAAGGATGATATGGATGATGAAAGATCTTGAATAACCTTGGGGGGAGATGTTATACTTTAGGGCTTTATTTGATTTGATTTTGATTGAGGATAATTTGACTAAGTGTGGTAAGTCAAACAAAGTGATTTTATATAATGAGCTTGTAAACTCTAGGAAGTTGTGTTATCCTAGAGTAAACTTGTACACAACAGTATAATTTTAATAAGTGTGTTAAGTCAAACAAGATAATGAACTCCTAGACTCCAAGATGTTCGATTTTATCAAGAGGTCAATTCATTCACAAGGATTGATAATTTGACTAAGTGTGTTAATTCAAACAAGATGAATTTGATTTTGCGTAGAAGTTTAGCATAAATGATGTTTTCAAAGTTTCCAAGAGTTTTTTGGTGAGGTGATTTTTTATTTTGATGGTTGAAATATGGGTGAGAATGATGATTTTGATCCTATAATTGACAAAGATAAATCTCCTTCTTACAAGACCTTGGTTTTGAAGAACATGCCATACTTCCTATGTGAGAAAAGAAAACCTTTGAAAGAGATTAGGATTTTGCTGATAATAAAACTCATACAAGTTAGGATTGTTCCTTAAATATTTCTTGTACAAGTTGTAAACCAACCTTTCTCTTACCTCGTGAAGCCTTGAAAGACATTATTCATGGTACTTTGGACTAATATTTTTGAATTTGGGCTTGCGGATTTTGATTTTGTAGGAAATCATTTGAGAGAACACATGTGCAGGGTCCAATTGTTTTTATCTTTGCTTAATGAGGTCTTTTTACCACAAATAATTTCTTGATTAAAATTTCAAACTACATGTCTATGTCTCAATTCCTTTTCATTCCACAAGGTCCATTATGTGAAAATCAAGGTTTCAAGAGCATAGTTTCCTAGGTTGAATTTAGAGATAGAAAATTGTGATTAAACCGAAATACTTAGAAGCCTCTAAGGAGAAAATCCCTAGGGCAAGCAAGATCGCTTGAATTCATCTAAGGTATTTGCTTCCTCCAAAGGGTTTGAAATTTTGAAGATCTTTGTGAATGTTTATTTTCAAAAAATTTAGACCCAAGCAAAATGTTTTGATTCAAGAACACGCACAACCCTAGGATGAAGAGACAATATTTGTTGGGTTCCCACTTGGATAAATCCAATTGCGCATATTCAGTGCGGATGATTAGATGTTTTACCACACATGCTCCCCCTTATAGTGTACTTGCTTCTCAGGTCAACCAAGCATCAGAACCCATGAATCTCCCATGGCATATTTTTCATCTCTACAACAAAACTGCATGTTATGTGGGGTGGCTTCAAAGGACATGACCTTTTGCACCAACAAATAGAAAAGGATTTTGGTCTTCCTAAACAAGGGGTTTTAATGTAGGCATTTCATTTGTGGGGGACTATCCATGTGGCAAGAGACAATTGTTGCCCTTCTCATTAGAATAATCCTCGTGATTCTTGAACTTTCCTCAAGAATCCACACTTATATACCAGTTGGAAGTCACTTGTCTTTAGCATGTTCCCAGTTGGGTCTTTCCCTGGGGTGATTACACTAAAGCATATCTCGTAGTTCGATCAAACTTCATTGAAAAATAGAGAGAGAACAATCGCAATATGTCACACTCACACTTCCAAGATTGGTTCAATTTTTAATCCAAAATGAAATGTGAAGGAAATCACTTACACAATTTAATATCATCAAAAAGACTTTTGATTCTCAAGATCGCTACAAAGCACGAGAGAAGCGCATCTTCATTTTTAGTGATATTACCTTGGATAAGTAATTATAAAGAAAAGAAACACTTGTTCATTTTAAGTCCACAAAGAAATGATTTGATCCTTTTTAGTGCACCAAAATGAAATATGGAATATTCCTTGTTCAGTTGTTAATCCTCAAACCAAATCTAGTAAGTTTGTCCTAAATTTCATTTTAACCCTTTGTTGCAAAATCGAAAGCTTTTGTAATGTTCTTTTTAGGGCCCAAGGGAAATTTAGTGTTTCCTAAAAGCATGAAGGTAACAATTTTCTTAAGAGAGAATATGATTTCTATAAATGTGTTGAACAAACACTAAAGTGCTCAAAAAAACTGTGAGAATGATGCCATAATGCAATCTTAAACTTTGTTTTCTTCCTTGCCTTAACTTGCAAACTGATTAAAACCAAGAAATACAAAGACAACAGACAAGTTAGGAGCTCAAAAATTCAAAATCAAAAGGCATATGTCAAAATAAAATCAATTTTCACTTTTTACTCCAACCCAGTGGTACAATTCATAGGTGCAGCAGAGTTTGGAAACTCCAGTGGTGCAATATGGAACTGCTAATTTCTGAGAGCGGTGCTCTACAGTAAAATAGAGACCGTGATTGTGGCTTGGTTTAGTGAGCGACACACTTTGGAGTTTGGAAAGCAGGCGGGCGAGTTTGAAATTTAAATTTTTTAGGCGAGAAGAGCTCAACAGCAAAGTTTGGAACTTTAATTGGTCCGATATTGCACCACTTGTCAATCAATGGCCGAGTTACTTGGAACCTATAAAAAGCACAAAAACTCATAGAATGTTTTAGAAAAACATGATTAGAACTTGAGATTTGCCCTCCTTCTAGTGCCAAAATGTGAACCCCAATCCTATACCTACACAAACATAGCAAAAAAACACATTATTAGTTTCATATGCAAGTAAGAACAAGGATTCCCCATGAAATTCATTAGCAATGCTCAAAGATAGAAAGAAAATGAAGCACAAGATAAGAAACTAAGTTAAATCCTATTTAAGAAATGAAAATCCTTAATCCCATGGGGGAATTGGTGCCAATTATTTGTAGAAATTGGCCCTTTCCCAACTCCTTTGTAAGCTTGATAATTTGATGGAGATTGATACACTTTGTTGATGAAGAACAAGATGTTTTTTTGATAAAACCTACAATAACCTAGCTATGGCGATGGAAAATTCTCAAGAAAATGGATGAAATTGCTCTACATGTGAAGATAATAACTTTTCTCTCAAATTATGGATGAAGAATGAGAAGGAAAGCCTCTTATTTATAGATGAACTTGAGAGAAGAAAAGGAAAAATGGATGAATGTGGGATCATTCAACATCCAATGGCCAAGTTCCACTTGTCAAGATGATAATGGAGGAAGGTTGTGCACATTTTGATGAATGGGCCAATAAATGTTATTTGGTGGATTTCAAATTTATGAAATGACTTGTTGAAGAGGGAGAGAAAATTACTTAAATGCCACTTGGCTCAATGCACAACGACATGTAAGAGGAGAGTGAATGCTTTGTTGGATGTACAAATCCACTTGGAGGGATTTTCAAACTTGGAGGAATATTCTATATATATGCCATATTGAGAGAAAATGCAACTTTTAATAAATCAATTAAATGCATTTTCATGTGCAAGTGGAAAAATCTAGAGAAATTTAGGAGATGGGATTAAATTAATCAAGACTTAATTAATTTAAATAGAGATTAAGTGATGTGACGATTTGATTTAAGTTTTTGGATTGAAATAAATCAAGATGAGAGGAAAGTGATTTTAGATTTTAATTAAATATAGGAGTTGCTTTATTTAATTAAAGAGAGATGATGATATTAAATTAAACAAAGTTTAGTTTATTTAATTTAATAAAGTGACCTTAGGGATTTTAATCAAATAACATGAGTTATTCAATTAAATGGAGATGGAGGGTTAATTAAATTAAATTGATTAATTTAATCAACAAGGAAGAATGACTTAATTAGATAAATAATGATTTATTCAATTAAGGGATGAAAGGTGATTCAAGATGAAATGATGTTAGTAGTCAAGATCAAGTGTATCATTCAATTTTCCATGTCTACAATTATTGTGAATTTTTTGAATTTTTGCAACAGAATAAATTTCTTAACATAATGTAGTTTTTTTTAGGGTTTGACGAGGTAGTGGAGGGAAAGTTATCTAGAAGAGGTTTGTTTGAACAAAGCATGAAGAGGTGCATATTGGGAAAGCCCTTTGCAATATTGTTTTATTTTTGGTTTGCGGTTTGTGGCATGCTATACTGTTTGGTTTTCGATGAGGTATTGTTGATTGTTTCAAATTTTGATAAGTTAGTGTTGAGGAAAGGCTATATTGTTTGTTAAAATGAATATCCAAAATGCTCAATACCTTTACAATTGCATGTTTGGATGGTGTATGCCCTTTGCAAACATTTTATTTGTATACAATGTAAGGCTATATATCTTTTATCACATCTCTTATTTAAAGATTGCATGCCGATTTATTTAAAAATATATATGCATGTAATTGAAATTTTTGAGTGCATAGAACATTTTGATACATATGTGTGTGGATATATATGCCTATAATAGATTTGTATGCGTATATGAAAGTAGAGTTGAATATTTATAGCTATGTACAACTTGTTATTAATATTAATATGGCTATTTGCTTCTTGTCTATTGTGGCAGGCTATGTTGTCTGATCTCTAATTAGCCATCGTTGATTGTTTCAAATTTTGATAAGGTACTGTTGAGAGAAGTAGTAGATGAAAACAACATTCATACATAGGGATCCATACTAGGCTATATTATTTCATTTTGAAAATTGTGTTGTTGAAAAGGCTACATTGTTAGAAAATCTGAAAAGTTTTTGTTAAGAGAAGAGTGTATTTTTACATGGCTTCATTACTGCAATTTTTTTGTGGGTTTCTCTTTATGGCTTCCATTTTGTGGCTATATTTGGAATAGAACAACATTGTTAATGCCATGCAATTTTTTTATCGATTATTGTTGTCTAGATTGGGGTATATTGTCTCATTTTTTATAGAGCTTTGTTGGAGAGGCTACAGTGTTTCAATCATCAATAAGGCAATTTTGGAAAAATCTTATATTGTTTCTTATTGGCAATAATGTTTTGTCTATTGTTGGTATTTCCTAGCTAGCATTATGCATGTGTTTTCTGGCTATGTTTTTGCATGGGATTTTTTCATTGTTGAATGTTGTTATTTGAATTGGAGGGTGTTGAGAAGGTACTATTGAGAGAAAACTATATTTTTACACAGGTTTGTTACTGTGATTTTTTTGTTTGATGCCACCATTGATTGGAGTGGTGGATAATATGTTTTCCCTACGTACAGATATATATGTATGTAATAATAGATGCAAACAAAATTCATACAGAGTGATCCATATTTTTATTATGTTGTTACATTGTTGCAATGGTAATCTGTATTTTAAGTATCACATGGAATATTGATACCAACATTGACCTAACTGTAGGAATTTACATGTGTGAATAATATACTCTATAGCTAGCCAACACAAGAAGAATAAAACTACAAGCATAACAACCCATATTCATCAGAACCTCTAGATGCCTGATTTCCCCCTATTGTGTGAACTTTGGTCACAATTTTTGTCAACCTTCCCAAATTTTTGAGCATTCTAGCGTTGACATTTCAGCCAAGGAGAAGGTGGTGGAAGTTTCTCAAATTTTAAATAAAACTAAAGGCATGGAAAGCCATATTTATCAAAACTACCAAATACGTGCTTTCCCCCTATTGTGTGAAATTTGGTCAGAATTTTCGCCAGCCTTCCCAAGTTTTTGAGCCTTTCGACGTTGACATTTCAGCTGGGGGAGATGGTGAATTTTTCTTAAATTTTAAATTAAAAGTGTTTGGGGCATCGACAAAGAAGGCCAGCAAAATTAAACACTAATTGGCAAAGAATTAATTTCTCTATGCTTCCTTTTTGGTGGGTATGTTTATAACGTAATAAAATATTCCATATTCCTTTTGAAGCATAATTGTTATCTGTCTAAACATCAATAAGGCTTTGTTACAATGGAAGGTTGCATATTAAGTATGAGATGAAACATTGAGAAAATTGTTATTTAGAGTGATAAATAACAACTATCCTTCAAGCAATACACAAACAACCAACAATGGCTTATCATGGAGGACATGGACTATTTCACCACTTTTCAACCATTCCCAATGGATAGGAAACATAGTTCAAATAAAAATATTTATTATCCTATGAAAAAAATAAGCATAGCAAGGACTTGGCATTTTTATCGGGGAAAAGGTGGTGGATATTTCTTGAATTTTAAATTTAAAGTGTTTGGCGCATCGGTAGAGAAGGCCGGCAAAATTAAACATTGGTCGGCATCAACATTAATTGTTGTATGGTTAATTTGTGGTGGAAATCTTTGCAAAGTAATGAAATAGACCATATTCTTCTTGAAGCATAGCCATTATCTGGCTAAACCTCAATAAGCCTTTGTTACAATGGAAGGATGTATATAAAGTTCAGATGAAATATTGAGCAAATCATGATTGGGGTCTAGACAAATAAAAACTATCGTTCAAGCCATACATAAACTGCCAACAATGGGTTACCATGGAGAACATGGACTATTTCACCACTTTCCAACCATTTCCAATGGATAAGAACCATAGTTCAAATAAAATGTATTATTATCTTATGAAAATAATAAGCATAGCAAGCAATATGTACGAATTTTGTTTGCATTTAATTTGACATAGATACATAATTTCATGTAGGGATGAATGTTTTCAATCTCTAATTTCACAAAACAGACTCATACTTCATTGAATGCATATATTTCCAAGCAACAAATTCCTACATATACATACAACACATACAATGCATATGTTTCCAAAGTTAACTGCACATAAATATATTGGGAGTTGCAAAATAAAATCTACATCAATATATATATGTTCCCAAAGTTAACTGCACATATATACATATTGTTGATTGTTGTTGAATAGCTGCAAAAATATTATTTTATTTATGATTTCCATGTAGTGCCAATGGGTGGAAAGCAATAAAATACTCTACATATACATTTAAAAAAGAAGATCCATACAAATATATATGCATCTAAAGTTATATGTACACAACCCACATATATATCCATAGGTAGACTTCATACATATAAATGTTGTCTGCATCAAATATAAAAAACATACAGACCTACACATAGAAAAATATACAATGAAACATAAAAAAATGAGGGTTGCTCTCCACCCTACCATATTAGGCCATGGAGCACCATTGGCTCTCACCACACACCCGAGAAAGAACATACATCATCCACCACTTTGATCAATGGTGAAATCAATGAGCCTTATAATGCCTAGTATACATCTTATGATTCTAACAACTCCTTTTGTGAGGCTAGAAGAAATAATATCTGAAAAGGTGCATTTAATTCCACATTCCCTAAATAGTAAACATGGTGAGCAATATATATCACCGCTCCATACATCTAATTTCACATACATGCATATCTCCAGAGAGCACAAAATAAATGGAACATAAGACAAAGAACACACACTTTTGTGCTGTGTTTTCCCAAGCAACACATTCCTACATCTACATCTGCATACAAGCCATGCAATATATATTTATATGCAGCAACAAAACGAAAGGCACGCCACTATATATCTATATATCTAATGATAGATGCACATATGTATGCATTGTTGCTTTTTGTAAAATAGCTTTGAACATATTATTTCTTTTATGGTTTCCATGTAGTGCCATTAGTTGTAAAGCAATAAAACAGTGCACATATAGAGACATAACAAACAATAAAATAGTGCACATATATGGCCACAATGATATTTAACATACTAAATTTATGAAAGGAACTAAACAGTATATGGTATTTATAAAAAGGCACTATTGACTGCTATTCTCTAGCTTCAGGTTATAGCCAAAGATAGTCAATAACAGTCAACAATGCCTTGTAGAAAATAATGAAAAATGTATAGTGTTGCACCCATGACCACAAGATAGAAGCCTTAAATGAAACAATATTTTTTTCAATAAGGACCGAGAATTTTTTTTTGAAATTTTTAGCTTGAGCTGGAAAACATACATAGTTATGTAGACCCACACTTGACAATGCATGTAGGAATATATATATGTATAAATTTAAATGTAATTATGTATATCAACAACTATGAATCTAGGTATCTATTGGTGTAGGCACATAGAACCTAAATAATAGGAGTATTGTGCAAAATGTAGACAACAATTAGCATTGAAAATCACATAGGAAATATAATAACAAAAATAAATCTATATGCAACTCCAATAAAATGGAAGACACATAAATAGTTAGACAAAGTCTATTCCCAAATGGCTAGGAAACAAAAAGGTGAAGGGCACACAAACACCCCAAATATAAATAAGTCAGGTTATATAGGAAAAGTGCCACCAATTTAGGGAAAGCATTTCCATAGCTCACTGGATGCACATGGTAAAGAGGCAATACAATAGTCAGTAGCAAAAAGTAATCAAGTAGAATACTTACACGGTTGGCATCTGAGGGTTCCCCAGCAGCCTAGGGAGAGCTAGAATCCATCGACATTCCTGGGTCTGCTCTTTAAAAAGTTCAGAGTTGCAATGTCTGCGGCTGACCATGAGATCTATTGCAACAAAAAGAAAAAGGGCTATAGATTCAATTAAAGAAACAAAGGCTGACAAGCTCCATTCGCATTTTTTTATTTCAAATTTTTTGTCTCTCAAATTTTCTATGGAGATAGTCACAATACGATTGAAAAGAAACAACATAAAAAGGCACAGTTAGAAAACCCTTTGTAAATCATTTTCAAAACAAGATTTATTCTTGCAAAAGAATCAACATAGAACATACATTATCCATGACTATTTTGAATAGTGTCATCAATGTTTGATATAACAGTTAAAGTACACCTTATCACTCAAAGAACATGCCAACAAAGCAAACATAAGAATTAGTATGTATCAATGTTGTTTACATTCACCATGACATAGATACATATCTCCACACAGGGGAAACGTGTTGTCAACCACTGCATTCAATGCAAGAATCAATGTTCCATAGAATAGTTAAAATACAGATTATCACTCCAAGGATGTCTTAGTATGTATCAATATTGCTTGCATCTACTATGGTACACAGGCTATCTGTAAATAGGATAAATAAAGTAAAACAAAACAAAACAAAGTACGGTCCATCACTGCGATCAATTGTGACATCACTCTTCCATATAACATTTAAAATATAGTCCACTATTCCCCATTTACAAATGTGTATGTATCTATTGTTTTGCGGGCATGGATGCCACATAATAAAGTAGTTAATCTTATACATTTGTTTCTTGTTTTCGACAAGCCATTGTTGTTATTGGTTCTCTAGACCTGGGTATGGTAGCATATTATTAGTAAGGTGCTAGTGGGGAAAACAATTTGTGATCTATGCCTTCCATTTTTTTTTCATAGTTGCAACACAGTTAAATTGTGAACACTATACAATTTATGGTGATCTCCATAAAGCATTCTTGATTGTTACATTGTAGTTTAGGGTGCATCATTTCATTTTCAACAAGATGTTGAGAAGGCTACATTGTTTCTATAGCCTGCCACAAGAATATTTTATCTATGCATTCCATTTTGTTGCTATGGTTGCAACGCAGTATAATTGTGAACACTATACAATTTATGGTGATTTCCGTAAAAGCATTCTTGATTGTTGCATTGTAGTTTAGGGTGCATTGTTTCATTTTCAACAAGATGTTGTTGACAAGGCTACATTGTTTAAACATTGAACAAGTTGTTGTTCCTAGAAGTTTGTATTGTTTGCTAATACGACAATTGTTTGATTTATGGCTTATATGTATTGATTTTTCAACCATCACCCCATGCAAAGAACAACCAAAAAAACCTCCAACCACCTTCACATAAGCTTACCATCAGCTAATCAAGTTTGTACCTTCACATGAGCTTGCCAATGTTGCATCAACATTGATTGTTATATGCAAACCATGTAATGGCAAGGGTTGCATAGTAGCTCAATATTGTGGCATTCACATTAATCGGTATATGGTTTTTATCTACGGGCGGTGGTTGTAATAACACCTACCATTTCAAAACCCAGGGAAGATACTGGAAGCCTACAGTTGGGCATTATTTATTATTGGGAATTATTGATTATTATTCTCTACTTAGGTTGTATTGTTCCATTTTAAAAAAGGTGTTGTTGAAAAGGCAATATTATTGCAATTTTTGACAAGGTTCTCTTGAGAAAAGAGTATATTTTTGCACGGGTTTGTTATTGTTTCTTTTTTGTCAATTTCCCTCAATGGATTTTATTTTGTGGTTATGGTCGTAATGTAATAAAAAAAATTATTTTATATAGTTTATCTTTGGATCCATTGGGTATTCTTGATTACTATTCTCTGGTTTAAGGTATATTGTTTTGATTCTCGATAACGAGTTGTTCAAAAGAGTATATTGTTTGTTAAAAGTAATATTGTTTTGTTTCACCACTACATGGAAACCTTATAGCAATTAATACTAATTCCATTTCCCTAGCCTTCTCTATTGTAACACCAAATATTTTCAAAAATCAAAGAAAAATCAATCCACCAACTTGTCCCTGATACCAGGGAGCTCAGAAACTAGGAAGGGTGACAAAATTTTGGGCCAAAGCTCACACAAATAGCCTATTGGGCCACCGAAGATGCAAGCAAAATAGGGAGCTTTTTTTAAACGTTTGTTACTGTGTTTTTTTTGTGTTTTTTTGGGTTTTTCCATCTAGGCCACTATTGGAATAAATTTTGTTTTATTTATGGATTGGATGTGGGATGATGGCTGCAACACAATAAAATAATTGATGTTATAAATTTCATTTTGTGAGCGGAATAAAATAGTTAATGTTATACAGTTCATATTGTCTTGTCTTCTTTTCTTTTGTGCCATATAATTTTCCCATGTGAAAATATGTATATCTACAAAATTAGTTGCAGCCAACATAGATATCTATGGTAGCTTGTATAATAAGTACAATAATAAACATTGATATCATGATTGAATACGCTAGTGGAAAATGTATGTATGCCTGCCATAAAATAGCACATACATCACACAACATTGTGACCAATGGTAAAATCATTTTTCCTTGTTGCACTCACTATAAAGCCGACCATTCTAATTCATTTTTAGAGGCTGAAAAAAATTATAACTCAAAAGGTGTACTTAACTTTAGTTTCCCCAAATAATAAATATTGCTTGCAGCATATATGAATGTTCTCTACATCTAACTTTAGATAAATACATATCTGCACACAACAAAAGAGAAATGAAGCACAACAAAAGAAACACGTACTTTTTTATGTTTCTATATTTCAAAGCAATAGCTCCATACATATGCATCAAACACATGCAATACATATATATGCAACTGCAAAACAAAATCTACACTGATATACATATATATATATATATATATATATATATCTGAAGATAGATGGACATATATACGGATTGTTGATTGTACTCTACAAAAGACTATATTGTTTGTTAAAACCAATATTGTTTAATTTATGCTTCACCTTTTGTGGAAATGGTTTTCATTAGGTTTGGCACTGTCAATTTTTATATGTTCTGCAACTTTTTGGCATTTTTTGCAGGCTTTCATTTTTCTTTTCACATGTCTAGATATGTATGTATGTGAAACTACATGTACAAAAAATCCATATATACTCAAGATTACATGCAGAAAACATCCATATATACCCGGGACACAAATTACAAACCATAAATAAAAAAATATTCATTTTTACAAAATATATAGTGTTTTTCAAGAGCAGCTTATCAAAATTTGAAACAATCAACATGACCTTATCGCAAACCAGAAAATATAGCCCGCCACAAATTGACACCAACTTATAATGTGTAACAAAAAATATAGGCTCTTTAAATGAAACAATATACGTTTCCACAACACCTTATCAAAAAGGACCATATACACATATACATGCCCCCAGACAAATACATAGAAACCTTACACAAATTAATGTTGATGCCATTTTTCTAGACTTCTCTATCAGCATGCCATAGGATTTTTTTAAAAAAATCTTCCACCCTTTCCCCAACGCTAGAAAGATAAAAAACCAGAAGGCTGATTTGGACCAAAATTCACACAAAATCAAAAATTGTGCAGACATTCACTTATTTTTCCAAGGATTTTAAAGGGCGGGTGTTAGTTACAACCATCACCACTACACAGACACCATACAACAATAAACATTCAAATAATGAACACAAATTGTGCAGATATAACACTATGTGGCAATCCAACCACACAAGAACCAAACAACCATACTCATATAAAAAGCTCGACATATCTATATTTTGTTTCAATTCTGGATAAAATGCTATTGATAAAAGAGTATATTGTTTTTAAAATAAATATTGTTTCATTTATTGTTTATGTTTTGTGCCTACCATTTTGCATAATGTTTCTCACATAAGATTCACAGAAGATTGTGATGTTTCATAGTATATATATTAAGTATATCTCCACACAGGGGAAACATGTTGTCAACCCCTGCACTCAATGTGGGAATCAATGTTCCATAGAATAGTTAAATTTCATATTATCATTCCAAGGGTGATAGATAGCCATCCTAGCCCTTGGGAATTCTGACCAAAGTTCAAAAATTTATGCCACCTTTTTTGACAACTACCAGAAGCCTCAATTAAATAGTTAATGCTAGACAGTTTATCTTTTGATTCCATTAGCCATTGGTGATTATTATTCTCTAGCTTAGGCTATATTGTTTCATTTTTGATAAGGTGTTGTTGAAAATAATATTATGTTTCAATCTTCGACAGGGCTCTGTTGAAAAGGCTAGATTGTTTCAATTTTGGATAGGCTTATGTTGAGGGAAAAGCATTTTTTTTCACTGGGTTTGTTACTGTGAATCTTTGTGGCTTTATTTCTATGGAATCCACTTGTTGGCTATGTTTGCAATAGAATAAAATTGTTGGAATTTTGTGCTATCATTTCACATGAGTTTTGTGGCTATGCTTTTGCATCAACTTGCTCTCCTCACTCACAACTATCTTGAACAATCAAGTAAACCCTGAGAACAACACCCAACAATGCCTTATCAAGAATTGTGTATACATTCGCTTTGTTTTCCAAGGATTTAAAAGGGTAGATGTTACTTACAACCATCGCCGCTACACAAAAAGCTTACAATAATTAATACAAGTTCCATTTCACTGGACCTGTCTATCAACATGCCAAATTCTTTCTATAAACAAACTGGCACCTTCTCAGGGACACTGGGATGCTCAAAAACTAGGAAGGTTGTTAAAAATCCTGACCAAAGGTCACAAAAATAGCCTACGGGCTAAAATTGCAACAATATAGCTTTTTCACCATAACCACACACAACAATGGCTTATTAAAAATTGCATAGACATTCGCTATGTTTTCAAAGCAAGTATTACTTACAACCATTACCACTACATGGAAAACATACAACAATCAAAATTTGATAGTGACAAACCCATTAAAAACCTTTGTCATACAATGTGGATCATAAATGGAATTATATTGGTCAGAGCAGTGATTCAGATTAAAAAACTACACAAAAACAAAAATTCACAAAACACAGTAATTCACAGTAACAATGGAACAACAAAAACAAAGAATATTGCCTTCCAGCCTTAGCAGCTACACTGATTCAATAAATGGAAACTGCACCCTAAGCTGCTACAGAGGAACGTTAAAATAATTAATGCAAATTCCATTTCATTAGACATCTCTATTGACATGCCAAATGCTTCTTAAAAACAATCCACCACCTTTTCATAGCTACAGGGAAGCTCAAAAACTAGCAAGGTTGTCAGAAGAAAATAGCTATATTGATAACTAAAATTGGAGACATCCATATTTACATAAAGGCATCACCTGAAAGCTACATGTACCTAATAAATATACACACATAAAGACTCACACCTTAAATGAAACAAATATGGTTTGAACAAAATCCAAGGGAATTCATTTTTTGAACACAGTGCTATAAAAAAGAAAACAATATAGCCATAAACCAATGGATTTAAAAAAATGAGCAGAAATATGTTATATTTTCTAAATCTTTAAAACATAGTTGTTGCTTTCAACCATGGGAAGAGGTGGATATCAAAAAAACCCTTTGCAATATTATTTTATTTGTGGTTTGCAGTTTGTGGCAAGCTATTCCAATAAGATAGTATTGATTCTTTCAAATTTTGATAGGATGTTGTTTAGTAAACACTCATTTATCGTTCTCACTTTGTGTCTATGGCTTTCTATGGGTTTGTTACTATCACTTTTTTGTGGGTTTCTATTTATCGCCCCCATTTTGTGACTATTGTTGCAACAGAATAAATTTGTTAAAATTATGCAATTTTTTGTAGGGTTGGAGAAACAAAGCACCATGGACAAAAGGTTCGACCAACATAGAAAAATATTTATTCAACATGACCTTATCGAAGATGACCATTGTGTCATCAAAAATTACATATACCTTTCAAGAAAAGGATAATTTTGTGCCCATTTTGGTCCTAATTCACCAAATTTCACCCTAAAACAACATTTACAGGCCCCTAAGGTTGTTTAATTTTGACTTGGAGGCCTGTTATACCCAAGGGATCATTCAAATTCTGACAAAGCATATCAAAACCATTCAAAAAGTATTGTTCCCACTTAAAAATCCCTTAGTGGGACTAGGTCGCCCAAGTTGGCGACCTAGTCCTTTTTGAGGATTTTTCAAGTTTCAAGTGGGAAAATAAATATTTTATCATAAATCGCCAATGGGTGTTGGCTTCTTAGGTCAAAATTCCTGACAATTAGGTCATTTTGCTTATATATACTTATTTTTAGGTCATTTTGCAACTCTCTCCTGCTCATTTTTCACACTCAACTCCAAAAATCAACTGCAAAACATCTTCCTCAAGAAGATTCATCTCTCACACAGCAAAATTTGAATCTTTTAGACAGCAAGCTAACATTTTTTTCAAGTCTTGAAGCTCACTTCACATCCAAGATCAAACATTGACAAGGTTGGAGATAGATTCCTATAGAGATACATGGAGAAATCTTGGTTGAGGAGGTGCAACTAGCCACCAAGTCACTCCTAAAGACTAATTTCAAAGTGCCTCCATCTTCTACCTTCAACCCATTTATAGATTTGAGTTTTGCATCTCATTAGCATTCCTTGTTGTTTTCATTTGCAATGGTGTAGGATTTCTAAGGTTTAGATCCTTGCATCATTTCAAATCTTTTGCATACATCTTATTCTAGCACAATAGAATAGTGTTTTGCTTTGTTTCAGGTTTTCCTATTTCTAGACACACTGAGGGCTAGGGTTTATGCATATTTCCATTTCATTTCAAGTTCAAATACAAAGTAGGGGTTTGACCAAGGAAAACCCCACATTAGAAAGACAAATACATTCTATTTTGCAGGTCAATTTACAAGTTTGAAGCAGGATTCCCATGGAGAAACAAAACACAGACCTAAGGTACCCGAGTCAACTTTCGATTTCTTAGAAAAGTAGAAAGGGACTAGGTTGCCCATAATGGCAACCTAGTCCCATTGAAGCTTTCTGACACTGAAAGTTGGAGATTCAGGGACCGAGTTGGCAGAAATGACTTCCGTAGAATATTTCTTGAAAAGGGACTAGGTCACCCCACTTGGCATAAGTGTCCCAAGTGACTCAAAACCCTAATTTTCCAATTTCCAGTGACTCCCACAATCCCAGTTTCATCCCTCTTTAGTTTCCAAGTACACTTCTCTGATCTGTTAGGTTAATTTACTCTTATTGCTTTCATTTCTATTGTATACAATCATGTGTTTTCTAACAACATAATTTCTATTAGTCTAGGTTAAGTAGTTACATTTCCATAGCATATTTCAACACATTTTCGTACCCCACTCCTTTAGGTTTTCAATACCTAAACATTGAGTTAATTGCAAGATTAGGTGCCCTTGGAGGTGAAAGAAAACCCTCTTCCTTCTAGGTGAAACCCTATAAAATTGTAGAAGATCTAGTCTTTTACCCCCACACAAAGCACCTCATATTTTATAGCTCATTTTGGTGAACCTATATTTCAACACATTACATACTTCTGATTTTCATTGCATTTGCATACTAGGAGCTCTTTATTCAACATTACATTGAATGTTGCATTGTGTAAACAAGCATCCTAGGGTTTTTCATCTTGCATTAGTGAAAAAGCATCATAGTTGCCATTCATTTCCTTGCATGATAGAAAAATTTGACATAATACTATACCTCTGCATTGTAGCTTGTAGACACTTGCATTTTTTACCAGAAAATCAATTAAAAACTCAAAAAAAATCATACCAAGACTAAGTTGCCAACCTAGGCGACCTAGTTCCAGTAGGTATTTTGCATCAATATTCTCTAAATTTTCTTTCCAACTTATGTACTCTATGTTTCCTTTTTCTAATGTTAGGTTTTAGTTTTGATTTTCTCTGTCATATGCTTATTCTTAGCTTAAAATGGAATTTCTAAGTAGTATTAAAGCATTACATGTTTCCCTTTCTACTTTAGTTCCTAGTTCTTTCAAAGTAGATTCTATGAAACATACACCTCAAAACATAGATAACTCACATAATACAATGCACACACTTGTTCACTATGGGAACACTATATCGTCTAAATATTTTAGTAGTGATGATTTTGATAAGTTAGATGAAGCTCTTCAAAGCTTCCTCTCACTCCCTTCATCCACTACTATTGGTGATGATGTAGTTACAAATTCCCCACCCCTTTTTCCAAACCTTTTAGTTGTGATGATATGGGAATGTTAGATGATGTCCTCCAAGATTTCATCTCCCCTACTTCATCCATTATGGTTTGTTGTGATGACCAAACTAACAAAAAATATTTCAATTTCATCCAACCCCACTTCATTCTTTACCCACCTGGTCCTAAACCTCCAACCCCATCCTAACCTGAGTTTACCCTTTACCCTCCTAAGAATGATACCGTTGCTCACACTCATTATACCCGTAATAACCCACATCCCCAACAACCACCTCCCTTCACAACCCTATCGTTACCCAACCCTATCTTACCCACAAATCCTCAGTTAAACTCACAACTCAGGGAGTATGATTTGGTTGAACAACTTAAAAACACTCCTGCCAAAATATCCCTTTGGGTTCTTCTTCAAAATTCCCCTAACTATCACTTTGTGCTTCAAATAGCCTTACAACAGATAGTGGTCCCTCCTGGTATGAATACTACTAATGTGGTAGCTCTCCTAAATGACATGAACACAACTAATGTGGATATTACTCTCTATCAACTTGAGCTACCACCATTAGAATCATTCCAACAAAATGAAGCCTTTACGATCATATCCCAATATGATCGGATAGGTATTAAAAGGACCCTTGTTATAATGGCTCTACCCTAAATGTGAGCAGTGTGAAGCTTCTTAATAGGTTAGATGTGAACCAATCACAAATCCAATCCGATGCCTTATCCATTTGAGGATTTGATAATGTTACCAAACAACCTCTTAGTGTCACCAACTTACCCATTATTGTTGAAATGGTTATGCTACTAACTCCTATCCACATCATGCCCTATGATCTTTCTTATAATCTCCTCTTGGGACGACCATGGATTCATGAGATGCATGCGGTACCCTCGACCCTTCATCGCAAAATGAAATATGTCTATAATAATAAGGTATATCAAATTGACATCAATCCCAAACCTGGGAGTTTCTTGCAACTCAAAAAGGGCACATCAATTCCTCTTCATACCTTTATTACTACCTCTAATATTGCCCCTCCTGAGAAGGACCAACCTGAAGATAAAACCAAGTTTAATTTACTTGGTGATGATTTTGGCTCTTTAGAGTTCACTCCTTCCATTATGGGTGAATTTAGTGTGACATGCAAAGAGGATACTCAACATGAAAAATTTGTTATCCTCTCTACCCAACAAGAGGAACACCCTTCCCCCATATCTACCTCATCTCTTGTGGAAGAAAATGCCATATATACAACAAACTTTGATGAGATAGATTATCAACAACTCCCTAACCCACAAAAAATGGAAAGACTTTATGGACATGGTTATGATCTTGTGAAACATTTGGGTTACAAAGGTAAAGGATGCAGAAAACATGAACAAGGCATACATGTCCCCATTGAACCTAATACACAAGGAACTAAAACCGGTCTAGGATTTTTCTTTTCTAAAGTTACCAAAGCCAATAAATGACCCTCCCTCAACATCAATACCATATCATGCACATCAAGAACCACCCTTATGCTTAAACACCCTGAATTTCTTGATATGGATGCACCTCTCTTCACCTACATTCATGATGAGGACGGTTTAAAAAAATTTCTAAGGTGCTTTGGATACTCCTTCTCACTCCAAGAGGCATGCCTCTTGTGTTATGTTGAGTTCTGAGTCTACCATTGGTACTATTAATAAACCTCATCCAAGCTTGGAACCATATGATCTTGAATCTCTCAAATCTAATGCACTCCATTTAGGAGATACCCTTGACATCCCCATGGATATTGATGACGAGGACAAAATCATTAAAATCAGGAAGTGCCTAGATGATGAAGAACAAGAGGATCTTGCAACCTTTCTTCATACCTTTCCTGAGCTATTTGCTTGGAAATATTCTGATATGCCAAGAATAGATCCCCAAATAGTTACCCACAACATTGTCCTCGCTGAAAATGTTAAACCTATTTGCTAGAAGATTCAAAAAATGAATCCTAAGGTAGCCTTGCATGTTAAAGGGGAACTTGAAAAACTCCTTGACGTAGGTTTTATTCACTCAATCTATTATTATCCTTGGATTTAAAACATTGTTGTGGTGGCCAAACCCGATAATTGTGTTAGGATATGTACAGATTTTAGAGACCTGAATATGGCCTCTTTAAAGATGACTTTCCTCTTCCTAACATCAATATGATCGTGGATTCCACTATTGGCCATGCTTTTTTAACCTTCGTGGATGGATTTTTAGGGTATAACCAAATCTTTATTAACCCACAAGATCAATACAAGACATCTTTTACATCCGCTTGGGGTACGTTTTGTTGGGTTATGATGCCTTTTGGTTTAAAGAATGTTGGTGCTAATTACCAACGAGCAATGACAGGTTAATATTCCATGATTACATTCAAAAAATATTAGAAGACTATGTTGATGATATAATTGCCAAATCCTTAACCCTCCAAGATAATGTGAACATCCTCTGTCAAATCTTTGAGTGTATGCATAAGTATAACATGCGCCTAAATCCTAAAAAGTGTGTCTTTGGAGTAGATAGTGGTAAAATTTTAGGGTTTATCATATCTCACAGAGGCATCAAGGTGGATACAAATAAAATTGATTATATCATCAATATGCCACCTCCTCATAACATTTCCCAATTATGTACGTTACAAGGACAAATACAAGCCATTCGTCATTTTGTCGCTTGTTTAGCCAACTGTGCGTTACCCTTTACTCATTTCCTTAAAAAGGATGTTAATTTTGATTGGAATGAGGATTGTAAACAACTCTTTGAGAATTTAAAAGAGTACCTTATCACCCCCCCCATTTTACATCCTACTATACCCAATCAAGCTTTCATCCTTTATATCATTTCTTCTACTCATGCTCTTGATGCCTTATTGGCTCAAAAGGATTCCAATGGTAACGAGAATCATGTCTATTATATTAGTCGAATGCTCCTCGATTATGAGACTCATTACTCCACAATTAAAAAACAATGTCTCACTCTTGTATTCGCTAATAGTAAGTTGTGACATTGCTTACTAAATTTTGAAGTACACATGATGACAAAGTTTGACCCTTTATGATACCTTTTCACTAAAATAGATCTATCAGGACATATTCCTAAATGGGTCATGTTGTTAATTGAGTTTGATCTTAAATTCATTGCTCAAAAATCAGTTAAAGTTCAATCCTTAACCGACCATTTATTTGGTGCTCCTTCATCGTTAGCGTTACCCACCAATGATTTTTTCCCTGATGACAATGTCTTTACTATAGACATTCCTACATGGGAGTTGTACTTTGATGGATCCAAGTGTCGAACAGGCTCTAGTGCTGGAGTTATTTTAATTCCACCTATTGGTAATCCTATTCCCTTATCCTAACATCTCAATTTCCTATGTACGAATAATACAGCTGAGTATGAAGCTTTACTTGATGGGTTACACACTACTCTTTTCATGAGGATTAAAAATATTAAGATCTATGGTGATCCACAATTAGTCACTAAGCAAATCAACAGTCTCTATCAAACTAAACATGATAAAATATCACAATATAAGGAGCGTGTTATTAATCTATTAGACCATTTTGACTCCTTTACCATTGATAACATCCAATGCAAATATAATCATCACACGGATGCAATGGCTAGTGCAACCTCTCTTGTTTCTCTTGTCGACCCTTCTGGTGCAGGAGAACCTAGGATAACCTCCATTTTTCTTGTCATTTTGGCTTGTATCTAACATTAGCCAAGTCAGAGGGTTTTTTTGTTTGTTTTGGACCTTAGAAGGTCTTGCTTGAGTGTGGACTAGGTGAGTTAGTGCTAGAACTAAGGTCACCAATTAGTCTTTGCTTGTTGTTTTGGTTAGTTGAGCCTTAGTACCTTGAGTTTGGATTTGTGTTTCTTAATGTTTTCCAAACACATGAGAGATGTAGGAAGGATGATTTAAGGCCATTTATGATGTTAGTTCTTTGAACTACTTGGCTTAGAGGTCCTATATTCTAGTTGGCCTAATAAATGTAAAAGATGCCAAAAATTGTCATGAAAACATTGGCAATTTATTGCAAATGTTGCACGCAACTCAGCAACCTTGGATTCCCTAAAATCTAGGAGTGGGGGATCAACTAACAGGCCTAGAAACATGGAGAATGACATCTAAGATCTTTGAGGGCTCGAATCCCAAAGAGAGGAGGATAGTAATCAAATTTTTGGAATAGTAAAGCTGCTTTGCAACTATGTTTTGTGTGAACACCGAGCATTACAGTGTGACAGTGATATGATATAGATTGAATGTTTTGATTTAGTGTTAGATTTGTGTTCATAGGTTATTACTAAGACTTTTTCATTTTGTAAGCAAGTTGATTTGAGTTGATTTAGCGTCTTGAATAAATAGGTTAAGGTCTAGAGGTTTTCCTGGTCCTATCCTGACCAGTTTGTCTGTCTATGGCTCCCCCATGAAATCTAGCCTCGGGATCTTCCTAAGGGCAGATGAATGCTTAAGGGGAGCCATTGTTCTATATATATTTAGTGTTAGGAGTCATGAAGAGTCTAGCGACTGTTTGTAATTTCAAACCCTAGGCGAGCTTAGAGTTCTCGGTTAGAGGTTTGACAGTGATGAATTGAAGAATTTAGGTAGGGGATTGAAGTACAATTGGCGCCCCTGCAATCAATTCAATGATTTGTGTGATGATGACACTTAGAGTCTTTTAAGTGTAGAAGAAAGTGTTGAAGTAAACTAAGGGTGATTTTCCTTCAAGGCTAAGCACAAGAGTTAGACTCTTAGAGAAGAGTTAGATGAGGCCTTAGTTAATCATCTAAGCCTTTTTGAGATCCTAGAGGAGATTAGGATCCTGGAAGAAGACAAGAAAATTCTTCTTAGCTCTTGTGTAAGCACACCTTGAAGCACATAGACCATATTGGTATCAGAGCTTGTTTTGATCAGGCTTGTGGTTAATGTTGCAACCTTCTGAATCGATAGGAGAAAATCCATCATTTGGGTCAGTGGAAGGTACTACAATGGTGACTAACACTGAGTTAGACAAGAAAGTGGATGAGCAAGAAGAGGATAACAAGTTACTAGAGAAATATTGTCTCAAATGGAGCAATGCTTGGGTGAAGTCCAAGATAAGGCCGATAAGGTGAAGGATAAAATAGATCAGTAGGAAGAGAAAGAATCCATAGAAAAAGATTTGGAATTGGAAGAGGAAGCTCCAACCCCTGACCCTATTATACCTCAAGAACCCTTCTTGAAGGCGCTAAAGGCTTTAAGTGGTAAAGCTTTGGAGGGTGTATGACTTTTCAATGGACAAATGGATCCTGATGCAGTCCTAGACTAGATTGATAGTATATAGAATCACTTTGAATGTGATGGTATATCAGAAGCCCAAAAAGTAAAGGTGGCCAAATCTAGGTTGAGAGGTTCAGCACTCACTTGGTGGAAGTTTGTTTAGGCCGAAAGAGAGAAGGAGGGAAAGAGTCCAATTGCTACATGGAAAGGCTTGGTGACCAAGGTGAAGCAAACCTACTTACCTGATGACTATGAGATTCAGTTGCATAGAAGAAGGCATAATCTTAGGAAAAAAGATTTGGATATCCAAGCATACACCGAGGAGTTCCAAAAGTTGTGTTTGAGGTCAAAGGTAGTAGAGAATGAAAGTATCTAACTAGCAAGGTATTTGAATGGTCTTAAGTTGTCCATACAAGAAGACATGAGTCTTTTTAATTTCAAGAGTGTACGACAATGCTATCAGATGGCCCTAAAGATTGAGGAGAAAGGCAAAAGAAAATAGGAACAAACCTCAAAGGGAAGAGGTAAAGGAAGAGATAGTAGAGGGGAAAGAAGTGGTTATGGTGGAAGGAGTTTAGATTCAAGAACTCAAGGAGAAGCCAAATATACGGAACAGCAAGAGGGAAGCTCTAGTAGAGGTAGTAGAGGAAGAAGCTCTAACTTTAGAGGAAGAAGTGGTGGACAAGGAAGAGGCAATTATTTTTCCAACATGAAATGCTATCATTGTAACGAAATGGGACATCCTGCCTATAGGTGTCCAGAGAAAGGTAGTACTTCTCAAGGAGGTGACAGGAGAACTAATTTGGTTCATGAAGAGACCAATGCAATAGTGAATCATCATGAGGTACCACTAACATCAAGGGAAAGTGACAACCTCATGATGAAGAAAACACTGATCAAGGAGACGGTTAAAGAGGAGCCAAGCCAAAGAAGGTCCATGTTTAGAATAAAATGTAAAATGATGAACAAAGTGTGTAAAGTCATCATTGACTCAGGGTCTACTAACAACATTGTGTCAGAGGAAGCAGTCAGCAAGTTAAATTGACAAGGATACCCCACACTAGTCCTTATAAGGTCACATGGCTGAATAAAGGCCAACATGTCTTAGTAAATGAGCAGGATTGGGTTGAGTTTTCAGTTGGAAGGTATAAGGACAAGGTACTATGTGATGTGTTACCTATGGATGCATGTCACTTGCTCCTAGGTAGACAATGGAAATTTGACCACCAAGCTATCCATGATGGAGTGAAGAACTCCTATACTTTCAAGAAGGATAAGGTAACATTCAAAATTCAGTCATTGTTAGAGGATGCAGAGGTGAAGACAGCAGGTCCTAATATACTCATGGTTGGTGAAAAAGAGTTCTTAGAAACCTTGGAAGAAGGAGAAGGAGTTGGCTATGCACTAGTATTAAGGTGAAGAGAGGTAAGTGGTGACAAAGCATCCAAGAAGCCAGAGTTACCTAAAGAGATACAAAGTATGTTGCAGAATTATGAAGGAATTTTAAGTAGTGGACAACCAATAGCATTAGCTCCTAAAAGAGCTATAATTCATAGGATAGACTTCATACCAAGAGCTACCCTTCCCAATAAAGTATCCTATAAGATGTCCCCTCAACAAAATGAGGAAATCGCTAGACAAATACAAGAACTCCTAAACCAAGATCTTATTAGGAAGAGCATCAGCCCATGTGTCGTACCCATTGTCCTAACACCTAAAAAGGGAGGAGATTGGAGGATTTATATGGATTCAAGGGCCATAAATAGGATAACCATCAGATATAGGTTCCCTATTCCTAGGATTGAAGATCTAATGGATTGTCTAGGGGAAGCCAAGTATTACACCAAGATAGACTTAAAGAGTGGTTATCACCAAATTAGGATACATGAGGGAGATGAGTGGAAAACAGCCTTCAAAACCAATGAGGGTTTATATGAGTGGATTGTAATGCCATTTGGATTGTCTAATGCCCCCTCCACATTCATGAGGCTCATGAATGAAGTCCTCAAAGACTACATTGGCAAATTTGTAGTGGTGTATCTTGATGATATACTAATTTATAGCAAGACAAGAGAAGAACATCTCGAACAGCTAGAGCTAGTTTGCAAGAAGCTACATGAGGAGAAGTTGATGATCAATTTAGAGAAGTGTGAGTTCATCAAGACAGAGCTGGTGTACCTTGGGTTTGTGCTATATCATGGCAATCTGAAAAAGGACATTAGCAAAGTGGAAGCCATCCTCAATTGGCCTACTCCAAGGACAGCAACAGAGGTAAGAAGTTTTCATGGCCTTGCTCAATACTATAGGAGGTTTATAAGGCAATCCAGTGCTCTTTGTGCTCCTATGTTGGATACCATTAAAGGAGGCATAAAGACTAAGTTTGTATGGAATGAACAAGCTAACAAGAGTTTTGAGTTGTTGAAGGAAAAGATTGCTACACAACCTGTTTTAGTTTTGCCAAGCTTTGAGAAACTATTCACCATAGAGTGTGATGCAAGCAATGTGGCTATTGGAGTTGTTTTAAGCCAAGAGGGAAGACCTGTGGCTTTCCATTTAGAGAAGTTGAGTGAAGCCAAGAAGAAATATTCTTCTTATGATCTTGAGATGTATGCTCTAGTTCAGGCCTTAAGGAAATGGCGAGACTATCTATTACCCAAGGAGTTCATAGTCTATTCAGACAATCAAGCTCTAAGTTTTTTGAACTCTCAAGAGAAACTCAGTCATAAGCACATGAAGTGGGTTGAATACTTACAAGCATACACATTTAATATCAAGCATAAGAAGGGAGTGATAAACAAAGTGGAAAATGCCTTGAGTAGGAGAGCTCTCACTATCCAAGAGATACAACTAAAGACAATGGGAATAGATCACTTCAAAGATCTATATGTTGATGATGAAGACTTTGCAGACTTTTACAAGGTATGTGCTGAATACAAGAATCATTTTCATAGCAAATATGCTGAATACACTTTGCAGAGTAACCTTTTGTTTAAGGGAAATTAGTTATGTGTCCCTAGAGGGCCCATTAGAGAGAACTTCATTCAGGAAAAGCACAATGGAGCATTGAGTGGTCACTTTGGGATCACTAAGACACAAGAATTTGTTCAAAGGTTCTACTTTTGGCCAATAATGAACTTGGATGTAAGGAAGCATGTTGAAAGTTACATTGTGTGTCAAAAGGCCAAAGGTACTTCTTCAAATGCAGGCCTATACCAACCACTACCTATTCCCACTAGGCCATGGGAATGTTTGAGCATGGAATTTGTAGTTGGGTTACCCAAGACAAGACAAGGCATGGATAGTGTTTATGTAGTTGTGGACAGATTTAGCAAGATGGCTCACTTTGTGCCATGTAAGACAACCAATAATTCCAGCCAAATAGCATCTCTCTTCTTCAAAGAGATAGTAAGAATACATGGGTTACCTATGAGCATTGTGTCAGATAGAGACACCAATTTTATGAGTCACTTTTGGAAGACTCTTTGGCAAAGATATTCACAAATTTTTCCTTTGGATCTACATACCATCCTCAAATAGATGGTCAGACCAAGGTGGTAAACAGGAGCCTTGGAAATCTATTAAGGTTCTTGACCAAAGTATATGGTCAATAATGGGATCAATTGATTGGACAGGATGAGTATGCATATAATGACACTGTAAACAAGTCCAAAAGGAAGAGTCCCTTTGAAATAGTCTATGGCCTACACCCTAAGGGATGGAGTAAAGGGAAGTGGATATGTTGATGATTTTTCCTATGCAATGTAGGAGATTCAGGACATAGTCAGGAAGACATTGACTGAGAACACTATGAAGCATAAGACTAAGATTGACGAGAGTAGAAGAGAAATCCAATTTAATGTTGGAGACTTGGTGATGGCGCATCTAAACAATTCTAGATTATAGAAGGGTGTCCCTCACAAATTACAAATGCGAAGGATAGGTCCCTGTCCCGTCTTAGCAAAGTATGGTGACAATGCTTATAAGGTGGAGTTGCCGGAGGATAGTGGACTGTCCCCTATTTTCAATGTTGTAGACCTAGTTCCTTATAAAGGACCCACACCTGATTTAGACCAAATCTTGATTGAAGTTATCCAAAATGTGTGTGAACTCCAATTACCTTCTACTACAGTGAAGAGAGCTAACAGTATACTGGATACAAGAGTCTACAAGAAGACTAGGAAGAAGGACTACAAGGAACATCTGATCAAGTGGCATGGTCAACCTAATGTTGATGCAGTATGGATCAAAGAATGAGAGTTCAATAAGTTGTGCATTGACCTCAACTTACTCAATCCAAGGGTGGATTGAAAGCTTTTACTTCGGGAGGATGGTGCAAGAGCACCTAGGCTAACCTCCATTTTTCTTGTCGTTTTGGCTTGTATCTGACATTAGCCAAGTCAGAGGGTTTGTGTATTTTTTTTGGACCTTAGAAGGTCCTGCTTGAGTTTGGACTAGGTGAGCTAGTGCTAGAACTAAGGTCACCAATTAGTCTTTGCTTGTTGTTTTGGTTAGTTGAGCCTTAGTAGCTTGAGTTTGGATTTCAGTTTCTTAATGTGGTCCAAACACATGAGAGATGTAGTAAGGATGCTTTAAGGCCATTTATGATGTTAGTTCTTCAAACTACTTGGCTTAGAGGTCCTGTATTCTAGTTGGCCTAATAAATGTAAAAGATGCCAAAACATTTCATGACAACATTGCCAATTTATTGCAAATGTTGCATGCAACTCGGCAACCTTGGATTCCCTAAAAGCTAGGAGTGGGGGATCAACTAACTGGCCTAGAAACTTGGAGAATGACATCTAAGATCTTTGAGGGCTCGAATCCCAAAGAGAGGAAGATTGTAATCAAATTTTTGGAATAGTAAAGCTGCTTTGCAACTCTGTTTTGTGTGAACACAGAGCATTATAGTGTGACAGTGATATGATATAGATTGAATGTTTTGATTTAGTGTTATATTTGTGTTCATAGGTTAGTACTAAGACTTTTTCATTTTGTAAGCAAGTTGATTTGAGTTGATTTAGTGTCTTGAATAAATAGGTTAAGGTCTAGAGGTTTTCCTGGTCCTGTCCTGACCAGTTTGTCTGTCTATGGCTCCCCCATGAAATCTAGCCTTGGGATCTTCCTAAGGGAAAATGAATGTTTAAGGGGAGCCATTGGTCTGTATATATTTAGTGTTAGGAGTCATGAAGATTCAAGCAACTATTTGTAATGTCAAACCCTAGGCGAGCTTAGAGTGCCCGATTAGAGGTTTGACAGTGATGAATTGAAGAATTTAGGTAGGGGATTGAAGTATAATTGGCACCCCTGCAATCAATTCAATGATTTGTGTGATGATGACACTTAGATTCTTCTAAGTGTAGGAGAAAGTGTTGAAGTAAACTAAGGCTGATTGTCCTTCATGGCTAAGCACAAGAGTTAGACTCTTAGAGAAGAGTTAGATGAGGCCTTAGTTAATCATCTAAGTCTTTTTGAGATCCTAGAGGAGATTAGGATCTTGGAAGAAGACGAGCAAAGTCTTCTTAGCACTTGTGTAAGCACACCTTGAAGCACATACACCACCTTCTAAACAAATCGTCTTCACCATTCATCCTATTATGAAACCCTCCATCAGCAATCAACCTACTAATGTCTATCCCAATTTTTTTGATAATCCATGTGAATTGTATGATGCTATCTACAATTATCTAAAAGATGGCACCATTCCCAAACCCACCACTAATAATACCCGTCAGTGCCTAAAAAATTTAGCCACTAGGTATATCATCCTTGCAGACACATTGCATCAAAGATCCTTCAATGGAATTCTTCTACGATGCCTCAAGGATGCTGAAACTCATATTTTTGTCGAACAAGCCCATTTCGGTACTTGTGGAGGACATTTTGGAGGAAATACGTTAGTGCAAAAGCTCCTATGTATGGGATATTATTAGAAAAACATAGAAAAAGATTGTTATGCATATGTTAAGCGATGCCATCAATGCTAAGAACATAGTGATTTAATCCACGCTCCTACTTTAGATCTTCGTTCCCAAATACCTATCTGGCCATTTTCTGTGTGGGGTTTATATCTAATTGGAAAAATCTCCCCGCCTTCTTTTGTTGGGCATATGTTCATTATCACTGCTACCAATTATTTCACCAAATGGGTCAAAGCTAGTGCCCTTTGACCCACAACCGTTGAGGTGATATGTCATTTCTTATTGGAAGACATCATCACTCGCTTTGGTCTCCCTTTAAGAACAACAAGGTGAAGAATTTCCTTGAGACCTTCGATATCCAACATCGATTCTCCACACCTTACTACCCTCAATCTAATGGTCAAGAAGAAAGTCCTAATAAGATCTTGGAGAAAATCCTTAGGAAGACTGCCAATCAAAACCAAAAAGATTGGTATACACAATTGCAATATGCCCTATGGTTGTTTCGCATGAGTGTTCATTCTTCTATGTGAAATACTCCTTTTAACCTTGTTTACAATACCAAAGCTATTCTCCCTTTAGAGCTAGAAATCCCCAAATTGTGAATCGCTCTCCATAGTCTCGTTGATAATGACACTTATGTGGAACAACATTTGCATCAACTTGAAATGCTTGATGAGCAATGCATCAATGCTCTCGAGCACCTTCAAGCTTATGCTAAACATTTGCAATGTAAATAGGATAGTAGTGTCATTCCTCGAACCTTTACCAAGGGTGATTTGGTTTTATTTGAAAACCAATGCAACACCACCGTTGATTACACCGAAAAAGGTAAATTAAATTCTAATTGGTTTGGTCCCTATGTGATCGACTCCAATTATGAATCTGATGCCTACACTTTAACTGAGCGTGATGGTACTCTCCTTCGCGATCCCATTAATGCCACGCATTTGTGTCGGTATTATGTCTAATACCCTCTTGAATGGTATGATGTATAAATAAATTTTGTTGATGCTATTGGTTTATATCCTATGGGCTATCTCATTGCTTCGTTCGTCACACATAGTCATTTTTGTGTCCTAAACACTCAAGTGATTGTTTAATTCATTTTTTACAATTACTTTAGATTTCATACAATTCAAACTCCTTGGCCTTTTGTGTGTTATATTTCTTTCAACTCATAAGTGCATAACATATTTAATCTCAATGTTTAAATCTAACCATACATTCTAAATGTGTTGTAATTTCATCACATACATTTTGTTAAATCATGTTGTCATTAATTAAATACTAAACTATTTAATTAATCACATTGTCATTTAACATCCACACAATTCAATTACATCATCTAAAATAAAAATGCATATAAATATAACAAAACGATTTTATACATATCATCATAATACACAGTGTCACTGAGGACTATGAGTACCATATCCCTCAGGATTTGGTACTCATGTTGCATCAGTAGTAGGGTGTCGAGAGACAGTTGTGCATGATTGTGACCATGATCTGCTGACTCTGAGTGCATACTCTAAACCTCCCATCTATGTAAGTGCCACCTAATGCTCACCTGATATTTGGTCCCTCTCTTCCCATACCTATGCCAACTCTCTCTCTAATCTCTCCACCTCTGCTAGAGGCCATGATGGTTGTGTATGTGGCAAAACTCTCACTCAATGAACCTGCCTGCTAAGGCCCTCATAGGCTACCCGTAATCTCTAGAAGGGTCTCAAGGTCTCTGGCTCTCGCTCCATGATAGGTGGGAGAATGTAGTCAGTATCCATATCCTCTTCGTCGAAGGTCCCTACCACTATCTCTATGGTTGCCTGATGCAGGAATTCTTGCCAACCCTCTGCAGGCCCTGAAACATCAAACAAGAGTCTCATCAGTAACACATCATCATATATATATATGAATTAAATCACAAATAAAATACATCCATAAAAATTAAATGTCATCACCTATATCTCTGGTAGAGGGTGGAATGTCCACCTCATCCTGTGTAGGGGGCATAGACAATGTACTTGCCTCCCCCTCAATAATAAGTGTTGGCACCTAGTGTTGCTCTTGTACGGGATCTAGTCCTATGAACATGTGAGAGCTCTCTTTGCTCATATAGGTCCTCAGCTATGGAATCATCCTCCCCACTCAGGGGTGGCTCCTCCACTCTCTCCTCATCCTTCTCATCATCCTCATCCTCTCCCTCCTAACCGTCATAGTCTGGGTTTGCATCCTCATCATAATCCTCATGGATGATATCTATAAAAATATATGCAGCCTTGTATCATGTCTCCTTGGCCCTATCCTCTCTCTCTCCCTCTCCTCTCCCTCATCTAGTATTGGTTGGGCCTCTCCCACTGGCTCATTTGTAGGGAACACTATCTCTAGTCATGAGGCCCTCCACCACTCCTTATGGTCCCATGTGGCCTCGACATCATTTGCATCATCAACTGGTGACTAGACATGATCTGAATATTCTGACTCACTCTCAATGACATCATCTAGTGTGAATCGTGTTATGTCTCCTGACCTTCATACGCTTCAAACAAAACTCTTGAATGATGATCGTGCCTATGGTGGTATATGTACATGTCTGAACTATCTCATGACCTGGTTATAGTAGAATGGCTGCACTATGTGATCATGTCGACCTACCAGGAACTTGATGATTTATAATCTCCTGAGCTATCTGGTATACTTGTGCCACTAGAGGACAAGCTAGTATGGCATCCACAAGATATCCTCCTCATTTATTCAATTGAATCTCACTATCCAAAAGTGGAGATCGTCATACTACCATAATCACTATAATGGATACCTGAATGCTCATGGATAGCCCACTAATGTCAAACATGGGAAGCCCACTGGTCATGTGCATGTGATGTGATCTAAGCACCATACATGTAGGAGTGTGCAGTGCACCATTCTGTCTAGCTCTCAAAAAATGAATTGACCAAGATCATAGTACATATGTGCTAGAATGTATCAGCGCCAGGCATATACTATCTGATGCTTTGCCATGCCTCATATAGGGTGTACCATTTCACCCTCCAGATATTTTGTTCACCCATCTAGCAACAAGACCAATGCTACTATGTGCATCATGATGTGTCTCACCACTAGTGCTCATGAATAAAGTAACATTGACAACTCTATCCATCCAGCTACCCTTTCATCATGAACGAGACCCTCTAAGCAGTACTACATATCCTACCACTTCTCTAGGAAGGACCATCCCCTTTGTAGCCGCACATGCTCTCCCCAAATAGGAACTCGAAGAATGTGGTGGAAATCCTCTAGTGTAATCATCATCTCTCCTGTGGGTAGGTGAAACGTGCAGTTATTTGCATTCCACCTCTCACATAGCGCCATCATCATAGCATCATGGTATATCATTGGTGGCATAAGGTAGGCCTATTAGATCCCCACTACCTATAAGTACTCCATCTTTGCTAGTGATAAGGTTGGAGCCAAGTCTTTGAGGAAACTCAATTGTCTCCCACCTAACCATTGTCGAGACCATGTGGGTACTTGTACAAATTCTCACAATATGCTATCTCAATCATCTAATTTCTTTAATTATACTTTAGTTCATCAAGAAAGTGTACCAATGTTTTTCTAGTATGCTTTTTATATGGCCTTAGACACTTTGGAACCCTTTTGGGACACTTCGCAAAGAAATGGGACACTTTGTGAACAAAAGGGATACTTTGCAAACAAAAGGGACACTTTGCGAAAAAAAGGGACACTTTGTGAACTTTTTTTTTCTAGGATCCTAATATACTATAAATAAGCATTAAAGTCATCCTATAATTGAAAAATCACAAAACACAGGTTCTAGAATCAACCAACCTCATACTAGTGGTTGTCGCTTGCCACCTGATCGCACAAAACATCCAACCTCGCAGGAGTAAAATCATGTGTCTTAAGCATGTTGTCACTCTCTCCTCATCACTCTTCAACACTGCAATAGATAAATGAGAAAAGTAAGTGCATGTTTACTCCTTTTCATTTATTTTTAACTAGCTCACTTCTACACACATGTACACATTTGTACCTTTTTCCTGTATTCACATTTTTAGTGTGCTTTTTCATTAAATTCAACATTCTGGGTGCTACTGAACTTTGTTGTTTATGTCATTTGTTGCATCTAAATCATGTTTACATGCCCTACATCATCATTCACCTATCGCTATGAGTCATGGTACTTGGAAATTCTCTTTGATATGTGTGTCCTCCTTCGACATGGTTAGATGGCTACCTTGATTCCACCTATGTAAAGCAAGCGAAAACAAGGGGGGGCATACATCTACCCTCGAATTTGATCTTTAGGGATTAGATAAGAGGATTTATAGGACTTCTAATGAATTTTTGTTGCAAGATGCAGTTCCTAACATTGTGGTTTTTTAGATAACTATAGTGGAGGCTTCATTATCCCACCTTGCAATGAGTATCCTTTAATAAAAACAAAAGTGCATTATTAGTTTTAGCATCCCTTAGCTTACATATGCATGTAGATTCATATGGACGCTAAAGTGGGGGCTAAATGTGTCACCAAACAATGTATACCTTTGAAGCAAAGGACAATTTTGTGCCCATTTTGGTCCTACTTTAGGTCCTATTTCACCAAATTTCATCCTAAAATAGTATTTATACTCCCCTAAGGTTGTTAATTTTGACTTGGAGGCCTGTTATACCCAACGGATCATTCAAATTTTGACAAAGTATATCAAACCATTCAAAAAGTATTGTTCCCACTTAAAAATCCCTTAGTGGGACTAGGTCACCCAAGTTGACAACCTAGTCCTTTTTGAGAATTTTTCAACTTTGAAGTGGGAAAATCAATATTTTATCATAAATCCCCAATGGGTGTCAGCTTCTTAGGTCAAAATTCTTGAAAATTAGGTCATGTTTCCTATATATACTTGTTTTTAGGTCATTTTGCAACTCTCTCCTACTCATTTTTCACAATCAACTCCAAAAATCAACTGCAAAACATCTTCCTCAAGAAGTTTCATCTCTCACACCTCAAAAGTTGAAGCTTTTAGACAACAAGCTAGGCCTTTTTTCAGGTCTTGAAGCTCACTTCACATCCAAGATAACAAATTGACAAGGTTGGAGATAGATGCCTATGGAGATTCATGGAGAAATCTAGGTTAAGGAGGTGCAACAAGCCACCAAATCATTCCTAAAGACTTATTTCAAAGTGCCTCCATCTTCTACCTTCAACCCATTTACATATTTTAGGTTTGCATCTCATTAGCATTCCTTGTTGTTTTCATTTGCAATGGTGTAGGATTTCTAGGGTTTAGATTCTTCCATCATTTCAAATCTTTTACATACATCTTATTCTAGCACAATAGAATAGGATTTGGCTTTGTTTCATGTTTTCCTAGTTCTAGACACACTTAGGGCTAGGTTTTATGCATATTTCCATTTCATTTCAAGTTTAAATACAAACTTGGGGTTTGACCAAGGAAAACCCCACATTAGAAACATAAATACATTATGTTTTACACGTCATTTTATAGGTTTGAATCAGGATTCCCGTGGAGAAATAGAACATAGACCTAAGGCACCCAAGTCCACTTACATTTTCTTAGAAAAGCAGAAAGGGACTAGGTCACCCATAATGGCGACCTAGTCTCAGTGAAGCTTTCTGACATTGAAAGTTGGAGATTCAGGGACCCAATTGGTAGAATTGACTTCCGTAGCATATTTCCCGAAAAGGGACTAGGTCACCCCACTTGGCGTAAGTGTCCCAAGTGACTCAAAACCCTGATTTTCTAGTTTTCTAGTGACTCCCATAATCCCAATTTCAGCCCTCTTTGATTTTCATGTACACTTCTCTGACCTATTAAGTTAATTTACTCTTATTGCTTTCATTTTCATTGTATTACATCATGTTTTTTCCAACAACATAATTTCTATTAGTCTAGGTTAAGTAGTTACATTTCCATAGCATATTTCAACACACTTGCACACCCCACTCCTTTAGGGTTTCAATCCCTAAACATTGAGTGAATCGCAAGATTAGGTGCCCCTAGAGGTGAAATAAAACCCTCTTCCTTCTAGGTGAAACCCTAGAAAGTTGTAGAGGACCTAGTCTTTTACCCCCACACAAAGTACCTCATATTTTGTGGTTCAACCATATACACATATACACCCCCACACATACATCAAAACATTCAAATAGTGAACATCAATTTTGTAGATAGACTAAACCCACAAAAGACTGAATTTAGAGTAACAAACCCATGGAAAAGCATCACTACAAAAGCCACAAAACACAAAAATCTCACAACAACAGAATGATTCAAAACCTTCACCATAAATCATGAACAATAAATCAATCAATATTGGTTTGAACAGCCACCCAGATGAAAAAGCTAAAAATACAACACACGAACTTAACTATTTTCCAACCATTCACACAACACTGAAGCCATAAATGAAACAATATAGCCTAAGCTAGAGAGTTGCAACAATCACCACAAAATGAAATCCATAAATAAACAATATTGGTATCAATAATCACCTAGATATGAAAACCCGCATTACACAAAAAATCCCACTAAAAACACCCATGCAAAACCTTCCCCAAAAAAGCTAAACCATAAATCAAACAATTTTCCTTTCAAAAAGAAACAATATAGACTAAGCCAGACAAAAATAATCAACATTGCCTTCCACCCTTCACAACAATATGGAAACTATAAACAAACAATAGTCACCCAGATGGGAAAACCCGCATCACACAAAAAAATCCCATTATAAACACCCATGCAAAACCATCACCGCAAAAGCCAAACCATAAATCAAACAATTTTCCTTTCAAAAAACTATACAGTCTTTTTTCAACAGACCCTAATGGAAAAATAAGTAGTATACACTAAGCCAGAGAAAAACAATCAACATTGCCTTCCACCCTTAGCGACTACACGAAAACCATAAATGAAACAATATAACCTAAACTACAAAACAACAATCAGCAATTCCTTTTGGGAATAACATAATATGTTTTCCAAATACTCGACAAATGGTTTTTTTAGTATGCACCTCAAGTCCCAAACCACTTCACACTTTCTTCAAATGCACCTCTTCCACCTTGCTTTCTGTCTGCTCCCTTCTTTCCCCAAGACCTACAAAAAATGCACAAGTGGTTATCACAATTGACACTTTTGCAACCATCACCCCATGCAAAAAAAACATAGAATAACCTTCAACCACCTTCACATAAACTCTACAATTGATCCTCACACTTGCACCTTCATAGAATTTTTCCCTCCTCACTCACAACTATCTTCAAGAACAAGGTAAACATAGAGAAAGACACCCAAGAATGCCTTATCAAGAATTGTGCAAACCTTCACTTTGTTTCCCAAGGATTTTAATGGGAAAGTGTTACTTACAACCATCCCCACTACACTAAAACCTTACAACCATAATGTTGACGCCATGTCATTGGCCTTCTCTATCGATGCACTATACACTTTTTTAAAAATAATCTACCACCTTTTCCCTGACGCGAAAAAGCTCAATAACTAGGAAGGCTAACAAAAATTACGCCCAAAGATAAAATAAATCAAAAATTGCACAGACATTCACTTACTTTTCCAAGGAATTTAAATGGTAGGTGTTCCTTTTAACCATCACCACTACATGCAAACCTTAAAATAATTAATTTTGATTCCATTTCACTAGCCTTCTCTATCACTGTGCCAAAAAAATCAATCCACCACCTTTTCCTCGACTTCGAAAAGCTCAAAAATTGGGAAGGCTAATGAAAATTCTGACCAAAGTTCACACAAATAGCCTATTGGCTAAATATCTACATATAGGTATATATAGAAATATAATAAAAATTTGGATACATACATATATAAGCAACCTCAAAGATAAACATATACATATAGGGATATATACATTCGCATTATCATTTTTATTCTTGTTGTTGTATCTCATGTTGTTTGGACAATATTAAAATTGGAATGGTTATACCCATTTTTATTTAATCAAAATAGTAAAATGGTCGCCAAATTATCAATATTTCTAAGTTCTCTACCAGTTTCCATTGGACATTGCAATACATTAGTCTTTTATTTTTATTGTGAAATAGAGCTGCCAATTAGTCAACTATAATTGCAACATTTCCTCCCTCTAAAATTTCCCACAACTGTGTCTATGAAATCAACCTTTGTGGATGGGTCTCCAGAGCCCCGAAAATTGATTTGGTGACATTGCCCACAGGTTTAGTTGCGGAGTCTGACTCTGAGGATACCATCCACCAACCTCCAAATCTTGATTCCATAAGTTTATATTTCATTTTCCTTATACCTATTGAAAAAAATTTGTTATTGCTTCCTTCCTCTTTTGTAATCAACCTGAACATTGCCCTTTAGTTCCTTTAATTTTAGGATTCTCAAATACAGAAACACACACCACTATATGTTATTTTAAACTCTTTTTTAAATCACAGCCTACATAAATACGAATAAAGATAGTATACACGTCTATTTAGATATACATATGTATATATAAATTATTGTTGCATTCGAGCCATAGTGGTCTGCATCTATATATATGGATATATATATGCCTATATGTATATTTTTATATATGGATTGGGGAATTCAATACATATATATATCTGTATATGTATATGTCTATGTTTCAGGGAATTCAATACAATTTCTCTTTTTGTCTATAATATTTATTACCAAATAAGTGTTATTCTAATACCTCTCATACAACTTCTCTATTTGTCTTCAATCTCTACTTACCAAAGAATTTAGCTTGAATCCTATATCAATATGTATCATGATATTATTTTTTTCTCATTTGTTTCAATCTCCCTGCAACAAACTACTCGGGGTTGCTTATGATAGCAGCAGGGCTTGCTACCTACATGCGTTGTTGGTGGTGGTGTTGGTTGCCTTGATACATGAAAGCAAAATTGTAAGTGTTTTCCCATGTGGGTGATTTTGAATTGACAAGGCAACTCTTACATAGACTGCTTGTCTTATATGAATATGTTTAATGTGGGTTTTTTATCATCTTCCATTTACCTTTGATTCTTAAAGTGTTTTTCTAATAGTTCTTTTACAATTTCTCTATTTTTCCTATTAGCTTGAATTTTGAATTGACAAGCTAACTATTACATAGATTGCTTGTGTTGTATCAATATCTTTTATGATGTTTTTTTTTCCAGTTCACCAAAGAAAACTATGCCCTATGTAACAATTGACAATCTATGTAACAGTTGGATTGTCAATTCAATGACCATTTTTACTATATGCTTCCTTAGATTGCAATTGTATTTTTAATATAGGTACATTCAAACTCGCATTGTGAAGTTAGATGCACCTTTTTAGTTATTGTACATGCTTCTATATATTTCATCTATCCATCTTCCTCTAGCCATCTTCAAACCCCATTATGCTAAGTATTTATTAGGATACTTGTTTTTGTCAACTTGTCAGACCAAAAAAAGACTACAATATTAGAGAACTTGTTTGAAAATACTTGTTTTTCCCCAACTTTGTTATTGTGTGATATATGATAAGAGTCCATGAGATTTTCCATGGACCTTACCAGACTTTCTTGCTTGGGGGTTTGGCTAGAGCCCGCAAGGCTTCATGATGCCAATATGATAGGGAGGAGAATGAGCATGGGTTTAGTGCTTTTTCCTTCCACGATCATATATTTCTTGTTGGTTATATACATGGACGTAAAAAATCTCTCATGCACTGTTTTACCAAAACATACTCTATTCTATCCATTGCATTTGTCATTCTTTCCACAGCTCTCTTTTCAACTTCCCCAATAGATTACTTATTGGCAATTCTTTACCAAGATGACATGTACTCAAAATGTTCCATTTTATCTCTTTCTATTTACAACAGATAGTACTAACCTCTTTTATTTTATATCTATATTATTTTATTTATAATGTTGAATAGATACAATAGACATTCAACAAAATTTGTGTATTGTTGAAACTGTCTATTTCAAATTCTTTCATGGTCCAACAACTCAATCCAATACAACTCGCCCTTGTTAAACACCATCAATAGTGCATATAAGTAAAGAACTATTCCATTTTCAATAGATAGATTTTGTAAACCAATTGTAAACATTATTAATTGTTTTTAGCAAGTCACATTGTTTATATATTAATTTTACCCACACACTTACTTTTTATGGTTCCTTTTTAATTTTTCTCGCCTCTCCACTAACATACCCCTATCTTTTATTTTCAAGAACTAGGCTAAAGCATGCAAAAGCATTCGAAAATAAGGATACCTATTTTTTTAAAGTTACCATAGTAAATAAAACACAACAATATGAGAGATTATATATGAAAACACCAGATTTTCCCCAAATTTGTTATTGTGTGATGCATGATGAAACTCCATGAAATTTCTCATGGGCGTTTCATACTTTTCTTGCTTGGGGGTTTGACTAGAGTCCATGAGGCTTCATGATGCCAATATGGTAGGGAGGATAACAAGCATGGGTTTTGTGCTTTTACTTTTAATGCCATATATTTGTTGTTACATAGATACATGTGTGCACAAATCCTTGTATACACTTGGCTTCGACAAACATACTCTATAATAACATGTTTCTCATGTAATAGCAAGTGGTAGGGAAGCAAAATATGTTTCTCATGTCATACTCCATAATAACATGTTTCGCATGTCACCTCAAAACAAGGTGTACCTTCTAATTCAATTATTCTAAAATGAAAAATGTGTGTATCATTTCAATGCATTCTTCTTTTAACCCATAAATCACATGCACAATAATGCTTTTATTTCTAAAGTTATGGACTAAATACTACTTATAAAATCTTTCTTTTTTGAAAAATCATTAGTGATAACTATCATAACTAATATTCAAATAAAAAATAATCAAAATAAATAACATCAAAGTAATAATTTTTCTACCACCACATAAGCATTGGAAAAAATATACCATACCTAGAGTAATGGACTAACTTTTTTCAAAGAATACCTTTTTATTGAATATTAGTAATTAAAATCATGACTAATAACTCTTTAAAAAAGTAGAATCCATTACTGTTCCATACTTTTCATAAATATTATTTAATCCAGAACTTCAAGTCTGCCATGTATTTGTATTTGTATGTATCTTAAGATAATTAAATAATAATATAGCAAAGATAATTAAATAATAATCTAGCAATTGATTGATTAACCTACACAAAAGGTCAAATATAGATGTACATCTAGGTATAGTAAATATAAAACTAAGATAGAGCTAAAATTATATCGTACCTAAATTTTTGGAGACATTATTATTATTAAAAAATTAATTATTTAAAAATTTAAATTTTATTTAATTTTTCAATTCTAATTTTTTAACAATTTTTTTATTAAAATCTCGTATTTGTTGAGAATTATTTTACTATGGATTCCCAATGATCTATCTTTATCTTGTGATACCTAAAATTATCAATTAAAGTGAATTTTAAATAACTATTGTAACTAAAGTTATCAAATATTACATATTAATAAAAATAAAGTTATTCATCATGATTAATTACTTAAAATTATAATTAATGGATACATTGAAAATAATAAGGTTCGTTCAAAATTACCTATAGTTTTATTTTACATTTTCATAATTAATTTTCAACTAATAAATTTTGATGTCGAAACACAAAGACCACTTTTTCCATTTTATGCAAATGGTTCATAATCCCGCATCATAACAATGAACAAGTGGACTATGACATCAAGTTTATAATGCTTTACAATGCTCAAATTAAATGAAGACATATAAAATAATCTCTGTGTCAAGACTAAGTGATTTATAATGTATTTAGGTTAGGCTATTCAAATTTGACTTTAATAGATATGGATACATTGCAAATATATGCATTGATTTTTGAACATCTCCCTTCATTATAATTTAATCCACCTGCTTTATCCTACGTAAAGTCCAAAATCATAAGATTCACCTCTTACTATGAACTAACCTCATGTTATTTCATATTGCCTTATTAGCACGCTTTCCCTTCCTTGCACCAATCAGACAATTCCAAATATTACTTCCCAGTGAATAGTCGTTTGCGGTGCACCCTATCGGTTGATCGTTGTATGCCTATGCATGCAACTGCTAGTTATTTGGGTGTTGTTGGATCTATGTTTGAACATCATCATGGAATACATCATAGGTTACATTTATTTTGAAACACTAGTTGCAAACATATATTGCTCCAAAGTATACGGTTACATTAGCATGAGTCAAGCCCTCATATTCTTCAATGTCTTGTATAGAATAGGGGATGGGACCTGAGTTGCACATTGATAATCCTTTAAATATTATCATGTAAGAAACAATTATCATGTTAGAAGCTAATGACTAATTGAAATTTGGGTTGTCTTGCAATGGTCTTTACACCTTCCATAGGCCCTTCTTTAGTCCCTTGATCATCAAATTCTTCCTTAACTAGGATAAGATTGAGGGAGAGGAAGTGGAAAATTCCTTTTCTAGATGGATGATTCAATAATAGAGACATCTAAAAAAAAAATTTGATAAGGTAAGAAGCATTTTCAGGGTGTTGTACCCTTTACACACAAAGCCCAAAGGGCCAAAAGGAAAATTAGTTCAAACCAAGAATGAACTATGAAAGAGGACAAACCTCACACAGAAATAGTTGACAGACAACTGTCGAAAAATAGCCTAGGACTGGAAAACCCCATTCCCAGGGGGGACCAAATTGACTCCCAAAACTCGAGGCTGTGAAGCAGCAGTAGAACAAGGGAGTCCCTTCTTTTTTCATAGCACAACCAACCAAGAAAGCTCGAAATCATCCCCCGAGTAAGGAGAAAGAAGCGGATCCACAATAGCCACCAAGGGTGAAGAACCATCACACCGGGGAGATGGTAGTGCAAGAAAGGAGATAGGATGAATCAAAGGACCAACTAAGGCATCCAACAAAGTTTGAGCAAGCTCTAACAAAATAGTGTCAGTCGAACGAGCCAACATAGGCTCCTCAAAAGGGATAGTTAGAATAGGATTTGGGCAAGACAGAGGCTCGCGAGAAGACTCAATAGGGTCAACCTTCATAGAAGAAACCTCCAAAGGAGGAGAACCCACCGTGAGATGATCTGGGAGAGCATCCTTCCACCAAGTAGTAGTGCCCTTGCGGTGAGCAAGCGAGCAACCAAAGGCTAAATGACCCGCAAAGAAGCATCTCCTACACCAAAAAGGGAGACCCTCATAGTCCAAGAGTTGCTTCCAAGGTCTGTCCACCACCATCAAGGCTATGTCAGCATTGAGGGGTTTGGAGACGTCCAAATCAACTAAAATATGAGCTATCGTAGTGTGTCCAAGATTCTGAGTCATAGGGTCCACCATCAAAAAGCATTCAATGGTGTTGCCAATAGCTTCATAACATGAATCCTCCCAAAACTGGAGAGGGAGATTCAGTAGATGAACCCAAATAGGTTTGGTATTCAATGGCTCTATAAGCGGATTGAAGGAGGGAGACCAAGGCCTCATGGATAGTGAATGAATCCCCCACATCCATCCTTTTTCCAACACATGATCATGCTCCCTAAAGGAGGCAAAGGTTGCTATAAATAAACCCCTAACACATGGATAGAGCTCAATCTCCCCAAAGACCACCAACTTCCAAGAGGTGGAATCCTAGTCATGGAGGTCAGGAAGGGAGGGACACAGGCCATTAAACCTGCAGACCACCCCTACAATAAATAAAATTCCTCATTTTCATAAACTTTAGTTCTACAGATCACCATAAGGGATTCACGAGCACAAGACAAAGGTCAAGCATGAGCCAGAGCAGGAGGCCAAAAACCCACCTTAGCAGCCTCAGAGAAAGACTTCACCCGAGAAGGAAAGCCCTTAACTGAAACATCCACTCGAGCAGCAACAGGGATAGAGCCCACAACTCGTGGAGCATCTGAACCCCGAACACACCCATCTAGCCCACAACCAACTATAGAGGGTGCCACAACCTCAAGAACCATCGTAGAAGGCGTAGGTAGAGAAACCCTGTTTGGGGACATCCTGTTAGGAGGCACGCCTGCAAGATCCGCACCGGCTAGAGCCATTCCTAGATAGGAGACAACAAGAGGAGGGCCCCCACAAGCCTCCTGAACTCCCCCTGCAACCACCGCAATCGAAACAACATCTAGACCACATGCACCAATCCCATTCAAAATAGAGAGTCGTTGGCTCCCATTGCCACTCACGCATGCAACAATTTTCAAATCTATAATCAGCATAGATTGTTAAAATTGACATCTAAAATTTGTTATCTCTCCCTTTTCTATCCAATTTTTTGATAGAAATCTATCCATTCAAAGCATGTAGCCTTTTAGGAAAGGGGAAATAAATTAGGCAGAGGATGCAAACTTTGGAATTTAATTTCTTTTTGTTGAGAACTTGGAGTTGTTAGTTGGAGAGCATATTTTCCATGGATTTGCAGACAATTTTTGAATGTGGAGCTTGGATTTAGTATGCTAGGAGTTCAAATTGTAGTGATATGTGATATTTATCCACTTATATTTAAGGGGAGTTAGTAATTGAGGAGCTTCAATCTCACTGTTGTTGGAGCTTCCACTCGTTTGACAATTTCTCCATAGCAAAATTTGTGTTTAAGTTATTGTTATGCTTGTGTTCTTTGGTTCTTTTCAGTTTTTCATGTTGTTTCACATTCCACTTGATGTTGTTAGTCTGCTAGTAAACTTAAATCCATAGTTGAAGAATTGTTTTGTGGAATATATACATCATTTATGGGGTAGATGGTAGGAAGAAAAGTTTAGTTTCCTTGTAATAAGTTGTGGTGGAGTAAGGTCAAAAAAATGTAATTGCATGTTAACATTTGACAAGATCTAGTGGGAGTGACAATTTAATTCCATTTGAGCTTAAAATTGGTACCAAAGAGTGGAATAGAGTATTGAGGGCAATGGCGAGAGATATGGGGAAGGTAATGGATGAGGATGAAGAAAAATTTCATAGGATGGAAGATGATTTAGCCCAAGTTTATTTTCTGGTAAGCAAACTAAATAGGCTGGAAAACATCATTCTAACTTTGTCACAAAAGTTGGGACTTGCTGAAAAACAAAAGGACCAAGAAAAATATCCTCAAGGAAAAGGAGCAGATATAGAATAATTTTGTTCAGAAAAAACAAATCACTCTTTAGGGTTGAAGAAAAAATAGATATTCAAGTGTTTGATGGAAATGTGAGTTTGGAAAACATGATCATTTGATAGCCCAATTACAAGTTTATTTCAGTTTGCATCAATTGACCACGCATCACTTTTTCCTAGCATGAGAAAACAAGAAATTTCAAATGAAATGGATGTCTCTTCTTGAATTTTCTTTAAACTTAATTTCTTCTCCCACCTCTTCGGCCTCAATAATGCCTCATTCTCAACCCTTTTCCTTTCATCTATGCATTCTTCAAGTCATCTTTGAGAGCTCACTCCAATCTAGCAAGGAAACTTTGCTATTTTGCATTCCTACCCTTTACAAGCTTCAATAGGCCTCAATCAATCTCATGCCACCCTACTTCATAGACATAGGAATGGGAATAGGACATCAAACACTTGGTGTTTTCCTCTAAGGACGGTTGCTACAACTCCTTCAAACTTACTCCAATCTTGCAACCTAGTGTGTCCAAGTTGGATTTTTATTTTTATTTCGTCTATTCCATTCAATAATTGGTTGTAGTTCAAAGTCCTCCAATTTTTCCAAGTGTTAATAATCTTTTCTCCATAAATATTTCTATTGAAAGATTCCCTTACTTGATAAATTCTTCCTTGCTAAATTTGTGATCGTATAAAACCTCAATCTAGGTTAGGGAAACATCCACATGATCCGTTTAGATAAATAGCAAGCATCTTGTACACCTTCAAGTTCCCAAGGAACATATGGGTCTTCAGATTGTTCATGTAATCAAGCAAGGACATAGTGGCATATTTCCCATTCTTTTGAAATTTATTTTAAAAAGGCTTCTAAATCTAAATGCACTTGTTGTATCAAAAATATCACAAAAGCTTAAAAAAGCCACACAATTTATGTGTTGCTCAAATCCTTCCATAGAAGTGCCTCTGACAACTAGCTCTTTATTTCCTTTTTGAAATCACACAACACCCTACATCGGTCAATTGGGAAAACATCATCACTGAAGGGGCTACCAAGATGTCTAATAAACCGACCTGGTTTGATGATCTTCAGTGAGGATTTAGCCAAATTTCAAATATCGTCTTGGTCAAAATAATAATAATATCTTCTCTTTACTACTAACTGGCCCTATTACTTCAGCAAAGATATCTAACTATTGCATTGCTTCTTTTTCCAACTTCAGAGTGTGTGAACTATTCATTGCATGTTGAGAAGATGTCTACCTGCTCGGAGAGAAATCCCCTTCAATTTAAACTTGAAACCTTGTGTCTTCCAAGAATTGGGCAAGTGCATTAGCTAGTGAAACATATAAGTTTAAGATATAAGCCCGTATTATTGAAAGATGTGTTTCTGAAACTGAACTAATTGCAAGGCATTATTTTGACTGTTGCATCTACTTTCCTAGTCTATGATCATATTATTTACACTCTCGAGCACTATAGGTTAGTCTTTAAAACATAGATGAACATTGCTTTCATGTTTTGCATTGCATCTTAAATTGCATTCCTCATTTCTGAAATCTGCTTGTGTCAGTCATTATTAGCTTTTCTGGGGTGTTTAAAAGACTGTCCATCACTTGGGAAGTGCCATATGCCGATGTTTTCGTATTGAAGAAATTAAAAAACACATAAATTGCTGCAGCAAACATGCAGAGGATTCTTTTATTCGATTTCAAACATTACACGTGTTTGGATATACATAAGCAGTGATAATTTTAAGAAACCCCCCTAAAAAAAAGATATAAAATCTTGCTGAATCTTTCATTTTTTTAGGAAAAAATATTAATTTCTTTTGGTGAATCTTTCCTCTTTTTCAAAAATAAAAATAAAAATTATTTGCAAATTTTTTTACATTACTAAAATTTTGTGGAAAATTTTGGCGAATCTTGAAAAATAATAGGAAAATGAATTAATTATGATGGAAAATTTATCCTTGATCTAAAAATAATTTTCATGGAAAAGTAGGTGCCTAAGGGTGGAAATTATCGATGTGTTTAAGGGGTAGACTATAATAATTACTTTCTAGCATTGTTTTAAAATATAATATAATAGTCATTATTGTATTCTGCAAGGTAAAATGTATCCATGATCTATAATTTTCAAAGGCTTGAAATTTCTTTTAGATCATTGATCGAATGACCTTCATTGTACTTTGTGGTAAAATATACTCACACTATATAATGTTCATGAGACTCAAAATTGTGGGCACCATGAGCATTACAAATTGTGGGTACATTTTACCTCATAGAATACAACAAGGGCTATTAGATTATATTATAAATCAATAGTGGAAACTAAAGATTAGAAATATGGTCCTGAAGCAATTAATAATTATGATATACAATTGGCGAATTAATATAGATTTCTACTATAATTTATAAAATTTAGGTGAATTTGATTTAATCATGTATCAAATATTGTGGCGAATTTTTGAGTTAAATATTTTAATAAAATAAATTCTTTGGCCATTTAAATAAGATTATAATAAAATTTTGTAAAAATTTGACGATTCAAGTCATGTTATAGCTCAAACTATTAGCCAATTTTGGATTCCCAAATTTCAACTATTAACCAATTGACGAATATTAGCCACTAAAAAAATCACTGTACATAAGAGATAAAACTCATGACCATTTTGAATAAACAGAATTTTTTTCAAAAAATTAAAAAATTAAAAAATATATATATGCTAAAGCATATACATATATAAAGTAACTGAAACATGAAATACTCATGCAAGCTGCTTGAATGGTACGAGAGACTAAAAATAGTCTTATCTGCAATCTACCAAAATTGAAAACTAGAAAACGGTGCACTGATATCATGCAGAGCAAACTAAAAGAAAACTTATCTTATCGCTGAAAGATACTGCACAATCTGCAGTTTATTAACTAAAAGAATAAAATGAAACTAAAGTTCTTGTGGTGGAATTGGAGATGCGGTGGAACTGGAGAAGACTGGAGAACCGTCGTTGTGAATGCATGACTGCATGTCTTCACATATTTCCACTTTGCGGCAACCTTTCTAAGCATTGTTTTGACTGTTGCATCTACTTTTCTAGTCTATGGTCAACTTATTTACCCTCTCGAGCACTATAGGATAGTCTTTAAAACATAGATGAACATTGCTTACATATTTTTCATTGCATTTTAAATATCAAACTAAGAAAAAACTTAGGTTTGACATAGTGAAGTGCATCAATCCAGCAGCCTGTTATATTTTGTTTGAATTATGTGGAGTATTAATGCTTTATTCAATCATGGAACTTTAATTCAACCATGAAACTTTAAATTAAGAAATGAACATAGGTTGTCAATAGAACATTAGAGCATTCAAGTCAGCATTTAGAGAAAATTCAGACATCATAGAAACATAGCTTGCATTCTAGCAATTTTGAAGAGTTTCATTGTTGCTTGTAGACTGTTCTTATTGTCTTTTCACTGCAATCATACTTTTATTGTCTTACTGAAATCATGAAATTAGAATAGTTACATTAGTGAAGAGTCATTTAGGGAATAAATATATGAAGATTTGCATCGTAGATTGCATACATATTAGAGTTGCATTTATCTAGATATGAAAGCACTATTTCCTTTGTGTATTTGCATGCTTTTATTAATTTAAAAAAAAAAAAAATAGTTATGTACATCAAAACAACTGCAAACGTCAAAACGTTTTAAAACACAAAAGCATAGAATAGGTTCACTTGCATCACTCACAATAACTGAGGTTAGACCCCCTATCAACTCTGAGAATTATTCCACTAGCCTAAGTTGTCATCTATGGTTTGTCAAGTGGTTGTAGGAAGCCTTGATGTATCTGTTTGGGCCATACCAAGTCACAAAATATCTAAATAATTTTTGTGCTCGAGATTTCGTATGTCTAGAAACCCTAAATCTCAATGGAAGAGCTAAGACTCAAACTAAGACCTCCTTTTTGGAGAAGATTTGTTATATCTCCACTATGTGGATAAATTTCCAACATCGAAACCTAATGTCTAGACTGAAGCATTTGGATTTAATTGGCTTCACAGCGACTGCTGAGCTACTTGAACTGCGGAACCGGCAATTCCAATCGATGGTTGCTGGCGGTGTGACCCAATCTGGTAAATGGACCGGAAAAAACAATAGATCTAAGTTCTAACTATAAGATAAAATATTGTTCTAACATATTCAGGATAGTCCATGTTCCAGTTTCGAATCCAGTTATTGGAGTGTCCACCGTGCTGCATGTTGGCTTTGGTTCCATGCACACCTCTTAGTTTAGCGATGGTTTTAGCATTTAGTTTATAGACAGCTAGTTAATAGTTTGTTTTATTAGTTTCAGTTTTTTTTGTTAGACTGAGAATCAGGTAGCACGGTCCTTTATAAACTGCAGTGTGTCTAGTAAATTAATTTCAGTTACAGTCAGGTCTGGAATTTGATGGTTTATTTGACCGTTTTTACTTTTTGGACCGTATATTACAACTTAAAATTTATTAGATTGTATTATTTGACCTATTTTTATATAGCCATAAATATGACACTTAAAATTATTATTAAACCATAAAAATTTATTATAATATATATATAATGTTTATGATAAAAATATAAATTAGTTTAGAATTGGAATAATTTTTTCCAATTTCACTTTATATTAATATATATGATTTATTATAAATATATTTATTAATTCGAAATCTTTTCAAAATAGAATTTTTCAAGATTAAATATAGTTCTTTCTAATTTTTAAATTATTTTTAACAATAAATTTAAAATTTTAACATTTTTACTAATAGTTATCATTGCTTTATATTAATATATATGATTTATAATATTTATTATAAAAATATATATTAATACAAAATCTTTTCAAATTAGAATATAATTGTTTTTTAACTTTTTGAATATTTTAACAAAATTTATTTTCTATATGAATTTAGAAACTTCTTATGAATTGTAACAGTAAATTTAAGATTTTTACATTTATTTATAATTATCAATATTTTCTAATTTTACATTTTTTAATATATATAAAATATCCATATGAATAACACAACACGAGTTTTACCTTTTTATAATAACATAACACAAATTTTAATTGTTTTTTCAACAACATTTTGTTTACAGAGTGAATAGTGATTCAAACTTTGATTTTTTTCAAGATAATACAATATTTGTATTTTATTGGTGAGCATGTGGAAATTTTAGATAATGAGTTGAATAAAGATTAAACTATTTTTAATTTTATATAATTATTTTTGAATAGATTTCAAATTGATATTTAAATTTTTTTGACAGTTAATTTTTTTTATAAAATATAAAGTGAGAAGCATTTAAATGAACAAACCGTAAAAAAAAATTCATATGACAGATAGGGGTGGCCGTTAAATTCCAGGCCTGATTACAGTTATCTTCGTTTTCACCGTTTATCTTTCAACCTTAATGCTACGATCTATGCAGCAATGTAATCCTTTTTAATATAAGCATCATCAATAAAGATATTAATTATTCCTGCAAATACAGAATTGTGCTTTGTTTTTCCTATGAGTTACCTCTGCTGCAATATTGTTTTATTTCTGTTGTTATTGTCTTCATAAATTGGGTCCCTTCTTCTACAACTAGAATGCAAAATGTCACTTTTTAGGAAGAAAATGAGTATTAATGATTGTCCCATGCGTTCCATGCTGTGTTGATTTTGATTAGTGAGTGTATATCTGCCTTTCAAAATAGTCACTAATAATTTCGCTGATTTTTAAAGGCAAGAAAATCATCTGCCTTGCATTCGTTTAGTATGGAGAAGGGGATCTCTGGTTTGGAACAGAGGTTGCCCAACTGCCTTGCGAAAACAACAGACGCAGTGGACGCAATGGGTTTACTAAATTTGGCACGCACCTTGTACGCTGCAGTCCGGTAATCCTTCTTGTGTTATCCTATGTTCCCTTTATGTTGAGCCAATACCGTAGAAAGAAAGCAACTGCAATAGTTGTTTTGGGTGACAATAGGAAGTATTGTATGAAGCCTGCCGAAATGAAGGATTATTTTGATGGTGGCCCAGTTAAATTGAAGAATTTAGAAGAAATAACTACGCATCCAGCAGAAAATAACCCAAATACCCCTATCTGGTACACAGTCAAGCACCATAACTATTATTACATCACACATATTGATGCGTTGTGTGACTTGACAAAATGCACGGAACTCTTCGATGAAAATATAATCTTTGTAGAAAGACTTCTGGAAATATCTGGGTCACTGGCAGTGGGAAGGCAGTTATCTGAAACAAAGGCTTATGAAAAGATATTCACAAAGTGTTACTTTTGCAGTAAAGTTGCTAATTTTGTAGTCCCTACAAGCATTAACTATGTTGATTTCAACAGTCCGTTTTGGGTGGCGATGAGTTTTCTTCCAATATTGCTTCAGGCAAAAAGTTATGAAAAGCTTTCAAATTTATTGAGTCTTATGCTTGTTCTGTTAGATTTAAACACAGGTCGAATGTATAGGCTTTACGACAGGATTTTTAATGGCTTCCTCAAGTTTGATAAACTCAATGTCTTCAAGAAAAAAACAGGCTTACATACGACTTCTTCTACATATTCAGCAACCGCTGGGATTACACTGACAGTGTTAAGAAGTATGCTTATGCAGCACAACCAGGCAACAGACTAAAAATATGTTGGTACAGTAAATTGGAAAAGCCCGATGGCATAAAGATTGTTGGATAGGAAAGATACAAAAAACACTATAATGGTCCTAGTGATAGGAATGTATTCATGGAGATAACCATTGATGAGGCTCACTGCAAACTTATGCAATATGACGATGTTTATGCTACGGTAGAATTGCAGAGGTGTAACGTCCCGCCACGCAACCCTAGAGGAAGTTGCAAACAACTATTTAAATAGGCTAATTTTTTTTTGTTTAAGTACAAAGAACATGCAAGTTCACTTCCCATTGCAAACATCCCCTAAGGTTACGAGACTGAGGTTAAATAGAACCTCAACAAAAAACATGAATATAAACCATGTCAATTATTTAAATAATAATTAAACACATACATTCCAATTAAGATAATTTACATCAAGCATAAGAGATAACCTTCAATTGCATTATTCCATTATCAACAATAAGATTACAACTCTCATTCCCCGAATGAGGTAAGTCCAATAAATAAAGTTACAGTTACAACTTCCACCTCGATATCAAATGAGAGGTAAAATAATACAAGATCAACAGAAATGAATTAAAGCAAAAACTGAAATTGAATCCCACGAGCTCTCCCACTGGAAGTTTCGTCCAAATGAACAAGAAGAAAGAACCCAACGGATTTAGGTGCACGCTACCCAACCAAGTGGAACCCAAAGGCCCACCTCCCGTGCTAGGAGATAGTAACAAGGCATCTTAGCCAAGACCATCTACCTCTAGACATAGGCTAACACAATACTGAAAAAAATTGTAACAACCAATTACATGTACCACATAAGTACAACTCATAAACTATGCAAGTACAACACAAGTACAACTCTACATGGTCACATTGGTTCCAGACATAAAACAGATCAAGTATGTTACGAGGACCATATGCATAGAACCAAATATCAACTATGGTCACATCAGGTATGTCAAGGAAACCATACCCACAAAATCAAATACCAACTATTGTCCTAGATAGAGTGTCATCACACAGTTCGTCATGGGTTTACCTCTGGGAATCTTCATAGGCTTCGGCCCCCACTAAGAGTTATCTTGGTGGCCTCAATCGAATCCTGGCCCCCATACTCACTCATGCGGAATCAAATATCTTTCATATAGACAAGATAGATGACCTTGTCATTTCAGTCATTCCCACTCATCCCAAGTCTAAACGAGCCCTTGTGTCTATGAGTGAGGCATAATTATCTTAATTAGTGAGAACTACCACCTAATCTTCTAAGTATTGTTTTAGTTATCATTTGTTAAACCACCCCCGTAGGTTATCCAGTTTACCTCTTTGGGCTCTAGCCCCTACAGAAGCCACTCTTCTACTTGACAACATGCATACCATCCAAACTCCAAGGGTAACAAAATGCAAACAAACAAGATACTACGACCATCTTTTCTCAGGAGGCAACATAAATTCAAACCCTCTCCAAACACTGAAGGTAACAAGGTAACAAAGTCACTCATAACAAGGAGGCACTAATCACATAATCCACTCTTTCCACACGAGGTACAAAACATCCCCGTCCATGGAATTGGGTAATAACAATGACATAGCTTCATGCACTACCCAAGGACATAAGAAATGGTCATCATTACAAGACGACAACTCCCAACCTCTAGGGTTTTCTAGAAGACTTACAGATTAAAGTCACTTAACCCATTTCCCAAAACATGAACACAGAAGAAATAATCACATAAAACATTTGCGAAGAAATAACTAATTTGGATATATTAAATTCATTTCCTTGAATAACATTCAGTAGTTTATCCCACAATAAACTGATTCAATAACGTCTTCTTCAGACAAGGGCTGAAATTTAAGCAAATAACTAGTCCATAATTGCTTGAAAATAATAATAAAATAAAATAGCTACTTTGTTAATTCAAAACATATCATTTTAAAATAATTATTTCCCTTTACAAAATAAATCATCTCAAAGTCAATTAATCTTGCTACTTAAACATATTACTTTTGAATTCAATATTTGTCCTTTCAAATATAATATTCTAAAATAAATTCTTCAACTTGACTATTATGCAATAATCTAGAATTTCACAAATACATTTAAATCATGATATTAATCAACTCAACATTATAAATTTTATAATCACAACTATAGCATAATACTTTAAAATCTTCCCAATTACATTTAAATTATACTATTATTTTATTCATCATTTTTAATATATATCTATTAAATACATATATATTAAAATCATAATCTTAATTAAATATATATTTAAATTAATATTCTAATATGATATACACATAATATAAAATGTTAAATATATATACATTAATGATTAATATATGTATATATAATAATATTTTAATATTATATATATAAATAATATTAAAATATTAAAAAAAAAATTTTAATATTTTATATTTTATTTTATTTTGATAAGCAGCCCCATTTCGCATCTTAGGCCACGTGCCAACCTTTAGGGTTGGGCTGTGGACCTAGGGTTGCGTGCATAGAGAGGCGGTTGAGAGAGGGTGTCGGCCGCAGATTTTCGAGCAGCGGCCTTAGTAGGCGGAGGTCGTCAGTGGTTGTGGGCATAGCTCGGCCGCCATTGTTGGTGGCGGTGTGCATTGCACAGCCGCCCACCAACAATGGTGGCAGCTATGTCCGCGGTGTCGCGCGGACTATGGGAAGCGGCGGATAGAAGGAGCGGGGCTCGCGCTGGGCGTGACTCCCCCCCACACACCTCCCAAGGGGGTGCGGTGGGGGTGAGCCCCCAGGCCCCCCCACAATGAAATTTAAAAATATATATTTTTTTTTTTATCATAAATGAAACCACACCCAAAACCCTGTGGATTTTGGGAATCCGCGCCCTTACACAGTGCCTCTTTTTTTTTATAAAATTTTTAATTGCAACAGCAAAACCTCCAACCCAAAAGGTAAAATTAAAAAATATAATTTTTTTTTATATACAAATATATTTATTTTTTTAAAGGAATTTGCAATTTTAAATGAAGAATAAAATTGAAAATAAACAAACAACTTCCAGCCAAGAACACAATATATTTTCTTAAAGAAAAATTATTTTCCAAAGAAGGGATTTTTTTAACCAAACTCATATTTCAACATGGATTCTCTATTTTTCTTAAACATCATTCATTTGAGTTTTCAAACAATGAATTTTGCAAACAACAATTTCTAAACATGAATCTTTTCAGATTCCATAAACAATTAAATTACATGAACCTGGTATTTTGAATTGGAGAGGTCCAGATGATGCTTAGTTTCCAACCTTGTTTCCAAATCTAGTTCCACAAATATTTGCAGCTTAAATCCCAAAACCCACAAAATGCAACAATTCTTCCTCCCCTCAATTTTCAAACTTTTTCAAAAATTTCATGATCCAAAATTGTGAAGAAAAATTCCATAATAAAGAAATTCCAAAATATCAGTGCAACCACCCTCATAAATTTCTAAAAACAAAAATAGAAATATCTCATTTTTTCAATTTTAAACACAAATTTTCTAATTTGACTTTTAAATCATTTTTCTTATTTTTCAATTTCAACAAAATATCGCATAATTTCCAAAATCAATTGCTTAGTTCAAATTAATTAATTTAATTAATTCAATAAAATAAATCTAATCCAAGATTAAATAATTTTATTAATTAAATTAAATTAATTTATAACTTTAAATAACATTTTTCACATTATAACCAGATTAATTTAATCAACAACTTAAATATATATAAAGCCATTTAATTACCTTTTTCTAACTTGCAACAAAATAAACGAAGAGAGGGAACAATATTCAAAGCAACACAACTTGACAAACACCTGACGACATACTAGGACTAGGGTGACGTCTTGGCACAAAAAACCTATCTACTATCTTCCAATCGAATACCGCTGGGTATTGAACACACTCCAACCTGTGAAACCAGGTGGAGTCGATGTCGTGTACCTGTCAACCTGCGAACAAAGAGTATATCCACATGCATTTATATGTCATAATTAAAACACACCGTGAAGAGGGAATCACAGAATCATAGGGCACTCGCAAGCAAGTGATGCAATCTGTCCCCTTCACCAATACAATATCACTAACTAACGAATCTAACATCATTAATATGATCAAAAGCGTAAACATCATTAATTCAATTATCCAGTATGCTAATCTAAAGCATGTCACAATGATAACATCATAATTAACTACCAGCACATCAAAATATTACATTCACATTGCTTTACAGATAGCGATCAAACAACAACTGAGTTCTAAGGCAAAGTACAAACATAAAATAAGACATAACCCAACAGAACACTGTTCGATTAAATGAGCAAAACAGAGAGGTCTTACAAGAGGCCTATTGACGTTTTCTGATCATAAGGTTAGCTTTCTAGGTGCCTCCAGTTAAGCACTACAAGTGATTGTTAATGGTTTTTCATTATATGATTGTTGTTGAGTTTTGGTTGTATGTCTTTTCAATAGTTGCAAACATAAAGATTACTATTTTTTCTAAATATTGCTTTAAATTTAATGTTTTTATCAAGTATTTTTATAAATGTATTACATTTTCTTTGGCATGTTGATCGGTTCATGCAAATTTTGTTAGTAGAATTTTATACTTTTTGTTTAGAGAAAAAAGTAGAGTTAATTGAATGGAATGTTACCAAAAAAATTAAACTTGTATATTGCACACAATTACTAGGGATCAATTTGTCAAATAAACATTGCACAATCAATTTGAAAATTTATTATTTTTATTTAAATTTACTTCATATTATATTTGTGGTAATTTCTACTATTGAATGTAAAATGTAGATTTATAAGAGGTTCGAATTGTGTTTGTTGAAGATGCATTTTTTCAAGTTTTGCAATTGTATTAACAAGTATTTTTTTTTAATTTTCAATTGAATTTGTGTTTCTCAATTATGTGTGTGAGAAGTTTTCTTATTCTTACTTACAGTTTATTTTTTACTTTTTGTGGATGCAAAAACCTACAAAATGCTTATAACATTGACATAAGGTTAGCATTGTTAGCAAATCACAACATCCCTATGAGATAATGAATCATGTCTTAACATGCTTAAACAAAACTCTAAAAGACTAAATAAGAAAACTTGAAAGCATATTCAAACAATATCCATATCTATCCCATAGTGGGAGTGGTGCCTTTTGAAATGTGGAAAGAAAAGCCCTTTCCCACCCCCTTGATAAGCAAAAGCTACCAAATGATAGATGATGAAGAGCAAGATTGATTCTCAAATGAAGAGAGTAACCTTGCATCAAAATGTGTTGTTTGTTGTGTTGTAATGCTTTGCATTTTATAGATTGAAAGATTGAAAGATTGAGAGATTTTGAGGAATGTGGGATTATTCACAAACCAATGACAAGGTGCCACTTGTCAAGTTGTGAGAGGGTGAGGAATGTGCAAGTTTTGGAAAATGTGCCAATTTCAAATTTGAATTTGAATGACTTGACATGTTTTGGGGGGATGAAAGGTGCAATAAATGCTATGTTGACTTGTGCAAATAGCATTTAAAACCTTGTTGGAAGGGACAAGTCCCTTTTGGGGGGAAGATTCAAAATGGAAGAATATTCCATTTTGATGCCATTTTGAATGTAATTAGAGGAATTATAAATCAAATAAATGATTTATTGGTGCAAGTGGGTGGGTTAGTTAAGAGTTTGGATTTGACTCTAGTTGAGTCAAAAGCTAGAGAATGCTAATCATGATTTAGAAGTTAATTAATTTAGATTAATTAACTTAGGGGATTTTAGGGATTTGATATTTGATTTTAAATCAGTTTGATTTATTAAATCAAATAAGAAGAACCTTAGGAACTTAATTAAATAATTTGATTTATTTAATTAAGCTTGATGAACCTTAGGATTAAATCAATAAATTGCTTTAATTGATTAGTAGAAGAAACTGAATGCATGATGTTAGTTAAGTGGAATGTATAATGTTATTTTTGGATGTCTACATTTTGCCCCTCTTTGAAGCAATGTACTCGTTGCATTGGTTCAAAGAATGATGTTGTCGGCATCGAAATTAAAAAATTCTTTGGTTTTTTCGGATGCCCCAGTGAAAATAAGTACGTTAGTACATTGCCCCCTCGAGAGATCGAGCGAAAAGATACAATTTGAGGTGGATCTCGCGACAAAGAGGTTCAAAATGGATGTATGGATGGTTAGACTATATGATAATGATGATGTAGATGAGATGTTTGGAAGATGCTTAGAATAACAAATTTATATTATCGTAAACAACTTTAAATGATTATGCAATGCATGTGAGATGGATGAGATGGATGATGTTGTCCTATAATGATATGACGTGATTATGCAAGATGAGAGGATGAATGCAGCATGGATGCATTGTTAGAGTGAAAGAGGATGGAAGAACAAGAGAGGATAGAAGAATGAGAGGGATCAACCCTTGAATCCAAGAAGATGCAGAAGTTCAACAAGCCAACTTTATTAGAGATGATGATGAAAGATGATGATGTATTGCTTATCCAGGAATGGGAGATAAAGAGCGTAACTTTCTTTATGTTTGATAACACACATAGGGGCGATGCATCAAGGTATTAAGAACCAGGATGGCGTTGCGCCTAGTGTGATGGACTCTGACTCGACAATCAGATAGGAGTGCTCTTGTTCACACTTGACATACGGAAACCCTGCTAGGACGGACCCAACAAAGAAAGTATTCGCCAAGTTATTTTACAAGAACATCCAACAAGCACAGCAAATAAAAAGATAATGATCGTTGCCCCATTCCTTTCTCTCTAAACCTGTTTTGTTTAGGCATCATCGAGAGGTCCTGGGAATGAGCGCAAAATAAGATAAGTCAAAAAGACTAAGATAAAGTAAACAAACAAGCTAATGTTCTTCGTACCGCTAGCCAAGGCTAAACTAATGTGGGGTACCTGATGCTTATGTCCATCACAGGAAAGCTTCATCCTAGGACATGTAGTGATCAGGGTTTTGGTAGGACTGATTGGGTGATAAGCTATTGATACTCCGAGTTGACCAACTTGTTGACTTACGGATCTAGACTTGAGACTCTGACGATTAGGTGTTCACTTTGGGACCTGCTAAACTTGCTTCTGATTGCTTCACCAAAGGATGAAGGCGACGATTGATTTATTCAGAATGACGATTATTGCGGGTGAATGCGAGATGAAATGGATGCACCGTTTTGGTTTTTTCAAATGTTTTGAGGCTGTTTTTGGTATTTTCAAGATTTATGAATGTTTTTGGTATTTTCAAGACTTTATGAATGTTCTTGGATTTTGTGTCAATTGACTTGACTGCGGACGAGATAGATGGGCAAATGGATGCCAATGCGACGGACGCATAAAGAATGACCTAAAGGTAAAAAAATAAGCAAAGGAATGCCAATGCGACGGATGCCTAACTAGATGGGCAAACGGATTCCAATGCGACGAACACATAAATGAATGGGAAAACGGATTGCCAATGCGACGTACGCATAAATGAATGAGCAAACGGATTGCCAATGCGATGGACGCATAAAGAATGACCTAAATGTATAAAAGATAAGCAAACGAATGCCAATGCGACGGATGCCTAACTAGATGGGCAAACGGATGCCAATGCGACGGACGCCTAAATGAATGGGGAAACGGATTGCCAATGCGACGGACGCATAAATAAATGGGCAAATGGATTGCCAATGCGACGGGCGCATAAATGAATGGGCAAACGGATTGCCAATGCGACAGACCCATAAGGACGGACCTGATTGTAAAAGAAAAGATAAGCAAACGAATGCCAATGCGACGAACGCCTAACTAGATGGGCAAACGAATGCCAATGCGACGAACGCAAACTGTCTCGGGGGATGATCAAAGATCAACCTTGCCTACGTTCAAGCTCAGAGACGACGTAGTTCGACAAGGTGGAAAAACTGACAAGACTTAATGATGAAATTTTTTGAAGATTTTCTGATATTTCGACATGTTTTTGGATTTTTTGATGAATTTTTGAATGTTTTTGGTTTTTTCTGATGAATTTTTTGAATGTTTTTGAATTTTGATGAGTTTTTTGCATGTTTTTGGTTTTTTCACATGATTCTGACAATTTGGATATGGATGTGTGATGATATCAGTGCTTTGTTTTGGGATTTTGTTGAAAACCAAGCTTAATGTTGATCAATCGGATTGATGGATTGATAGTTTGAAAAAGTGATAATGCACTCGTAAGTTCCAGGAAGTTGTGTTATCCTAGAGTAAACTCGTACAAAAAGGATAATTTGGCTAGATGTGTTAAGCCAAACAAGGTGATTATGGATTTGATAATTTGGCTAAGTGTGTTAAGCCAAACAAAGTGATGATAATGAACTTGTAAACCCAAGGAAGTTGTGTTATCCTAGAGTAAACTCGTGCACAAGATGATAGTTTGACTAAGTGTGTTAAGTCAAACAAGATGATGATTGATTGGATTCGATTGATCAATATTGATGAAGCTTGGTTTGGAACAAAATAGCTTTGATGATTTGATGTGACACAGATGTGTGCATTAGATGTGACTGATATGGATTGTTGGATTGATGTTCGATGAAGGATAACGCTTGATAAGGAATGTTTTCTTGTCAAAATATGCCATGGGCTAGTGATTTGGATTCGTGTTCACAAATGATTTGACCAAGTTGATTTCACATTTTCCAATGCTCGGATCACCACATAAGTGGGAAGATATAGATCAAGATTTATTCCCGAAGCGAGATGTAAATATTTGCCCCCAGTGTCTAGCAATGTTTGAATGACCATGGGTGGATTCTTGGATACGAATGGATATGGATTATCTTGCGATAAGATAAGGTGTTCGAATAGAGGAATGCTCATTAGGATAATGCTTCAAGGCTCATATAGCATTGGGTAGGATATGATCAATGAAAATGACCCATGTCAAGATTTTTACCATAAGCAAGCGTAAAGTGTGCTCCAAAATTTTATCAAGATCAAGGTAACTTGGACCTTGGATGCAGACGAAAAATGGATTGGATAAATGGTTCATGGATGAACGGATGATATGGATGGAATGTTGGCTTCATTATGGATGTGATAAGATGCTTTCTCCTGAACTAGCGCACGTAGATGCTCGATTCTACACATGACGCCTATTTTCTAGGTTTTCATCATGGTACCTGTCCAAAGTGCCACTGAAGCGGTTTTCACTAGAGGACAATTTTTTTCTTTACTGTTTTCAATCCTTTTTCTAATTTTTTTCGATTTTTGTATTTTTTGATATTTTTGTTGTCACCAAGACACCTGTTTGCCAGGTTTTCATCAAGGTGACCATTTTTTCAGGACTTTTTCTGAATGTTTTTGTATTTTATGAGAAATTTTAAGCTGATGCTGAACCACCTGGTGGTGCTGATGTTAATGCTTCTATCATAACATGCCATCGGTATCCTGTTTGAAGAAGTTGCTTTGCCAAGATACATGCACTTGAATGCAACTTTTGAGATCCCTGATTTGCTTTGCTGATACTGGAGTTAACTTTGTCTTTGTGCACACATTGCAATAGGGTGCCTTCTGAATCCTTATGATGAAGGGTCGTTGCCAACACATGGTCAATGTGAGAATTGGATATCATGCGTGGAGGCATGGATGGAGTGTGTTTAGGGGTAAAAGATGGATTGGTTGACAGTTCAGAATTTTTGACTCTCCAAGCTTGGGAAGATGAGCGATCATGGATGGACACGGAAGTGTGTGTGGAATTACGAGCAACTGCTTGATAAACTTTGTACATCATTTGAGAATGGATACTTTTCCCTTTTGATTTTGCCCCATAGTTTCTTTGACTGATGGAGTTTGATAGGGATAATCTTTCTTTGTATTCTTGGGTATCCACTTGTATTTAATTTGTCCTTCGTTCTTCGTCCTTTGATTTGAATATTTCTTTTGACGTTGGTCCCAATTTGTGTATGGGGTGATGGGTGGATGAAGATTATGACATGGCGGGTTGTAGTATTGGCATTGGTTTCATCATAAGGATCCTTCGTGCTCCCTATGTTGACGTTTGCTTGAGACGAAGTTGCCCCCAGTATGGTGATAATATTACCAATATGTTGAGATCCCTTGATTGTTGAGTAACCAAGGCCTTGATGCTTAGGATTTCCAAAAATATGCACTGGTTCCAAGATACCCTGTTCATGTAGGCCTAATCCTCTGCCTTGATAATTCATTTGCTGAAACATTTGATTTGCAAAAGGATATGATTTCCCTTGGAAACAAGGTCTTGCTCCTTCTCTGCTTTGTGGTGGACCTTCAAATGTGTTAGCTTCTTTATTGATGAGATAGCTTGCTCTAAGAAAGGTGAGTGATCCAACTTTATAAGTGATAGGATCCTCCATATGTGGGATAAATTCCTGATTGATCTCTTTGGCTTGATCTTGTAGTGCTTCTTCCAGAGGTATTGATGATTCACTGTCATTATAAAAGTCTTCCTCATGATTTATTCTTGATATGCTTTCAAATTATTTTTCTGATTCACAACTTTTGTAGAAACCTTCTTCATGACCCATTTCTGACATGTCTCTACATTTTTCTACATCTTGATCATGTGTAAAAATGTTAAGAGTAGGAGACTCTTGTTCGTTGGTAATGATTTCAAGAGTATGAGACTCTTGTTTTGAATGAAGATCATCTATGTGTCCATCCGAAGAAAGCATCTTGCGAGTAGGTGGAGGAGTATGTGCTATATGCATGTGATCATAATTTGTGACATCTTGTATAGATAGGAGAGTTCCCATTAGATCATTATAGTATCTTGGAGATACGAATTCATGATTTTGAACGATTTTGAAATTAATTTCGCCATGCTTTGGATCAAGTTCTTGACACGGGTCAATTTCAAAGGATGGATTGCTTATAGCAGGTTCTTGGAAATTGTCCTTAGGCATGGGAAGTGGCTTAATTTCCACTTGTTCTTTGAATGGATTTGGATCAAGTGTAAAGTCAAAGATTCTTTCACTAGTCTCAATCGTGAGGTCGAAGGATGTCAATATGTCGTGGGAAGGAACATTGCTAGACCTTGGTGATATATTTTGATCATGCTTTGGAATACGTTCTTGAGGTATGTCCTCTAGCTCATAAGGTGATGTAGAGACATTTTCGATATGGTCATTGGTAGAGGGATCTTGGTTTATGTCAATAGGATCAAATAACATCAACACTCCTTGAAAAAGATCTTTGAAGGAGGGGTCTTGATTATGACTAAAAAATGGCTCTTGATGTATGTTGATTTGATCACTAGATGGGGTAGACATATCTTCACAGTGTTCACTAATGAATTGATTTCGATCATGGTCTTTAGTAGTTATAGTGGAGAGATTGTCAATTTTTTCAACCATAGGATCAAGTGATGTTGATATTTCTTGAATTTGATCATTGTCGGGCATCATTGGTGAGTTTTGATCATAATTGAAAAGAAGCTCTTGGTGTATGTTGATTTGATCATTGGTCAAGGTTGAAACATCTTCAAAGTGTTCATTGATAGATTGATCTTGATTTTTGATTTCAACAATTGTGGTGGGAATCTGTTGCAAGCTTTGTTGAGCGGGTAAGGCCTGCGTTTGCTGCTGAGCCAACAACACTTGTTGTTCGTCATGTTGTTTTTGTGCCAACAAAGCTTTTTGTTGTGCTACTTCTTCTTGGATTGATTGCAATAGTGCGTAGAATTCTGCTTGTGCTTGCGCTTGTTGGGCTACTTGAGCTACTTGTGCTTGCTGAGTAACTAGCTGTGTAGCTTGTTGGGCTTGGAGTGCCTTTTTGCGGGAAGCTTCTTGTGCAGCTTGCAACATAATGGAGAATGAATTGTTCATGTTGTACTTTGGCGGCGGCGGTGGTGGTGGTGGAATCGGAATGGTGTTGATTGTTGGGATTGCTTGGATGGTTTCCATCTGTTTTTGTGATGTCGATAGAAAAATGGGATGATTTGGTATGATGTTTTGATTTGGCATGATAGATTGAAATTGAACATTGTTGTGGTTGGGAATCATATTGCTTGGATTTAGGTAACTTTTATTTTGCATGGTGTTACCTTGACTTGGATCAATACCTAGAGTTGCCAATATATTGCTAAGATTTTGAACAACATTAGGGGGATTTGCAAACATGTCGACCCCAAAGTTTACCAAGTGTGGATTTGAAATGGTCATGTTTGGTAAATTTGCACTTGGTATGTATGGATTTTGTGGGATAATGTTGTTTGGAAAACTCATGCATTGAGTGTTTGGTTGATAGATTTGTAGATTTGGATTTGGATTTAAATCTATCATTGGGAAAGGTGTTCCAAACTTTGGATTGGGCATACTCACATTCGTTGTACCATTGATGTTTGTATGAGATAATGCTCCCATGTATGCATTGTACAAGCTTTGATAATCAAATGGTATTGCAAGGCTTGAATAGTTTGGTTGAATCGAATTGCTCATGATGGATGGATCAAATTTATATTCCATGTCCCTCTTGTGTTGAGATCGATTTTGAACCATAAAATGAAGATCAATTTTCAAGAATGTAAGAGATGAACCTCTAATCCTTTAGATCGGTCTAAACCTTAGGTTCAAAGAAGTGAAGAACTAGGATAATTGAAGGATCAAAGTGATGATGAGGATGAGATAAATGGAAGATGAGTGATACGGATGAATGGAACTCTTAAAGAAACTTTGAAAGAAATTCTAAAACTTTTAGGACTTTGATTTGATTGATTCATGAATGGATTGATGGTTTGAATAGGTGTGTTAAATCAAACAAGAGTGATGAATGTAATCGTAAAACTCTAGGAAGTTGTATTATCCAAGAGAGAACTCGTGTATAGGATGATGGTTTGACTAGCTGTGTTAAGTCAAACAAAGAGATTTGATTTCGCCTAGAACTTTAGCATAACAAATGACAAAGATTCCAAGAGCTATTGGTGAGATGGAAATTTGACTGATTTTGATGCTTGAAAGATGGATGAAAGTGATTGAATTTGATCCTAGACTTGACCTAGAATAACACTTCTACTTACAAGATCTCGATGTTGAAGAACACGCTATATTCTGAACTCGAAAAGTCTCTCAAGATGCTCCTCACTAGCTTTCACACTAAGCTTTTTGAACTCCGGTTTTTGGGATTTTGATCATGTTAGAAAACACATGTGTAATCAAACTTATCTTTTATCTTGCCTTAGTGAATCCTTTTTACCAAAATCACTTGCTTGATTATGTTTTCAAACTGAATTTCTAATGTCCCATTCTCTTTCTCATCCCACAAGGTCCTTTATGCGGAAATCGAGGAAAATAGGGCAAAAGTTTCCTAGGTTTATCCTTAGTGAAAACAAATGACGATAGAATTTGCACACTTAGAAACCTCTAGGAATGTGATTCCTAGGGAAAGCAAGAGTGGGCAAGTTTGTCAATAGGTATTTGTTTCCTCCAAGGTGTTTGAAATTTGAGGCTCTTGTGTATGTTTGTTTTTCAATGTTTTGAAGATCAAGCAATGTATTTTTGATTCCAAGCACTTTTACAACCCTAGGATGATGAGGCAATATCTTGTTGGGTTCCCACTTGGATAAATCCAGCTGCGCATATCTTGTGCGAATGGCTAAATGCTTGACCACACTGGCTCCCCTCCACAACACTCACTTATTCGGGTCAACCAAGCATTAGTACCCATGAATCTCCCATGGCATACTTTCCATTTCCACAACAAGACCGCATGTTACGTGGGGCGGCTTCAGAGGACATGACCTCTTGCACCAACAAGATAGATAAGGTTTTGGCCAATTTCTAAACAAGGGGTTCTAATTCAGGGATTCCGTTCATGGGGGGTTATCCAACGTCGGCGAGAGTCCATTGCTGTCCATCTCGTCGGAATAATCCTCGTGATGCTTGAACTTTCCTCAAGAATCCACACTTATATACCGGTTGGAAGTCGTTTGGCTTTAGCGTGTTCCCGGTTGGGTCGTTCCCTTGGGTGATTAATTTTTCCCACAAGGCAGGCCCTCTAAGTTAACAAAAGCAAGCTAACATATTCCGTCGTTCACACAACCCTTGTTGAAAAAAAACAAAGGGGGGAACCTCCGCAATATATCGTGCTCACACTCGCATGTTTTGTTCAATTTTAAAATGCCCAAATTGAAGTGTGGAGGCAATATTTTATGCAACTTAGGGTCACCAAAAAGACTTTTGATTCTCAAGAT
>CM021100.1:379318452-379598452 GCA_007115665.2 Sequoiadendron giganteum | reverse complement strand
TATGGATGTGTGATGATATCAGTGCTTTGTTTTGGGATTTTGTTGAAAACCAAGCTTAATGTTGATCAATCGGATTGATGGATTGATAGTTTGAAAAAGTGATAATGCACTCGTAAGTTCCAGGAAGTTGTGTTATCCTAGAGTAAACTCGTACAAAAAGGATAATTTGGCTAGATGTGTTAAGCCAAACAAGGTGATTATGGATTTGATAATTTGGCTAAGTGTGTTAAGCCAAACAAAGTGATGATAATGAACTTGTAAACCCAAGGAAGTTGTGTTATCCTAGAGTAAACTCGTGCACAAGATGATAGTTTGACTAAGTGTGTTAAGTCAAACAAGATGATGATTGATTGGATTCGATTGATCAATATTGATGAAGCTTGGTTTGGAACAAAATAGCTTTGATGATTTGATGTGACACAGATGTGTGCATTAGATGTGACTGATATGGATTGTTGGATTGATGTTCGATGAAGGATAACGCTTGATAAGGAATGTTTTCTTGTCAAAATATGCCATGGGCTAGTGATTTGGATTCGTGTTCACAAATGATTTGACCAAGTTGATTTCACATTTTCCAATGCTCGGATCACCACATAAGTGGGAAGATATAGATCAAGATTTATTCCCGAAGCGAGATGTAAATATTTGCCCCCAGTGTCTAGCAATGTTTGAATGACCATGGGTGGATTCTTGGATACGAATGGATATGGATTATCTTGCGATAAGATAAGGTGTTCGAATAGAGGAATGCTCATTAGGATAATGCTTCAAGGCTCATATAGCATTGGGTAGGATATGATCAATGAAAATGACCCATGTCAAGATTTTTACCATAAGCAAGCGTAAAGTGTGCTCCAAAATTTTATCAAGATCAAGGTAACTTGGACCTTGGATGCAGACGAAAAATGGATTGGATAAATGGTTCATGGATGAACGGATGATATGGATGGAATGTTGGCTTCATTATGGATGTGATAAGATGCTTTCTCCTGAACTAGCGCACGTAGATGCTCGATTCTACACATGACGCCTATTTTCTAGGTTTTCATCATGGTACCTGTCCAAAGTGCCACTGAAGCGGTTTTCACTAGAGGACAATTTTTTTCTTTACTGTTTTCAATCCTTTTTCTAATTTTTTTCGATTTTTGTATTTTTTGATATTTTTGTTGTCACCAAGACACCTGTTTGCCAGGTTTTCATCAAGGTGACCATTTTTTCAGGACTTTTTCTGAATGTTTTTGTATTTTATGAGAAATTTTAAGCTGATGCTGAACCACCTGGTGGTGCTGATGTTAATGCTTCTATCATAACATGCCATCGGTATCCTGTTTGAAGAAGTTGCTTTGCCAAGATACATGCACTTGAATGCAACTTTTGAGATCCCTGATTTGCTTTGCTGATACTGGAGTTAACTTTGTCTTTGTGCACACATTGCAATAGGGTGCCTTCTGAATCCTTATGATGAAGGGTCGTTGCCAACACATGGTCAATGTGAGAATTGGATATCATGCGTGGAGGCATGGATGGAGTGTGTTTAGGGGTAAAAGATGGATTGGTTGACAGTTCAGAATTTTTGACTCTCCAAGCTTGGGAAGATGAGCGATCATGGATGGACACGGAAGTGTGTGTGGAATTACGAGCAACTGCTTGATAAACTTTGTACATCATTTGAGAATGGATACTTTTCCCTTTTGATTTTGCCCCATAGTTTCTTTGACTGATGGAGTTTGATAGGGATAATCTTTCTTTGTATTCTTGGGTATCCACTTGTATTTAATTTGTCCTTCGTTCTTCGTCCTTTGATTTGAATATTTCTTTTGACGTTGGTCCCAATTTGTGTATGGGGTGATGGGTGGATGAAGATTATGACATGGCGGGTTGTAGTATTGGCATTGGTTTCATCATAAGGATCCTTCGTGCTCCCTATGTTGACGTTTGCTTGAGACGAAGTTGCCCCCAGTATGGTGATAATATTACCAATATGTTGAGATCCCTTGATTGTTGAGTAACCAAGGCCTTGATGCTTAGGATTTCCAAAAATATGCACTGGTTCCAAGATACCCTGTTCATGTAGGCCTAATCCTCTGCCTTGATAATTCATTTGCTGAAACATTTGATTTGCAAAAGGATATGATTTCCCTTGGAAACAAGGTCTTGCTCCTTCTCTGCTTTGTGGTGGACCTTCAAATGTGTTAGCTTCTTTATTGATGAGATAGCTTGCTCTAAGAAAGGTGAGTGATCCAACTTTATAAGTGATAGGATCCTCCATATGTGGGATAAATTCCTGATTGATCTCTTTGGCTTGATCTTGTAGTGCTTCTTCCAGAGGTATTGATGATTCACTGTCATTATAAAAGTCTTCCTCATGATTTATTCTTGATATGCTTTCAAATTATTTTTCTGATTCACAACTTTTGTAGAAACCTTCTTCATGACCCATTTCTGACATGTCTCTACATTTTTCTACATCTTGATCATGTGTAAAAATGTTAAGAGTAGGAGACTCTTGTTCGTTGGTAATGATTTCAAGAGTATGAGACTCTTGTTTTGAATGAAGATCATCTATGTGTCCATCCGAAGAAAGCATCTTGCGAGTAGGTGGAGGAGTATGTGCTATATGCATGTGATCATAATTTGTGACATCTTGTATAGATAGGAGAGTTCCCATTAGATCATTATAGTATCTTGGAGATACGAATTCATGATTTTGAACGATTTTGAAATTAATTTCGCCATGCTTTGGATCAAGTTCTTGACACGGGTCAATTTCAAAGGATGGATTGCTTATAGCAGGTTCTTGGAAATTGTCCTTAGGCATGGGAAGTGGCTTAATTTCCACTTGTTCTTTGAATGGATTTGGATCAAGTGTAAAGTCAAAGATTCTTTCACTAGTCTCAATCGTGAGGTCGAAGGATGTCAATATGTCGTGGGAAGGAACATTGCTAGACCTTGGTGATATATTTTGATCATGCTTTGGAATACGTTCTTGAGGTATGTCCTCTAGCTCATAAGGTGATGTAGAGACATTTTCGATATGGTCATTGGTAGAGGGATCTTGGTTTATGTCAATAGGATCAAATAACATCAACACTCCTTGAAAAAGATCTTTGAAGGAGGGGTCTTGATTATGACTAAAAAATGGCTCTTGATGTATGTTGATTTGATCACTAGATGGGGTAGACATATCTTCACAGTGTTCACTAATGAATTGATTTCGATCATGGTCTTTAGTAGTTATAGTGGAGAGATTGTCAATTTTTTCAACCATAGGATCAAGTGATGTTGATATTTCTTGAATTTGATCATTGTCGGGCATCATTGGTGAGTTTTGATCATAATTGAAAAGAAGCTCTTGGTGTATGTTGATTTGATCATTGGTCAAGGTTGAAACATCTTCAAAGTGTTCATTGATAGATTGATCTTGATTTTTGATTTCAACAATTGTGGTGGGAATCTGTTGCAAGCTTTGTTGAGCGGGTAAGGCCTGCGTTTGCTGCTGAGCCAACAACACTTGTTGTTCGTCATGTTGTTTTTGTGCCAACAAAGCTTTTTGTTGTGCTACTTCTTCTTGGATTGATTGCAATAGTGCGTAGAATTCTGCTTGTGCTTGCGCTTGTTGGGCTACTTGAGCTACTTGTGCTTGCTGAGTAACTAGCTGTGTAGCTTGTTGGGCTTGGAGTGCCTTTTTGCGGGAAGCTTCTTGTGCAGCTTGCAACATAATGGAGAATGAATTGTTCATGTTGTACTTTGGCGGCGGCGGTGGTGGTGGTGGAATCGGAATGGTGTTGATTGTTGGGATTGCTTGGATGGTTTCCATCTGTTTTTGTGATGTCGATAGAAAAATGGGATGATTTGGTATGATGTTTTGATTTGGCATGATAGATTGAAATTGAACATTGTTGTGGTTGGGAATCATATTGCTTGGATTTAGGTAACTTTTATTTTGCATGGTGTTACCTTGACTTGGATCAATACCTAGAGTTGCCAATATATTGCTAAGATTTTGAACAACATTAGGGGGATTTGCAAACATGTCGACCCCAAAGTTTACCAAGTGTGGATTTGAAATGGTCATGTTTGGTAAATTTGCACTTGGTATGTATGGATTTTGTGGGATAATGTTGTTTGGAAAACTCATGCATTGAGTGTTTGGTTGATAGATTTGTAGATTTGGATTTGGATTTAAATCTATCATTGGGAAAGGTGTTCCAAACTTTGGATTGGGCATACTCACATTCGTTGTACCATTGATGTTTGTATGAGATAATGCTCCCATGTATGCATTGTACAAGCTTTGATAATCAAATGGTATTGCAAGGCTTGAATAGTTTGGTTGAATCGAATTGCTCATGATGGATGGATCAAATTTATATTCCATGTCCCTCTTGTGTTGAGATCGATTTTGAACCATAAAATGAAGATCAATTTTCAAGAATGTAAGAGATGAACCTCTAATCCTTTAGATCGGTCTAAACCTTAGGTTCAAAGAAGTGAAGAACTAGGATAATTGAAGGATCAAAGTGATGATGAGGATGAGATAAATGGAAGATGAGTGATACGGATGAATGGAACTCTTAAAGAAACTTTGAAAGAAATTCTAAAACTTTTAGGACTTTGATTTGATTGATTCATGAATGGATTGATGGTTTGAATAGGTGTGTTAAATCAAACAAGAGTGATGAATGTAATCGTAAAACTCTAGGAAGTTGTATTATCCAAGAGAGAACTCGTGTATAGGATGATGGTTTGACTAGCTGTGTTAAGTCAAACAAAGAGATTTGATTTCGCCTAGAACTTTAGCATAACAAATGACAAAGATTCCAAGAGCTATTGGTGAGATGGAAATTTGACTGATTTTGATGCTTGAAAGATGGATGAAAGTGATTGAATTTGATCCTAGACTTGACCTAGAATAACACTTCTACTTACAAGATCTCGATGTTGAAGAACACGCTATATTCTGAACTCGAAAAGTCTCTCAAGATGCTCCTCACTAGCTTTCACACTAAGCTTTTTGAACTCCGGTTTTTGGGATTTTGATCATGTTAGAAAACACATGTGTAATCAAACTTATCTTTTATCTTGCCTTAGTGAATCCTTTTTACCAAAATCACTTGCTTGATTATGTTTTCAAACTGAATTTCTAATGTCCCATTCTCTTTCTCATCCCACAAGGTCCTTTATGCGGAAATCGAGGAAAATAGGGCAAAAGTTTCCTAGGTTTATCCTTAGTGAAAACAAATGACGATAGAATTTGCACACTTAGAAACCTCTAGGAATGTGATTCCTAGGGAAAGCAAGAGTGGGCAAGTTTGTCAATAGGTATTTGTTTCCTCCAAGGTGTTTGAAATTTGAGGCTCTTGTGTATGTTTGTTTTTCAATGTTTTGAAGATCAAGAAATGTATTTTTTATTTCAAGCACTTTTACAACCCTAGGATGATGAGGCAATATCTTGTTGGGTTCCCACTTGGATAAATCCAGCTACGCATATCTTGTGCGAATGGCTAAATGCTTGACCACACTGGCTCCCCTCCACGACACTCACTTATTCGGGTCAGCCAAGCATTAGTACCCATGAATCTCCCATGGCATACTTTCCATTTCCACAACAAGACCGCATGTTACGTGGGGCGGCTTCAGAGGACATGACCTCTTGCACCAACAAGATAGATAAGGTTTTGGCCAATTTCTAAACAAGGGGTTCTAATTCAGGGATTCCGTTCATGGGGGGTTATCCAACGTCGGCGAGAGTCCATTGCTGTCCATCTCGTCGGAATAATCCTCGTGATGCTTGAACTTTCCTCAAGAATCCACACTTATATACCGGTTGGAAGTCGTTTGGCTTTAGCGTGTTCCCGGTTGGGTCGTTCCCTTGGGTGATTAATTTTTCCCACAAGGCAGGCCCTCTAAGTTAACAAAAGCAAGCTAACATATTCCGTCGTTCACACAACCCTTGTTGAAAAAAAACAAAGGGGGGAACCTCCGCAATATATCGTGCTCACACTCGCATGTTTTGTTCAATTTTAAAATGCCCAAATTGAAGTGTGGAGGCAATATTTTATGCAACTTAGGGTCACCAAAAAGACTTTTGATTCTCAAGATCGTCGTGAAGCGCGAGAGAAGCACATACGCCTTTTTAAATGACACTACTTTGCAAAAAAGTTTACAAAACACAAAGTACACATGTTCAATTTTAAATTCCTCAAAGCAATGATGAGTTCGTTTTAGAAGCACCAAAATGAAATGTGAAGTTTTCCTTGTTCAATTTTAAGTCCAAATTGAAATTCTAGTATGTGTTTCTAAGGTTCAATTTTAACCAACTTTGAAAAGATCAAGCCATTGATTGATTTTAAGCCCAAATTGAAAGGTGAGTTAGCTAAAAATAGAAAAAAAGGGTAGTAAGTGAAAGCTCCAAGATTGTTGAAACAAGCATTAAAAAATGCTTTTCAAGTTTTGTTTTCAAGAAAATCTTCAATTCCCCTCTTTTCGCCTTCGTTTTTGCTTCAACCTTCAATATCAATCTCCAATGTCAACCTTGATGTTTCAACTTTGATGTCAACACCTTTAAAACATTGCAAATGTAAAATTTTACAAATGAGATTTACTTCAAGGAATTAATGATAATATGTAACTTTAAAAATTAAAAACACAATTCCTAAATATAGATTTTAGCCTTTCTCAAATAAAATTTGCATCTTTCAAATGACGTGAAAGATGCAACATTACAAATCAAAACACAATTCACTCTCTGATTATGGCATCAAATCAAGACCAATACCCATGTGAATACATGAAACTAAATGTAGATTTTGCAACAAATTTGATTTGGGGATTCCAATTAATAGAGAATCACAGTCAATACCACAAATTTTTAACTTGACTCTGGAAAAAAATAAAATTCAACACCTACTATTTCACTTTGGCAATATACTTAAAACTCCTCAAAAAGAAAGATCGCAGTTTCTTTTTTTTTTTTATTGATATTAAAAAAAAATGCATTTACCAAGCATTTTACTCTCTTATATTCCAACAAAAATTACAGAGGCGTTTTTTTTCTTGTTGTCACGTTTTCCTCTTTGCTGATGACAAAAAAACACTTAAAACATCATAAAAATTGAGGTTTGAGTATGACAAATGTCTTAGGAAACATTTTGGATGTGAAAGCAACAATTATTTTGAACTCTACAGCATTAAAAATACACCCAATCTCCAAAAACGTGGCTACATTTTGTATATCCCAGCAAAAATTAGGGAGGCGTTTTTTGCATTGTTATCACATTTTTCTTTTAACTAGTGATAAAAAAACACTTAAAACATCATAAAAATTGAGGTTTGAGTATGAAAAATGCCCTAGGAAACATTTTGAATGTGAAAGCAACAATTATTCTGAACTCTACAGCATTAAAAATACACCCAATCTCCAAAAACGTGTTTGCATTCTGTAATTTTTACCTCCTCTGAAGGCAGAATTATTTTAGAATGAACTAAAATACAGCAAAAGAACAGAGATCTAAAATTATTTTAGAATGAACTAAAATACAACAAAAGAACATAGATCTAAAATTAGCAGAAAAATAGAAATATGCCCTCCTTCTAGCACCATTTTGTGGATGCTAAAACCTGCAAAATGCTTATAACATTGACAGAAGGTTAGCATTGTTAGCAAATCACAATATCCCTATGAGATAATGAATCATGTCTTAACATGCTTAAACAAAACTCTAAAAGACTAAATAAGAAAACTTGAAAGCATATTCAAACAATATCCATATCTATCCCATAGTGGGAGTGGTGCCTTTTGAAATGTGGAAAGAAAAGCCCTTTCCCACCCCCTTGATAAGCAAAAGCTGCCAAATGATAGATGATGAAGAGCAAGATTGATTCTCAAATGAAGAGAGTAACCTTGCATCAAAATGTGTTGTTTGTTGTGTTGTAATGCTTTGCATTTTATAGATTGAAAGATTGAAAGATTGAGAGATTTTGAGGAATGTGGGATTATTCACAAACCAATGACAAGGTGCCACTTGTCAAGTTGTGAGAGGGTGAGGAATGTGCAAGTTTTGGAAAATGTGCCAATTTCAAATTTGAATTTGAATGACTTGACATGTTTTGGGGGGATGAAAGGTGCAATAAATGCTATGTTGACTTGTGCAAATAGCATTTAAAACCTTGTTGGAAGGGACAAGTCCCTTTTGGGGGGAAGATTCAAAATGGAAGAATATTCCATTTTGATGCCATTTTGAATGTAATTAGAGGAATTATAAATCAAATAAATGATTTATTGGTGCAAGTGGGTGGGTTAGTTAAGAGTTTGGATTTGACTCTAGTTGAGTCAAAAGCTAGAGAATGCTAATCATGATTTAGAAGTTAATTAATTTAGATTAATTAACTTAGGGGATTTTAGGGATTTCATAGTTGATTTTAAATCAGTTTGATTTATTAAATCAAATAAGAAGAACCTTAGGAACTTAATTAAATAATTTGATTTATTTAATTAAGCTTGATGAACCTTAGGATTAAATCAATAAATTGCTTTAATTGATTAGTAGAAGAACTGAATGCATGATGTTAGTTAAAGCGGAATGTATAATGTTATTTTTGGATGTATACACTTTTATGCAAGAGGTTTGAATGGTTAGGAATGCAAAAACAAATTAATGGTTAAAGAAGTTGTATCTGGTCTAGAGCGAAAATTTGAGGCTTTGCATGGTGAGGGTTTGAAGATTGATTTTTCATTTTATATAATTATTCCTTTTATGTTATTGTTACAAATAAAAAATCTAGTTATGTGTTTATTTTTTAATAGCTCTTTGTTTTCTTCACTTTTGATGCTAAGGATTGTAGGAAAAGTAAATGATTTTTCTAGAGGTTGAACATTAGGTTTTGATTTATGTTAAGTAGTAAGGCAAGCCCTGGGCATTAATATTACTTTTACAACTTTACATGTTAGAAGTGGGATGAAATTATATGTATATAGAAAAAAAAATTATTTTATTAGTCATCTTATATAATTGTTCTTTCCATCTCATTGTTCCAAATATTCATTTGACAATGTATTTCTTTTTATTGGCTCTCTATTCTCTTCATTTTCAATGCCAAGAGTTGTATGAAAATTAGATTATAATATGAAAAATGGGTCCCTTGCAAATGAATCTAAGATGAAGATCACTAACCATACAAGTATTCATGTGGATGCACTCTATCATGTCTTTAAGGAATATTATGAGGGTGGATTTGATGTGAATACTCTTAGATGTCAAAGTTCTAAATGGAATTTTATTCTTTTTTCTCATAATTCATTTTTCTTTCTTTTAACAACTTCTGGCTAATGTGGTGCTTTTAGATTTGGATATTGTGATAAAGTTAACCTATTCAAAGTATATACTTGATTTCATATTAGCTAATGGAAAATGATGTTTTGAGTTTTCTTCACTTAGATATTAATCTAGGTGTAGGTGGATATGATTTTGTTTGTTATTGAACTTGTTTGTAAGATTAGAGTGTATAGGTACACTATTTAAAAAATGCTAACAAATTCCTTCATGAGTACCCAAAAGAGGGTCATATATACTAGATTGGTAATAAGATTCATAGTAACCTAAGAAAAATATTTAATCTTTTATGGAGTAGGAGGTTCGTACTTTTTAATTTATTAATATATAGCAATAGTTCAAATAGTATAAGAAATTGCATGTTACTTACATACCCAATTCATTTAAAAAATGTTTCCATTCATGTGAAGGATTTATATAATTGACTAAGAAATTAGGTCTAGAATAAATATTATGATAATATCATTTCAATTAATATAAGATACTTGAACATGCTATGAATCTAAATATAAAACTTATTGGGCATATGTATAATTATTCTACGCTATATCTAAATATTCATCTTAAAATAAAGTTCTAAAGTTAAATTATATTAGCTATTATGGATTATACAAGCTAAGCTTAAGAAAAACTAGACACAACTAACTTAAATAACTAAATATTATATATTATTTAAATTCAACATAAATCGTGTTTAACTGTAGTAATAGTATGTTGATAATTATGCATAAAGTGTCATATGTTTCATATCTTTTTTTATAAATAATTTAATTGTCATTTACAATTGATAAATTTTTTTCCCATTTCTCTTATACAATTTACTCTCATTGCTCTACACAAACATGACTATGAAAGACAAAAAATAATCTTAAACTCTAAAAATATGTATAAATATGAAAATAAATAGATTAAATATTAAAAATAAACCTAAAATGTAATGTTAAAAGGCTTTTCCAAAAATAAATAAACTAAAAAATAGTGGAAAATTTTACTAAAGTGGTAAGAGATTATAACACTATTGAGTTGGATATAGTAAATATATAATTTAGGTGCTTGCTTGGAAGGGTATACAATTGAACATCCCTCATTTTAATCAAGTTCATTGATGTAAAATATGGAAATGTTTTTCTTTCATGCTATATGCTCAACAATTATTGGGTGAAATTTATCACTTTAAGGTCCACTATTTTAATCAAAAATAACTTTGAAAAAATTATATTGAGTAGACCTTAATATTTAGTTTTTAACTATTTTATATTTTTTCTTTTTTCTACTAAACATATGTTTCTTATAGAAAATACTAACATATAATTAACACAATTAGAAAAATAGTAAATTATGTTACTTTTAAAATCTTGCACTCCATATTAATTTTCTTATTTCAATGAAAGAGTCAAGATCAAACTATGTGCAAAAATTTGTGTATAATAACTCGATGTGTCTAAATTATAATTATTCTCTATTAACTAATTTTAAAATATCATATAGCCCTCATTTATGGGGCTGGTTAGGCTAATATTCCCTCTTATGTTAGAGAGAATATAAAATGAGAACCTCCAAAGGTACGCTAGATAAAAAAAACTATGATGGGGTTGCACGCGATAATTCAGAGATGACAGGTGCAGGGTGTGTCATTAGAGATCATGAAGGAAGGATACTTATAATGGAAAGAAAGAAAATAGGAAGGGCAACACTATTAGGCTTGAAGGTTGATAGGAAGTTAAAGTGGAAAAATCCATTGGAGGGAGAATCACAAATCGTAATCAATGCAATCTGAATAAAACATACACCAAATTGGAAGCTGGAGAATTGGCTTAGGAAAATATTAGAAGTCTTAAATTTATATGAAAAATACACGATCTCTCATGCATACCGAGAGGGAAATGAAATTGTGGATGGCATTGCAAAGGTGGAAGTGGATATGATGGTAGATGATGTCGAAGTCAAGTCACTAGGAGATTGGCACATTTTTTGCAACCATCACATTATCTCCTAGGCTACCTTCCATGTATAAGATTGGAAGATGGGATGGAAAGTATAATGAAATTATAAAATCACAAGGGAAAGTATGACAAGCTGCCTAGAAATGATTACACCTAGCCTATTTTAGCAACCAATAAATGGGCATAGTCACGATGTAACAAGTGGTGGGGAGTATGGATTGTTAGGGTAAAATAATTATTAATTAATTATTTATTATTTATGTATCAAGCCACCTTATGTGTTGATGTGTCACTTGAAGAGATAATTGAACTCTTCAAGGTTGTGTGGCATTCCTCATTTTTCACTTGGTGCAACTTTGTTGCCACCTTGAGTTGAACACTCCTACACTGACTCAAACTCTTTCTCCTATTTGGACATCCTCCTCTTTTACACAATTCTATTCAATTTATTTACATAGCATTCTTTTACAACTCAACCAAGTGTCATCACTTGACCAATTGATCTTGGCGAGCTAACATGGAAACCTACATATGTTTGAAGTCAAGGAAGAGCCAGATGGCCTTCTATGGCGCCATTTTTTAGAGGAGGTTGATGGAGGTTTTCAAGACCCGGTTGGTGTTGCATTAATCAAGTTTATAGTGTTAGGAGATGAATACTTGAACAAGAATGGGTGATACAGCATCAATTTTAACATCGCCTCAATGTTGTTTGCAATGTTGGTGGATGCAGAGGAGATAGAACAATGGGTGCATTCCATAATGATAAAACTAGTCTAGTCATGGTGGTGTGGAGGAATGAAGGGATATCTATAGTGTGTTATTTTAGAAAAGGGAATGATTCCAAACAAAAATATGCAACCAATTTTGGGTAATAGTTGGCATGAACCTCTACAAAAAAAATTAATATGGGGTAGTGGTATGAATGTTGCAAGGAGTAAAAATGAGGATGCATCAAACATGGAGGAATAAACAGCATGGATGTTAATCAATCTCTTATCAATTCCTTTGTTTAGATGCTCCAACATTGTTGTTAAAATCCTTAGATTTCTGGTAAGGATCAATCTACCATGTTGTTTGCATTTCTCTTCATGGGTTATCCCACAATGTTGGTTTATAATTTCTAGGAGATTCTGATTTTTGCTGAAATCACATATTTTTAGAAAATATAACGATTTAAGCCTTTAAAAGTTCCATTTTAAGGATTTCAATTGAAGAGGGTTTGATCAAACCACCTTAGATCAAAACCCCTTGGATAGAACCCCACTAGTATTAAACCATACCTATAATGGAGTCTTTTTTACACCTATCAAAATGTTGATAAAAAACCACTTTTGATTTACCTTTTGGGGGATCAAATGAATTCATTTAAACTTTATTTTTTGTAAGTGTGTAGTCCTTATTATAAGCTTCCAAAAAAGTATAGTTTTAAATATATTTAATTTTATTATTATATTTATTTTTTATTTCTTGTGAATGTAGGTTTTTTCACCGAAAAGCGAGCTCTTTGTTCTACACGTGGAAAAATAGTAGATTATCAACAACAAAAAAATTGAAAAATATCAATGCACTAGATATTGAAATCCTTGATCCAACAAAAATAAATAAATTGAATAATTTGGATACATACAAAAAAAGTTATGTTGTATATAGTCTTCCTATGTCTAAATTGTAATTGGTTGGACTTCAAAACTTGATTAAGGAAAAAATATTTAATAAAACACTATGAAACCAAATCAAAGCACTACATATTGTAGTTATAAATCTAAATTAAAAAAAAAATAGAATTTTATCCTTCATGGAAAAAACATTATGTTGTATACGGTGAACATCACTCCTTAAAATGATGTTTACTGAAAAAAATCTAGTTTTTGAAGGAGATGGAAAACAAAGTGCAATTTGATTCCAAAAAAATTGAAAAAAATATATTTAGAGTCTATAGACAAAATTTCACAAATCACTAGTTTGCATCATCTTCAAATTTCTCATGATTTAGCCACTACAGGTGCCTAAAAGTGAAGATTTAGTTAGAAAAATTCAATTCAGTGTCCAGTTTGGCCAAAAATTGTAAGCCAGTATTGTGGGATCACCCTCATATATTTTCAACATCTCAACCAATTCTTCTTTGTTGACTTCCTTGGTCTAATGTCCACCTAAAGTGCTTGGTCCTTCAACTGATATAGGCACATAAATCCCATGTTATATGGCACAATTGCCAATGAAGCTTTTAGGGGAGGAGCAGGGGTAGATGGTACTTGATCCTGAGGTGAAGAAGGAGAAGCAGAGTCGGGTTTTTTTGGCACATGGGTTTGCATATTCTGCATCTTTTCTCTTAACAATGCCATTTTTGTTTGTAGCTCTGCAATATTTTGTTGACCCTTGTTGTATTCAACCAGCAAATCATTATACATTTTCTAAATTTCTCTTTCTCTGCAGTGATAGACTCTACTATTGCCTTTGTAAATTGGGAAACATTCACCGACATTTTGGTTGCTTCAATTATAGAGGTATCTGATAATCTCTTAATGATTAGCCCTCCCCTGTAATCTGTAGATGGCTCTGCAACTTTCATCTCCTTTGTGTTTGGGGATAGGGCCTAAATTTCCAATGTGTCCCATTGATCACTAAAGGAAAACCCATGCAATGCAATTGTTGCTTCCTCTTCTAAGTTGTATAAGGGCTTGTCATACCTCCTCACTATATCGAAAGCTATGGAAGAGGCAAGGTTCCACTCCAGCAACAAGAGAAGACCACTCTTTTTGGCCATTATCTTCCTTCTCAAAGAATATGACTCCCTTCTACAAAAACATATACATGAATAAAAAACACCAGTAAAATATTACCCCATTCTCACCATTCTTTAGTACAACCAAGCCCTCATGTATCCTTTCAGCTAGGTAAGATGCAAAATCATAGCTTGAGTATTGAAAGTGGGGTGTTGGATATGAGAAGCCATATACATTTTTGCAATGGTCATGGTTGTAGTTGGGTCAAACCCTAAGATCTGGCATAAGGAATATAATTTCCTTTGAAAATATGTCACAAAATAATTAATACAGAATGGCTCCTTATCAACTGGTCCCAAAATAATTTTCCCTTGACCTTTAAGAGATGCCAAAAAATGTTGCAATAATAAGATCTTAAATATATGTCTTGCTTTCTCATACTCAGCTCTAAGTGCCTTCTCATCAATCTTCACTCCATTCAATCAAATTGAAGACCTCAACAATTTCCTCCTCGGTGACCTTAACCATTTCAATGCCATCATATGTTCTTACAACCCTAGAGATTGGGTCATAATTTGCTACCATAAATCTTAGGAGGTCAACATCTATGTAGAAATTTGGCACTACGAGTTTTCCCATGTCTAATCTCCAAGGGTTACCAATGGGTATACCACAATTTTTTTTGTCGAACCAACAATTGAATTGTGCCCATCTAGCATAGGGTAATGTGGTATCTTTGATAGTGCATTATTTATCAATGAGACCATCTACAATTTGAGTGCCTCAAAACAATAGTTGAGCCTTGTTTTTATCATATGTGGAGGGTTTTAATTGGTTAGAAAGGTTCTGGGAAAAAGGTTTTTTCTTCTCCTCTAATTTTAAAGTTTGGGCTTGTGGAGGCACCATGGTTTCAGGGTTTCTTGTGAACTAGTGTTTTAATTCTCGGAGAATTAGAAACCTACGACTGGAGTGCGGGTTTGATGTAAAGGAACAACGAGGCTCAACACACTATCTATTCAAATTAAACATTAAATCTTAAAAGAAATGCAAGCAAACCAAAAAAATTATCAACCAAATAACAGAGTAGTAACTTTTAGAAAATTTGCAAGCAATGGAGATACAAGATGTTGATTTTACTTACTAGTTTGCAAATACTTTGAAAACTATAATTTCTAGAGCTAGTGAGCTTGAATGAGCAGCAAGAAATCCTTAGTGGCATAGAATTTTTTAATGAATTATAATTATGCTTGAAAGCCAATTTTTGTGGCATTAAAGAAGACTAATTTCGTAGCTTGACGTCTTATCCATATTACTATTCGCTCACATAAAATAGAATGGCTCACTTGGCCTCAATCTTGAACTTCAAATTCCAACCATTTATCTTATAGTGAGTTGGCTTGACGAATGACCCAGATCAAGTCAAAAAAGTTTGAAAACTTGACTGTAGGTGACTACTTTTTCCCACCAATCAAGTTATACCATGTGGACCTTTTTCTAGGTCATCTCACGAGCTCCACTACCTTCATGACCTCTAATGATTGCTATGTGTCACTCCCCTATGTGCCCATTAGGTTTAACCCACGAGCATCTTAGGGCATCGGGGTGGTAGGGAGCAACTCAAATTAAACCGGGCAACTCCAACTTACATGCATTTTATCCTTCAAACCATCCACCTTAGTGCATATCCTTTGGATCTGATGAATGGTTAGTATTATAAAATCTTGCTTTGTAATTAACCATGTGCTCAAATAATGCTTTAGTAGCTCGAGGGTTAATGATCCTTAACATTAAATATCAAAATATTCCCAAAAAAAATTCATGCTTTACTATAGTTTCCTTTGACGTCTTAGGTTACGCCATTGGTACCTCCCTGCTACTAAGAGGTGAGAGATATTGATGGGTCCCCCATAGGCTATCAGGGAGTGGTCAGGATCAACCCATGACATCTCATCACAATTGTTGATCAGTTAAAGCTCAATGCTCACTACTTTTAAAGGATGATGGGCCCCACCTAGAAAGGGACACGTGTCAGCCGCCCACTAATACATTGGAATATTTTAATGAACATTAAAACACATTGGAGGAGTTGATAATGGTTAGGATCACATCAAAGGATCCAACCACCATCATTTAAAGTTTTCAAAGCTACACATACAAAATGTTAGAAACTTAAAAAGGGGGACTCGACTAAGTCAATGAATGGTGGGGAACATAAACCTTAGGGTCAAGAATTTAGACCAAAGATAAATATTAAATTTCTTTTAAAATTTGATGTATAATTCTTCTCCAATGATGGAAATAACGACAACACTAGGTAGAGGGGCTGATAAAATGGATGACCTCGATGACATAAGTTCAGCCTAATGCAATCGGGAATGGGCGATAACAAGTCAACTTGAAATTATAAGAAAATAGAGTAAAGGCTAGATTTCTCTAAATAAATGAAATATGAACCTTAAACCCTAGATCTAAAACCCTATTCAATGAACTAGAGCAAGACCAATGAGGCATCCAAACATGTAGTCTCAAATCAATGGAAGATAAAAAATTTGAGGGTTCCATTACTTTGCATACCTTCAAACTTATTAATTCAAAACTATAGAAGACCTAATACCAAAATTCTTCAACTATGTATCCACATATCGACACGTGGAGCTCAAAACTCAATGCCAACTAAAATTCATACATTATTTCCATCTCTCAACTTATCCTCAAAAGTGTAAAGCTAAAAACTTATTCATAGAGAAGTGCAAACTCTCCCACTCAAATGCACTGAATTGGAAATAACGGTAATCTACCATGCCAAACTTGTATTACTTAGATCTCTCAAACCAAAAGCCAAAACATGATGAAATTGTAGAATCAGATACTTCTAACAACCAAAAACATAATATTAGAAGCATAGAATGAAATATTCATTTGTGGACTAGTGCAGACCCAAAAGTTGAATGCTTTGTTACCCAAAGTTAATAAAGTTGACACTTAGTTGATTTATCATTAAAAACTTTACTAGACCAAACTACTTTACAAAAATGTCTTCCACAAACACTCAAAAACCTATCAGAGCCAACCAAAATTTTGTGCATCATGATCTTCATATCTGAATACAATATTGATATCAATGACAACACTATAATGTGTAAATTTCTATCCATATGCTCGTGTTTCCAACAACATCATCAATGAAAAACTTCTCATTCTTTCAACTTCTCAACCTAAAACAATCTCAATTAGATCGGCCTTAAGGAAACATATGTCCAAAACCTATCAGAGCCAACCAATTTTTTTTGCATCGTGATCTTCATATCTAAATACAATATTGATATCAATGACAACACTATAATGTGTATCTTTCTATCCATATGCTCATGTTTCCAACAACATCATGAATGAAAAACTTCTCATTCTTTCAACACCTCGACCTATAACAATCTCAATTAAATTGGCCTTAAGGAAACATATGCACCTCAATCGTGCAACATTGAATAGGTTGGCACCAAACACTTCCACGGTGTAAAAAAGTGAAGGTAGACCATGCCACAACTTAATTGGTACCTAAATCTACATTGACACGCTTCTCAAAACTTCCACAAACAACAATCATCCACCACAATTAGCGGTAGCATGGCAAGTTGTCCAAACTTTCACTACCAAGTGACTCCAAACACACCTCTCCAAGTCAAAAAAAATCTCGTGAACCACATAGAAACACTTCACAACATCTTAGAATATTCTATATCATTATAATATTCATTACTTCTACTGCAACTACCTTAAACTTAATAACGCCTTCATTTTGGGCAACGAGACACATAGGCACATACATCCAACACACCAAACAACCTTGTGCAAAACCACAACACCTAAAACTTCAAGGAAATGTAGATAGATACAATATGAGCATGTTCCTAGATTCGCAAGCCAAGAACCTTCACTAAGGATCAAAAATGTGAAGCAATCTCATTTCTCCCAGACACCTTGTTTCAACGGACAAACATACTGTCTGCAAACACAACTTCCACAATAATACTCTATAGAACCTAAAACTATAGATATAGAACCTCTGAACACATCTAATCATCATATCTAAACCACAAAGGAATATCGTCAACCATGAAGAAATATGGAGCAGAACATTGAACATCACTTTGTCACACTAAACTCTCTTTTATTCAAATTTTCTCAAAAAAACATGGAAACCAAGTGAACCAACTACATCATCAACACTACTGAAATATCTACAAAACACCTACAACATGTCTTATGAATTATAGCACATCCACCTATCTCTACAAATACAACTTTTGCAACTATGTTGAAGTAAGAAATCAATGACAACACCAACAACATTGTGTTGACATCAATACCAACAGCTCCACGCTTCTAACAACCCCAGTGCTAGGATTTGGCATTATCAACACAAGAAGAATTGCAACACTCTCTTCATACAAGGGGTTGACATCAATGAAAACACCCAAAAAACTCACAAACAACTCAAGCTCCCAACAAAGGCATACAAAACAAAAGAATTGGGAGGAAATAATGTAGAGGATTGATTATTTGTGTGAATTATTTCAAGTGATTGATGATCCAATAGTACATAATAGAAAGCTCAAGAAATACCTAGGGGACAACAAAAATGTGATTTTAATAGAGAAAATTATAAATCAAATTTTGCAAATAGTCTACAAACCCAGTGACAATGAATTAAAATCAAACATAACTAATGACTAGATTGATACCTTGATGAAGGTGTCATCTATCTTTCAAAAGTGTTTGAGAATACATGAAATAGAGTAATTTCTAGATGAGGCTACAAAAAGATGAAGAAGATGGATATAAAGGTAGGGAACTTGACAAATCTTGGTTTTCCAAAGGCTTTTAACACAAGAGTGATTCATTGGAAAGGATAATTTTAGAAATAATATGGATGATACAAGGAATATAGATTTGGACCAGTTTCCTCATCACCCAGATGAGGTGAACCATTTGGATTCCATCAAACCACTAATAACCTTGAATTCAACTTTGATTGAAATATTCAAGTCAAGTTCCAATTTCAATCATGAGTTGTTAACAAATTCTCAACTCAAACATTTTCAGTTACAACAAAAGGCACTTCCATCAGATGAACAGTGGAGCATGCTACAAAAGATGATATGATGATTTGATAGTATGAGTTTCCAACTCATCTCTATGTAGAGTTGTCTTTGAGAAATATTTTTCATTTCCTCTATGCATTCCTTCATTTAAAATCAATACAAAAATCAAATTCATTAATGTGTTTAGTTATTTGTATTGTTTATCTTTTTAATTGAAACAAGTTAGTTTCTACTACTAGATACACATTAAACGACTGCTAATATTGTATATGCTAATGTTGTTAATGTTATTAAGCATAGAATTGAATAATGAATCATTGAGTACATGTAAAACTTCTCAATATGACAATTAAATATGAAATTATTAATAAGATGTTAATTTATTCAATTTGAGTTTAGAATTTTATGGAATACAATATAGAATATCATCTACAGTTTGGAATATGAATCTATCATTCATGAAATGCAGTATAAAATTTAAATCACTAGAAATTGCAAAATCCCTATACAACAGTTAAAATTTAGAATCTAGATTCTATATGGGAAAGTTGGAACAATGGAAAATAGTCTAGTATGTTAATTTATTCTTGATCTAATCCATAATTTTATGGAATACAATATAAAATACCATCAATTACAATTTAGAATTTATGAATCTATGATTCATGAAATGTAGTATAAAATTTAAATGCCTAGAAACTATTAAATCCTTAGACAACAGTTAAAATTTAGAATAGATAGATTTTACATTGGAAATTTGGAACAATGGAAAATAGTTGTACATTAATTTATTGAATCTAATTCATACTATTATGGAATACAATATAAGATATCATCAACAAAAATTTGGAATATGGCTCATGAAATGCAATATAAATACCAAGAAACTACTCAATCCTTTGTATTTTCCAATTCACCTTAGAATCCTCACTTTGAAAATTAGATTGAGAGCCATCTTGACTTTGAGTCTGGTCTTTATTTTCTTCACCTTGCATACGTCTACTTAGTTGCATCTCAATTTCAAAATTCACTATCACTGCCATTTATGTCACTACCACTAATGTTTGAAGTGATGCACAACCCTATTCTTTCACATATGGAATTCTAGATTGTGAGTGCCCTTTCAAAAGGAAAACTTTAGATATTGTACCTAGTTGTATGCATCCTCAAGCAATTTTCCAAATTCTTGTCTAGTTTGTTTCTTATATTTTATTTCAATAACCCCAATGCACTGAAAACTCTATCATCCTCCACCAACCCCAATACCATTGTTTGACATAAATTATCATGTTTGAAATATTTTGATAATGAGTCACACAATATTTTGAACTTTGAGCAAAGGTTTCTCAAACCCTTGTTATTGATCTCGCTTGTATGGGATTCTCCATGGAGTCAAATTGGTCAATCATACTTATTGTAAAATGGGAAGCTAATTCTCTAAGTTTAGTTGCATTTATAATTCCTTTAATTTATTTCCATTATATTCTAAACTAAATTTGAAAAGTGTTCAACCAAGGTAATTAATTTTTTATGAAAAAATTATAGGTTTTGACGGTGACCTAGGATCCAAAATTAAGGATACATAATAGACATGAAATCAAGTATTACATCTTGAGGGAATCGTTCAAGAATCTCTAAGAAAAGATATTTTATAATAGATTTTAAAATACCACTTACAAATTTAACAACATGTCAATAAAAGCTTCTTTTGTAATAGGTACTTCTCTAGTAGAGCGCCTGACCATTATACAATAGTGTATTGGTATCTCAAATCCAATTATAAAGACACATACTTCCCTACTTGCATTAAACTGAAAATAATTTTCAAGATTGTTCAAATTTATAATTAACTGCCAACTTATAAATTTTGGACTTTACAATGGATAATCTGATAGATATAGATTATCAAGGGTCATGCATGTCATTCTACATAGTTTAGTATATTCATGGATATACATTTATTTATGTCTTGAGATTTTTCACAAGATTGTTCATTTTATTCAGTATGGGGAGAAGACCAAATAAAGTTAAGAGTTTCTATATATCACTTAACCTATGTAAGAGGTTAGGAGCTTTGTCTACTATGTGGTGAAGTTTGTAAATTACGCCAATCAAGGATCAATATTCTAAAAAAACTTGTTGCACTGGTCCATGCAAGGAGATCCATATAGTATCAACATCCTTAAGAAGCTTGTTTCCTCAACAAAATTTTGAAATTCTACAAAACATTTGGCACTTCGGTAGAAGTATGAGTAGAGATCATATACTAGATTTTCATCTTTTAATACTAAAGGAAAATTTCTTAAAATTTTAAATGCTAAATTCATTTTGTGGGCCATGCAGTGAATGACAATCATGTATGGTGAACAAGTAGTTTTTAACTTTACACAAAGAATGTTAATATGACCTTGCATTACTGAAGCTCCATCAGCTCTTACACACACCAACTTTTTACAACTATGAAGTCATCCATACCTATAATTTCATTCAAATATTTCTTAACTAGTTCAAATAGATTTTGTGATGTCGAACTATCCTTTATTTTATGATTACAGAGTAGATGAGGTTGGTGGACATGTTGGTGTACAATATACACATGCATACATACCTAAGAAGTATTATCTACCATAGTAATTGTAGACATCCAGATTTGACCACTTCCACATGACCAAATCCGTCTCCTTGCACCTATATGACACCAATATTAATTAATGTATTTATTTAATTAATATTCCACCTTCTACATAAGGTTCTTAAAGTATTTAATTTAAAAATTAAATACTTTATCCTTTATCCTTTCTTCTCTAAATTAAATAAACATATCAATTGTTTAATTTAGTCATTTGCCCCGTTTGAATTTAAATCAATTTTAAATTCATCATTTTTCTATCTCCTTGTCACACCCTCCATAACCCCTCTTCTAATCTAGATTAAGATGTGCACCACTTAATCAAGATTAATGTCACATCCTCCTACATTTCCCACTTGCTTCTAATCCCTCAGTAATTTTCTTTATCATGTATTTGCACAATCCTAATCTAATCCCCTTGCTACATTTAGCATGCCCTTTTTGGTCAACCTTCACATCTTCCATATTTGGCATAGCTTATCTTCCCCATGTGAATTTAAAATTCACTCTTTATTCCTCCAAGAGTCTCCCTCTTCCCCATGAATTTAAAATTCACTTTTTATTCCTCCAAGGAATCTCCTCTTCCACATGTGATCATTCAAAGGTCACATCAAGTAACATGAAGCCCAAGAACCTTCCATTATAAGGGCCTTGTTTTATCCACAAGGCACTTTTGAGCATCCTCCATAAGAACCTTGTCTTATCCACAAGGTACTTATCATATGAATTTAAAAATTAATATTTGTTCTCCCAACCACCTTATCCACTTCAATCATGTGAATTAAATATTCACATTTATTTTTCCAACCAATTCTCTTCTCCATGGGGATTTTTTAAGGAATACTAAAATTCCTCATATGTCCCTTTCACCTTCATTTGGGGACAAGAGGTTCCTTTTTGAGGAAATCCTCTCATCCCCCAAGGTACTTGTAAAGTACTTGTCCTTCCTCCACATCATTTATACTTTGTCCATCTCACCTTGCCCTTTGGACAACTCACCTGCCACATGTCAAGATGTGAGGGCTTGTGAGTCCTCAACTCACCATAGCCCTCCATCTTGGCCATGGTGGCTCAATCTAGACTGTTGAATTCTCTAGAGAATTCAAATTCTTTTATAAATACCCCCCTCTTACATGCATTAAGGGACCTCATGCATTTAGTAACAAACTTATTATCTTAAGCCATTCAAGCCTTCATTAAGCACATTTTTTACATTCAAGAACTTGCATCCATTTTGTTTACTTATCACCTATCCACCATCATCTTGCATTTGAATCATCTTCCATCCATTTTCCATCACATTTCCATCAAAATGAGCACATAACCAAATTTTAGTCAAGGGCCAACCAAGGAGATCAGCATAAAAGGTATAATCAGTTTCATTTTTATCTCTCTTTTGTGCTTTACTTAGGATAATCATTGAGGTAGTCTTGAGTTCTTTACCTTGCATTATTGGTTAGTTTTTCATATTTAGGAGTAAGAAACACTTGCACACATTTCTGGCACTCCCAGTGGGACCCACAGATGGATCATTTTCTTTTAAAGTTTATTGTTGTTTTCACTTTTGTAGGTTCCGGTGACTCAGAAGGGTGACCACGCCCAGGCACATGCACCCCTCTGCAATAAAATTAGTATTTTTCACTTTCTCTTTACATTTTTGTAGGTTCGGGTGACTTAGAAAGGTGACCACACCCTAGCAGAGGTGGCCACACCTAAGCACATGCACCCCTCGGTGGTAACATCAGCATTTTTCACTTTGTGTTTGCATTTTGCAAGTTCAGGTGACTTAGAAGGGAGGAGGTGACCACACCTAAGCACACATGCCCCTTGGTGGTAACATCATCATTTTAGCCCATTGTCCGACCCGAGGGGCAACCAAGTCTTGTAGGGATGCCTGTCTACGAAAAAATAGCACCAGAAGTTCTTTATTTTCACCAGAGGGGCGACCACACCCTAGCAAAGGTGACCACTCCCTAGAAAAGATTGCCACACCCTATTAGAGGTGGCCAAACCTAGGCATGCATGCCTCTCTACAGTAGAAATAGTATTTCAACTCTTTGTTTTCACCAATAGAGGCGGTCGGGTCCAAACAGAAGGTAAAAACAGTGTTTTAGTGCATTTTTCAAACTCTGTTTTCTATTGTTTTGTTAACACTGACCCTCTAACGTGTGTTATTGGTGATATTGAAGGGTTTTATACTAACATTTGTGCAGGAAATTTATGATTGACAAAGAATGGTGGAAAATTTACTAACTTGTTTCTTGCAAGATGAGAGGACCAAGACTTTTAGTTAGTTGTTTGTTTTCATTTATTTTACACTAATTATGCACATAGACTAAGTAGGGGGTCAAATTATTTTCTTGCCTTGTTTGAAAAGTAAGCTACCGATGTATCCAATCCCCTTGTGCCATTTAGCGATCTTGGGTGAAGAGAAATCTTAGCTTACTTAGTTTTTTGTGTTACCCAAGGAGGTGGAAATCGTTCAAGCTTTCCCCTTGCACTTTGTGTGAGCCTAGGGAGTAGCTGAAAATGATTAAAATCTTACTTTTTAGAGGGACCTGCTTGGGGATTTCATCACCCCAAGGGATGATCCTAACCACGTGTACCAGCAGGGTATATAAAGGGGGGAGGTGAAAGCTATACCCTAATCTAGTCGCATTGTAATTGGTGGAGCGTTGAAACTAGGGTGATACCTAGATAGATGTGAAGAGTTGGTTTGAGCCTTTTAGTATCTCATTGGGGTTCCTGACTCATGCTTTTTATGGAATGGTGTTCATGATTTGAGCCTCACATACCGAGCGTATATCAAGGACTCCCTAGATCGCCTCATTTAGCCTAGTTAGAGAATCGTGTTGGCCATACCCTTCTTACTAATCTTAGGATTGTGCTACTTGAACTATCTTTTCTATGTAAAACTAGTGCATATCTTACAAATCAAGTCAATCTTGCCATTTTTCTTATTGTTTTTAAGTGTTTTCAATCCTTTTCCATAGCCTTTTTTCACCAAAATCAGCCATTTTTTACCCTTATTTTCACCCAAGGGGTGACCTTGCCCTAGCAAGGGCGGCCACACCCAAATATAATTTTTTCCGTCATTTCGTCAGTCTGTTCCATTACTTTGAGCATCGATTCTACCATTTTATCAACCCGTTCATCCATTTGGAGGATTCATTCTCCCATTCTAGCAACCCATTCTTCCATTTATATGGTTCATTCTCTTGTTCCATCGACACATTCATCTACTTAGAAAACTCGTTTTTCCATTTAGGGAACCCATTTTTCCATTCCAGGAACTCATTTTGCTATTTAGGGAACTTGTTTCATCATTTAACAAGTTTGTTTCACCATCCATCAAGCTTGTTCTTGATTTGGACAAGTTCAAAAACCAATAGGGGTGACCTTTCCCTAGCAGGGGCGGCCACACCCGAGCATATGCACCCCTCTACAGTAAAATCAACATTTTTGGCTCTCTGTTTGGTACAGTCAACCCTGCCAGAGCCCAAACAGTTGGAGATCTCAAAACCTTATCGTTTCATGTGATCTAAACACATTCATCCTCATATGTTCACTCATAATTCATCCTTTAGTCCATCTGCAAAGGTCATTTAGTCATCACCCGCATCATATAGGTACTCTTATTGCATCTTTAGGTGGCAACATCCATCACCACATTATCAATCCAAATACTATGAACTTCGTTTCAAGTCATTATCCAAACTGACCTAGGTGCTAGAACTTGATCGTCATCCTTGAACATCTACTTAGGATCGCTACCCATCCTAAGTCAATCATCATCCGCAACCCTATCAATCCCCTTCTATCTCAAGGTGGATTCAGTGTCATGATCATCAGTTCATCCTTCAATCTGATCAATCAACACCTTACGTCACCTAAGGTGATCTTTGAACCCATTTTAGAAACACTTTCCAATCATCCAATCAATTGATCTTTAATTCGATTTCATCCAACCTTATCAATCATGTTATCGATCAAATCCAATCAAATCCAATCCCTATCCAATCATCCAATCAATTAATACATCATCAATTAATTCATCATATATCCTATCAATCAATCCAACATCCAATCCACTCCAACAATCTTTATCTAATCCAAATCAATCAATCCAAATTATCATCTAGATCATCATTTAGAAGATTAGTTGCATCTTAGATCACTCAGTTATTTTTCATGTTCATGCCTATTCAGACCCGTTCACAAACAAAAAAGAAAATGGCAGACCAACAGACCCAAGGTTCCCAACCAAATATCCCACAAGATCCCAATAACATTCCAAGCAATCCACAAGATCCCCATTACGACACCTCATCCCAATCGAATACCGGCATCCATAACACCACACCACCTAGTGACGAGAACATGGTCAACCAACACGAAATCACCGTTGATGAATACCTCAATGATCCTTTCAATGTCCAGATGATGGATCGTCTCCTAAATGAATGGGGAGATAAGCTTATTGCCACATTTCTTATGAGAGGAGTCAAGCCACCATCTGACTTCAATGCATCATAATATACATTTTCTCACATTCTTCCAACACATACCAATCCGCAAACTTCTCAAAATGTCCCTAGGAACTCATATATCCCTAAAGGTGCACCCACAAATAACTGGTATAACCCCGAGTTTGGCAATTTTGTACTACACCAAGTTGTTAGTTACCCTCATCTCTCGACCACATCTTTGGCAGCACAACCCAAACATCATGATCCTTATGCCTATGACATGCCATCCTACATCCCATCTGCTCCACCACTCCCAGTTCAACATCCCAGTCAACCACCCATCAATGTTGGGGGCATACCTTCCCTTGCGTCAATGTCACCTCTGATATTTACACCCACTAATAACTTGCCACCACCCGCATTTTAGCAACCTCCTATCAATCCCCACCAATCCACTATGTTACAAATAGTTCCTCAAAACACTACTACAATTGTTGCTTCATCCATACCACTGTAGCATAACATTCCCATCCCACAACAAAACATATCGACTCCCACGCAACCGCCACATCAGGTAACACAAGCAGCATCCCAATAGTTGTAATTGCCGCATGGCACATCACTAGCAATCCCCTAGCAACAACACATTCCATCTCACCCATCTCATCAACAATAGCCACAACAGCGACCTCTATAGCAACACATACATATCCCTACGCAAACACAAAATAATTCACTCAAAAAATATCTCTATCATCTATCCAACACATATACTGCTCTATCCCATGTTCAAAACCAAACACGGACCCAACTGCCACCTTACACCAAACCTTCATAGTCACATAATCATCCCTACCAGCATCCATCAAATCTATCCCCATACGTCACACAATAGCCCACCATTTCCCAACAATACCAATCTTACCCGCACTACCTTCAACAATAGCAATCCTACCAGCAAGGTGCACCTTCCATCCCCTATTACCAACAACCATCATCACATTAACAAGGGGGTCCTACCTCTTTGTATCATCAAAACTCTACACAACAGAAGGGCCCTTCACCCACTTCTTACTATTAGCAACAACCACCCTACCAACAAGTGGCTTTCACTCATCACAATTTGTCATCCTCATATCCACCTTACATCAATTTGCAATCCATTTATACCAATCAGAATCTGCAAACACATTTATATGCAGCTCAACCTGCTTATGATCCAACCGCAGCAGGGCCATCCTCATCATACCCACAACACTATCCATACAATCATCCTACTTCGACTCCTATAGCACCACCAATAAGGACTTGGAAGAAGTCAAAGCGACATTGAAGGATTTACAGGCTGGAACGAGAAAGTAGTCATTCAAGTTCGAGGACATTTGTTCATATTATTTTGATCCCTCCATCTCCTTGGTTCCCTTCCCCAAGCACTTTGAAATACCGAAATTCGATAAGTATAAGGGAACCAAGGACCCCAGAGTCCATCTGGAAGAATTTTATTCCCATTGCCAAGAGGTCATGCATAATACAAATTATCTCATCCGACTGTTCCCTAAGAGCCTTCAGGGGGTTGCCCTTAACTGGTTCATGGGCCTTGAAAAAGGATCCATTAAATCCTTTGCAAAACTATTCGAACAATTTGTCTCCCACTTCTCCTTTAATCTAGAGGACATTGACACGCTTGATCTCCTGAAAGAAAAATAGCATGATGGAGAGACCTTTGCAAGCTATCTGCAAAGATGGTGAGCCTTAGCCAGTCGGATGAAATCCCCACTGTCAGAAAAGGACATGGTTACATTGTTCATCAAAAATTCTCATCCAGACATGGCCCACAATTTCTGACTCCACTACATCACCACCTTTGCGACACTCATAGAGAAGGGTCCTATCCTGGAATGAGCCCTTGTTTCTAAAGGGCAAGTCAAACGTTTCAATTCTGATAAAGAAAAATCCTCTGGGGATAAGCCTCGATATTGGAGTAAAAATAAAAAAATTGGTTAATGATGGTGTCACTGACACCAAACATGTCCAGGTGGCTACCACCTCGCAAAAATATCCTCCTCAATAGCAATAGTCATTTTTGAACACAATATCCATACCCCAAGGAACACCACAACAACAATCAAATCAAAAAAACCAAGGGGGAATAAATGACAGTTCACTTAGTTGGGAGAACCCCCTAGCATTGTGTTTAACAAACTCCTCCAAGCCAACTACCCATTACTTATCCTATGACCAATCCCCTCAATGAATCGAAACCCAGGCCAACTTGGTTCAAGCAGAACGAGTATTGTGATTTCCACAAGATTAAGGGTCACACATTAGATAACTGTAAAGGCCTAAAAACCTACATCCAGGGCCTCATAGATTGGGGTGAAATCCATGTGGATGCTAACACGACATCTTCATCCAATGCTCAACTCCAAATATATCAAAATGCATTTCCTAAACACAATCAAGGTCCTAGTACTTCCAATTCGAATCCTAGCCCTAGCAACAACAATAATCAAAATAACAGGGTGATCCCACAATAGTGGTTTACAATTTTTGGGCAAACTGGACACTGCAATTATTATTTTTAACTAAATCTTCTCTTGTGGTGGCTAAACCATGAGGAATTTGGAAATGATGCAAACTAGAGTCTCATCACATTTTGTCTCTAGATTCTAAAATTATTTTTTTCAAAATTTTTGGAATCAGATTGCACTTTTTTTTCCATCTCCCATGAAAACTGGTTTTTTTCAGAAAACAACATTTTTAAAAAGTGATGCTCACCATATACAACATAAATTTTTTTGTATGAAGGATAAAATTCTAATTTTTTCGAATTTAGATTTGTAACTACGGTATCTAGCACTTTCATTTGGTCTTATATTTTTTAATTGAATATTTTTTCCTTAATCAAGTTTTAAAGTCAAGCCAATTGCAATTCAGACATAGGCAGACTGTATACAACATAATTTTTTCTGTATGAATCAAAATTTAATTTATTTATTTTTAATGGATCAAGGACATCAATACCCAGCCTCAACATATTTTAAAATATTTTATTTTGATAATCTGTTATTTTTCCACATGTGCAGACCAGAGATTTTGATTTTCAGTGAAAAACCTATGTTTAATAAAACTAAAAAATAAAATACATAATAAAAGCAAATCATATTAAAATTATATTCGACGGATAGCTCATTCCGAGGACTATCATTATCTAGTTGGGTTTCTAAATTTTTTTGCATTTTCATTTTCAAATTGAGCTTTGAACGACATTTTTGTACAAAAAAAACATTTTTTTTAGGAGATAGGGGAAAAAGGGTGTTTGACCGAACCTATGTTCAACTGAACCTCCTTTAAGGGGTTCGGCTGAACCTAGCCAATTTGAAATAGTGAGAAAAATTCACGCGGTCCGCGAAAATGATGGGGTTTTTTTTTTTTTAATCCCTATTAAGGGGGTTCAATCGAACCCTAGTTCGCTCGAACCCCTTTATTTTTATATTTCTGCTCACATGTCAAAGGTGTTCGAGCGAACAATTTGGTTCGGCCGAACCCCTTCACTTTATGTAGAGGGAAAAAATGGCTTTTCCCTTCCTCCACAAAAGTGTTCACCACTTATGAGGGTTCATCCAACAACACAAATAATATCAGTTATAAAAATATGCCATACAATTACCAAGGTGTAGTCACATATATAGAACAAGTGGAACCACGTGTATCCATGATACACATCAAAGGAAAATATCCACAATGTGTTATTACCACCCGTCGGACCTACATCATGGTCCCAGCCACTCCTTCATCTACCCAGCTGCCATCCATTAGTTCACAATACAACATCCTTGACCACTTGGGCAAGACTTCAGCTCAGATTTCTATCCTAGATTTTCTTAGGTCTTCCCCCATACATCAAGACATCTTGAACAAATCCTTACAAAACACCCCAAGTCGCTGACGATATCAATCCCACATAGTTCCAAGTGTTGGTACGAAACTTTTCCACAACCTACCAATTAGGTTTCAGTCAGAAAGATATGCCATGCCTTAACTCAAGCCATAACCACCCCCTTCACCCTGAGGTCAGGGTGAATTGTCATAAAGTGAAAAGGGTACTGGTAGATAATGGTTTGGCCCTAAATCTTTGTACACTAAAGTTTATACAATAGGTAGGATACACCCAGGCTGACCTAAATAATTAGGTTATCACAATTAAGGCATATGATAATGCAGAAAGAGATTTTGAGGGCACTATTTGTCTTCTTGTTCAGATGGGTCCCATTGTATAGTATACTATGTGTCATGTTCTAGACCTGGAACTTCCATACAACATCCTCCTTGTCTGCCCATGGATTCACTCTATGCAAGTTGTCCCATCAACCTACCATCATTGTTTGAAGTTCTCATTTCAAGGAATGAAAGTAACCATACAGGCTGACCCTCAGCCATTTGAATATTGTCATGCCCTTGAAGCTTCCTTTCCACATTCATATTACTGTCCTAGAGTAGAAATGGGGGCATCTCAAACATCTAATTCTCATCCATCCACCAACACATTAAACACCACATCATCCACGCCTTCATCCACAACATCATCCACACCTAGTTCCACTATCACCAAGGTCCAGATCATTAACAAAGGATGTGGTAAGTGCAAAATTCATACAACACTAAACATGGAAACCATGCCACCCTCACCACGTACATATGGAAAACCCTCTCCATTTGTCTTTAAAGAAAAAGAGAAGACAATCACACTCACTTCCAAGAACATGGGCTCAACCACATTCAAAGATCCTAGTTCCCTTTAGGATCAACTGGAAGAAGATATCAATCAATGGGTTTACAGAGAAGAACCTAATTTGTCATGCCCCCTCCTAGAATACTTCCATGAGGCATATCCTCATGCATCTAAGTTTTTTGAAAAGTGTAGCTACCAAGGTGGAGGTGGAGGTATAGAAGAGAAAGGAAAACGACAACCCGTAGAAGCATCCATACACCCGAAGAAGATATGATTGGGCTATGATACTAAATAGAAGGGTCCTATAGTGTCCTCTAAAACTTCTAACAATTTTAGTGTTGACGACGTTTCCCTCGAGGACATACTAGAGGAGGAGTCCATCATACATGTGTGTGATGACTTGGATCATGTTGATCTCCCTGCCATGTTTGAATGCCTATCCGTTTGCACCATCACCTTATCCCTCAAACATCCTGAACTCATAGATTATGAACTAAAAGGTACCACACCTCCCAACACCTTTTCCTCAGTGGACCAATATGTGCATCTCATGGGATTGGGGGAAGATGAATGACCCAGCTACAAAAACAAAAAGAAAAAAAATCAAAAAAGGTCACCTAGTGAAAACCTCCCTGAGGCACTTTGTGACGTATAAATAGTAAAAACAAAGGGTGTATCTTCTAGTGAAAACCTTGAAGAGGCACTAGAAGATGGGGACATTCATCTTCCCCTTGTAGGAACTCAATTATTCGGTCGATCATCCATCTTGATCGAAGAAACACAGGCAGTAAACCTGGAAACCGAAGAAAACCCCAAGATCACTTATGTGGCTAAGGCACTATTAAAAGAAGAAAATTCTACCATCGTCAACCTCTTGAAAGAAGGAATCATCAACTTTTCCTAGACATATTCAGACATGCCTGGCCTTGATCCAACTTTGTTGGTACATCACCTAGATGTTCGTCCTGATGCAAAAGCTGTTAAACAGAAGCTCAGAAAAATGCACCCTCAAGTGGCCCTCCTGGTGAAGAAAGAATTAGAAATTTTTTTGGAAGCAGGGTTTATCTGACCAATTGACTACTCCAATTGGATCTCCAATATAGTCCTAGTTGCTAAACCTGGCGGAGACATAAAAGTTTGTACAAAATTTTGAGGTCTTAATAAGGATTGTCCCAAGGACAACTTCCCTCTACCAAATATTGATATGTTGTTCGAACTCACCATGGGACATGAGATGTTGTCCCTCATGGATGGTTTCTTCGACTACAACCAAATCAATATTTCCCTTGAGGACCAACACAAGACTACCTTCACAATACCTTGGGGTACATTCTGCTATAATTTCATGCCCTTCATCCTCAAGAATGTAGGGGGAACATACCAATGGTCTATGATGGTTATCTTCCATGACCTTATCCACATAATAATGGAAGATTATGTTGATGATTTGTTAGGAAATTTGAGAACAAGGGAAGAGCACCCTACCATCCTCAGAAATATCTTTGAACACCTGGAACAATACAAGCTACACGTCAATCCAAAGAAATGTGTGTTAGCGTCACAGTCGATAAACTCCTAGGGTTCATCATCTCTCATAGATGAATTGAGGTTGATCCCGCTAAGGTTAATGCCATCATGGAAATCCCTCCACCTTGTACTCTAAAACAACTTAGAATTTTACAAGGTAAGCTCTAGTCCATCTGTAGATTCATTGCTCAACTTGCCGATAAATGTCAATCATTCGTACATCTCCTGAAGAAAGACACTACAATTAAATGGAGCGCACAATGTCAGCTTGGTTTTGATCAAATTAAGGAATACTTGGCTCACCCGCCTATTCTCATGCATTCTATCCCAAGAAAGCCCCTCCTCCTTTACATTTCAGCTACTTTCATGGCATTGGGGGCATTATTGGCACAACATGATGAATCCTCCAAAGAATGAGCAGTTTACTACATCAGCATGACTTTCGTCTATTATGAGCTCAATTATTCTCCAACGGAAAAGGCTTGCCTAGCCATCGTCTTTAGCTCCCAAAAACTTAGACACTACATGCTCAGTCATCCAATTAAGCTCATCTCCAAAGTTGATCCGTTAAAATATATATTATCAAGAACAACATTGACAGGTCATACGGATAAATGGGCCATGCTACTAAGTGAAATTGGCATAGAGTGCATAGATGGGTATGTGTAGGATCATGATCGAAAAAATAGGTCCTTAAGTGGCGATGAAAATTAAAAAAATTAGAGTTAGGCAACTTGACATAAAATTTTGAATAAGTTATCTATAATTATTTCAAAAATATGTAAGAATAGAATTTGTAGCAAATTGAATGTAGTTTCTAAACTATTAGGTTTTTTTTCTTAAAATCTATTTGGTGAATATTTGAAATTTCAATGCAGTAGTACTTAAATTTCAGGGAAAAAATAAGAAGTAGGTGTCTAACCACCCTTACCACAATAAAATGATAATATTTTTTTATAATATTTTAGATATAAGTAGAGGACTCATGTCATGATGTGATGCATACTTTTTTGTAATTTTTTCCAAGTAAATAATTAATTTTGAATTTTTTATTACAACTTTTAAAAAATATAAAAACTCGTATGTCTAACCACCTTAACTTGGTCAAAACTTCATGAAATTCATTTTTCTTTTAATCCTGTAGTATGAAAAGCATAGAATGTGACACATTTTTTGGATTCAAAAAATGTGATACCGTTTGAAAACTATAGATTTTTCTAAATCAGCCTATCAATCAAGACTTTAGTTGTAATTCAAATATAAAATGAATAATAATTATTTATTAAATTCAAAGTAAAGAATAATTTATATTGGTGGAAAACTGAGCATCTCCTTTAAAAATCCTTTTAATTTCATCAATTTTGGGTAAAAAAATGTCATCACCCACATGGGCCATCATATCACTTACATATCACCACTTTTTGGCCCATCATGATCTTGCACATACCCAGACCGCAAAGCAATCAAAGGACAGGTCATTGTGGATCAATTAGCAAATGCTCCACTGGTCAATGCCTATCCTTTAGAGACAGAGTTTCCAGATGAAGGAGTCTTTTCAGTTTTAGAAGCCACCCCATGGACATTATATTTTGATGGGTCCCACACTAATAACGGATCAGGAGCAGGAGTGTTGCTTGTAACCCCCCAAGGTGACTACATACACAAATCATTCAGACTGGATTTTTTCGTGCACTAACAATATTGTTGAGTATGAAGCCCTCCTCATAGGCCTTAAGATTGTCATTCAATGGCATATCTCACACTTGCATGTCTTTGGTGACTCCCAATTGGTGATCAAGCAAATTAATGATGAATTTCTCACAAGAGATGACAAGTTGTTACCTTACAAATTAATGGTGGATGACTTCAAGAAATATTTCTCCTCTATCTAGTTCAACCAAATCCCCAGGATACAGAATAAAGCTATTAATGCCATGGCCACTATTGGTTCCCTCCTGGATATGCCCAGAGACCGTACCGAATGTGAGTTCCTTGTAGAACAACTATTAATCCTTGAATATGACATTCCTAAGAGTGAAATGGTCTATGAAATTGTAGGCCCTAAATCCCCATGGTACCAAGACATTTACACTTATCTTCATGACAACACCCTACCATCTGACCTCACAAGAAACCAATGAAAATCATTTATCCAATGCACCACCCACTACACCATCATCGGTGATACACTTTATCAACATGGGTATGATGGAACCCTCCTCCAGTGTTTAAACTAGACTGAAGCCTGCATTGCATTAGAAAAAGTGCATAGTGGTATTTGTGGGGCCCATTCTAATGGTATGGCCTTAGCCAAAAGGATTCTAAGAGCAAGGTATTGGTGGCCTACTATGGAACATGATGCGTGCGAGTTCATCAAAAGGTGTCTCCCCTATCAACAACATGCAGATTTGATTCACGCCCCGGCACAAGAGTTATAGCCTATCACGACACCTTGGTCATTTTCACAATGGGGTTTCGACTTGGTTTGAAAGATCTACCCTCCATCCTCTGATGGTCAGACTTTCATCATCACAGCCACTGAATACTTCACCAAGTGGGTGGAATCCATACCACTCACTCAAATCACCGGTGTTCATATATCTAAGTTCATCATCTACCATATCCTCTACAGATATGGAATCCCCTCCACTATCATCACTGATAATGGGAAGCCATTCAATAATAAGTGCATGAAATTCCTCCATGAAATGTATCATATCCAACATCATTGGTCTACCCCCTATTACCCCTAGGTTAATGGTCAAGCAGAGGCAACCAATAAAACATTGATTAAAATCATTAAGAAGATGGTAAATAGCACTGGTAGAGATTGGCACCTCCACCTTCATCTTGATATTTGGGCCTATCGCACGTCCATCCACACCCCCACTAGCACTACTCCATACTCCCTTGTTTATGGTGTCAAAGCCATCTTTTCAATTGAAGACGAAATCCCCTCACTTTGAATATCCCTAAAGAATTTGATCACTAACGGAGACACCCGGGCTGCATGACTCATGCAGTTAGAATTACTGGATGAAAAATGGGTCAAGGCCTACAACCATCTGCAAGCCTACCAACACCGGCTCAAAAGAAGCTACAATAAGAAAGTATACCCTTTCCAATTCAATGTTGGTGACTTAGTTCTCAAAGAAAATCAGCAGAATCGGCAAGATTGAGATAAGAAGGGTAAATTTGAAGCTAAATGGCTAGGCCCTTATGTCATCACCACCAAATATGGTTTTGGAGTGTATAGGCTATCTACCCATGAAGGAGATCCCTTGGAAGAACCCATCAACATCATGCATTTGAAGAAATTATATAGTTAAGTCAGTCGGGGTATCTTTCCTGGTAAAATCTCAAAAATATAAAAAAAGCAAAAGATTATCAAAATTAAAAAAAATCCGAAAATTCAAAAAGAGTAATGAGAAATAATTCATCCTATGGTGAAAACCACCCCTATGTGGCACCTTGGATACGTACGATTGGTGAAAACCTAGCAATAGGTGCCTTTTGTATAGGGATTAATCATTATCTACCTCGCGTCCTAGTTTCTTTATGCTTATCCTTCCAAATCTCCATCATCCTATCGATCATATCCTCCCATCCACTTGCATCCCCTAGTAGCTTGGTATATTTTGGTTGAGCATTAGATGAACATCATTCACTATCCAACATCCTGAGCTTTTATCCTAATCTGAGCTTGTGTGTCACCTCGACACTTTGGTCATTTCCATCTAGGATTATTCATTGTGTCTGTCTCCATCTAGACCCCATCTCATCATCAGTGAACTAAGTTTCCCCTGCGCTTTCATGTAGGCAAGGCTGATCATTTGATCTACCCCCAAGGCTTTTTTTTCTCTATCATCTTTGTATGTCCATCTTTAGCGAACTATGTTGCCCTTGTGCTTTCATTTAGGAAAATTCAATCATTTGATCCGCTCCCGGGACTTTTTTTTGTCTGTCATCTTTGTCTGTCCATCTTTGGTGAACTATGTTGCCCCTATGCTTTCAAGTAGGCAAGGCTAATAATCTGATCCACCCTCAGGTATTTGTTTTGTCTGTCATATATGTCTGTCCATCTTTGGCGAACTACATTGCCCCTATGCTTTCGCATAGGCAAGGTCAATCATTTGATCCACCCCCAGGGCTTTTTTTCTGTCATCTTTGTCTATCCATCCTTGGTGAACTACGTTGCCCCTGTGCTTTTACATAGGCAAGGTTGATCACTTGATCCACCCTCGGGGCACTTTGTCCTTCATCATCTGTCACCATTGTCTAGTTTTTGATCTTATTCATCGTTGGTCTTTCATCCTTTTTGAACTACGTTGCCCCTGTGCTTGCACATAGGCAAGGTTGATCATTTAATCCGCCTCCAGGGATTTTCTTTGTTTTTCTTTGTGGTCAGTCTATCTAATCATTGTCTTCCATCATTTGTCTTCATCGTCCTCTTTCCGGCTTTATCATGGTATTTTCTTGAACTATGAGGCCTCTACTCTTTCATGTAGGCAAGGTTGATCTTTGAGCAAACCCTGAGCCCCTAGGTCTTTAGGGTGAGTCAATCTTGTGTCTTGTTGTCAAGGTATGTCCTTATCTCGCTGGTACCTCACAAATATAATCCATTTGTATCACACGGTTTAATCCGTTTTTCTAATATTCTGTGTCATTATCAAACTTTTAGTTTAGCCTCCATCTTTGGTCTCTACAGGATGTATCCTTCCTAACATACTACATAAACCCCATCCATCATCTTGATCCTATGGAAAAGGATGTTTTGAATTCGATTGCAATCTTTTGATTTTTTTGGTTTTTGTTTATCATTCGAGCTCCCTATCATCACTCGTCAAGGTCGTCATAATCTCTCATATTATGATGTGTTTTGACTAGTTTACATAGGGGCATATCTTGACTTTTCTTTTGATTTTTGCTTTCCTGGTTGTCCCACATAGTACCCACCAAGACCCCTAAAGTATTTTGTTATGTTGGGACATCCTTTTGTGCTTGTGGATATATCAATACCTAGCTCGACTGAATTTATCACAACTTTTGGGTATTGGGATAGCCTTCTTGTTTGTTGTGTTTGTTTATGCATTAGACACTAATCTACCTTGGTCCATATACTATGGTAATTGGTGTCTTATGCTATAGAAAAAATCAGTGTTCTAAAGATGGCAACTTGCATTAGGATTGTATTTCATTTTCTCCTCCATTGCATTCATATATCCTTCATCCCTTTTTTTCCCTGACTTAAGATTTTGGATTGTGCAAATGATAATTCCCTCCACTTTCCCCTTTCTTCTCAAGAGTCATATGGTTCTTGATAGGTGCAGTCACACACCCATCACATCCTTCAGCACCATCATTATGCAAGCCCTTGTTGGCATCACATTACATTTTACAATCTCCTTGTAGGTTCATTAAATTGCATTACATAATCATTTTAAGTTGTGTAGGTTAATTCTCATCCTATGCATCTTAACATTCATTCGCATATTCATTTTAGTTCATATCATTAGGTTCATTATCACATCCATCATAGATATTAAACATCATGCATGTCATAATAAATCATCCACAATAGAAATAATCATAACATCCATAACATCGCATCCATTAGACATCATGCATATCATGTCATCCACATAGAAATAAGCACAAATCATCAATCATACATCATGCATCATAAGTGTTAGCCATCATGCATATTATACCAAATCATCCACATAGAAATAATTATAAGTCGTCCATCACATCCTACATAATAAACGTTAGGCATCAACATACTCATTATGCATCACAATCATACATTCACATAAGCATACACATAAATCCATATAGGCATGTTCATACATCACATCATCCATCATAAAATTAAAAACATACACACATGCATAAATAGGATCACCCACCATATACATGACGTCAATAAGAGCTATGGCATATCATATAAAAGTATCAAAATCAAAATTCCATCACATAGTTAATAATAATATCAATATTGTCAAAATACAATATCCATCATGACATCATCTATAACCAAAAATAAAGTACAAGTACAAGGCTATGAATTTTCTCTTATCTTTGCTACTTTGTACTATGTCCCATCCCGCACCTATCAATGGTCGAGATCATGTCCCTCTGGTCCTCTGAACCATGAGCTACCAACATCTAACCTCTGTGGAGACTCGAGCATCGGCCCTCTACGAAGGATGGTCACCTGAGAGCCACTGTATCCTCGGGTCTGTGTCCCCAACAATTGGGATGCTACGGGCATCTGAGGAGACCGTCACTCAAAGTGAAACATGCATTGGGATGGATCTAGAACCACATCCTGATACGCAACCATCCAGAAGGATGCCTCTCTCATTTACTAATCTCTCTGTAGCCTGACCCCAGAGAATGTTTTGCTCTTGTTTGTATCTATCTCGATCTCTGGTAATGACTCTACTTTTGTCTATATCTATCTCAATCTTTGGTAATGACTCTCCTCTCCTCTGCCCATGCCCCCTATGCAACCCTCGGCTGATCGATCTTCACCTGTAGTCAATCTCTAACCTCCTCCATTGCTCATACCTTTGAGGCATCCCCCTATCCCTGCAGTCTCTGCACAACTGCCCCTGATCCATCACTACCACTCTGTAGTATTACTATATGCGCCCATGTAACATCCCTCTCTGCCTGCATAGCCTGAGCCTCTGCCAGTGCAGTATCCCTCTCCCCATGCATCTCCTGAACCTATGCCTATAATGCATGACATTCTTATCTTGTCGCGCTCCACATCGCCTAGGAATCTCTCGGGCCTGAACTCATCAGGCTCCTTCCACACCCCGGGGTCGTTGGAAACGCCGTGCAGATTAAAAGCCACTGTTGATTTTGCGGGTATAGTGATGCCCATCACCTTACACTCATCCACAGTTTGGTGAAAAATAGCGAGAGGAGCAATTGACCCCTTTCTCAGTGTCTCCTTCACAACAGCTTGCACATATGGCAGCTTCCCCAAATCCTCTAAACGTAAAACTTCACCTTCCCCCTCCCTCGCGGCTTTGTTCACCTCCTCGTAAGCCTTTTCTTGCATGTGTGGATGGTTTATGAGGTAAGCCAGAGCCCATTCTGTGCATGTCGAGGTGCTGTCCACCGATAGAAGGAACAGCTCATGCAAGTTGAACGCTACTTCTTCATCCGATAACTTTGATTTGTGCTCTTCATCTTCTCCTTCCCCAATGGAAAGCATACAATTCAAGAAACAGTTGGGCGCACTCAGCTGCAGGTATCCACGATTACTACGTGCAAATTTTATCAAAGGCAATAAAAGCTGCAGAACATTAGCCCGGAGAGCCTTCCACTCCTTTTGCGCTCTAATTGAGGAACGGACGAAGTGGCGAGCGTATGGGAACCAATCTATCACAGTTTCTCCTCCATCAGTTAGCCTGATATCTTCAGCTATTAGGTGTTCCAGTTCCGTCAAGAATCTTTGGTCGTCAAAGTGAGGGCCAAAGCATAACGTGGTAATAAAACTCATCGCCACCATTTTGAGGGCGTGCAAGGGCCTCACCACGCCCTCATTATCATTCATCTCCTTCTCCAACGTGTCGATGAGATGGCTCACACTTATCTGATGAGAAGAGCTCTGGAGTGCAACGTGGGACGGACTCAGAACATTTTTGTGAAGAACCTTTTTGAGCTTACTCCAATGCTCGCCAGAGGGAGATATAATGGTGGTTTTATAGTTGGCGGAAGTAAACTGCCTGGAGTAGACTGGGGGACGGCTTGCGAAATTGGAGGCCTGATTTACCAGCGCCTCCCAGATTGCAGTTTGGCCGGTGAGAACTACAAGAGGTGATAATCCAAACCACACTGTCATCACAGGGTCATAAGATTTTGCCATATTTGTCAAGACCGAAAGAAAATTGTCATCCTTACTGATCTGATGCAAGTTGCCTAATAATGGAAGCACCGGTGGAGACGGAGGACACTTTTTCTTGCTACTGATTAACAAGATGTGGCTAACAAAAAGGGCAAGCAGGCTAATAAGCAATATTGCAATGCCTTCCACAATGGGGGATTGCAATAAACGGAGGCGGCCAACATAAGCACTCGCACTTACTAAGTTCTCCATGACAGATGAACGGATTGGTTTTATGCCAACTGATATACAACTCTTATATACACTCAGATCCCTTGTATTTATGACAAGCACAGGGTATCACACACTGGAAAAACACTTATGTTTATTTTCCTGATTATTCGGTCAATCTTAATCTCCCAACAACCAATCTTTCACTATCATTGTTGATCTATCAAATGTCATTAAATATGCTGTACATGGTCTTCCATTTCAACCTCTTATATTGAACATGATATGCTGTACATGGTCTTCCATTTCAACCTCTTATATTGAACGTGATGAACACATGGTTTGTTGTAATAAAACAAAGTGCCGTATTTAGGAAAAACACTTATGTTTATTTTCCTGATTATTCAGTCAATCCTACTCTCCCAACAACCAATCTTTCACTATCATTGTTGATCTATCAAATGTCATTAAATATGCTGTACATGGTCTTCAATTTCAACCTCTTGTATTGAACGTGATGAACACATAATTTGTTGTAATAAAACAAAGTGCTGTATTTAGATGGTCCCGTTTCTGTTGTTTTTGTTGTCTTTCTCAACTCGTGTAGGCCTTCTGTATCTGTCTTGAGTACTATTCAAGACAAACGCAGCGTATCACACATTGGACAAACACTTTTTATTATTTTCATAATTATTTGTTAAATCTTAATCTCCCAACAATCAATCTTCATTTCATTTTTATTGTTTCATTGATTGACTGGCCTTTGGACATAATTAAAAACATTCATTCATTCATTGTTAATCTATCACACTTCACTAAATATGTTGTTCAACTAGATAATCTTTAACGCGAGAGATCACTGGCAGAGTGTTGTAGAATTTTGGGATCCATTAGGAAAATGAATATGAAGACAGACAATTTGGATGCATAGACCTCTCTAGAATCTAACTAATGAAACTCTAGAGTCTAAAATACATGGGCCCCACAGACTTCAACTAAATATTATGAATTTCAAATAGAAACTCAAATCAATTATATTGGACATATTCGGTCCATAAGAAACAAGAATATGAAAATCCATGTAGATTTCACTTAAAAAAAGGTGAAGTTCAAGGTCCTCTCTAGAATCTTATTAATAAAACATTCGTTGCATGGCCCCATCAACTTCAAATTTATATTTCAAACTTTAGACATCTGCCCAACTTAATTATATAAGTAGTTTAGGTCCACAAGAAACAACACAAATGAATACTTGAGGTAACAAATCTTGTAGATTTCACATTGCAATTTTTTTTCAAGCTTTGAAGATTGGGTGTCTATAGATCTAGACTTTAGATTAATCAAGTTTACCAAGATTTTTATGTCCAATGATGTTCTACATGTTTTCTAAAATTCTATCCAAAAACAAAGAAAAAATTCAATATTTTTCTACAACCACCTAATATTGTAGTGAGACTTGTACAATTGATTAATAATGATTAGTACACACTTTTGATGTGGTATCTTTTTTTTTCATTAAGCACTTATAGAACCAACTATAGAGAACCTACCAAATTTATAAGACATACAATATAAATTACAATGTAAACATAATCATAACACCTGTTTTGATGCAAGTGCTAATTAACATATATAATTCATATCACTTAAATTTATAAATACATAATTACATAATTATATAAAAATATTAAAAAATTACTTAAAACTAGACACAAAACTAGATTAAAAATAGAATAAACTTTTCAACATTACAATACTACTAATTAAAATAAAAATAAAAATAAAAATATTATATATAAGTATTTTTTAGTTAATATAATTTAATGATATAATTAATATTATAGGTTCACTGGTGAACCAAATACATAAAAGATATATCTAACTAAACAAAGCACTCTACATAGGGATAGAAATGGTATCTAGTGTAGTTATTTGTGGTAAAGACAATACAAGATTTTCATTTGTACGAGCTACTCCGGCATATAACATATCTTTATATAGAAGACATATTGGAGTTAGATATTATTAGGAAGAATATTGGGGTTGGAGGAAATAACGTGCTCAACTGCTAGCTATTATTTGGAAGACCATTAAGATTGTACAGACCACTGAAAGCTCAGTGAGAATATTGGGGTTAAAGGAAATAACATGCTCAACTGCTAGCTATTATTTGGAAGACCGTTAAGATTGGACAGACCACTGAAAGCTCAGTGAGAATATTGGGGTTGGAGGAAATAACGTGCTCAACTGCTAGCTATTATTTGGAAGACCATTAAGATTGGATAGACCACTGAAAGCTCAATGAGAATATTGGGGTTGGAGGAAATAATGTGCTCAACTGCTAGCTATTATTTGGAAGACCATTAAGATTGGACAGATCATTGAAAGCTTAGTGAGAATATTAGGGTTGGAGGAAATAACATGCTCAATTGCTAGCTATTATTTGGAAGACCATTAAGATTGGACAAACCACTGAAAGCTTAGTGAGAATGACATCTTGCTATTTTCTCAAAAGAACTCTCAAGGAATCCACCACGTCCTTCCCAATTATCCAAAAAATAAAACTCCATATTATTAAATTTGTTGATTTGTAGATAATCGTATTTTCCAAGAATTCTTTTGGTCACACCAACATCATGTGGTAGTATTTCTGCAATGATTTGATGTCGATATAGTTAAAAGTTGTCCAATAATGGCAGCACCGGTGGAGACGGAGACCACTTTTTCTTGCTACTGGTTAACAAGATGTGGCTAACAAACAGGGCAAGTAGGCTAATAAGCAAATATGGCAATGTCTTCCACCATGGGGGATTGCAATAAACAAAGGCAACCAATATAGGTTCTCACACTTACTATGTTCTCCATGACGGACGGATGGATTTTTTTTATGCCAACTGATACGCGACTCTTATATACACTAAGATCCCTTATATTTAAGACATGTGTAGGGTATCACACACTGGACAAACACTTTTGTTTATTTTCCTAATTATTTGGCCAATCTTAATCTCCCAACAACCAATCTTCACTTTAATCGTTGATATATCAAACTTCACTAAATATCCTATTCAATTAGGTAATCTTCAACCTGATGGAGTGTTGTAGAGCTTTGGGATCTATTAGAAAAATGAACATGAAGGAAGACAATTTGGATGCATGAGCTTTTCTAGAATCTAATTAATAAAACTCTAGAGTCTAAATTATGGTTCTAGGAAAATTCATCATCAACCATCAATAAATTCACCTCCAATAATTCATCGTCAACAATTCATCACCATGACAAATTCATCTCGTAGAAAATTCACTACCAACAATTCACCAACAATTCATGGTGGTTAATTTTCCATGAGATGAATTTGTTATGGCAATGAATTGTTGGAGGTGAATTTGTTGACAGTGAATTGTTGGCGCTGAATTTTCCTAAAGCCCTAAAATACATTGGCCCTACAAACTTTAGCTCAATATTATGAATTTCAAATAGAAACTCAATTCAATTATATTAGGCGTATTTGATCTATAAGAAACACGAATATGAAAATCCATATAGATTTTACTTAATAAAAGTGAAGTTCAAGGTGCCTTCTAGAAACTTATTAATAAAACACTCAATTGCACCAATCATGGCTCCCATCAACTTCAAATTTATATTTCAAATTTAGACATCTCCTCAACTTAATTATGTAGGTTAGTTTAGGTCCACAAGAAACAACACAAGTGAATACTTGAGGTAAATAACCTTGGAGATTTTACCTTGCAATTTATTTTTCAAGCTTTGAAGATTGTGTGTCTATAGATCTAAACTTTGCATTAATCAAGTTTACCAAGATTTGCATGTCCAATGATGTCTTATACACTCTCTGCAAATCTATTGGAAAACAAAAAAAAATCTAATATTTTTCTACAACCACCTAATATAGTATGATGACACATGTAAAGATTCACCACCTAATATTGTAGTGAGACTTGTAATTGATTAATAATGATTAGTACATACTTTTGATGTGGTATCATTTTTTCATTAAGTACTTATAAAACCAACTATAGAAAACCTGTCAAATCTATAGAACATATTATATAAATTACAATATAAACGTAATAATAAAACCCTTTTGATGCAAGTGTTAATTAACATATATTAATATCATTTAAATTTTCAATTACATAATTATATAAAAAAAACTAAAACATTACTTAAAACTAAACAAAAAACTAAATTAAAAATATAATATATTTTTCATCATTACAATCTACTAATTAAAAAAATAAATATATTATATATAAGTATTTTAGTTAATATAATTTAATGTTATAATTAATATTATAGTTTAATTAGTGAACCAAATACATAAAAGATATATCTGACTAGATAAAGCACTCTATATAGAGAGAAATAGTATCTAATGTAGTTATTTGTAGTAAAGATGATGTGGGATCTTCATTTATATGCTACTCCAACAAATAACATATTTTTATTTAGAAGGCATATTGGAGATGCGTGTGCTTGAATATATTTGGTCTTCAAGATTTCGAAAGGATGAAGAAAATCCAAAATGTGCAAATGAAAAAAAACAAAGTGTCATATTTAGATGGTCCCTCTTAGGGCTTATGTATGTGTCTTAAAAATTACATTGTCTATTTAGAGTTAGCTACAATTTGGATGAATACTTTGTTTGTTTTGTCTATACATATCATGAATAATGTGGAGGAACTTTCATAATTAGCTATTATTTGGAAGAACATTGAATTTGGAGGGAATAACCTAATTAAGCACTTTCATAGAGTTAGCTATTATTTGGAAGAATATTGAGGTTGGAGGGACCACTGTCATCTTTATAATTAAGCTTAGTGTCTTGAATATTACTTTGTCTACTTTGTCTCCTTTTCTCATATTCATAAAGTTAGCAATTATTTGAAAGAACATTAGAATTGGACAGACCACTGAAAGCTCAATGAGAATGACATCTTGCTTCTTTCTTAAAAGAACTCTCAACGAATCCACCACGTCCTTCCCAATTATCCCACATAACGAAACTCCAAGTTATTAAATTTGTTGATTTGTATATAACCGTATTTTCGAAGAATTCTTTTGGTCACACCAACATAATCATGTGGTAATACTTATACAATGATTTGATGTTAATACTGTAATTAGTATTGACACAGACGACTAAGATTTTCTGGCAGTCATCTTGTACCCATGGTAGGAGATGGACCGTCGATTCTAGACTGACACTCCTTGGATATCGCCTTTGCGGAATGCCTATTAGTGTAATTAGTATGTATTAATATTCCTTAAGGAAATGAGCACACAATACAAAAGAGAAAAAATAACACACTTTAATCTGTGATATTTGAAGGTTTATTTTTGTGTTATTTCAAAGTAAGTTAGTTAAATTTTGAGGTACATATGAATAAATTTAAAATTTAAGATACTAAATTTATATTCTAATTTTTTCATCTCTTTAGATATTAATTATTATGAGTCAATTTGATTCACATTTGCATAACATTTTTCATGTCATGGAAGGTTTAAAGACCATCTAAGGAGCATACAAGTTATCAAAATAAATTTGCATGAATTTAAAATATTTTCTTTCATGATATTTTTTGCGGGAACCCAAAGCTATCATAATTATGTTCTTATTGTAGAGGTCATTTCTCACTAAAATCATGCCATTTTAGCATATTAAAGTCTCATATAGTATTTCTACTATGAGGTAAAATATTTTCATCCTAGAGCCTTCAAATTGATATTAGAGCTTCATCAAGTCATATTCTATCATCGCACATCATTATGAATATTATCTAACTGGTTAGTGTGATTTGACTTATTAAATTTATTTAGAAAAACAATAAATTAGTTTTATAATATACAATCAAATATCACACCACTATCATTTTCATTCAAAAGTTTATTAATCCTAGTAAGTCTCATGATTAACATTACATTGATTTCGTTGGTCTTTTGCTATCCTTTTAGTGGTTTTTTGTTGCTGGTTGCTGGTCTTTTCTGTTTATCTTTTTTTGCAGCCTTTCTTTTATGGGATTGCCTTATGGTCAATCTTTTCTTGTTATGTAAGCTTTGTGGTTTTGGGTGCCTATAAAACCTATTTTTTTCCTCTTTCAAAAAATTACATTGATTTCTAATGCTTACATCTTACTACACACCTTAAAAGGGAGTTATTTTTCAAGCCAACGAGGATTGAAAAAGTAGAGAATGAAGGGAAATGGTAATGAAGGATAGAATAGACTAAAGGCCTAGCTATAGGAAGATTAAAGGGAAAAAATGGACCTCGAAGTTGTAAGGGAACATTTAAAATGGCATGAGTGTCAAGGGACATACCCAATACCTTGATAGCAGAAAAAATCTAATGCATTAAAACTCTCTGGTACTTGGACAACTAAGATGACAACCATGAAAATTCTAATTGATTCTATACAAATAAATTTTTAAATTCCTAAATTAATCATTTAAGATCTAGAAATGTTCAATATAGTTGGAGGATGATGTTAGCATGATGGAAAAATACTACAAAAGTGGAGGGGATAAATTGACGTGAAGTATTTAGATAGATGGTGAATCCCTACAAATTTTATTTAGAGGTTCCAAATTCTATAACACGAGACAACAAAAAAAATGGTTAAGTGCATATGTAAGTGAATGTTGATGTTGACATAGAGGTAGAAATCCTATAATTGTATTAAGAATTATGACATTATACAGTGATGAATCATCATGAGCATGGGGCCACTTAGAAATGATGACACAAACATGATGTCAAGAGGTGTGCGTGATGTTAAACCATGATATCAATGATGGAAGGGCTACAAGAAAAACTATATGAAGTGAGGCTAGGAGGTGTAGTTGGAAAGCGTAATTCAAATGAAGGATGGAGTGTTACAATAAGAGGAATGGTGACATCAAGTTGATGTTAACATGATATCATCTATAGGAATGAGAAAATAACTAAGGCATTTCTATAGATATTTCCATATGAACTAGCACATTAGGAGTGAAGTGAAGAAAAATGTTGAACATGAAGATTTAATGTGGGCTACATATTAATACAAAATTTTAGTTTAGTTGTCCACTAGGGTTCCACCAAGTGTAGATGGATCTCATCTTTCTATAGAAGTGTAATAGCCAAAAAATGACTAAGTATATAATTGGGTGGGTATCTCTAACTAAATTGAACTACAATTAGAAGGGAAAGTCTTGTGAAAAACACAAAACACCCTAGAAACACTCAAAATTTCTTAGAAACAATATATTTTGGATTTTATGGGGTATAGGCCATTGAAAATGAAATTGAAAATTGCATTAAGTAAAAGTTCCTAAGTAAAAACCTACCTATTTTCTCTTAGATCAGTTATTAAAGACATGTTTACAAAATATCACCATGTAACATGTCTAGTTCAACTTGTTGGAGTACAGGAAACACAAAGAGGGGGGGGGGGGTGAATTAGTGTTTCAATAATCAACTTCAATTAAATAGTTTTTCAAAACACATAATCTCTTTGTAATCATTGAATGTTCAATTTCAAGAGTGTAACCAAATGTGATAGCCAATAGCAGATCCTTAAACAACAAGAAAACTCAAATGTTGCAAAGTAGATATAGAAAGCAACAAGACCAAATTGCATGAAACATAATTATCATGCATGGATCACAAAATAATCATAACATAGTATTTTTCATCAGTGGAAAATCCTCATAGAGATTAAAAACCACTCACTAAAATGCCTCATTGGCTTAATAACAACCCACTGGTTATAGAGCCTTACTGGCTACTATTTGTGCCTCACTGGAAAATCCTCACTGACTACAAAAATATGCCTCACTAGAAAATACTGCCTCACTAGAAAAATACAGCCTCACTAGCAAAAACATAGAAATTTCCTCACTAGTAGAATGATGCCTCACTGACATTGATAAAAAATCAAGATAAAGATTAAAGACAGAGGGTCTCTCTATTTATTTGTAGCTCATAATGCTATTCATTTCCTATAAGTTTCATTAAATTTGAAACCTAGAAAAAACAAGTAATATTTCCTATGTTGGCTTTTGTATATACAAAATTTCACAAATCAAAATGGTAAATCAGTATTTATAATCACTACAATAGTACACCTGCATTTTCAACATCTCACTGTTTGATGCTAGGGTTTTGAGAAAAACCTCTTTTACACAATATAAATAATCATTCCCTAATAATTTCCTTTTGTTATTAAAATAGAAAATTACAAACTCAAAAAGGATTCAACACCTCTCTTCATTCTATGCCATGCATCAACATCATGATAAATAGAAAACATTATTCTATTTAACTGTATCAAATCCATACTTTGTGTAACTGAATGAAGATCACAAAAATTACAAAAATCGTAACTGAAAACCTCCGACTATCCACAATTATTGTTTTTGAAGGAAAACTTAAGTTTGTTGTTTGTCGAGACCATTTCATACAATCATCAAACCCTATCCGTTGTCGAGAAATTACAATATTCTTGAAACCTTTGTTAAATCAAGACATATTCCATTTACTTGCTAGGTCAGTAACTCTAAAAAAAGGACCGGTAAGAACAATGAGATCAGCCACTCTCCAAACTATCACAAGAGTTCCCTTAACCTGCTAATGTAGGTCAACATCTAAAAAGCAACTCTCCCTTGTTCTTTAATAGAATTTATAGATAATAATCATATATTACAAAAACCTTAAAGACATGTGAATTAGTCCATCATATGGCTTGATAAACACTTTATGCCCTCCATCATGAAAAACATGTTAATTTACAATACTAAACCTTTCAATATAAACATCATGTCAATTCTAGACCATAACATGTAAATAAAAGTCTTAATTCTAATACTGACATTAATGAAAAACAATTCCAAGGTTAACAAACTCCCCCTTTGGCATTGATTTCAAAAACCAAACTTTGCTCCTCCCCCTATGTAGATAAACTTTCAAATCCTCGCCTATCATTGAGAAAATTTTAACCAATGACAAATATGCATGCTACCAATGTAAACCAACAAACACACCACTGTTGACTATACTATTGAAAATGTGAATATATAGTAAATTTTAAATTCATACCAACTAGCATACCAAATATGCATGATCTTCTCCCCCTTTGACAAAAATTCCAAAGGAACAAAGCAATGTTGCATTCAACCAACTCAAACTAAGTAATTCAAAAACTCAAAATGTTTGCAAACAGTGATAGAAGTCAAAATACTTGCAAAGTACGGCATGAAAGTGATCTCAGAAATAACACAACACTCTTAATCCATAAGATCTCAGAAAAAAAAAAACTAGGAAACAACCAATACCTGCACCAATACTTCTGAGGAGAAAGAAGTATTAGAGTGAAATGAGAACAAATTCACATGACACTATGAAATCTTGTCAAAAATAGGATATTTTCATACCACCTTTTAGCAATAAACCAACACTATCATATGTATGGCCTTTTAACATTGAAGCAGGATTACACCTTGAATAGAAATATCCACCAAACATGTGGCTTATGAAACTGAATAGGAACTGTTAGAACATAAACATCAAAAACAAGGTATCACTATTAGACTAATACTACAAATACCATTGGAACCACCTGAAGTATCATCATTGGTAGAAATTCGAGTCAAGGTAACACTACACCAACACTGTTGAATCAAAGAAAATAGACTACAATTAGGGAAGACCACAATTCAACATATTATGTACTACTGCCCCTGCAACAAGATATCACGAGCAACATAGTGCACAAGAAGATAAGAGTTCATTTTGCAAGATTATCAAAAAGCTTCACTAGAATCGTCACACCATCAATCCACTAAATGATGTTGCAAAGCAACAATGATGTAATCTCTATTTGCCAAGAAACTGACATCACACTTTGTCATGTGTTGTCCCCTAGGGTAAACCTTCCATAAATGAAATGAATAACTAGCCCATGTCAGAAGAACAATTTCCAAGCAATTGTTCATGATTGCGCCACTATAATCTGAATTAATACTAAAATTTAGCACTGTCAAGAACAAGATCAGATTACAAGTATTGAAATCTCCACTCTATCAAGCAACAATATTATATTCTCATCACATTAGTGACCAAGAATCATAGAATGTCACCATTAAAATGGTATAAGATGACATCACTATTAACTCTTAAAATTGCCACAAGCTAAGACACATCAAGCAATAACACAAAGAGATACAAATGAATAACACTTTCTCATCAAACCTTTGCAATCCCAATTAAGTAAGAAAGGTCAAATAATCCATTGTTCACCATGAGTTCATTATGCCACTACCAAAACATTTAACATTGTCAAAAAGGAATGTATGTTGTCCACAATTTCATCATTAATGTCCACTACTAAGAGAAATATATGTTCAAGAAAAGTAATCTCTATCATCAAGTCACAAGGAAACAAGAATCATCAAGATATCATGATTGTATAGTCTTCCAAAATGCAGTGTCACAAGTCACTTTCATAAGAAAATATAGGTAACAAGTATTACAACTGCTAGATAATATGTGTAAATAAGCCATGTATCAAAATACCAATTGACAGGCCTTATGAACTGTTATCACAGTGAACACCAAAACACTGCCAAATCCAATAAACAATTATCAAATTAAGCATCAAAGTGCAAATTTCTACAAATATGCACAAGCAAGAAGCTTTCAAGACACTGTCACAAAGATTCCAAACCATGAACTATCTTCAAACACCAACAACAAGATAATAATTTGGGTGATCCCACAATACTGGTTTATAATTTTTGGGTAAACTGGAAACTGAACTAATTTTTTCTAACTAAATCTTCACTTTTGGGCACCTATAGCGGCTAAACCATGAGGAGTTTTAAGATGATGCAAACTAGTGATTTGTGACATTTTGTATGTAGATTCTAAATATATTTTTTTCAAAAATTTTGGAATCAATTTCCATCTCCTTCAAAAACTAGTTTTTTTAGTAAACACCATTTTTAAGGAGTGATGCTCACCATATACAGCATAATTTTTTTTCCATGAAGGATAAAATTCTATTGCTTTATAATTTAGATTTGTAACTACAATATCTAGCACTTTCATTTGGTTTCATAGTGTTTTATTGATTTTATTTTTTTAATCAAGTTTTGAAATCAAACCAATTACAATTTAGACATAGGTGGACTATATACAACATAATTTTTTTTGTATGTATCAAAATTCTTTTTTTTGTTGGATCAAAGATTTCAATATCTAATGCAGTGATATTTTTCAATTTTTTTTTTTGATAATCTGCTATTTTTCCACATGTGCAGAACAAAGAGCTTGATTTTCAGTGCAAAACCTACATTCAAAAGAAATAAAAAATAAATATAATAATAAAATTAAATTTATTTAAAATTATACTTTTTGGGAAGCTTATAATAAGGACTACATACTTACAATTTTTTTTAAAATGAATTCATTTGATCCCCCAAAAGGTAAATCAAAAGTGATTTTTTATCAACATTTTGATAGGTGTAAATGAGACTCTGTTATAGGTATGGTTTAAAACTAGCAGGGTTCTATCCAAGGGGGTTTGATCTAAGGTGGTTTTGGGTGATCCGACAATAGTGATTTACAATTTTTGGCCAAGTTGGACACTAAAATATTTTTTCTAACTAAATCTTCATTTTCAGGCACTTATAGCGGCTAAACCGTGAGGAGTTTGAAGATGATGCAAACTAGTGATTTGTGACATTTTGTCTGTAGATTCTGAATATTTCTTTTCAAAATTTTTGGAATCAGATTGCGCTTCTTTTTCCATCTCCTTCAAAAACTAGTTTTTTTCAACAAAAAACATTTTTAAGGAGTGACACTCACCATATACAACATAAATTTTTCTATGAAGGATAAAATTCTAATTCTTTTGAATTTAAATTTGTAACTCCGATATCTAGTGATTCCAATTGGTCTTATAGTTTTTTATTGAATATTTTTTCGTTAATCAGGTTTCAAAGTCAAACCAATTATAATTCAGACATAGGCATACCATATACAATGTAATTTTTTTTGTATGTATCGAAATTCAATCATTTTTATTGGATCAAGGACTTAAATATCTAGTGCACACATATTTTTTAATTTAATTTTTTATAATTTGCTGTTTTTCCACATGTGCAAAACAAAGAGCTTGATTTTCGATGAAAAACCTATGTTTAATAAAACCAAAACATATTAAAATTATATTCGTTGGATAGCTCATTCTCAGAACTACCATCATCCAGTTGGGTTTGTGAAGCCTCCTCCATTTTCATCCTCAACTTGAGCTTTGAAGTGCAAAATTTTGGCATTTTTTGGTGCCTGAGGGGGAGGAGGGAAATGGGGGGTTCAAGCAAACCCCTAGGGGTTCACTCGAACCAGGGTTCATTCGAACCCTTTTCAAAAAGGGTTTCCTTTGGTTTTTTTTTTGTGGGAATGGTGGGAAGTTCATTGAATGGGTTCGCTCAAACCCTATTTTGGTTCGTTCAAACCTATTAGTTAGTTCGAACCCCAAAAATGATGTTTTTTTGGTATGGGGTCATTTTTTTCAACTTTTCCTTCCTCACTTTAATTATAAACCACTTGTATGCCTGTTCACTCTTTTATCAATCCCTCTTCAATTGGAATCCTTCAAATGGAACTTTGTAAGGCTTATATTTTCTAAAAATATGTGATTTCAGCAAAAATCATTATCTCCCTGAAATTGCAAACCAACATTGTGGGATCACCCATCTATATGTACACTACATACTCCACATTGTCCAGATTTGAAGAAAAAAACAACCGAGTCAATGAAAAAAATACTCCACTTGTCACTATTCACTATCCTTAGTGCAATCCATGCAAAAAAAAATCATTGTCAAAGAACCAATGTCTCAAGAAAGAGTTGAGATATCAACCAACTGCCAAGGCATTCCAAGGAATTATCAAATGAACGATTGATAGATTACCAACAACAAAGTATTAATATTACCAATATGCACCAAAACCCTGAAAGCAAGTGCCAACTATGAAATGCAAATAGAATTGTAGTGTCGAAAAGTGGATCCTTTGACATTTTCGCACTGGTTTGGATACTCCACTTGTCACTATTCACTATCCTTAGTGCAATCCATGCAAAAAAAAATCATTGTCAAAGAACCAATGTCCCAAGAAAGAGTTGAGATATCAACCAACTGCCAAGGCATTCCAAGGAATTATCAAATGAACAATTGATAGATTACCAACAACAAAGTATCAATATTACCAATATGCACCAAAACCCTGAAAGCAAGTGCCAACTGTGAAATGCAAATAGAATTGTAGTGTCGAAAAGTGGATCCTTTGACATTTTCGCACTCGTTTGGGTCCTCCTTGTGTATTTTGGTTTAATATTGCCTTGATTTAGTGTTGTAATGTGGATAACACATTCACATTAGTTCTTGGGCCCTTGTGAACAAATGAATTTTAATGATGCCTTACAAAAGTGTTGTAACACACTTTCACACTTTTCTAGGGTTTTAGCAATTAACTAAGCATAATAAACATAATTTTAATCATAATTAGCCTTAATCTTGCCATATTTGAAGTGTTCTAAAGCGTTCTAACATAGTTTTAGATTCCCCTAGGCTTGTCATTAATAATTGGGCTTTCCCATGCTTTAATTGGCCCTATTATGCACACACAAGCCTCATTTATTACATCTCTTCGAGGATAATTCTGACACCAATCAGTAACCAATCATAATTCAGGTGTTCCTAGCTTGAGTGGCCCAAATTTAGTGTTTAGGAATCATTCACTACCTTGGGAAAATGAGTCCCACCTAGGTCTTTTTGGCCTCGATGTAGGTTTCACACATTTCTAGACACTTTTTATTTTTGGTCCCATACATTATGTGTGATGGGACTCATTCACCACCTTTGGAAAATGCATCTTGTGTGACCAAATTAAAATTTAAATCAAATTTTTGGTGGGATTTTATTCTCCTAGATCTGATGTCGGCTTGTATTGTTGCAATTTAAGGAATTATTGCATAATTGAGTTTAAATACAAGGTTTTTTCTCTCATTTTAGGCCCTTAGGAGTTCAAGCACTCATGCATATAGAAAATTGAGTTCACAAGAGATCATCAAGAATTCACAAATGCATTCAAGGGAATATTTTCAAGCATTCAAGAGCATTCTTCAAGAATCATCATGTCAAAGATAACATTGTTCATGTTTGTTATTGTGCTAACAATTATGATGTAGAGTTCATGATTTAAGAAAGCATTACATTCAAGATCTATCAACATCATGCAAGAGTCAAAGAACACATCTATCATAGCCATTTCAAGCATAATTGCAACACCTTATTTCTAGGGTTTGGTGATTTGCAACATTATATTTTGTTCATTCATCATTCTGACTTTACATTTTCTTTCATTTCAAGGTTTAATTATCGACAAGGGGTTTGACCAAGGAAAACACTTATTCTCTAACCCCACAACATTTTTCCCTCTTCTTGTGTGTGATTTGCAGGTGTAGGTTGCATATTTGTCAAGAGGAAAAGTTGGATAAAAGTTGTCAAGTCCCCAAAGTTGTCAAAGTTTCCATTCAATCTTGGAGAAGCTTGAAGAAGACCTATAGGTGGTATATTGCATATTCAGATCCAAAAACAAGTCAATAAGAGAAGAGCAGACCAAGAGACACTAAGTCCAGTTTAGAACTTCTAGAAAATTAGAAGTGGACTGTTTCACCACTATTGTCGAAGGAGTCCCATTATATAGGCCTAATCAAGATTTTTATAGATTTGGATACCCTTTTGGCTAAAACTTGCACCATTGCATTTTCCTAAAAACTGGACTAATTCACCCAGCTTGGTGAATGAGTCCTAGGCAACATAAACAATAGATTTTTTAGTGATCCAGATCTCTTTCCTACCTTGTTTAGTTTCCCAAGTGCACACTTCCAGTTTCATAGCCTTTTACTATATTTTGTTGATCTTTCTAGGTCATTTTTGCTTATCACATTGTGTTTTGCAATACATTTTATTTTCCAAGTTTACACTTGGTGGTGAACCCCTCATTTGACATTATTCAATCCCCTAGAATAGTCCCTTTGCTAGATTTCAATCTCCTTTGCATTTAAATATCAAAGTCTTGTTTTTGAGTGAAGAGTAAGAACATTAACCTCTCTCCTTTAAGGTCCACAACGCTAGAAGTGAAAGAGAGGCCACCACCAATTTTATTCTTTTCAACAATTTTACCAACTGTGTCAAATCAAATGTTGAAATTTTATCAATTGTTACAAGCATAAAAACCTTAGCAAATTAAACCAAGAAACTCCATGTGAACTTCAACCATCAATAAGATGATCTTGAATTTCTTAAGGAAAACATCAATAAATATTTGCATTGAAGCAAATATGTAAAGTAAAAATCATGAACACAATTTTGATACTTTGTCGTGCCAATATCATGAAGCATCAACATCAAGAACTGCACCATGAACTAAGTGAAGAATCACACCCCTTACAATCATTGACTAGGATCATTAGATTCATTATGCAAGGAAAGATAACACTACACTCTTTTATCTACCTTTATCTGTCATGAGAGACTTCACACTACACCACCATGTTGAAAGATTTCTAATATACCACCTAGATGTGTAATCACAAACTATTCTTTAGTCCCAAAACACTATTAACTGCCATTAATGCACTGTACCACAAAGATATCACCATAAACAGAATGTAACCAACAAAAATAGGGATATAAAATGACACTTGAAGCTCCCCCTGAAAACACACATAAAAAGATTTAGCGAAGAGACATAGGAGGAAGATCATTCAATCTCTACCTCAGTTGATCAACCATTCTCAAGCAATTGATTTATTGCAAACTATAGATGTTTCCTTTTATCCTCAATTCCGTTGCAACAACCTTACCTGTTTTCTTTCTAATCTCAAATCCAAGAGCATCAAAAAGAACATAGAAACCATTATCACAAATATGAGTTACACTTAAGAGATTATGCTTGAGACCCTCTGCATAGTACACATCATACAAAGGTAAGTTGTCATCCAAAGAAACAATATCTTTCCCTATGATCTGAATACAATCATCATTTCCAAACTACACTGAACCTCCATCATAATCTTGAAATTTGATGAAGTTTCTTTTATCCCCAGTCATCTGGTGAGATCACCCACTATCTAACACTCACAATTCTTTCTTCTTGGAATGTAGAGTTGTTTGAAGAAGCATGTCTTTTGTCTCTTTGTTAACCCTCTTTGGCTTCCAAATCAGCTTTTTTTTTATCTACATTGAAAGATGTCTTGTAAAGAGTGTTATTTTTTTTTTGTGTAATAAAGTTGGATTTGCAACACTTTTCTATATATCTAAGATCTTCATTCTGAGAGATTGAGCTCATTTTATACATAACCTACATTCACTTGCCTTATGCCCGTATTGACTACAATAGAAGAAATGGCCAAAGAAATGCATATTACTTCTTAATGGAATATTCCTTTTTCTAGCTGATGGTTTCAAAAAAAATTCATTTATAATATTGGCATGTTGAGATTTAATGGAATGTGAGCATTGGCCTTCCATAAACCCTAGACTAGTTTTATCTTTATGATAGTTTTGTTTACATAAAAGATCTTCTAGTTTGTTACTGCATCACACATGTCAAGCTCTTTTCTTAAGTTAACAATTTTTTCCTCTAAAGTGCAACATTCTTTTTTTTTTAATCTCTAATTGCATTTTAGTAACTTCGAAAATTCCAATTTGGAGTTTTAGATCTGCAATTTATTTTGTAGAGTTATTCACCTTACTTACCATGTTTTTAGTGTCTTTTTGAATATGATTTTGCTGTATCATAGCCTCCTTTTTGAGTTTTTTAATTTCACCTAGAGCACTTCTTAGCTCACCCTCAAAATCCACCTCAAGTTCAGATTGATCTGCAATATTTTCATTTTGATTCTGATTTGGACTAATGATTTCCATAAAAAGGGTTTCTTCTCATTCTTCAATGGACGCATTTGTACCACTGCATGTTACATCAACATCTTTGATGAACGGTCTTTTCTTCTTTTTGAAAACATTTTTATTTTTAAGGTTTTTTTCTTTTTCTTTTTCCTATCTCCTATGATCTCCTTCATCACTTTTCGAGTCTTTATTAGGGAATTGAGTAGCATAATGCAAAACTTTACCACGATTAAAAAATTTAAAAGGTAGCTTCCCTTTATACCTACCTGACCCTCTCTTCAGTTTTCTCACAATTACAAACTCGTTGTCATCTAGTTTCTCTACATCAGAGTTTACATCATTGTCCTTTTTAATATACTTAAAGGAAATTTATTTTCTAGTGGGATTATCACTACACATTCTCATTTCATAGGCTATAAAGACACCATGAAGTTCATCTAAATTGAGTTTGTTTAAATCTCTCTTCTACAACAGATATTTTAGGATCATATTTAGGTGTTAGTGACCTTAACATCTTTTTAACAACTTTTTCTTCTAAAGCTTCACTAAGACCATAGATTGAGTTTATAGTTTCTTGGACTCTTAGAAGGTAATCAACTACCTTCTCTTCCTCAATCATCTTTAGGCCTTAAAACTTGGCTCTAAAATTTTGTAGTTTAGTCTCTTTAACTTTTTCATCACCTTGATAAATACTAGATAGTTTATCCCATATAGACTTTGCACTTTTACAATCCATAATTTTAAGAAGCACATCATTAGTCAGCCCACAACAAATAGAATTTGCAGCCCTAACATCACATTCATATTGCATTTTCTCCTGTAAAGTAGAGGGTTCTACTATGACAATGCACTCAGTCTTAATTACATGCCAAACCTCATAGCCTAGAGAAGTTATATGACACCGCATTCTATATTTCCAAAAATCATATCTAGTACCATCAAATAATGGGTACTTTGGAAGCAGAAAGACCTTCCTAATTTTGCATGGCAATTACTTCACTAGGAATCCCCTAAGTTGGTTAAAATTTTGGCAGGGGTATGGCTCTGATACCACTTGTTAGAGTATAGGAAACACTAAGAGGGGGGTGAATCAGTGTTTTAATAATCAAATTCAATTTAATAGTTTTTCAAAACACATAATCTCTTTGTAATAATTGAATGTTCATTTTCAAGAGTGTAACCAAATGTGATAGCCAATAGTAGATCCTTAAACAACATTAAAAATAAAATATTGCAAAGTAGATAAAGAAAGTAGAAAGACCAAATTGCATGAAACATAATTCTTACATGCACCACAAAAGAATCATAGCTCAATATTTTTCATGAGTGGAAAAACCTCATAGGGATAAAAAACCACTTAGTAAAATGCCTCACTGGCTTAATAAAAACCCACTGGTTACAAAGCCTCACTTGCTACTATTTGTGCCCTCACTGGATACAAAAATATGCCTCACTAGGAAATACTACCTCACTAGCAAAATACAACCTCACTGGCATAATGATGTCTCACTAAAATTGATAAACAATCAAGATAAAGAGTAAAAGATAGAGGGTCTCTCTATTTCTCTAAAGCTCATAATTTTATTCATGTCCTATAAGTTTCATTAAATTTGAAACCTAGAAAACACAACTAAGATTTCATATTATGCCTCCTATATATAAAAAATTTCATAAATCAAAATTGTAAATCAACATTTACAATCACTACAATAGTAAACCTGCATTTTAAATATCTCACTATTTGATGCTAGGTTTTCGAGAGAAATCTCTTTTACAAATACTCAATAATCATTTCCTTTTGTTTTCAAAAAAAAAAACTACAAACTCAAAAAGAATTCAACACCTCTCTTCATTCTATGTCGTGCATCAGCATCATGATAAATAGAAAACATTATTCTATTTAAGTGTATCAAATCCATACTTCGTGTAATTACATGAAGATCACAAGACTTAAAAAAATCATAACTGCAAACCTCCAACTGGCCATAATTATTGTTGTCCAAGGAAAACTTAATTTTGTTGTCTATTGAGACCATTCCATACAATCATTAAACCCTATCCACTGTCGAACAGTTACAATATTCTTGAAACCTTTGTTAAACCAAGACATATTCCATTTACCTGTTAGGTTTGTAACTCTAAAAAAAAGCACCAGTAAGAACAATGAGATCAACGACCCTCAAAATTGTCATAAGAGTTCTCTTAACTTGCTAGTGTAGGTCAGCATCTAAAAAGCAACTCTCCCTTGTTCTTTGATAAGATTTATAGATAATAATCATATATTACAAAAACCTTAAAGACATATGAGTTAGGCCATCATATGGCTTGATAAACACTTTATGCCATCCATCATGAAAACCATGTTAATTGCCAATACTAAACCTTTGAATATAAGCATCATGTCAATTCTAGACCAAAACAGGGAAAGAAAATTCTTAATACTAATACTGACATCAATGACAAACAATGCCAAGGTTTACACAACCACATTTATAAAGATAATTGGAAATAAAAAATGTTTTTAAAGGAAAATTCTAATTAATAATAATTAATTGTTAGATCAAATTAATTATTATTTTTAAACTTGATAAAAATAAACCGATTTAAGTATTAAAATAATAATCATTTATTGTAACTTCCAAAATGCATGGCCATCTTCTTTATAAAAGAGATTCCCTAATGAAGCATTAGTAGGGAGTTACAAAATAAAAGAATGGCTATTGAAGTCAACATTTTGGGAGGGTGGAGGAAATAAATTATGCAAGGTGAGGGAGCCGAATAGGAGGACATGCATGCAAAAGAGGATTCTTTTTTTTCATCACGAGACCACTAATCTCATTATTCCTTTTTTTGGGGAGGAAGGACGTTATTGTTGTGGTATGAGTAGGGGGAATACATCACCATTAGCTATGCTAATTTCACAGGGAGATTGGTCATGCCGACTGGGGGATAGGATTAAAGAATGTCAATACAACCCTCTCTAAAACCCGTACACTATTGATTTTTTTTTAATGACGGAGTTGATTTAGTTTGGGTAGTTTTTTATTTGGATCTAAATCTTCTTGCATCAAATAGTTCTCCTTTAATTGGTGAAGTTTGTGGTCATCTTGAGTTTACTGTATTGCAGCCCAAGGTTCTATCTTCTCTGAGATAACTAAAGGGTATACAATAATCTATATTGAATGCTTTTCTATATAAAAATGCTCACTGGATATCCCTCTATTGTAGTAAATATATCTAGGACACTCAGGTCTCTCTATTGATTTCTTATTATATATTAGTGAGCAATCTCAGTCACCCAATGGAAATGTTCATTTCTAGTCAGTCGAGGAATAGTTTTCTTAGTCGAACCACCATAATCTTCATGGTTATAGAATTTTGTCACCTCTTGTTAGGTCTCAAAAACATAGGTTTGAACCACAAGAGGTTTCCAAGCACTCACAATGCTATTGGCCAACTAACAAGGCCAACCAATACAGTTGAACCTTCTACTCTTAAGGCTATGCTAAACCTAGGCGGGTGTACCTATATGAATGCAATAGATTTTGAACTATGCTTCCTGATTGACTAAACTATCCACAATGGAAAATTGACAGTGGAGAGATATAATCTAAATTTGGTATAAATAGTATATGCAATATCAGATAAATTTGGTATATATAGTGTATGCAATATGAAAATGAAGTTTGATATGTTCAATTAACAGATGTCAAATAAAATGGATAAAACTAAGTAATGAAATAGGGAAGACTAGTGCCTTGTTGGGTAAAATGGAGTCAAATGAAAGTCTTAGATGAATGACTTATATCTAGAAAAATCTCTAATTGTTTGGCATACTAATATGAGTTTATAACTGGTATAAACATGCAAGAATGTGATTGACGGGCCCTACTTGAGGCAGAATATCAATCCTAACTATTTGATTCTTCTTAATGATCCAAATAACATTCCCAAATTACTGTAATTGACTGAAAGGAATTTAATTCTTCTTTAAAGAAACCAATTTATCAAATCACACAGGTACAAAAATGTGCATTGATAAATTGAACATATACTTTATATTTCAATTTGAATAATCAAGAAACATCAGATTGGAGACAATCAAATAATTGCAGAAATCCAACAAACAACTGATACCTGAATGAAGCCACCAAATCAAAAGTCTTTCATTATCTTCCTCAAAATTTATACATGCAACAGAGTCTATGCAGATGAAAACATTTTGGAAACATTATATCTTTACTGTCTATCTTCTATCCTAATCTAATTCTACCCCTTGCTTTGTTACAAACAATGGATATTTATATACATCAACCACTTGAAAAGATGCATCCTTTCAGAAAATGTCTTAAGCATGAAATACTAACAAGATTTAATATTAACTAAGCTCTGTTAAGCCATAAATAAACTTTTGACATTGATCAGTGTAGTCTTCGTGCTCATGTGTATCTACATCTCCTAGTGCATTGAGGATCATGATCTCCATCATCACCATGCGTTCATTCTGTTCACATGCTTCATCCAATGTTGCGTCTTTTGTAGCGGTTGTCTTTAAGATCTCCTGCAATATTAATTCACTTCCATTCTTCCATGCAACCATTTCTTTTAATTTTCCTTCACCATCAAGGAACATAGTTAATCCATTTTTGTTGGCTTCTATCAATTCTTGTGCATCCTCTCGTAATTATTCAAATAATTCTCTGTGCTTATGCATAACATGATTAGCATCCTTAATTGCTGCATTGTTAGGAGTGTCACACTTTTTTTTATTTCCTCGACTTTCTATTGGATTCTGCCATCCACCCTTTTATGTTCTTTTATTGCATCAAATTACTGCAAGTGTTTTCCCCAAAGTTTATTTAACCAAATGCTTAAACTGGCCTGCCTCCTTTTGATCACTGCTGTAAGTGTCTCATATTTCCATTGAGAGTATGCACTTGATCCTTCCCAATGGTCCTTTGTCTGTGAACCCTCACCTTGGGTGAGCATCTTTGTTCGCCCTATTGTAACATCCACTAAGTCCTTAAGACACTCATTTTCACTCAGCATTCTTTCATTATTTGCTTTGTACATCTCCTTTTCTTTGATCAATGCCTGTATTTGGGCTTTATTAGGTTTGGCTACATTAATCCCAATTTCTACAGTTGTAACTGGATCAGCTTCCCCAGCCCTTAAGGCCCAAATCATCAAGGTCTCTTCGTCAGGATTGTATTTTGATCCTATATAAACTTCTGTCACCTTTTCTATACTGAGCTTGTGTGTAGTGTTGTTATCTTTTAAGAGACTGTCAAAGACTAATGTAGAATTGAGGTCTAGTCCTAGAAAAATTATGACACCGGATCTTTCCAACATTTCCCTTCCTTTTCTCAGGGGTCATGTTTATCATCTCCTTTTCTACATCATCTCGCAAACTTTTCAATAACTTTTCTTCACTTCCTGGTGTGACATTGTCAACCTGTTCTCTGATTTCTTTCCCCTTTTATTTACATAAAAATGATTTAAACTCTGAGGATTTTATGAACTCATCATCTTCTACAAAATATTTGTACTCCTCATGTCTTGTATCAGCATCTACAATTTCTTCAACACTCAATTCTCTAGCAGAATAGGTGTAGTCTTGGGTTCTTGTCTTTGGTACCTTACTAGGTGGACCGTATGAGACTTTAACCTTTGATGCCTTTTCACTAGAGGACATTAGTTCTATATCCAGCAACTCTTGATTATTCTGTTCAATCACCATCTCTGCCTCATCCCGCTTCCAAGTTTCTTATCATATCATCAAACTAGAAGGGCACATGGTAATACCCTCCAAAGTTTATCTTCTATTTAGCAGAATGAATATACGCCTCTCGATCAATATTTTTCCTCAATGGTCCTCTTCTCATGTTATATTGTGACAAACTATCAAAGATTAGATTGTATCCTTCCTTTGCTAACATAGTAAAATCACCAAAGCATAGTGTACTGGGCATAAAATCCTATTTTCCAAAAGAGCTTAAATTCATGACATTGGAGAAATCCATTTGCCTAACAATTTCTAAGTAGGAAATTCGGTTTGGAACTGTTCTAGGAAAGATAATTGGAGCATCTTCAAATCCATAGACCCTAATCATGGTGGCATTCTCAAGGCAATACCAATCTCCCCAATTGTGGCTGATTGGTCCATCAAAATCTTTAGGTCCAAGAAATGTTTTTATCTTATCAGACATGGAGTAGTCACATGGATGATTATAGAATTTATACAAGGGTTTTACAAAGTATTCTTCAAAATGTACAAAAATAGAATTTGCAAACCTACTATCCCAAACAACAGTCCATGACTGAATAGGCAATGGCTTGCCCTCTTTATCAAATTGTGAAATTCTCAGCTCCTAGGGTCACAAATCTAATTCCTTTCCAAAGTATAACACCAAGTGCATCAGTAGTGAATAATTCCTGAGGTGCAGGATAGAGGCTCCATTTTTTATTGCCATTAACCCAACATCAAGCTCCTTAAACACATATGAGGCATAATCAAAAGGCTTGGAGTTATGATATTGAATATCTGCTGCAGTCACCATAGCAAAAATTGCCATACACTCTGGAACTTCCATTCCCAATACCCGTCCTACTCAAAAATAGGTGTACTTCATATAAGGCTCAAAAAGATCCACATGAAATGATGGTCCTTCATTATCCTCCATTGGAATCAATTTTCTACCATGCTTGGTTCTGTGCAGGGGTAATGTCCAACACTTATAAATGTTTTCCATCCTTCTAAATTCATTCTTGAGCTCTTCACTTACAATATTTTGATTGCAGATCCCTTCTAGTTTGAAAATCTCACTTATTGCATTTTTTAACACATGTGTTTATGGTTTCCCAGATAGATCACATATGGCCTTATGTTTCAGATTATAATGACTGGCTAACAATTTCACCAATTTGACATCGAAAAAAACATTAGGGAAAACCAATTTACCTAAATTGAGCTTCCATGGGCTACATAATAGCTCAAAATGATTTCTCTAATAGTAATGGAAGCTGAATAATTCATAGCCTGTAATTGGGGTCCAAAAATTTCCTATGAATTTTCATTTATCATGTAATTTATCCACCTCTTCCCTAAGTTGTGCAAAGCGTCTAGCTTTAGGTCCAGAACTAGGTAGCTAGTCTATGAGATCTTGGTTTAATTTTTGCTCGGTGCCCTCTGACTACATTTTGGTTTTTTGCTTTTTCCTTTTGATTGACTACTCTCCCCATGTTTTCTACCTTTTGATTTCTCTAAACTAGTGCTTTCCATTCTTTTAAATTTACAAAATTCAAGGGATGAATAACTTACTGTACTTCACCTGAAATTCCCAGCTGAATGAATGCTCCAATCCTCTTCTCGTTCCTCTAGTCTCCTCTACTGGTAATTCCATGAAAATTCTTTTAATTATATTCTCCTGGATTCACAAAATATTTTATGTTTCATGGTGCCATTAATGTCTTTGATGTGACACAAATGAAGCAGGCTCTTCAAAATTCTCATTGGCACATCATGTAGCATATCGACAGGACATTTTAAATCTTTGGCCGACCCTTCTGTTCAATGTTCACCCACCCGCTAAGAAATCTTGTAGTTCCCCCGACACCTTAAGTCTTCGTGACATCTTTCCCTTTAGTTTTTCTTATATCACCATGACTTAACAAGTAGCGCCAACCATTTTTTGTTTCATTTCGTAAGTTCTTTGTCTCACCGAGACATTCCTTTTGTCAACTTAAATTGCTGAGACAAAAGTAATTGTCCTGCCAATGGAATAATAATCACTGTGACCTTCCTTAGATCTCCTTGCTGATGCTTATCTCACCAATACATCCTTTCTTTGGCTAGACCACACAAATTGTCCCTTTGACAATTCTTATCTCCATACATGTTGTCATGCTTAATCCTATCGGTATAGTTCATGGGAGGTTAGCAAGACTTCCCCAAACTCTCCTCGGCATCATTGTCTAATTGAATGAATCCTTTTATCGGCAGGACCAGTGAAGATCTCTGGCTACCCTTTGAAATCTCACACTGATGACTCTAGTATGGCCAATACCTTTTCTTGTACTCCAAGCAGTGAAATGTATATATGCTCAGTATTATATCACACCGTCATGTTGATAACCATTGTCTTGCCGATTGTAACTTTGAACCCATGTACTCCTAACGTCGGCGAGACACAATTGATTTTGTGCCAATATATTGAAAGAGAAGTGCATTAGCATCAGTGAGACCTGCATCATCTTATGATGATATGTTTCATACATCAAATATTCAGGGTTAGATAAACTTTATGTGATCACATGATAAAAATTGATCCAGACCTTGGTGAGTAGGCTATGTGAAAATTTTGTGCTTGTAGTACGAACTCTTTGGGAAACTAATGAGCATGAATGGTCAATGATATTTTTTTCAAAATTTTACATTTCCAACACCTCTAATCTTTATTTTTGGAAACATAAAGTGTTGCAAGATCAATTAAATTGATATTATATGCTAGGTCATTTAGACTTGGAATTAGAAGGCCTCAAAAATAATTTTCTCTTGCATCGCCTTAAGGTATTGAATGACTTGGATATCAAATGCTCTGTCTCTGCCTTACTTCTATGATCGTTCACTACTTTCTCCACCATCTTTTACAGGGTATTGACCAAGTAATAGGTCGTGAGCTGCATAGACTATTTGGTCTTGTGTTTTTATTTTAGAATGTTGTTTTGATTATCCCCTAACCACCTACTAAGAATGATGAGAAAAAGGAATGGCAAGATTTCATTCGTGATTCTCCTGGGGTTGGGAAGCCACTTAGAAGACTTAGTAAAGCCACCTACCCTTGGATGATGTTAACTCTAAGATGAAGAGTTTCACCCATGACCCCAAAGGGGCATATAAAAGAGGAGGGAAGTATTGGTGTGGAATTGCGGCAACAGTTTGAGATAAGGAAGAATAGGTCAATCAAAGTAGCGAAGGAAATCAAGTATGTGGGATGCTTCCTTCTTTGAATCTCGATCTAGTTTTGTTTTCATAGGGAAATTAAGATAAGATAAAAATAAATATTAAAGAATTATTGTATGCCATGTCTAGACTCCCAATTTTTGCATGTTGTGGATAGATCTGAGAAGCTTTTCTTAAGGTTCCAAGTTAAAAAACTTAATCATCTTAGATCTTATGCCATGATGAAAGCTCATGAATTATTCTGATACTTGCAATGCCCTTTTTCCTTAGACTTGAAACCATACTTCTCTTTATGGATTTAGGTCAAACCCTTTGCATGCCTTATCCTCACTGTGTTCTCGCATGTATCTCTATCGAATATAGAGATTGTAATTTAAAAACCTTTATCTAGAGGTCCCATCGACCTGCATGAATAGAGTGTAGTTTCTACTATTTTGGGTCCCGTAATTGAGCCATCATGAGGGATGCAAGGTTATATTGCAATATTGAATTTTGATTATCAAATCTAAAATGTTTGAAGAAGAGTAAGTTATTCAAGACATTTGGCATATCTCTTCTTTCAAAGATGTAAATCACCTGGAAAAGTGAAATCCTTATAGGTGCCTATATAAATTATAGGAATTGGAGCTGGACAACATCCTTGCTAAAAATATCTTATTAGTGACATATTGTCTTTATCAACAAAATAACATATGGATTTCTTTCCCTCCTTAATATATGCTTAGCCCAGTAAGCTATTGTAGTAACGGAAAAAGTAGCCTTTTTCTTTCTTGATCTGATAATTGACATTAAAGCTAAATTAATGGTCTCTTAGAGTGGTGTTGTAATGTCTTGTATACATTCACACTATTCTAAGACCCTTATTTAACTAAAAAATTCCTTAATTGGTCCTTTGCAAAGGTGTTGTAAAGTGTTGTAACACACTCACGCTTTTCTAGGACTTATCTGTTTAATTAAGCCTAATGAGCCCCTTTTCAATAAAATCTACATAATGTGTACCTTTTTTTAAGTGTTGTAAAGTGTTTTAAGGTACTTTCACACTTATCTAGGTGGTCCTAATTCATTGTGGTTAATTGGAGTTATCAACTCTCTTTTAGTTCAAATTTAGGCCTTAATTTTGACACCTCCTGAGGATCTTTCTCGACAATCATAAATTAAATATCAAATTATTTCATTTTGAAAAGTTTGGTCCTAGTATGCTGAGCCAGTTCCCATTCACCCTTGATGGCGAATGGGTCCTCCCTTAACAAGACCCCCATTTCTCAGCTGATATGGAATGAGTTTTTGGCCTTCTTTCAGCTCCCCAAAGCTTGGTCTTGGAAACTTATCCAGGATCCATTTTCCTTTGGTGGCGAATGGGTCCTCCCTTAATGAGACCCTAATTTTTTAATTTCATTCTCGCAAGAATTTAATTATCTTTCCTGCCAGATCTAGTGTCGACCATAATTCTTTGAATTTCAAGGTTAATCTCCTAATTTAGTATAAATAAGGGGTTAAGTCAGCTAGTTTCATCCTAGACTTTCAAGTATTCAAGAGCATTACAAAGGCATTCATAAGGAATTTCAAGGAAAATTTCAAAGTGTTCATTGCAACAATTCAAGATCATATCATCATTTGAAGGGTTTGATACATGCATTCATGTTTTTGAGCTAAGATTGTGAGTGTAGCATTGAAGATCTATTAGCAACTATTATTTACATCATTTTCAAGGATCTTAGATCTACATTCTCCATGGCCACTCCATGATAATTTATAGATTTACTTCACAGGACAAAATCCAAGGTGACATCATTTTCATATTTCATATTCATGTTTCATTTCCTTTATTTCATCACTTGGTTTAATTACCTACAAGGGGCTTTACTGGGGAAAACCTCCATTCACTAAAAAATCAATAAGTTTTCTTCCCTTGAGTGTGCATTTGCAAATTTACAAGTCGAAGATCAAGTTGAGCAAGATGTGAAGAAATATTGTCAAAGTTACAAAGTTGCTAATGTTGTCATTCAAAGTGCAAGATCACTAAAAGAGCTCTACAAAATTAGCTACACCTACTTCTAGAACTTTATAACTAGGATTTCAAGGTACAGGATCTTAAAATTAGTTTTTCAAAACCCTGAAAGGACCCATTCGCCACTAAAGGCGAATGAGAACTCCATAGCTCAAAAATAGTAAATTTTTTACCAAGTACATAGATTTTTACGCTCTAAAAGAATCCCCCATACTTTCTATAAGAGTTAGGTTGCATTTCTGGTTGTTATTAGCATCATATTTTTCATAATTTGAGGCGATTAGGTCCCTAGGAAAATAAGTGACCCATCATCTTGTCCTATCACATAGGGTAGATCATATTTTCATACTCATCATTTTTTGTGAACATGACTTATTCAACATTGCGCTTTTATGATTTTTAGAATCTTTCATTGCATTTTAAGTTAAAATCTTGCATTCATTGAATTTAGATTTGCATTGAATTAGGGTTTTATTCTTTTTCATTTAAATCTTGCATACCATATAGGGTTTAGATTTGCATTGTTTTGCACTTCTTAAATCTAAAAACTGAAAAAAAAATTGGTCATTTTGTATCTCATTTAGATCTCATTCAATTGCATTTGAAAATCAAAACAAAATTGCATTTCAAACTAGGTCTTTCATTTCAACTTTCTATTGTATTTTTGCATTGAATTTCTGGAAAATCTAAAGCTGCATTTCAATTTCTACAACCTGGAATTGAAAGATATATCTAAGAACTTGCAAATCATCAAAAAATGTTTTAAAACACCTTACCAGGACCCATTTTCCTAAATACTCTCAAATAAATCCCTGACGAGGTCTGATCAGTACCTTTTGGCATCTGAAAAGGCATTAAATTTGACTCTGAAATCCATAAAAAGATCCTAGAAAGACCTAACTATGACCCATTTTCCCTTACTGGTGAATGAGTCTCAGTTAGCTGAAGATCTACAATTTCAGGACATTAAAATCTTAGATTTTAACTTCTATTTGGTGATGTTATCTTTCAGTTTCGATTTTCTGATCAACTGTTTCACCAATTTCATTACATTTAGCTTAAATTGATTCATTTTAGTGCATTGGTAAAAGTTCAAAATTGCATCAAAACATTTCATTTTTAGCTTATTACATTGTTTAATCAGTAAATTGCATTACTTAGATTTTGAATATTGCATTTCATTATAGGTTATTGTATTTCCATTCTAGGGTTTGCACACTAGGGTTGTAAAACTTGTATGATATTTACAACTTGGTGTCCTATTCGAAAGACTATTATAAGACAAAATTTGAGGCTCATGTCATCCCAGGATATCTCACTCATCATGGATCTTGGCTTTCCTAACTCTCTTTTTGATAGTGTTGAGAATCAACCCTCCATGGCTCGTAGTTCGCATAGTTCATTTCCTATGGCTTCACCTCCTATAATCAATGTGCATGATTTCATTGATAAGCTAGATTAGCAAATAGAAAATTTAAAACCCCATATCCTTAGTGAATGCATTTACATTAGCTTGGTTCCTATTATACAAAATTTAAGAAAATTTCTTAAGAATTGAAGTGAAACAAAAATTATCTATAGCCTTAGTTGCTTCCTTTAGGAATACTTGAAAAAACAAGACAATATAAACATACATGCCACAACCAATCCTCCTACTAAAACTAAGAACAATATTAAGGTGGATAATTATCATATGCAATTACCTCCCATGAACGTGATAGCATTTATTGAAGCTAAACCTCATAAGGGCTTGACTAGACAACCTATTGACATCGCTTTCTCACAAAACAACATACCTAAACATGCACCTGATGGTCCTCTTTACATAGCTTTCCAAATCAATAATAAGCCCACTAATGGGATATTGATTGATCCTGTTTGTGGAGAGAATGTGATCCCAAAAGAATTCTTATATGTGCATGAGCTATATCAAGATACATATGACAACCTGAAAGCATGGATCAAGACACATAATGGATTTTCTTTCCCTACAATAGGCTCGATAGATCTCCCTTTAAAAGTGGGACTGAAAACATTAATAATCTCATTTTCCATCATCCCACAATCAGACCAATTTCATGTGAAGCTAGGCTATCCATGGCTTCGCTCCCTGAATTTAATCCCTTCTATTGTGCATAAATGTCTAAAGTTTCCATTTTGAAATGACATCTTCACTGTGCATCATAGCGGATTCCATCCTGCCCTAGCAAAAGGGAAATTTTCACTAGATTACTTTTGGTCCAAGCCTATGGAACCTATCCTAAGCCTCATGAAGATTTATTTTTCAAATCATATAAAAAATTGAAGGCAAAGAAAATAATTTAACTATCCCTTTGCAACATGCCTCAACCTATGAAAAAACCAGCCATCCTTGATGAGACAATGATGGAACCAAAATCAATTTCAACCATACAAGAAAAACCTCCTGTAATTTCATACAAGAGACCACGAGATAATACAAACAATCTCGTTGTCCCTCCTAGAGTCAAAAAAGTTTACAAAGTCAAAGAGAGAGAAGTTGAGCAACCTCTTGTTATTTATTCTAGTCCTCCCAAGGAAGAGAAGGAACCTATGATTGACCAACCCGCTCTTACACAAACAAATTGACAATAAACTGAAAAGAAATAAAAGTGCTAGAGATCATAGACTTAGATGTCATGTTATTGCTCGTAGATCAAAAACTCAAGAAAATAAAAATAACATAGAAAACCAAAATCCAAACCTACCTGAAGCAATGCATGATGACTATCCACCCTCACCACAACATAAACAAGAACATTGTTATTCAAGCTCGTACTATGATTAACTTAGATGATGAAATTAACATTACAAAGAGTGATGAACAAGTTCATGATGATTTGAATGCATTATTTTCTTCTTCTATGAGCTTAGATGTCAAATATTTTAAAAAGAGTGTTGAACTTGGTGTGTGTTCTAGTTCGGCACTTGTCGTTTTCCCTTTAGCTAGTTTTTCACCTTTCATTTATACTAACCAAGATTGGGAGGTGCATGACTCGCTTTAGGTTGACTCACCTATACCTTACTAGTCTTTTGATTTTTGATTTTTCTTTGTGATTGCATGTGCGTAATGTGATCCCTTGTGATATTTTGTTTGATGTTCCTCTCTCTTAAGAATTATTCTATGTGTACCCTCCTTCTTCTCTATGTCATAATTATCATTTGTCTTATGTTTTACTTTTGGGGATGATGCAAGGTGTTGAGACATTCTTGTCTCTTCCAATGTCGACCCAAAATATATTTCTTTCTTTTTCATTAGTCTTGTGTTTTCCTTTTGGGGATGAAACAAGGCATCAAAACATTCGTGTTTCATCCATGCTGACCCAAAATGATTTTTCTTTGTTTTCGCTTTCTTTTGTCATTCTTCTAGTTCTGTGAGTATTTGGGAATGATGACAGTTCCATTATCTATGATAGTTCATTGTAGCACATACATACTAAACCGAAATCCATATATCCCTTATGTCTTTATGGGCGCAACCCTTTCCTTCCTATTTCACGATGCAACTTGCTTTGAAAACATATGACTTAGCGTAGGATTTTCTGAAGGAATCTCTCAGGTCTTAGGATTAAAAAAATTGGCTATTTTTAAGAAATTTCTCACAATGATAGTGTAGCAACCTCTTTAAAGTGGGGACATGTACAATGATGACATCTTTTGGTAAATTTCATGGTATGATTTTCCTTTCTTCTTGTAATGTGTTCTCTTCTTGGTGGTGTCATTGGGTTTAATGCCATCCAAGAGTGTATGATCTACTGTCATGGCATGATATGAATGAGGCATCCTGTGGGTGATGATCTGACACTTTTGACTTGTCCTCTCTTGGAGACATTAGGCATGATGCTCCCTAAGAGGAAGACCATTACACGAGCAAAGAAAAATACCCTTTAAACAATTTTTTTACATGACATTCAAAAGAATTTATAAATGAATTTTCATTGTGGTGCCTTATTATTTAGTTATCAAGAGGATAACTTTGGTATGTTTAGTATGATGGGAAGCCGATACACTAGCATGAATTTTTCATTATACGGTGGGAAGCTGGCACACTAGCATGACTTTCTCACCAAATCACTTCGTTGGGACAACTCACCTAGTGGACAGACTGAGGTTCCACTACCCCAGAGTGAGCAACATATTTTATAGACAAACAATCATTGCCTCACATCATGTTGAATCAGTTGTGCTTGATCTTTTGTTTTTGTTTACCTTTTCTTGGATTTTGACAGGGTATGATCATGCATCTTTGTTATTGTTGCATACTTAAGTGTCTTGGATGTCTAATTTAGTGTGAGTTTGATATGGGGTCATCCTATCACTAAAGTGGGGAAAAATGTAGTAATGGAAAAAGTAGTCTTTTCCTTTCTTGATTTGATAATTGACATTAAAGTTGAATTAATGGTGTCTTAGAGTGGTTTTGTAATGTCCTGTATACATTCACACTATTCTAGGACCATTATGTAACTAAAACATGCCTTAATGGTCCTTTGCAAAGGTGTTGTAAATTGTTGTAACACACTTTCATGCTTTTCTAGGACTTATCTACTTAATTAAGCCTAATGGGCCCCTTTTCAATAAAAATGTACATAATTTACACCTTGTTTAAGTGTTGTAAAATTTTTTAATGTACTTTTACAATTATCTAGGTGGTCCTAATTAATTGTGGTTAATTGGAGTTATTAACTCTCTTTTAATTCAAATTTAGGCCTTAATTTTGATACCTCCAGAGGATCTTTCCTGAAAATCATAAATTAAATACCAAATTACTTCAATGGGAAAAGTTTGGTCCTGGTAAGATGAGATAGGACCCATTAACCTTTGATGGAAAATGGGTCCTCCCTTAATAGGACCCCCCCTTTCTTAGTTGATTTGGAATGGGTTTTTGGCCTTCTTTCAGCTCCCCAAAGCTTGGTCTTGGAAACTTAGGCAAGATCCATTCACCTTTGGTGGTGAATGGGTCCTCCCTTAATGATACCCTAATATTTTAATTTCATTATGGTAGGAGTTTAATTCTCTTTCTTCCTAGATTTGGTGTCGGCCTTAATTCTTTGAATTTTGAGGTCAATCTCCTAATTTAGTATGAATTAGGGGTCAATTCTCCTAGTTTCATCTTAGAATTTCAAGCATTCAAGAGCATTACAAAGGAACTCATAAGGAATTTCAATGAATATTTCAAAGTGTTCATTGCGAAAATTCAAGATCATATCATCATTTCAAGGGTTTGATGCATGTATTCATGTTGTTGAGATAAGATTGTGAGTGTAGCATTGTAGATCTATTTGGAACTATTGTTTACATCATTTTCAAGGATCCTAGATCTACATTCTCCATAGCTTCTCCATGATAATTTGTAGATTTACTTCACAAGACAAAATCCAAGGTGAAAACATTTGCATATTTCATATTCATGTTTCATTTCCTTCATTTCATCACTTGGTTTAATTACCTACAAGGGGTTTGACTTAGGAAAACCCCCATTCACTAAAAAATAAACAAGTTTGCTGCCCTTGAGTGTGTGATTGAAAATTTATTGATTGAAGATCATGTTGAGCAAGATTTGTAGCAAGATTGTCAAAGTTGCAAAGTTGCTAAAGTTGTCATTCAAACTGCAAGATCACAGAAAGAGCTCTAGAAAATTAACTGCAGGATTCCATAACTTGATAACAGGGATTTAAAGAGTGTAGACATCAGGGTACAAGATCCTAAAATCAATTTTCTAAAACCCTAAAAGGACCTATTTGCCACTGAAGGTGAATGAATCCTCCATAGCTCAAAAACGGTAATTTTCCTACAAGGTACACAAATTTTTATGCTCTAAAAACATCCCCCATAGTTGTGATAAAAAATAGGTTGCATTTTTTGTTGTTATTAATATCATGTTTTCCATAATTTGAGGTGATTCGGTCCTTAGAAAAATTAGGGATCCATCATCTTGTCCAGTCACATAGGGTGGATCATATTTTCATACTAGTTAGCCATCTATCATGAATTAGAATGAAAATTGAAGAACAAGTTGATTGAAATTTTTGAAAGATGGGCTTAACAATATTAATGCCTTTTAAGAAAATTCCAATATTTCATTTCTAATAAAGAAGAATAAATGACATTAAATTCTAGAGAACTTGAATAGCAAATGGGAAAAAATGAAGGCTAATTAACTGTGTATTTAGTTTAATGATGAATACAACTAGTAAATAAAGATTTGTGGATTATTTTATGAGACTTGACATATTCCTTATTCTATGAATCTCAAGTGATATTCAAGAATATCTAATGGATTTTTCCTTGGGAAGGGAGATAATTCTCACCGTTAAATGAATTCCTAGATATACTGAACCAATGATCTATTTTTACACCCATTAATTATGTTCATGGGCATTACATGATAGGTACATTAAATCGATAGTCTGAGGTCTTACCTGACTATTGGTTGATTTTTAATCCAATGAATGAATTTGTTATCAATAGAATAGTCATTAATATTGAATAGTTATTATTATTGACTTGACATTCATTTGCATGCTTAATAATTATTTCAACAATAATGAGTACATTCAGTTACGATTTGATATTCAACATTTTTCCACTAACTATTCCTAGGAAGGAAATTGTTTTGTTTATTGTTATTAATTGGATAGTTCTTAGAAATATTGACAAAGGTTATCAAATTCTTATGCAGTGATGCATCCTTAAATCAACAAAACCATAATAGATCACATGATGACTTTATTTATAGGAATGTGTACACATATTTACACATATATGTACCTATAAATACATACATGTGACGCACCTTCCTTAATGAGTTAAATATAATTTTTTATGCTATTGAAAATGATGCATTTCTATGGATATTAAAAGGAATGAGTCTAGTAATATTGCTCATGCAACTTACACATCAATAAGAAATGTGATTATTTATTTTACGATCATGCCCAAATTATTATTGATAGCTATTTTTATTGGTGTATTTTGTTGATACGAACTTATGAAAATATTATTGAAAGGTTGCATGCATATAGACTAGTTATTCAGATTAGTTTTACTTGCTACTTTAAGAGATGTTGTACTGAGCAACGTTGATGGTAAACTATTATGTTGCACTCATGATTTAATTTATATGTGCATGAGCATCAAGTATGGTATCGTTTTGGTGTATTCTATGTGATGAACATGATATGTCTTATTGCATGTATTCCTTTACTCATATTCAATATTTCATTGCTAGTTTACCTCATGCTGTGTTGAGTATTCTTCAATGGACTAAAGAATTTTAGGGAAGTGTTTCACTTCATGGTAGGGCGAAAATGTGCTCTAACAAATTTTTTTCCCTCTAGATGGTTTAATGAGTTGCAAGGTTGAAATGATCCTATTAGGAAGGGTCTAGTTTCAGTTCAGTGTATAGTCTTGATTTGACCAAGAGGTATATTGTAAGGGAAATGTTCCCATATGTTATGCCTCAAAAATTGACACATGTATACTTTAAATTACTAATTTAATATATTCCTTATATTTTTTCTTGTGCATTTGGACACGTGACATTTATATATGCATGGTGAAGTATAATTTGTGTTTTTAATTAAGCTTCATTTATGAAGGTTATTAAATTTATGGAAAAATAAAACTGCATAGCTAGTTTCTAACAGTAGATTTAGTTGGCAACATGTGTCATTCACTAGCATAGTGAGAGATCCCAAGACTTCTCTAGGTAAGAAGAAAAAATGAGACTAAAAATTGGTGAGACATCACAATTCACCTTGTAAAACAACTATCAATATTGCACATGCAAAAATATATATAAGCTTCACCATCATCCATAGACTATAATGGTTGCACAAGACAAATAAATTAAAAATATATAGCCTATGCATGTTGAAGAATAGACTAAAGATTATGATAAATAACTTTATAAGAGTTTTCCATGTATAAGAAACTCTTGAAACTCACCATTCAAGCTTGTGATGAAGTATGAATCTTCGCCACACATATTTTTAATGCAATATTAACCTAGTCACAAAGAGTTAAATTTTCCATGTTTACCCTTGTCCTATATTCTAATGTTCCATACTAAGACAAGGTCTCCTACTTTTTATTTTCTAGTGCTAGCCTTTTTGTAAAACAAACACTTAAATTTCTATTGATTCATGTTCATAGTTTCAATCTTCCTTCTAATTTCATCAAGTTCAATAAGCTAGTGTATTTTATCAGACATGAAATCATCAAATATTCATTGTATTACCACAAAAACTTGTAAAAAATCATCAAATGGATGATTAGTAGACTTGCATCAACACAATAAACTAATTAAAATAGTGAGCAACCAATGTATTTCTTTGGATTTAATTTTGGTTACTTTTCAATAGATTTTATTATTTTTGTATTATTTAATAGTGAGTGACATTCTATGGTAACACATAAAGTTTACTACAAATAAAATATTTCAAGAAATCTTTAGAATTGATCATTAAATCCAATATCTAGCGTGCAAATATTTTATGGTAATTTTTATTGAATATTTTATTTATTATTAATTTAAATTAATTGGTACTAATTGATATTTAGGCCTTAATTTTTTCATAATACATTTCTCTTTCTTATTTCTTGAAATTTTAATGATTTTGAACAATAACATTGATGTGGAGTGTAAAGATTTATTTTTAATTTTTTAAATCTATTTTTGATTTTTCTAATGTCTCAAATAGATATCCTTACCTTTCTTTTATTATGGAACTATCTTACTTGTAAAATAAACTAAAAATATATTATTATATAAAAAACCTATTATATATTATAATATTTAAAAAGCTAATTTTGAGTGCTACATACTTCGAAAATCTCTTTGACCCCATTGTGCATGATGAAAATTGGCTTATTTTGGTTGAGCTAAAATTGCAACATGTGGATAGTAGGGGAAAAGGATAATATAGGATACCTCATGGGTAGGTTTTATCAAATCCACATCAATCTAACTCTCTTATGCATTTCAAACACTACCCCAACACCTTATATATATATTTCTAAGGGATGTTCAATCTAAGGATGTTCAATAAAATCCAAGGTTCTCCTTGCTCCCTATCATGACGAGCTACAAAAATACCACATTTTTGTTGACTAGGTTTAATCTAATGGACTTCAATCAAAGTCCCATTAGGTTGAATCTTGACAATTTTTGGCCCGATTTTTTGCTACATTGATTTATTTTGATACAAAAATGAGACTCACTATTGTGCTTTGAACCAATATGAAATTTAAAAATTAAATAGGATCTAGGGCTCAACATAAAGTGAGTTCATAAGATCAAAATAAATGATCTCAAAATTATTATTAGTAGAGTCATACATTTTTTAGTAAAGGACTATCTAGGGGTACACTTATAAGATCAAAATCCAAGAACCTAATGAATAGGGGCAACTTAGAATTAAGGGTTCCATGATGTCCATAGAGAAATTTGGGAATGTTGTATGAGAAAAAAAATGGCATTTGATGGTTGGCTACATTACCATTTTATCTTCTTATACAAGGGACAACCTTATATATCATGATTATCTCTATCCAATATACTTTTATGTGTTTCTTACTATTCATGTGTTATTTCCTTATTACATGATGTATTCATGATACCTCTTACTTTTAATTATTTATATGATTATATATTTACCTTATAACTACCTTTCAAGTAATATTTACCCTCTACTCTAATTCCTTGAAAGATTATGGATGTAAACAATTGTAGGGGGAATATTATGGCATTGATACTCCTTTGTTAATTTTGTAGAAATTTCAAATACCTATATAGATACTTTTCACTATGTGTAGAGGATATTTATTGTATAGCAATGTGAAATTGTCTTATATTCCACATGAAAAAATACCATATCAATTGAATTTCCTAACCCTACTTCTCATTCCCACTCTTCATTATCTTAGATGATTAAATTAAGTTTATATTTTATGAAAAAAATTGAGACAAACATTATAGATTTGAATTTTTTTTATTATTATTTGTAAATTCTCAAGGAGCATGTATTTGTTGAAGAGTGAACACAATTAATAAGATCTACTAGGACACATTACTTTATATGGTCATGGTATCCTTTTTTATATTTAAGTATTTACTTGCATGCATGTTTGTGAGTGATCATTACCTTTGAAATGCATCTACATACTATATTTCACGTTCATCCCAAAGTGGGAGAATGTCCTAATACAATCATATATTGATAAATGATGCAATCTTACACAAATTTAATCTCTTTCCCCAATCCTTCAATTATCCTCTCCTTCACACATTTTAAAATATTTGAACCTATCTTATCCATATCCACACATATTCTCATACAATTTAATATTTATCATAATTTTAACTGTCACCTATGTCCAAGAATTTATTCACCACATTGAAATTACCACTTCCTCATCTTGAGTCAATATCATTTATTTCAATCACATTGAAATGTGCATTTGATCCCTAAAAATTCAAGTTTTTCCAACTCCCACCCTCTTCATTCCTACCATGAATTGACTTGGTACACATTCCACATGATTTATTGCAATGAAGCAATATTACAAGACTTTCAAATGCATTCATCTATTGTATGATACAAACATTTATTGAATAATCATTCAAATTCAAGGAGCATTCACTATAGAGACACTTAAATCATAACACTTAAAAAATATTAGCTTCACTAGGGTTATCATCCTAGGATATTTGTACACTTGTTTTTTTTACCAACAATTATAGAGGCTTGACCGAAGAGAACTTGACCTTAGAAACCTAATAACCTCCCTAAAATTTCATCAATATTTAACATCGAAAAGGAGTTAGATTAATTAATTTTTAAAATTGATATTATTTATTATTAGAACATATAATCAATAATAAAAATAATTTTATTTTTCTTTCAAAGTCGAGTGGAAGCTAAACATCATCGTTGGATTTTTGATGAGTAAATTTTTTTCGCTAAATTTTATTAATTCTAATTTTGGTGTTGTAGAGAAATTGTGCTCATTCTGATTAAGATCCATGTATATTTATGGTAATAGTATTCCACCATGAATTCTATTGCTAGAATGGGAGAGCCAAACCAAATTGCCAATTTTCTATTTTCTCTGAATTTAAATAAAGTGCATGGTATATTTATGGTTGTAAAGTGAGCCAAACTAAAATATTATTTAGATTTTACAATAATTCTAAAAGAGAAATTATTTATGTATATGTTTGTTTAATGCATGTAAATTCTACCTAAAATCCTTATACTACTTCCTTAAGTGTAGCAATTTATTATGTGGATAATATAGTTTCAAAGTGATGTTCAAAACATGGATGAAGCAAAATGACAAATGGTTGAGTAAATGGGACATCAAATTACATGAGTGTCTTAACACCAATGAAGAAATTAAAAATTATGTCACAAGAAAATTCATGACTGCCATGTGGAGAAAGCAGATAGGGTGGAAGAAAGCACACTATGTCAAAGAGTTCAACCCAACTTGGGAACATGATGACAAAAATTATTTAGGGGTGGCTATTAAAGGGAAAGAAAGGTTGTTAATTTCTTAGTTGAGGACCGGGCCTCATCATATTAGGTGTGATACAGGAAGCTAGACTATTCCCAAGGAAGCATGGGAGGACAAAATTTTGCAAGTTTTGTAGAAAAGGGGCAGTGGAGATAGAATATCACTTTATGAAGGAGTGGACAACTTACGAGGATATCTGTACTCAGTATGCAAAAAACTTAAATATTGGAAATCTACATGAGTTATTTGATGAGGAGAAGATCAACATGACTACTAGTTTTTTGGTCAAAATCCATAATATAAGGTCCAACATCGAGAAGATTTTGGAGTTTGTGTAGTTTCTATCTTTGTGGTTTTCGGTCCATTTGATTGTTTGGTCTTGTGGACGATATTAAAATCTCTCACTCATTCATTCATTCATTTTATATAAAAATAACTAGGTAACGGGTGATCCCACAATAGTGGTTTACAATTTTTGGCCAAACTAGACATTGAAATTATTATTTTTAACTAAATCTTCACATTTGGGCACCTATAGCGGTTAAACCATGAGGAATTTGAAGATGATGCAAACTAGACTCTCATCAAATTTTGTGTGTAGATTCTAAATTTTTTTTTTTCAAAATTTTTGGAATTAGATTGCACTTCTTTTTCCATCTCCCATTAAAACTGGGTTTTTTTTTAGAAAAGAACATTTTTAAAAAGTGATGCTCACCATATACAACATAAATTTTTTTGTATGAAGGATAAAATTCTAATTTTTTCGAATTTATATTTTTAACTACGATATCTAGCACTTTCATTTGGTCTCATAGTTTTTTATTGAAAATTTTTTCCTTAATCAAGTTTCGAAGTCAAACCAATTGCAATTCAGACATAGGTGGACTGTATACAACATAATTTTTTTTGTATGTATCAAAATTCAATTTTTTTTTAAATGGATCAAGGACATCAATACCTAGCACGAACATATTTTGAATTTTATTTTTTTTGATAATCTGCTATTTTTCCACATGTGCAAAACATAGAGCTTGATTTTTTGGTGAAAATACTATGTTTAATAAAACTAAAAAAAAACATACTTAATAAAACCAAAACATATTAAAATTATATTCTTTGGATAGCTCGTTTTGAGGATTACCATCTTCCAGTTGGGTTTATGAATTATCCTCAATTTTCATCCTCAACCTGAGCTTCGATGGGCATAAATCTGCTAAAATTTGGTGGAAGAGGGGGAGAAGGGAAAAAAAGGGGGGTTCGAGTGAACCCCCCTTTGAACAAACCCCCCTTCACTCGAAAGTGTGAAAGGGGGTTCGCACGAATCCCCATTTTTTTGAATTTTCCATTCGTTTCTATGAAGAAACGTGACATCATAGGGTTTGAGCGAACCCACCATGCAAAAGGGGGTTTTCTTGAACTAGGGGTTTGATCGAACCCCTCTTTTGGGTTCGTGCGAACCCCCTAGTTCGAACGAACCCTTTAAAACATGAAATTTTGAGTGTGTGAGAATTTTTACAAATTTCCTTCCTTATCAAAATTGTAAACCACTATTATGGGTTTACCCTAACTTTGCATAAATATTGGCCTTATCCCTATGTAGTCGGTAGCGTATACTAGAATTTTCCTTCTCTATTGGTTTGTATAATGAAATTCTTTTGGACTTTGACCTTGACTCTCATACAAATCGTAGAAAGGAATCTCTACTTTATGAACACCATACACTTACAAGTATCTCTCCTTTACCTATCCTTTCCTTTTAATCTTCCATCTCTGTGAAGCCACTAAATTTGTATAGATTTCTATAGTTAGAATGGTTAATATTGATTTTATATTTCATTTTTTCATAAATACTTGTCCTTTTTATTAGTAAAAATACTTGAAATTATTAATTATGATTTAAATTTGATATTCATATGATCATATTTAAGTATTTCTTTGTTAAAGTATATTTACAATTTTAAGAAGATTTTATCATATAAAAGGGAAGATTTGATAATCACCAATTTTTTTTATATATTTAATTTAGTATGTGCATGTGTGTAATCTTGTTTATAATAAAGTAAGTTAGAACTTGAAGAAAAAGTTTGAAAAATAATTTTGTCATAAAAAATTGTTTGGTAGATAGGGTTGAAATCATGTTGAGACTCAACATGAAAGAAGTGATGTTTAATAATGAAACACAGAGAAAGGGAAAAGGCTATGATGTCTAACCCCTTTAATAAGCCACAAATCTAAATATACCTCCTATAGGCTGCAAATAGGATGATTATAGAAGATGGAATCACTTGGGAAACAAGTCCTTAGGCATGGTTGTATGTCCTGTGCATCTCCCAACACCTAGAATCCCTCATGATTCTCCATAGGCATCTATCATCAACCTTCACTAATGCTTGATCTTTGACACAAAATGAATTTGAAGATATTATAATGGTACTACAAGCTTCACTTTTTCTTGCTTCTTGACTATGAATGCTTGATCTCATAAAATTTATTTGTCTCTTAGTTTGCTTGAAATCTTCTTCTTAGGTGAAATTATGTAAAATAACCTTGTATTTATACATAATTTGAGAATTAACCCTGAAATTCAAATAATTCAAGCCAACATCAGATCTGGAAATGAAAATTATTAAAATACCACTAGAATTGAATTCAAAAAGGGGGTCCTTATTAAGGGAGGACCCATTTTCCACCTAGGGTGAATGGGTCCTAGCACAAGTTTCCAAGACCTTGCCTTTGGGGGGTGAAATAACATTAAAACCCCATGTCAAATGTGCAAAGAAAGGGGGGTCCTATAGAAGGAGGACCCATTCACCACCTAGGGTGAATGGGTCCTAGCACCAATTTCTAGGACCTCAAATTTTCTAAATTAAATGTTTTATAGTTTGAATATTGGGTGTCGGGATTGATCTCTCAAAAAATACAATTAAGAGGGCTTGAATTTGAATTAAAGGGCCAATTAATCACAATTAATTAATGAGACCCTAGATAAGTGTGAAAGTGTGTTAGAACACTTTACAACAACTTAACAAGGTACAATTTAAGTACATTTAATTTTAAAAAGAGCCTAGACTAATGTGAATGTGTACAACACATTAATACACTAACACAAGACACAATTAAGTTAATTATATTTCAATTATTCACAAATTAAGTGTGAAAAAGGACCACTTTTTTCAACACTACAAATAATAACTCTTGTAAAAGGCATGTTATAAAAATTGATCAACATCACATATTACAATAGTATCTTTCCTTCAATTTCTATCTACTTTTGTCTATTGGGAAATTCATATCAACTTTTATGGAATATTCACAATGGTACAAGTGGGAAATGGCTATCCAGCCCTCAAAATGGTTATTTGAATGTATTTATTAATTAATTAAAAATAAAGATATAATTTATTCTTTATTGTTGATTAATTAACAAATGTGGTCAAATGACTATTTTGAGGGCTGCATAGACATTGTCGTATAAGTGGGGATGCTTCGAATGCAAGGCTCACCCATTCTCCGTTGGGGGTGAACACCTTGTCTTGTTCCATCCACGTAATGTTCCGCCCATGTACGAAAGCCACAAGAGCATTCACTGCTAAATCCAAGTAATTCGGCCATTTAATATATAGAAATATAGATAGAAAGATTATTACTAGAAATTTTATATATTTTAATATTATATAATTAGTTAGTTATAAAATAATATAAATTTATATGTTTTTTAATTATAAATTTGAATTTTGATTTGTATAAATAATTATTGTATCATATAATTAAATCTAAATTTTATTGAACAATTTTATTTATTTTTTTAAATTTTATCATTTTTTGAAATAATTAGATTCTTTTGAAGAATCTAAATAGCCACATGCTATTATATCAATAAGACATATGATTATGGCTAAATTTTTTGCTTCCCTTCAATTCAAAATTAAGATTAGTATCCATTTTACATTGATCAAAGTTCCAAAAGAGTGTCTCTTTATCTTTGTAAGTCATAATTTGGTTTATAACTTCTATTTCAAACTATTGTCATTCCTATGCATTGAAACACAATTTTGTTAGATGAAAGGCCATAATTTGTAACCATTTTATTACATATGTAAATTTAGTAAAAAAAAACTAAATTCTTGAGAAGGAGGTTGAATATTTTCTTTTTTCCTTTTTCATCATTGATTGTACACCTATATAAGCTAAAAATTATAATTGATTAATTGATTATTTTTTCTCTTTTAAAAAGAGGATAATCAAAAGCTTAGAAATTTGAGAGAGTGTGCAACTAATTATAAGTACCCGAATTTTCTATTGTGAGAGCAATAGTAGGCGATCTTCTTCCTTCCTTCTAATAATGTTGTAATGAAATTTTTACATTTTGGAATAGCGGTCAAAAGAGAATATAAGCTCTATACAGGCCTTTTATGTATTTGACTTTAGATATTTTTTGTAAATGTGATGCATTTTATTTTATTATTTTTACTAGTATTGATTATGAGTTTATTTAGTGTAAGGCCTTGCGATTTGTGTATAGTGATTGCCCATGCCATGTATAGTACACTATTTGTCTACAGGTGCCTTGTGATATCGATTCTATTAGTATGGTTTTTGGGTTTACTTCATCTTATAGTCAACCATTATAGTTATAAAATGTAATTATAATGTATGTTGGAAATTATGGAAGTTTAGATATGATGGGGTATAAAATATCTTTGACCTCTCCAAGAGATCCATTTACATGTCTAGCTTGGATTCATAAGTTTTTTGTAAGCATGACACATTGAGATTTTCTTAGTAATGCATCTTGAGGAAGTTCCTCATTATTACTATTAGTTCCTAACGTATGTTGTGTATTTACAACAAAACAGAGTGCAATGGGTAGAATTAGTAGTTAAATAACACTTTTTTTCTATGTAAGATTACTAGCTCATTTCTAGTAAATAAGTATATGGATTCATCAAAATCTTCTTGTTCAACTATTGTTAGTTTCATGTTTGTGTGATTCATTAATAATACTTAGTCATGTTTTGTTGGTTCTACATTATTCCTTTTTTGTAATATATGGTGAATATTTAAATTGGATTATCACCTTGTTGTCTAAATATGATTTACAATGTAACAATTGTATTCAATTTGTTCCATATATTTCTTGTAGTTGTTAGTGATGCATAAATAGGTTTATCCATAACAAGTGGTGGTTGGGCAAGGCCTCCTATAAGAATTACACATATTCCACCACAACAAAGATTTTGTTGATGTGGGATTGCTTCATGTAACTCACTGTCAAAATTAATAGTAGTTTTGGTTCAACAAAGATAATCTCATTGATTTCAATGTATTGTATGTTTTTCATGCCTTCTTAAAAAAATTTCAATGCTTGTCCTTGAAATAGTTGCATTTATCTAATTAGAATCACAATTGTTGCATGTATAATCGAGGCTTCTATAATAAATGTTACAATTCCCCTTGGCGAAAGAATAAGCAATGGGTTTACTCTTTTTGGTACAAATTTTTGAAATGAATTTATTATGCAACTAATTTAATAGGATTTTCTAGCACCTACAATTCCTTTTATTACCATATATAGTAATTTTTTTAGAAATTATCTAATAAGTGATTTGTAATGATACTAAGTGGTAGTTGTTGGGTGATCCCACAATATTGGTTTACAATTTTTGGTCAAATTGGACACTGAAATATTTTTTTCTAACTAAATCTGAACTTTCGGGCACCTATAGCGACTAAATCGTGAGGAATTTGAAGATGATGCAAATTAGTGATTTGTGACATTTTGTCTGTAGTCTAAATATATTTTTTCAAAATATTTGGAATCAGATTGCACTTCTTTTTCCATCTCCTTAGAAAACTAAATTTTTTTACTAAACAAATTTTTTAAGAAGTGATGCTCACTGTATACAACATAATTTTTTTCCATGAAGGATGAAATTCTATTCTTTTTGAATTTAGATTTGTAACTATGATATCTAGCCCTTTCATTTGCTTTCATAGTGTTTTATTGAATATATTTTCCTTAATCAATTTTAGAATTCAAACCAATTACAATTCAAACATAGGCAAACCGTATACGACATAACTTTTTTTTTTATGTATCGCAATTCATTTTTTTATTTATTTTACTCGATCAAGGATATCAATACCTAGCCCACACATATTTTTCAAAATTTTATTTTGATAATCTACTATTTTTCCACATGTGAAAAATAGAGAGCTTGATTTTCGGTGAAAAACCTATCTTTAATAAAACTAAAAAAATAAATACATTATAAAACCAAAAAATATTTAAATTGCATTCGTTAGATAGCTCATTTCGAGGACTACCATCATTCAGTTGGGTCTATGAAGTCTCCTCTAGATTTTCATCCTCAACCCAAGCTTTGAAGGGAAACATTCAGGAGTGTTTCGCTACCAGAGGGGGAGAATGGGGGAAAAGAGGGGTTCGCTCAAACCAGGGTTCATTCGAACCACTTTTCCACAAGCATTTTTTTTGCTTTTTTTTTTGAGAAATGTGGGACCCGACATTAAATGGGTTTACTCAAGGGAGGGTTATATCGAACCCCATTTGGGTTCGCTCGTACCAAAAGTTTGTTCCAAGCCCCAAATACCACATTTTTATGCATGGGTTTATTTTTTGCAACTTTTCATTCCTCACTGGAATTGTAAACCACTTTTGTGGGTTTACCCTGTTGTTTTGGGGGCAACATATAGTTTTCGTTTTACAGATTTAATGGGGAATAAAAATCTTGCTGGAACATCCTATTTATGTTTATAAATTAAATTCCAACATCATGCAAATATGAAAGAACATTGTATTTTTCCATTTATTATTGTTGTCAAAATCATGTCAACCTAGCATTTCAAGTTCATTGACATTGATACTGTTAGCAAGGCCCATTTGAGATAATAACTCTCAGATCTATTCATTTTTACATCATCTTATTTATCCATCTCTTTATTAGAGTAGTATTCCTCTTCTAGGACATCTTCAACTTGATCAATGTGATCAACATACCATGCACTATATTTTTGTGTATTCACATTTGCTTCCAAGTATTGATGATTTCTTCTTTGTTGGGGCCTATATCTTTATCTATTTTTCAGAAACGCTTATATATAAGTAAATCATTCTAAAATAAAGTTTCAAGTCCTCTTTTGGAATGTTATAGAACCATGAAAATACTTGCACTATTGTTTATTTCTTTAGTATCTCCCATTTGGATCTTTTGTGAAAAGCAACATGTGTGATGGATCTCTTTGATTCAATTAGTGTTACCATTTCTAAGTTAGATGAGTGGTACATATTTTGTGTATTGAATGATTTATTTAAGTGTTTGGATTTTTCAAAATTTGTGCATGTTACAATTCTACCAAGAATCGAAAAATAAAAAACATATCAAAATTACCTATTTTTTATGTTAAAATAACAAAATTTAACACCATATCAAATTTGTTCCATTACGACTATTTCTAAAACTAAATATCCCTAATCTATTACATTAATTTATGTGAAGTGTATGTATTTTTATCGTTGTTAAGTGAGCCAAACCAGAATAATAATCAGATTTTACAAGTCTTGTAAACTAGAAATGATTTATGTATGTGAATTCTACCTCAAAATGCCCTTCAAGTCAATACCTTAAAATCAAACAACTTTCTTTGCCTTCCTTAGTAATATTATACAGCGCTGACGCATTCAAATGGCTATCAGCGTATTACATTCAGTACAGAAAATGAAAGGCCCGTATATTAGCAGTACCATTACCATGGTATCCATAGCACAATTTAGTCGACGGTAGGGATCATCATAACATAGACGGCAACCAGGAAAGCCGAAAGAAAGCTTGCTACTGCCACCCACACAATCATTTCCATTAACGAGGCGACCTTTCCAGCCGGTTCGGTGGCCAGAATCATGGCGACCACCATCGAAGCGAGAAAAGTCACTGTGTCTGTCACCAAAACTATGTTCAAAGCAATGCTGTGGACCGAATCCACTTTTTTCATTTCGCCCACACGTCTGGGCATTGCCATCATAACAGTCAAGCTTCCGCCAAACAAAGCTATTGCCACCTGTAGAACGGATTTACGTCTTCTGTTAGATGGACTCTGCTCTACTGTCTTATCTGCTGCTGAACGATGATTTTGTTGTATTGGGAGCACTGTTGAGGCCGATTGAGGATCTTGTTTTACTCCATCTTCTCTCGGAGAAGAATCTTTGTTGGACAACATGTTCTGCCAAATAAACACCCACAACGTCAAATAGGGAAAGAGAATAGAAACAAGAATTGAGACTGCATGCGTAGTTTTGTTGTTCACCTCAATCTTAATAGAATTGGTATCAAATATAGAATCTCCATTGAAATAAGTAATGTTTAAGAATAATTCTTATAAAAGATATGATAGATAAATTGACCAACATCACATATTATAGTAGTATCTTTTCTTTAGTTTTTATCTATTTTCATCTATTATGCAATTCATATTGTTGTCACGCACATTATAAGGATGCAATCTCATGCTAGAGACTCCAAGATCTATTTTTAGGGAACATGGGGCCTCACTAGACGAAAAAATATCTTTTATATTATAAATTGGATTTTTTTCCATACTAATAAGAGTCTTTAATTTTTAATTTTCAATTTCTAATAGATGTCTTTCAACATTGCATTAAAAAATTCTTCCAATATCTTTTATCACATGTCAAATATCTATAAATTTTATTAAATAAAACTGTTAAAAAAAAATTCACCAATTCACTAACATCCTAAAATTTCTAAACTTAAAATTTAAACTTTGCTTATTATTATAAATCTATGAAACCACTTATAAAATATTCCAAAATTTTTAAGGCATAATAATATTTTTTTATTGAGAAATTTGCTTATGATTCCAAAAAAAATATTTTTAAACTATGGAAAACTCATGCTAAGTAACTACTACATAATTTACTAATTACGCATTTTACGACGTACTCACTAGTTTTGTCCACGAGCAAGACAATACGAGGGGCGCAAAACTAGCCTCTAGTTTTCGCATGTGGCCAACTCGAGACAAGGAATTCTCTCCCAACTGGGAATAAGATTGCCTTGTGTTCACATTCGAAGCCCCACCACCATTGCAAACATTCCATGAAAAAGTTGACTATTGTTAAATTTCTTCATAAGAAATATTACGTCGGATGTTCTATAGTGCACGTTGCTCGAACCTCATTAAACTCGAAACAAACCATGTTTCCAAAGCCAATAGGATTTTGCCTTGTTTTCAAGCCATACTATTTAAGATTGCATCATGGTAGAAGGATTCTACCACTTTAGTGAGAATTCAATTCTTGGTTCCTAACAATTTGTAGGATTTTTATTCACATGAGAAAGAACAAGGAATCTAGACAAAGGTGTACCTTACCAAATTTTATAATTAGGTGATAGGTTTATTGTGTGCACTTTGGTAAGAATTTTTGTCAGCCTTTCCGCTTTTTAACCTTTCTGACGATCGACTCCCAATCGGAAAAAAGGTGGTGATTATTTAATTTTGTTTAATTTTATATTAAAAAAGTTTGGCACGTCGATAGAGAAGGCCAAAAAAATTAAATTTTGGTTGGCATCAACATTAATTGTTGTATGGTTTCTGTGTAGTGGCAATGGTTGTAATAACACTTTCCATTTAAAACTTGTGAAAACATAGTGAAACAATTAAAGAGTCTGTGCAATTTTTGATAAGGCATTGTTGGGTGTAGTTCTATGGCTTTACCTACTATGAGAGTTGTTATCCAAGATGACAAGCTTCTATAGACATGCGAAATTTACTCATGCATCTAATCATGCCTCATTCAACATTATTTCATCTATTAATTAAATAAATCAGTTTAATTAATTCCCTAACATTATCTCTTTAATCAAATAAATCACTTTTTATCTCCTAAAGTCTCTTGATTTATTTAAATCACATGTATTTAATTAAATAACTAATATTCATTTTCCTCTCATTTGATTTAAAACAAATCCAAAAATGTAAATCAAATGTCATACCAACTAATCACTAGCTTAATTAATCAAATCCCTAATTAATGCTAAGCCTAACACATGTCCCATCCTCCATCTTTTCCCACTTGCACAATAAATCATTTATTTTGATTTATTAAAAGCCCTATTTTCCTCACAATGCATATTCCTAAGGAATATGCCCTCATTAACTCCCCTTGTTTGACTAAATCCTTCAACTACATGCATTTAATACCAATTTCAAATTTCAAATGGGCACATTAGCCAAAACTTGCACAATCATGGGCCAATCATATTGTGAGAAGTGGCTCTTTCCTATTTGTTGGGGATTAGTCCCAAATTCTTCAACATTGTGTAATGCCCCGCCATGCAACCCTAGAGGAAGTTTCAATTCACTATTAAAGTGTACTATTTTTTTTTTATTAAAGTGAATTAAACATACATGTTCATCTATAATTGACAACCTCCCCTAAGGCTACATAACAAGGCATTACACATGGTATCAGAGCCAAGGTTTAAACACTGGGTGCTCTGGGATTATGATGTACCCATTAAACTTAGATGCGTAGGTTTTTAAGAGTACCTTGTCTAATACCCTTTTGTGTCTATGTAGGAGTATGCCTCATAGACGCGGATGAGGGAGAGGACATGGACATGGCCGGGTAGACGGTCGATGGGAGAGTCAGCATGACTCGCCACTTCATGTGCCACATATACCAGAGCAGGAGGAGCATCAGGCTTCACATAATGATCCAGGAGGTGGTTGTGGACAGTTAGATCCTCTTAGGGTTGAAGCTGCATGTAGAGCCTTCAAGGAGGCTATGGCATTATTGGGTCCGAGACAGGAAGCAACTATTGGTAACCCTACGGTTGGGACAGTTACAACTCAGTCTGATATGTTAGCAGTAAACTATATGAGGGACTTGATTCGATCATAGCCACCTCGATTTGATGGAGTAGGTACTGGTCTAGAGGCCGAAACTTGGTTGATAGATCTTGACCGATGTTTTTCCATGCACCTATTTGATAGTAACACCAAAGCGCGGTGCGCTGTTATTCATCTCCGGGGATTTGCAGCCACTTGGTGGAAGCTAGAGGAGCAGAAGCTCCATATAGAAATGAGTACAGTATCTTGGGAGATCTTTCTTGAGCGATTCGAAGCCCGCTTTCTCTCTGATCATTGGCGTTAGTGTAGAGGCGATGAGTTCCATGCCATACGATAGCTAGCCATGATGGTTGATCAGTATGAGAGGCGATTCTATGAACTTAAACATTTTGCAGAAATAGGGGACGATGAGGGAATGCTTGTGCAAAATTTCATCAGGGGCTTAAACACTCGTATTAGTGGTGGTGTTCGGGTCTTTAAACCCAAGTCTATGGAGATAGCTGTGGAGAAGGCACGACTGGTGGAGGAGAACCTAACTATGGCACTAGGAGGTCATACAGGTGTTAGTATTGGCAATGGTACAGGAGTTGGGACTAGTGCTCGAGGGGGAAAAACACAGGGAGCTATGCCTCCTAAGACTTAGTAGGTATCAGTACAGGGCAGTCAGCAATAGTCTTTTCAGGGGAAACAAAAAGGTTTCCAGCAGGGACAAGGTAGTACGAAATTGAGGTGCATGAAGCGTTTCAATGTTGAGCAACCCGCTCAAAGTGCCTAGTCCACTTTTGGAGGTAGTGTATAGTAGTCTAGTGCACCAGTAGGAGGCAAAGGTTATGGTAGAGGCATAGGCTGCTTCTCTTGTGGTCAGTAGCGCCATATTGCTAGGATGTGTCCCAATAAGGGCACGTCCAGATTTACATAGAGACCAGCGGTGTTAGAGCCGATAGTGGGAGATGCTAGCAGGGGCCATCGTGTGTTTGCAGCGGTTGATAACCGCTAGGCAGAGCACCAGGGTACCGTGGTAGAGACCTATGGTATGTTATTGGGTAACCCTGTTACTATTCTTTTTGATTCAAGAGCATCTGAATCCTTCATTTCTTTGTCGATAGTGTCACATTGTAGATTGGGAGCTGTAAGGCAAGTTGATAGGTGGCAGGTAGAGTTAGCATTTGGTACGAAGGTCACATCACATTCTATAGTACCTGACTATAGGTTGGAGACTGGACCACTTTTCACTACCTTAGATCTTTGGGTTATACCATTGGGATCCTATGATGTTGTTATAGGTATGGATTGGTTAGAGGCTCACCGAGCAATTATTGATTGTCGACATAAGTCGATTCAGTGCATTAATGCATCTGGTGGAGAGGTGGATATTATACGAGTTCAGAGACCGATATCTTTGAGGATCATCTCAGCTATGCAGTTGAGGAGATGTGTTCATCTTGGATGTTAGTTGTTTGTAGTTACAATTGAGGATTTGGGTTTAGGAGATGGAGACGAGAAGGTAACTCTTGATAGTCATCCTATTCTTTAGGAGTTCACAGATGTCTTTCCTGATGACATTCCAGGGATGCCACTGAGGAGAGATATAGATTTTAAGATTGATTTAGTACCCGGATCGGAGCCTATTTCACGAGCACCTTACCGTATGACTACTCAGGAGCTGAAAGAGCTTCGCTTGCAGTTGGAAGAGTTATTAGAGAAGGGATTTATTCATCCTAGTGTTTCTCCTTGGGGAGCACTTGTCATCTTCATGAAGAAGAAGGACGGTTCACTTCGGTTGTGCATTGATTACCAGTAGTTGAACAAGGGAATGATCAAGAATCGTTATCCACTTCCCAGAATTGATGACTTGTTTGACCAAGTCAAAGGTGCTACCATATTTTTGATGATAGACCTTAAGTCAAGATACCATCAGTTCTGTATTTTTGATGCAGATATCCATAAGACAACATTTCGAACGTGGTATGGTCAGTACGAGTTCATTGTGGTACCATTCGGGTTGATGAATGCGCCATCTGTGTTCATGAGTTTGATGAATGGAGTATTCTGCACGTACCTTGAGAGGTTTTTTCTTGTATTTCTTGATGATATATTGATATATTCCAGGACAGTAGAGGAACATGAGGAGCATTTACGACAGGTTCTGCAGTGTTTGTGAGAAAACCTATTTTATGCCAGCTTGTCAAAATGCGAGTTCTTTAAGTCTAAGATCAAGTATCTTGGTGATATGATCTTAGGATAGGGAATATATGTGGATCCTTCAAAGATTCAAGCTATTCTCTATTGGCCTGGGCCCATGAATGTGGCAGAGATCTATAGTTTTATGGGGCTTGCAGGATATTACAGGAGGTTTGTGTAGAGTTTTTCTAGGATAGGTCATCCTATCACTTCTCTTCAGAGGAAAGGGAAGAGGTATGGATGGTCAGAGCAGTGTGAGTCAAATTTTTAGATTCTTAAGGATAAGCTGACCAGTGCACCAATTTTAGCAATACCTGATCCCATAAGAGACTTTGTGGTTTGTACAAATGCATCTTTAGAGGGTTTAGGTGCAGTCCTGATGTAGGAGAGATGAGTGATAGCTTATGAGTCACGTAAGCTTAAGGATCATGAACTTAATTATCCCACACATTACCTTGAGTTAGCGGTAGTATTCCATGCATTTTCTAGATGGAGACACTTTTTACTTAGGCACAGGTTTGAGCTACATAGCGATCACAGGAGTTTGTAGTATATTTTCACTCAGTCGAACCTTAACGCTAGACAAAGGCGATGGATGGAGTTTCTTTGTGAGTATGACTTCGAGGTGAAGTATATTCAGGGAAAAGAGAATGTTGTTGTTGGTGCACTCAACAGATGTAGGCATGAGATATCTGAGATGACTCTTATGGTAGATTTACGAAGTCAGATTCTTGCTACTCTTCCAGCAGATAGTTGGTACCAGGATGTGAGAGCAGAGATTGAGGCAGGTAGACCTCTTAAGGGCAGATTTACAGGTTATTCACTTGAGTTCGATGGGTTACTTAGGCATTCAGAGCGTATTTACATTCCTTCAGTAGGTGACCTTCGATCTTTGGTTTTGACCGAGGCTCATCGTGCACCTTATTCAGTCCATCCTGGGGTGAAGAAGATGCACGCAAATCTACGCCAGTTGTATTTCTAGCTAGGGATGAAGAGGGATATTATAGACTTTGTAGCGTGATGTTTGGAGTTTCAGCGGGTGAAGGTTGAACACCAACATCCAGCAAGGCTTCTACAGCCACACCTTGTATCAGAGTGGAAGTGGGATATTATCTCATTGGAATTCATTTTTGGTTTATCCAACTCCTCGCGATGACATGATGCTATTATGGTGACGGTCGATAGGTTGATAAAGGTAGCACACTTCTCACCTATGCGTGCTTCCTATAATGCATCATCAATTGCTAGAGTGTTCATGGAGGATATTGTGAGGTTGCATGGCATTCCACGTCAGATTATTTTTGATAGGGATCCAGTGTTTACTTCAGCTTTGTGGACATCATTACAGCATGCTATGGGAACATGGTTGAACTTTAGTTCAACATATCACCCTGAGATAGGTGGACAAACGGAGAGGGTTAATCAAATCCTTGAAGATATGTTACGCATGTATGTCATGGATCAGCAGACATGATGGGAGGATTATCTTTATCTAGTGGAGTTTGCTTATAATAATAGTTACTAGAGTTCCATTGGCATGGCACCTTTTCAGGCCTTGTATGGACATCCTTGTCGTACTCCTCTTAGTTGGGATCGATTGGAGGATAGAGTGTTATTGGGACCTGAGATGTTGTAGGATATGGACCAGCAAGTGGATCAGATTAGTGAGCACTTGGTAGCAGCACAGGATAGGCAGAAGAAGTATGTGGATGTGCATAGAGTGGATCATCAGTTTTCTGTCGGCGACAGAGTATTCTTGCGGGTGCATCCGTGAAAGAGTCCTATCTGATATGGAAAGGGTTCTAAGTTGGCGCATCGCTTTATTAGACCTTTCAAGATACTCAAAAATATTGGTCCAGTTTCTTATCGACTTGCTTTGCCACCCAGTCTTGCACGTATACATGATTTTTTCCATGTTTCAGTTCATCGACCTTATCATCCAGATGTTACTCATGTCCTTGATTGGAATTCTTTATAGGTAGAGGATGGGCAGCTAGCTTTGGAGCCCATGGCCGTAATGGAGCGCAACATGCTCGCTCTTCGAGGACGAGATATTGATTAGGTTAGAGTTCATTGGGATCCCAGGGATGATACTTCATCCACCTGGGAGGATGCAGTTAGGATGAGGGAGTTATATCCCTACTTGTTTGTAGGCTTCCAAGAGTAAGCCTGGTCTTTGGGGGCGAGAATGTATTACCCCTCCATTTTACTCCTTGTTTGTTTTGCTTTATACTATGATTGGGATGCAGCTACTATGATACTGGACACACCTTGTTGTTTGTGTTTTGATCATTACTATTGAGCGACAATGATGATTGTGTGATGTGGTTATCTGGTTATTGTTTCACATGCATTATGGATTATTGATGTTAGTAGAGATAGCTTTAGATATTGTATTATGTGATTATTGATTATGATGTAATGTCAGTTTTTGATGAGTGGATTGGTGAAGAAGACGGTTTTACATCACTCGCTCGTGAGTGCCCTGTGAACCCGTGATTTCTTCTTCACAGTGTGTATTATACATTGGATATACTATATTATGTTGTTTACGTAGTTTCAAGTTGCAGGTACATGACATCGACTCCACTTGGTCTCACAGGTTTGAGCGTGTCGATCCAACGGTTAAGTTGAAAGGGTGATAGTAGCTAGGTAACATGTGTCAGGTCTACGCCCTAGCCTTAGTGTGTCGTTAGTCCTGATTAGTGAGTCATGTTTACTTGATTTAATGTTATTTCATTTTATTAGATGCATTATTGTTAGTTTAATGTTTAGATAATTTCATTGGAAAGAGTAGTGATTATTTTAATATTAAATTATATTATGCTTTGATGTTGGTTTAAAAGTTTATAATGAAATTTAATTTAATTAAATTTTAATTTATTTAATTAATTAAATTTTAATTTATTTAATTAATTAAATTTTAATCCCAAAAGGGTTAAATTTAGTTATTAAATAATTAAAATTGATTAATATAATTTATTGGATTAAATTAAATTAAATTAAATCATGAGAAATTGAAAGGAAATTGAAATTGTATTTTAAATTCAATTTTGGGTTTTCGAAAATTAGAAAAGAAAATAAATATCTAATTCTCTACTTTGCATGCAAAAAGGAATTAGGGTTGGATTAGATATTTTTGGTTTTATGTGAATACATGTTTTCAATTTTTGGAGGAGAGAAGTTTTGGAAGGATTCATTTTTCAGAGGATTGAAATTTTTTGAAGAATTTGCACAAGAAGGGTTTGTATCAATTTTTGGATTTTGGAATTGTATTCATTGCACATTTGAGGAAATTCTTGGAGGGGGCTTGTATCAAAGAAATTTAATCTTCTTCTGTAGCTTCAGATTCCAGGTTTTTTAGTTGTTGTTCAATTGTATTTTCAATTTAATGGTTTGTGAAAATCTGTTAAATTTACTGTAGAAAACTATTCAGTAAACAAAATTCGTAGATCCATTGTTGAAATTCAATATATGTTGTGCTTCAAACATTTAGGATTTAATATGGAAATATTACCTTTGAAATCATTCAGATCTGTGCTTCAAACTCAAACCCTCGTAGAAAACCTTCATTGAAAATTAAACAAAATTTAGATCTGTACAAGGTTCTTTGTTTAAATTATTCAAAAGCTGAAAGAATAGATTGGATGAAATTAAATTAACGTCCTTTGAATTTTGAAAGACATTTTGAAAAAAAATTAATTAATTTCCTTATTACTGGTTTTTTAATATTTTTCTCAATTTGACTAGTTTTAGAAATTCTGGTAAATATATAAATATATTTATATATTATATGGGTTTGTATATTGTATATAAATTATAAATCTACATATGTTAAATCAAATAACTGTTAAAATTCTGTTGTTGAAAATTGTCTTTCTCGAAATCTGCATCTGTATTAATGGTGGATATTCCTTTTTTGTTTTAAAAAAAAATTAATAAAGAAATAAATTAAAATATAAAAAAAATAAAAATGAAAGAAAGAAATTAATTTATTTTTTATAAAAAATAAATTTCATCCACAAAGTAGATAGTGGCCATGACCCGACCACCCACATGTAACCATGGGAGGGGCGCTATCATGGGACAGTGCGCCCACCTTTATGGGGGACACGCTGTCACATGACAAAGCCGCCCCCATGTATTTACTGTGGGTGCGAACAGTGAGTACAAGGTACCACCGGCGCCCCATAGTACCGTGTCATCGCATCTATGGAAATTCAGCTCCCCTTTTAGATTTAATAATTTTTTTAAAATTGTTTTTTTTTATATATTTTAAAAAAAATATAATTTTTTTTTTTGATTTCGGACGCCTGTGTATCCGTCTGTCATCTGAGGTAGCTCGGAAATCATGTCAGGAATTTTAGTTTTTTTTATATTAAATATATTTATATAAATGCTATATAAGATTATATATAAATATTATATAGTTAATATATGTATTTATACATATATTTATAGGTATTTATATTTTTAGGATTAATTGTGATAGATTTTTCTAGAATTAATTAATACTCAGACTGGTAATTTTTTTTAAATAGAGTTTCTTTTTCCTTATTTGTATAAGATGCAAGCATGACCTTTAATATAAAGTATATATTTAAATTACGTGAGTATATTTAAATATTGATGGAATATTATTTTATATATATATTTAAGAGTATATATATATGTATATGATGATCAGTTTAGGCATATTAACACATGCATGCAATTAGACAAAAAATTAAACTAAAATTCTTATTGAACATGATTGGATAATGTTGCGAAAAGTATTTATTTTAATGATGATATTATTGTGTTTTAATGAAGATATAGAATGATAGTATTTTATTTTCTGCGAGAAGCATTAAGTAGAAATATGGATTTAAGATATCCAAACATAGTGTTTTTTTTTATCAATGCATTATTATATTATTTTTCCATTTAGAGAATGCTTTGGGAACGGGTAATCGTGTTATGCATTGAGAAGTCTTTCAGTGAATGTGGGTCATTCCCATGTTAGTTAATGTTCATTTTTCCTTGGGTAGTACTTTGTGAGTTTGTTTTCCTCCTAGTGTTGGAGTGGGATTCTTATTGTCATCTCCTATATTAGGGGAGATCGTTATGTTCAGTTCTATAACACTTGAGTCACCCTTGGAGTCTAGATGTGAGTAGTGTGTTATCCATTAGAGGAGTGGATTTTGTTAGGGGCCAGAGCCCAAAGAGGTAAACCAGGTAACCTTCAGAAGTGTTTTTAATAAGTGATAATTAAAGTAAAGTACTTAGATGACTAGGATGCATTCACATTAACCAAGATAAATTTACCTCACTCACAGACACAAGGGATTATTTAGACTTGGGGTGAGTGAGAAGACCTAGAATGGCAAGGTCAACTATCTTTACCATACGAAAGGTAGTTGATTCCGCATGAGTGAGTATGAGGGCTGGGATTCAGTTGAGGTCACCAGGATCATCGGAGCCTATGAAGAATGCCCAGAGGAGATCTCATGATGAACCTTGCAATGACACTCTATCTAGGATAACCTCTAGTTTATGTTGTGTGTATGGATTCTTTAGCACACTTGATTATAATATGTCTGGAGGAAATGTAACCATGTTAGTGTTGGATTTATATTGTGCATATGTTTGGTTGAGTCAGTATGTGTTAGTATGAGTCTGCCTTTGGTTAGAGGTAGTAGATTTCTTGTCCATGTTGCATTTTTACTATCTCCTAGCATGGGGGGTAGGCCTTCGGGTACCACTAGGTTGGGTGGAACATGCACCAAAATCATTGGGTCCCCCTTGTTCTTCAGTTTGTGGAAGCGAGACATCCAGTTGGACAGCTTGCGGATCTTGTCATTCTTTTCTAGCACTGTTGTAATTCTAGTTGTAATGAATTGTTTTTACCCCTCTTGTTGTTATGTGGTGGATGTTGTAATTATTATACTTATGTATTTTGACTCATTCTAGAAATGAGGATTGTAATCTTGTAATGGTTTATGTAATGGATATTCCATTCTTATCTTGTATTTACTTATGTTGAATGAATTTTATTACTTGAGTTATTTAATGCAATGTAATTTAGATGATGTATGTTAATGGGAATTTAAGTAATCTCGATTATGTAGCCTTAGGGGAGGTTGTCAATTATAGGTGAACATGTATGTTTAATTCACTTTAATAAAAATAAATAGTATGCTTTTATAGTAAATTGAAACTTCCTCTAGGGTTGCATGGCGGGGCATTACACATTGCCTCTTATCTCTTCAAACTCAACTATAAATTCAAGGCTCCTCTCCTTCAAAAACACAACACAATCTCATGCAAAGTTACTCTCTACATTTGAGAACTAATTTTTTCCATTATCACAACATTTTATCTTCATCATTTAGCTTATTGAAGGGTTGGGAAAGGGATACCATCTACACAAAGAGTAGCACCAATCCATTATGGAATAGGTGTGCATCATGTTTCTCATGCTTTCAATTAGTTCATTTAGCATTTCTAGTTTTTTCAATGTCTTAGTTTAGCATGTCTAACATGGAGTATTATTTCATAAGGATGTTTGTTTTTGTCATGTTGGTTTGTCAGTATACTAACATTTGTAGGTTTTGACATAATACAAATGGTGCTAGAAGGAGGGCCTAGTCGATGTCAAGTTTGATGCTCTTTTGATTTTCTAAATCTCACATTAATTGATTACTGCTTATATATTGAATTTGTTGTTCAAGATCTTTGTTTGTCTTTGTAAAATCGATAAAATATATATTTTTTAAAGTGCACTTTATTTGATATTTACTAGAATAGATTTCTCCATTTAAGTGGTGATTCTTGTATGGTTCTATTTTGATTCATTCATTGGACGTTCTTTCTTTTTGCATTTTTATTTTATGCAATTTTTGAAATGGTTTATCAGCCTCATCATATGTTTTTTTGAACCTCATCACTACTTGTACAATATGCATTTAGTAGTTCTAAAAAATGCTTACGTGTTTTCTAATTTTTTGAAGTGATGAAGTTGGAGATTGATTTGAAGAAACATCTTTTTATTTGTTGAAACTATTTATTTCTTTGGTTAACTACTACGTTAAAGAGTCTTTGATGTATGGAGCACCAATCAACACGTATTGAAAGCTAAAATCCGCCTGTATTAAATGACTATTGTATGTTAAAAGCTATATATCCATGAATGTTGTAGGGTCTTTTTGGAATGATAAGGCACTTGAAAAATGACTTCCTCATCTTTGTTGATTTCACTTGTCATGTGATAAAGACAAAATATCATTTATTGAATTTTCTCACCAAAGTGGTTGTTCTTCACTCTTCCCTAAACTTCTTTTAGTATTGGCATAACCAATTTTTAGAATGATCATATGTTGAATATCAAATCATAGGGAAGTTCTTGTCAAATCAACATTTTATAGCACTATTTTGAGAAGAGTCAAACCAAATTCTGCCACACATGATTGAAACCAACATTTATATTGATATTCCAAGTGTAGCACCATATTACTTGAGAGAGTTAAATATGTGCTATCTTCTCAAACTGACCAATCCAATCAACACATGTTAATTTCAATATGAGAGGGCTCAATAGGTGTAGCACCATATTTCATCACATAGGATAATGCAGATTATGAGGTTCAAAAACCTTGTGTAGCTCCTTCTCCAATTGCTAATAAAGTTCAAGGAATTCAGCCTTACACCTGACAATAGCATTTGTGTGTGAATGGAAAAATAGGAGGAGCGCATAAAGTTTGCAGTTACAAACTATATTAAATGATTTAACAACTTTAGTCTACAAATTTATTCTAAGCAAGGTACACATTGCAGTATCAAAGAAATAAGTCTTGTAGTAAAAATTTTCATCCTCGCGTACTTCCTTGCAAGATATGGGTATCTAGAAATGGAGATAGTAGTTGGCGTGGGATGGGGCCATTAATGAAAACTCATGACTTGTCTGGAATCAACAGTGATCACTATCATATATGGTTTTGAATCTATTCACAGATTTAGACAATCGCCGCTTCTTTTGATTATTTTATTCGCCTACAGGTTTAATATTAATATAGTTAGATTGACTTATTGATTGCTTTGATTAGAATAAGATGTTTACTAATACAGATCTCCAATTGCGCTTATCAATGACCTAAATTTGATGCATATATGGTCATATGTGTCAGTTGGCATAACACCATTCTATCCTATTGCTAATCCTTTATAATGTTTGATTAGGATTTGAATTTTTCCAGGTGTGATGCAACTGAAATTATAAATGCAGAGATACACCGATCAGATTTAAAGAAATGTGGTGAATGGAACATCATAGAAGGTATAATTATCATGGAGTTCTTCATGATTGTCTCACCGACTCAAAAATTTTGCTGATGATGATATGGGATTGTGGGACATTCTTTCCTTTCGATGCATGCTTATTATGGTTATGTTTATAATCAAAAAATCAGTGCTTTGAGATATCTTTGTTATTTGTTTAAATAAACTTCGAATCTAACCTTAGACACTGATTTATGGATTAAATGCGTACGGTGAAAATCATGGCCTATAATGTTGTTTCCCTTTGAAGATATTTTTGTACTGATATAAATCATTGACTTCTTTTTTTTTGGTGGTTCACTTTACTAACTCCAGCAGGGATAAATTCTAGGTACTTATGTGTATTAAATGCCTACATTTGCAAATAATATTTTGACTGATTTTGTGCCATCTAACCAACTCAGTTAGTGTTTTGATCAAAGATTTAATCTATACATTTAAATCAAAGTTCTCCGAATGGTAAATCAAGAATATGAATCTGTGTTCACATTTCCTTGGGCCAACCCCTATTACCTTGAATGAATCGTATGAATCTTTGCTGCGTATCTCCTTTTTTTTAATATAGACATCTAATATAAGAGGGCTTCCTTGCAAAAATATCTCTTGTATATATATTCTACAATCCACTCAGTTCTTACCAGCTAGGGGATGAATTCTCTATCAAATAAATTAGAGACCTTCTCTTTAGCTTGGTCTATAAGAAAATTCCCATCTATCTTTTGTGCCTTAATGGTTATCCAGGCAGTGATTCAAAGCTTCCATTGTGGCAAAGGTAGAAAAATTATTTATTTTTATACCTATCATTTGCCTTGCCTAAAATTGGTATTGTGCAAACATAGTTTTAGATTGTTTCATTTTTCACCACCAATACTCTCTATAAGAATAGCAAGAAACCCACACTAAGAAATATATAATTTGCTTCTGTGTCTTTCATTTAAACTATGGACCCATTTAGAGAGAAACAAAGAGATCCATAGGCTTTGACATAAACATTAGGCTACTTTGCATTGACAGTTGAGAAGCTCTTCTTAGATTGAGCATTTTAGCACAGATTCATAGAATAAGATATGCTTTTGGCTTTCAACATATGCTTTTCAATTTTGTACAAAATTCTGTGGAGCTATCCAATCAAGATGAAACCGATAAATTTTATTTTGAGAACCTCGATAATATTAGTAAAGGCTTATGTTCAAAAATTAATTTTCCTCCTAGCTATGTTTTGAATTATTTTACATTCCCCTAGATTAAGATCTTTAATTTTTACTAATTGGGATGTTTATAAGTTCTACCTTTAAGATTGAGTGCTCATCTCCGTCATTGTCTAGGGGCAGATGCATTTTCTTTGGTAGCCTGATTGTTTTCACATTAAAACTAAAGGATTCACATTAATATTGTAATATTTCATTAATTTTTGAGAGAGATATTATTTGTGCTAACTTTATATTGTTTATAAGTTGGAATTGGAGGTTTACATCAGAATCAAGAATTGGAATCAAGCAAAGGAAAAGCAAGATTGGAGTCAAAGAGAAAATTGAGAATTTGAAACTTGAAATTCATAAAGAATTTTTAAATTCTTAGGGCTTTCGTTCTACGGTTTAGTTTTGTGTTTTAAACAAATTCACTTTTCAATTTGGGCTTAAAATCAGTCATTGATTTGATCTTTTCAAAGTTGGATTAAAATTGAACATTCGAAACCTACTAAAATTTCAATTTGGGTTCTAAAAAATTGAACAAGGCAACTTTCACATCTCGTTTTGGTGCTTTAAAATGAATCAAAATCATTGCTTTGAGGTCTACAATGAAAAAGTGTTTTTCATTCTTTACAATCTTTTTCACAAATTAATATCATTTAAAAGGTGTGTGTGCTTCTCTCGTGCTACAAGACAATCTTAAGAATCAAAAGTATTTTGGTGATATTAAATTGTATGAAAGATTTCCTTCACACTTTGATTTGGGATCTAAAATTGGACAAAACATCTTGCGAGTGTGAGTAAATTTATTGCGCGTGTTCTCCCTTTGTTTCTAAATGAAGGTTGATCAAACTATGAATATGGTTGCTCACTTTTGTTTCTCTTAGAGGGCCTACCTTGTGGGAAAAATTACTGAACCAAGGGTATGACCCAATCGGTAACACACTAAGGACAACTGTATTTCTAGCCGGGATATAAAAGAGGGTACTGGAACAAAAGCTAGTATCACACGGTTGGCTCCAATGAGAAGGGAAACAATGGTCTCTCCCTGCATTGGTCAATCTCCACAAATGAAAATTCTGAACTAAAACCCCTTGTTTAGCAAAGGCCAAAATCCTATCTATTTGCTGGTGTAAAAGGTCATCTCCTTTGAGGCCACCCCACATATACATGTGATTATGTTGTAGAGATGAAAAGTATGCCATGGGAGATTCATGGGTACTAATGCTTGGCTTACTCGAGAAGCGACTACACCGTAAGGGGGAGCCTGTGTGGTCAAGCATCTAATCATCCACACTGAATATGCACAGCTGGATTTATCTAAGTGGGAACCCAAAAAATATTGTCTTTTCAGCCTAGGGTTGTGCATGTTATTGGAATCAAAACACTTTGCTTGGATCTTAAACACTCGAAGACAACATTCACCAAGAACTTTAGAATTTCAAACCCTTTGGAGGAAAAAAATACCCTTGACAAATCTAAGTGCTCTCGCTTAACCTAGGGATTCTATCCTTAGAGGTTTCTAAGTACATAGGTTTAATCATCATTTGTTTTCACTAAAGTCAACTTAGGGAACTGTGTTCTTGAAAGATCGGTCTTCACATAATGGACTTTGTGGAATGAAATGAATTGAGACATAGATATTTAGTTTTAAAAATTAATCAAAGAACTATTTTGTGCTAAAAGGAACTCACTAAGAAAAGATAAAGACAATTGACTCCACATGCGTGTTCTCTAAAATGATTTCCTGCTAGATCAAAATTCGGAAACCCAAGTTAAAAAGTCTTAGTCCAAAAGCTCGTGAGGAGCATCTTGAAAGACTTCTAAAAGTTAGAGAAGGATTGATTTAAAATTTTTACAAGAAAGCTTCAAGAAACAACCTCGAGTTGTATGAGTTCTATTATCAACAAAATCCTGAGCTTTTTGAAAGCTTTTCTTTTCTCATATAGGAAGTCAAGCATGTTATTCAAAACCAAGGTCTTGTAAGAAGAAGTATTATCTAGGTCAAGTCTAGGGTTAAATTCAATCACTTTCATGCACCTCTCAACCATCAAAATCAGTCAAAAATCACCTCGCCAACAACTCTTGGAAAATTTGTAAACATCATTTATGCTAAGCTTCTAGGTGAAATCAAATCACTTTGTTTGACTTAACACACTTAGTAAAACCATCATCTTGTGCATGAGTTTACCCTAGGATATCACAAATTCCTAGGGTTAACGAATTCATTATCATCTTGTTTGGCTTAACACACTTAGCCAAATTATCAAATCCATAATCACCTCATTTGACTTAACACACTTAGTCAAACTGTCCTCTTATGTACAAGTTTACTCTAGGATAACACAACGTCCTAAATTTTACGATTATATTATCACTCTTGTTTGAATTAACACACCTGGTCAAACTATCAATCCAATCATGATCAATCAAATCAAGCCCTAAAAGCCTACTATTTCCTTCAAAGGATCTTTAAGAGTTCCATTCATCCATATTACCCATGTTTCATTTACCTCATCCCCATCATCACTCTGAACCTTCAATTATCCTAGTTATTCACTTCTTTGAACCTAAGGTTTAGACCAATCTAAGGGATTAGAGGTTCATCTCTTACATTCTTGAAAATTGATCTCTATTTTATGGTTCAAACTCGATCTCAACACAAGAAGAACATGGAGCAAAACAAAGAAACATCCATTTCAAGTGATTTAAGTCAAACCGAAACAATATTTAATTCGACGATAACAATTGAACTCCCAATAAATCCTCCGCAAATGCCTCAAAGTTTTAAAGAGAAAGGTCATATAGAGGACATCACTGACAATGGGATGACACAATCAAAATTTTTAGAAATGGTGCAAAAACTTGAGAACCATCGAATTGTTAGTTCCATGCTGAAGTTATACCCATCCCAATACATGTTAGAGTTAGCAAAGGAAGGGGATAAACTCCCTTTTGAATTTGATGTAAGCACTATTATGGAGAAGTCTTTCAGTATCATACCTTCACCTGCATCTATGCTTCCACTTCAAAATGTCACTCAGGACATCCCCCAAATCATATAATATATTGCTTCAACCCCATCGATTATTAACAAGGGAAGTGCCATGTTTCGTGAACTTCAAAAACATTGCCTTGTGAACAACCGAGGATTGAATGCAGGCACTACATCAAATCAATCCATCTTAGTAAATCCATTACACCCTTACATACCACTCACATTACATGATCATACCAATTCATCCTCATTTCATGCAACACTAGATTATCCTCTCGATATGCAAACTTCTCCCCTAATCTCACAAGGAGAAGGTGACTTGTTTGGAGAAGGAGGAATCTTGGATCCATCATCATTATTTTTGAGGATTGTACCACCCATCTTTCCACCACTTCCATCCTTACCGCTGACATCTGCATCATCAATCATTCAAATCAGAATACTTTATCAAATCCACCAGCTATGCCATCTATATCGCAACAATAGATGACAACCGTCCAAACGACCATAACAATCAATGCTTCTACCATTCCTAAAAGCATGGTTTTGCAGGGACCAAGCACCTCAATCACACCATTCATAGCTCAAACCCTGATCATTAACATGACCGTTCCACTCATCACACTGGTTGGCATTCTTCCTAATCCACCGCCATTACCACCAAGGAAAAATGTGATGAATTCATTCACCATCATGTCGCAAGCTGCTCAATAAGTTTCCCAACAAAAAAAACTCCAAAATCAGTAGGCCGCACAACTAGTCACTCAACAAGTGCAAGTACAAATCATTGTAGAATAGGCACAATAGGCTACACAAGCCCAAGCCTTGTTACAACAAGAACAAGCTGAACAAGCTTCCCAAGCTATGCAAGTTGCTCAAGCCGCTCAATCTGCACAAGCTACGCAAGCCGCACATGCCACTCAGATTGTACAGGAAATCCAACAAGCACACACCCAAGCATGAGGAAAATTTGAATCTCAACAAGTGCAAGCGCAAGCACAGTACCAAGCACAACAAGAAGTGTATCAACAAGCCTTGCAATACTATCAATTACAACAATAATATGACCAACAACAAGCATTGTTAGTACAACAACAATATGACCAACAACAAGCATTGTTGGTGCAATAACAACACAATCAACAACAAGCGTTGTTGGTGCAGCAACAACAACATGACCAACAATAGGCATTGGTGGCTCAAAAACAAGTGTAGGCATCACTTGGTCAACAAATCTTGCAACAAAATCATACCAATGTCCCACCCATCAATCCCACACCCCAGAACATATTCACTCCACCTCTCAATCCGCAAGGTGATGTGATGGCATAGATCAAATTACTCTCGTAGAAAGTGTTAAATCTTCAATCAGGGAAGACAGTTAGGACACCGAGAAACTTGTGCCCTTATCCGTTTGGTAGAAGCTTGGAAATTGTACCATTTCCAAAGGGATTTTGAAATCCCCAAATTTGATAAATATCGTGAGATTGGAAACCCTGAGGATCACATCAAGGAGTTTCAAGTACATTGCATGGAATTCACTTACAATGACACGTATATTACGTGGCTATTCCCTCGAAGCTTGCCTGGTGACACTATGGAATGGTTTTCTCATCTGCCTATGGGAATCAAAACATTTTAGGAGATCAAAGACGCTTTCCTACAAAATTATGCATTCAACATTTATGTGGATGTTAGCTTGGAAAAACTCTCAACACTTAATTAGAGTAAGGGGGAATCATTCACCGCCTTTCTCCAATGATGGTGATTCAAGGCCAATTGAAGCAAGTGGAACATACCAGAAGAGCAACAAGTCTGTACCATCATTGCCAAAATAGACAAAACCTTGGCATTCTATCTGAAGATGCAATGCATCACTACGTATGATCAACTGATCTCCAAGGTGCTTAATATTGAGTGAGCTCTTGTTACACAAGGTGGAATGCCAACTTATTCTAAACATTAGGACAATTACCCATCCACTAGTTACAACGATAAATCTTGCACATGGGCGAAGAATCAAAATGCCACCAACGATGGCGTAGTGGACACCAAGGTGGTCACCAATGCTCCCAAGCAGAATAATAAAATGCATCATCACCGACCACAGAAAAAAATTGGAATAACACACAAATAAATGTGGTAAACCAACAACCATCCCCAAAGAAAATCAGCAATATCAATACTCAAGGAGGACCACCTCCGTGAAATTTTTTTCCCCCTAAATGGAAAATCGCAGCCCTTGGGGAGTTAATCGAGTCCATCATGAAAAATTTGGTTAATGAGAACATCATCAACGTCCCCACCCATGATAATTACAATGAACCCCAGGTGAAGCCACCTTGGTACAACGAAAATATCCTTTGTGATTATAATAAACTCAAGGGACACACAGCCGCCAACTGTACAAAGTTGCAGAACATTATCTAAGATCTCATTGAGGACAAGATCATAAATGTTGAGCAACTGACCGGTAATCAAGATTTGAAGATATACATGAATCCGATGCCGAATCATAATCAGGGAAGTAATCAAGGAAATAACCAAGGGAACAACAAAGGGAAGTAAACGTATGCTTGTGCAAACCTTGTTTATGAAGACATTATCGCATGTGTAGATGAAATGGTCACTGTTATTAGCATTATCACACAATGGAAAGGTTACTATTGTAGGGGCATCACAGACATCTAAAACCCCCATTTCAAATACAAAAGTCATCCCCTATGATTATAACATCATTGAACTGCTAAAGAGAACCCCCGCCCAAATCTCCATCATGGAATTATTGAAATCTCTGCCACCCATAGAAAAATCCTTGATGAAGCATTAGTTGTGTCCACCATCTCTAGCACCCTTGATACATAATAATACCAAGCTATGGCTGGTAACATCATTACCACAAATCTCCTCACATTCTCTGATCAAGATTTCCCCGCCTAGCCATCTCACAATCGTGCACTTCACCTTCAAGTGTTGATTCACAAAAAAAAAGTCAAAAGGGTCCTGGTGGATGGAGGCGCAGGCCTCAACATATGTTCATTGAAACTCATAAAGAACTTGGGATTCTCCGAGGATTCCATTGAAAAGAACAAAGCCATCACCATAAGAGCATACAATGATCAAGAAAGAGTATCTCACGGCACTATCATAATCCCAATCCATGTGGGGGGAAAAACCATGGAAACCACTTGTCAAGTACTTGATCTCAAACTACCATACAACATCCTCCTAGGATGCCCATGGATCCATGGAATGAAGGAATTCGCCTCAAAATTCCATCAATGCATCAAATTCCTATACCAGAATGAGGAGGTCACAATACATGGTGATCCGAAACCATTTTCCTATTGCAAAAACTTGGAAGCCAAGTTTTATAAAATCCCCCAAGTACCATAATATGATGAAGGTCCATCCACTTCATACATAGACCCATCTAACCTTGCCTCCACTTGTAGTCTACGACAAAGACACCCTCCATCCCTAATATATCCAAAGTCAAGATCATGATCCAAGACAATGGGTTCAGAGTCTACATAATGAAAAAGAATGTGTTTGTTGTAGGAGAGTTACCACAATCTCCTAGGTTGCATGGGTAGCCTCAGCCAGCTGAAACACCTATCCGCATTGTTAGGCAGATCCTTCTAGATTTCACTATAGGGGGGATTTAAGTCAGGAAATTATGGATGAGGGAGACATTTCAAGCACACTATACCATGGTGAAAGACCCACCCCCACTCTGCCCATGGAAAAAATGAGTAGAGGGTTGCAAATTATGCTTGGTATGGGCTATAACAGGAATGAAAGCCCTGGAAGAAACAATGATGGACGACTAACCCATTGTTATAGAAAGAAGAATGAGAAACCTTGGCCTCAAATATACCCCTATGAGTATAACCATACATGGCAGAGGAACTCCTAGTAGAGCAGTCAAATCCCCTTCTCAAGTATTGGCAGTCACCCTTCAACTACCCGTATCCATAGGTCTCCCCCTAGATAATTTCACTTTTGATGTAACTGATGTCTGCACCAGTAGTGATGAAGAGGATACCATAACATGTCTTCCTATTCTTTTTCATAATTCTACCTTAGTTATGATTAGTACCTCACCCGCTGAGTCAAACTAACAAACCCACAAAATCAACTTAGTATACCCTCAACTCAGCGACTATGACCAATGAGAACCACCAATTCTGGACTCATTTGAAAATGATGAGGCACTCTTAGAGTTCATGGGACTAAGGGATACAGTTCCATGCAGAGATCACAAATTTGGATTTGACATCACACTGAACACACAAGCATACTATGGGGAGACAATTCATTCCTTCAGTCATAAAAGCAAAGGAATGAGAATAATCTCAAGGTCATTGAGTGAAAACCACATTGTGGTACTCTCTAACCATAGAATAGTAAAAATAAAGGATGCATCCAATGGTGAAAACCTCTTTGAGGTGTTGGAGGATGAAGGATTCAATCTCCCCCCTATTGCACTTCATCAAGAGAAATCGACAATCTTAGCAGAACGATGCAATCCTATCAATCTAGGAAGAAAAGCAACACCACACATCACTTTCTACATTGAGTCACTTCTATCAGAAGAACAAGAACTATTAGCAGCATTCCTAATGGAAAGAAAGGTAAAATTTGCATGGACCTACGCTGACATTTTGGGTCTCGATCCGGAAGTCGTGGTTCATCATTTAGCTATTTACCCAAGGGAAAAGCCACTGAGACCAAAAGTAACAAAGATGCACCCTCAAATAGCCTTGCTAGTCAAGGTGGAATTACAGAAACTCCTGCATGCCGGTTTTATATGCCCAAATAACTATTCATGACATGATACACAAAACTGTTAAAGATTACATGGATGATATATTGGCCAAATCAAAGAAGAGAAAAAATCACATAGCAGTGCTAAGTGCCATTTTCGACAGACTGGAAAAGTACAAGGTCAGGCTCAACCCCAAGAAATATGTCTTTGGGGTACAATCATGTAAACTTCTGGGATACATAGTGTCAATGAGGGGAATAGAGGTGGATCCCATCAAGTTCAAAGAAATCCTTGACATGGAGGCACTGAATACACTAAATCAACTTAGAGGCTTACAAGGTAGACTCCAATGCATCTGAAGGTTCATAATAAAACTAGCAGACAAAAAAATTGCATATTCACATCTATTCAACAAGGGAGTAGCATAAAAATGGGACGACAAGTGCAATCAGGCATTTCATAAAATCAAAGAATATCTACTCATGCCACTAGGATTAATGCAAACCATTGTAGGAAAACCACTGATTTTATACATCTCGGTAACAACAATAGCCCTTGGTGCTCTTTTAGCTCAACAAGATGAAAATGGGATAGAACAAGCCATCTATTACATCAGAAAAACAATGGTAGGGAATGAGCTCAACTACACACCAATAGAAAAAGCTTGCCTAGCTATCGTGTTTGCAACCCAAAAGTTTAGACACTACATGTTGGATCATTAGATCAAGCTGATAGCCAAGATCGATCCCCTAAAGTATCTAATATCAAGGGAAATGCTCACAGGAAGGATGAATAAGTGGGTCATGATACTATCAGAACATGACATTGAATATGTAGAGCGAAAAGAAATCAAAGGGAAAGTCATTACAGACCAACTGGCAGAGGCTCCAATCTATTCAAAGAATCCACTCATAGCAGAATTTCTAGATGAATCCATCTTTAATCTTAGCATAGCCGATCACTGGAAAATCTATTTCAATGGCTCATAAACACAACATGGATCAGGAGCTAGTGTTTTCTTCATCACCCCACAGGGGGATTGTATTCCTAGATCCTACAAATTTGCATTCCCCTGTACTAACAACATTGTAGAATACGAGGCTGTAACCATGGGTTTCAATATTGCGGCATAGTGGCGGATCATGGCACTAAAGGTTTATGGGGATTCATAATTATTATCAACCAAGTCAATTGAAAGTACCAAACTAAGGATGAAAAGCTTACACCATACAAGAAGTTAGTAGAAATCCTCAAATAATTGCTCATTGATATCACCTTTGAGCAGATACCAAAGGCTAACAACAGAGTAGCTAATGCCATGGCAACAATTGGATCCCTGCTAGATATCCCTCGAAATGTCTCAAAACATGAATTCTTGGTATCTATTAGCTTCTCATACCCACATTTGAGGTACTAGAGTCTGAATATGTGTGCAAACTCATTGGTCCTGGTGATCCCTGGTATCACGACATCTACACGTACCTGAGAATAGGAGTCCTCCTAGCTGACATAACCCCAAACCTTAAATGAGCCTTCATAAAAAAGTCTACCCATTTTTCATCCTAGGAGAAACCCTCTATCATAGGAGTATTGAAGGAATGTTGTTGCGTTGCTTAAATCCTAAGGAAGCCCTGACTGCTCTGACTGAGGTTCACAATGGCACTTGTGGTTCAGATTTGAGTGATATGACCTTGGCCAAGAAATTGCTAAGAACCGAGTACTACTAGCCAACAATGGAAAGAGAGGCACATGACTTTGTCAGAAAGTGTTTACAATGCCAACAAAACAGAGACCTTATCCATGCACCAACTCAAGAACTCCATCCTGTTGTTACACCATAGCCATTCTCATAGTGGGGGATCGATCTCATCGAAAAAATTACACCCACCTCATCCAACGACCATAAATTCATCATCACCACTATAGAGTACTTCACAAAGTTGGTTGAAGCAATTCCAATGACGTACATAACCAGAAAGCAGATATCCAAGTTCATCCTAAACTATCCCATTTGTTGATATGGTGTCCCCCAATCCATTATCTCTGATAATGGGACACCTTTCAAGTATCAGGATGTACGTTACCTTTGCGACAAATTCAATATCCAACATCGCTTTTCCACTCCATACTAGCCACAAGGAAATGGCCAAGAAAAAGCTACCAACAAAACCATCTTGAAAATCCTTAAGAAAATAGTCAATGACTCCGGTCGTGACTAGCACTCTACAGCTAAATCCTGCCTTATGGAACTACTGAATTAGCATCCTCATGCCAATAGGTGCCAACCCATTCTCCCTGGTCTACGGATCAGAAGCCATGCTCCCAATCGAGATCGAGCTCCCATCATTGAGAACATCATTGCAAAACCTCATCATAGATGAAGAATACAAAGTCTCATGACTGAATGAGATGGAGTTATTAGATGAATGAGACATGAATTCCCTCAACCATCTACAAGTCTATCAGAATTTCCTAAAGCGTAGCTACAACAAGAAGATAAGGAGATGCACCTTCCAAGTTGGCAAACTTGACCTGAAAGAAAATCAAAAGAACGTGCCAAATCCATAAAGCAAAGGAGAATTTGAGCCCAATTGGTTGGGACCTTTTTCCATCACAACAAGTTATAAATCAGTGGCCTATCAACTATCAACACCAGAAGGCGAGCCTCTACAGGAGCCCTTGAACAACTATCATCTAAAAAAGTTTTAAATGCCTAAGAATTTGCAAGGTATAGAACTGAAAAATACAAAAAAGAAAAGAAAAAATGTCCTAGAAAAATGGTCACCTTGATGAAAACCGAGCAAACAGGCATCTTGGTGACAACAAAAAAAAAAAATTCAAAAATCCAAAAAAATCAAAAAAGGATTGAAAATAGTAAAGAAAAATATCATCCTCTAGTGAAAACCACTTCGATGGCGCTTTCGACAAGTACCTTGGTGAAAACCTAGCAAACAAATGCCAAGCATAAATAAAGCACTCTCCATCCACTAGGATCTTCATGGCCTATTCTATGCACTCATTTATCCACTACATTCCATTTATCCTTCCATCATCCGTTCACATCTGTACCATAGCCTAACCTTGTACTCGTATCATATTCCACCATAGTACTATTTGGCATATTCCTAAGGTTAGTTTGTCATGCCTTCATTGAAGTAGTCTATCGCACCACACAGGGGGCATGTTCATGTACCTGCATCGTATTAGATTCGTGTATATTCTTGTGTTCTTCTCAAAACATCAAAAAACCCAAAAACGTTCAAAAATCCATGAAAATTTCAAAAAAATTCAAAATTCCATCAAAAGTTCAAAAACATTAAAAAAATGCATCAAAAATTCAAAAACATTCAAAAAATCCATCAAAAATTCAAAAACATTAAAAATAAATAAAAAATCCAAAAACATCCAAATCATTCAAAATCTCAAACATGTCAAAAATCAAAAAAATCAAAAAATAAAGTCATTGGCTGAGCTACGTCATCTCTGAGCTTGAACGTAGGCAAGGTTGATCTTTGATCATCCCTGGAGACATTTTAGGTCAGTCCTTAGGCATCCTTCACATTAGAAATCCATTTTCCATATATTTCACATTTTAGGTTAGTCCTTAGGCATCTATCGCATTAGAAATCCATTGTCCATCTATTTCACACCCTAGAATAGTCCTTTAGGTGTCCATCACAATGGCAATCCATTTGCCCATCTATCATATGATTGAGTCAAGTCTGTCATCGACCGAATTATGTGGTCTTTGTGTGTATAATGTAGGAAAGGCTAATCTATGGATCAACTCCCGAGACCCCAAGGATAAGGCTAATCAAAATTCCAAAAATAGCCTCAAAACATTTGAAAAAACCCAAAATGGTGCATTTGTCACATCTCTATTTCACCCGTATTAATCCTCATTCCTAATAAAGCATCCTCACTTTCATCCTTTGGCAAATCAGTTGGAAGCAAGTCTAGCAAGTTTAAAAGTGAATGCCTAATCGTCAAAGTCTCAAGTCTAGTTCAGTAAGTTAACAAGTTGGTCAACTCGAAGTATCAATAGTTTATCATCCAATCAATCTCATCAAAACCCTGATCACAACATGTTCTAGGAATGTGACCTTCCGGCAATGGACATCAACATCAGCTATCACTGTAGTTTATTCTTTGGCTAGTGGTATGAAGAACATTATCTTGTTTGTTTACTTTATCTTGGTATTTTTAGACTTATCTTATTTTGTACTCATTCTAAGGACCTCTTGATGATGTCTAAATATAAAGATTTAGAGAGAAAGGAACGGGGCAACGGGGTGATCTCACAAAGCTAGTTTACAATTTATGAGAGGAACTGGTTTTTACTGAAATCACACATTTTCTTTTTTTGATGAATTTTTCCAGATATCTATATGAAAATAAATAAAGTACAAAATTCACAAAAAAGGGTTGGGTGGTAGGAAAGCACACCCCGAAAGCGACATGGGCCCAGCCCAACAAATATAACTAAAGCCACATGGGCCTAGCCCAGAAAAAAAATAGAATGAAAAATATGTAGCTAAGGCAGCGCCAGTAGATCCTGGGGGATCCTGGTCATCCAAATTTCTACCCCATACATCAGCGGGGTTAGGAGTGACGTCAGGAGGAGCACCCCAACCATCATCATTTTTTTCTTCTTTTTCTTTATCCTCGTGCTGAGGCGAGATTGCAAGAGCAAGCCGCGGAAAGTTTTTACCAGAGGAGGGCCAACCAGAGCCCGGGTCAGGAGGAGCATCTGCAGGCCATCTAGAGCCGCCACCACTATTTCTCGGTGCACCACTAGAGTGCCAACCTTGACTAGGTCACGGCGGAGGTGAACGAGTCTGTCGGGGAGGCCGAGAATCCCTCTGAGGAGGAGGTTGAGAGCGAGCCCGCATGGAATCACTCGGCTTCCAGCCCCGAGAGGGTGACCGGCGATGGGAGGAGGAGGGCGAGTCAGGAATCTGAACCATAGTACAAGGGGCATTGCCCCAGTGGTCCAGGAGAACATGCAGGTGAGCCACTTCCATTGCAACCTTGTTGGCTTGCACTTGAATATGTAACATAACATTAGAGCATATAACAGCTTTAGCATAAATAGAAACATTATTATCTATATGCGAATGAGCAAAAATACAAGCATTTATGTCTTTCTAGATTCTAAAAAGGATTTCCACTCTAAAAGTGTGCGAAATCTGGGTGAACTTAGTCGGGGTTCCAGGCGGGTCCCCCAGAAGAACCATATGCGACGAAAAGGGTTCAGGCTTAAAAGGCCGAAAGAAATCATGAATCCAAGTCCAAAACTACTGAGCTCTGGGACAAAACTAAAAAATGTGCTTGAAGCTTTCAGGTTGCCCACAAAATGGGCAACGAGGGTCGGAGACCCCTAAATGAACCAGCCAAGAACCCATAGGAAAGCCTTGGAAAATAATACACCAAGCAAAGTGGGCCAGCTTCGGATTAACAATTGAAAACCAAATGGCATCAAACCTCCTACGCCAAGTAAAGGCCAAGGAGTTAAGAAGCCGCCTCTGGTTCAATGAGCTAAGCATAGGGAAATGGGGTGAAAGCCACCTATAACCAAGCCGTGGCTTGTAGCTCCTAAGAGGAGTATCTGAAAACCATTTCTAGTCTTTCCACTAAGGTTTGTGCCCATGAATACCAACTTTGTGAAGAATCTCTGTCGGAATGGTGTTCACCAGACCGTCAAAAGTAGGATGGTCCTAGTTTTGAAGGCTGTAATTAGCTTTAAAAACATCCCACTACATAATACTCATGGTAGGTCGGTGGAAGAGCTGGTGTAGTGTCTGAATGCCCTTCTTATGAAATCAGAGAGCTTTGAGCCAAGGCAACTTGGCCAGGGGTTGACCGTTCTGGGCAAGAAGGGGAGACCACCAGAGATTATGCTGGTTGATGGAGAGCCCATCACGAAACTTGGCACCAGCCCAATAGAGCCAGGGCTTGACACTTTCCCAAGAATGCCAAATGCTTTTAGCCACAAAGGAGCCAATCATTTGAGCCGGCTCCGTCATCACCAGCAGGGTTTGGAAGCCGATGCCTTTCTGGGTGGGTCTATGAACGGGAAACCCAGACTGAATGCAATGTCTAAGGAGAACTTTCTAGGCTTCATTCCCAATAAGCACACTGATGATCCATTTTACACAGAGGGCAGTTCCCTGCCATTGAGTGGAAAGCAAGCCTAGCCTTCCTGACTCCTTGGGAAGACAGCAAAATTCCCAAGCAACCCGATGAAAACCCTTATGGGTCTTAGAAGAGGCCCAAAGAAAATCGCGGAGTAACTTCTCAAGTCTGCTGTAGGCTGCTTTAGAAGGAGCCCAACAGGAAGAATAGTAGACATGGTTGGCAGCCAAAACTTTAGAGTACACCTAGAATTTGCCTGCCAATGAGAGAGGCTTGGTAATCCAATAGGCCAGCTTCTGCTCAATTCTAGAGAGCACGGCTTGCCAGAGCTCCTGGGGGGAAGCCTGGAAGGCGAACAGAATGCCCAAGAAGTGGAAGATTTCCCCTTGACCAATCCACTTCCAGTTATAGGATTGAAGCTACGCAGGAGTGGGAAGCACAGACTATCTGTAGCACAACGTTTTGTGCCATTGAAGTGCAAAACCAGAAGCAAGACAAAAAGTGTCAAGGCATTCAAGGGCAATAGTGATCGAACCTTCATCCTCTAGGAGAGTGAGGAAGGAGTCATCAGCAAAATGCCCATTGACAAGCTGCTCTTGAGAATCGGGGAGAGTTATTCCTTTAACACGCTGTTTGGAGATAGCATTGGCCAGGAGATATCCAAAACCCTCAGCTGCCAGAACATACAACGTAGGGGCAAGAGGGCATCCCTAGCGAATAGAACGAAAGAGGCCAAAAGCAGAGGACACGCGGGCATTAATGGAGATGCAAGCTGAGGCATCGGAAAAAAGAATGCGAATGGACTGAAGAAAATTGGCTCCAAAACCCAACACCTGTAACGTCACAAGAATGAAAGGCCATTCAATGTGGTCATATGCTTTAGCAAAATCGATTTTGATAAAAACGGCTTTCTGGTTCGAATGCCGGGCCCACTCCATTCCTTCCCAAACAACAATAATGTTGTCAAGAATGAACCTGGATTTGATGAATCCAGTCTGCTCGGGACGCACAATCTGAGGTAGGAGATGGCAGATTTTTAGAGCCAAGGCTTTGGCAATAATTTTATAAGAGACATTAAGAAGCGTGATGGGCTTCCAGTTACAAATATCTTCCGGATCTCCAGATTTAGGTATGAATTTAATATTGCCTTTATTTATTAAATTGCCTAAAGAATTATTGTGAAAGACTTCAAGATAAACATGATGAAGGTCACTCTCAATACAGTCCCAAAGCACTTTATAAAATTCACAGGGGAAACCATCAATCCCAGGAGCCTTGTCATCGGCCATGGAGGATACAACTTCCTTGAGATCATCAATTGTTAATAATTGATCACAAAAATTAATCTGGGCTAAAGAAAGCCTATGTGGCACAACAACAAGGCAGCTCTGAAGGGCTTGCTAGCACACAGGCGTGGGGTCTTGAGCCGTGAAAACTTGCTCATAGTGACGCACCAAAGTCTGGAGAATGTCAGGTAGCTCAAAGAGCACTTAATTACCATCTTTGATGGCTTTAATGCCTGGGGAGGAGTGCCTAGCATGAAGAGCCAAAAAAAATTCTTTGGAGGCACAGTCCCCAATTTTGAGCCAGTGGAGCCACGCCTTGATTTGAGCGCCCTTGGTAGAATAGCTATCAGCCACTTGCTTCTGGTGTCTTAAGTCCGCCACCCAAACTTGATGTGATGGAGAGAAAGTACAAGCCACTAAGGCCTCTGTAGTAGCACGCAAGTCAGTAGTGGTGACCTCGTAAGAGGGATGATGGAATAAAGCAAGTTGTCACCCATAAATGTGCAGGAAGTGCATAGTATGAATGATAGCATCATTCTACCAAGCAATCCAGCCCGTACTACCAGCCGGACGGCACTCTAAATTCCACACTCGAAGAATGTGGGACATGGTGGGCTTGTGACGGAGCAGAGATGTGTTCAAAAAGAATTGTGTCTTACACGTGTGAGGCTGCCAAGTATCCCACTCAATCTAAAATTGAATGGGGAAGTGATTTGAAAGGGTCACATCCATAAGCGGCTTGACAGGAAAGGCAGAGCTTTTGAAAGAAAAAAATATTGTGCCAAGATCATGGCACGATCAAGGCACTTAAAGACTCTGTCCGCACTAGCTCTGTAGTTACACCAAGTGTGCCACATGGAATGAGAATGATGGTAACCTAGGTTGGGATCAAAAAGCCCCAATTTTTTGCACATGTAAAACCACGCCTCCCTTTCACCTGAAGCCCCACGAAAAGGTACAATGCCATTTTTATCATACGCCATTTCAACCATGTTGAAATCCCCATAGCGCAATTAGGTGGCAACTGGCAAAGAGTTTACAAGCCATCACCAAAGCAAGCAGCGCTCCACAGCATCATTAGAGGCGTAAATATTGATAATCCCAAAGGAATGATTCTCAATATTGAGAAGAGTCTAGATAGCCCACTGGGAGGGATCCAGCCCATGGTCAACCACATAAGGAAGCAACCACGGGGCCAAAAGAGTAGCTGCTCCACCATGACCAGCCTCATGCAAGGTATATAACAAAGTGCTGGCTGGCCAAATAGAGCGACAAGCTGAAGCAAGTAAAACACCTGAAATTTTAACTTCCTAGAGACAAAGCACTTCAGTCTGCGAAAAATTCTTCATAGTATTCCTAACAGAATACTTTATTGAGAGGTCTATGAGACCTTGAACATTCCATGAGAGAAAATTCATGGAAAGTCGTCCATGTTTGCAGAATCCCAGTCCTCTTCACACAGGGAAGAGAAGCTATTCTTCAAAAACTCTTGTAGAATTGAACCCAATTTAATAGAGGGAGAATACCTCCACTTTTCTGGTACATATTCACCTTCTTCCGATGGAGGAGACCGGCTGCGAGAACGCCGTTAGGTCTCCACACCGGCGGATACTGCTGGTTGAGCACATAAAATTGTAGCAACCTAGGGCGCGGCCTGTGGCCTGGGCTGTAAAATAGCAGAAGACCCTCCTGCGGGAGTGGCCTTAGGGCTTTGGGAGTCGACCCAGAACCATGTGACTTATTTTTTCGATTGGCAACCATGGTCCACTCTGTGTCTGCTTTAGCCAAAGGCTCTATCTGACGAGGCTTTTTAGCACCTCGTTGCTAAGAAATAGTATGAGGAACTGACAAAGTGCAGTCCCTGATCTTATGATCAGCTGATTGACACCGGTAGCATGTGTTGGGAAGGTTAAAATACGTGATTTCCTGGGAGTGGTGAATATCCCCAATTTGAAGGTCAACAGTCTCTTTCAAATCTTTGGATAAATCAACTTCCACACAAACCCTCTTCTGAGGATGGGCTTGAAAGAAGTTATCAGGTTCAATGCAAACAACCTTCCCCAGAGAGGAAGCAATATGGTGCAAGAAGGGAACACATGGCAAGGGAAACCTGGGAAACTCAATCCAGACCGACACACGCATTTTGGTGTCCTCGAAGACAGCAAAGTCCCAAGTCCAGGACTGGAAAACCAACAAGGAGGAACAAACATACCAGGGTCCATGACCTAGGATAGCTTGGACATGGTTTACTTCCGAAAAGTGAAACAAGAAAAAGCCCTTGGTCAGATTTTGGACCATATCAAGGCGGACCCCATGAGGGACCTAGGCCTTGTTAACCCAGTCTTTTAGCACACTTTAAGGGGGAGTCCTCCCAACAAAATAACCCACAAGGGTGTGTTTTTCAAGCCATTGGCATGCAAAATCAAAATCAGGTAAAGGTAAAACTACATCAGCAGGAGCATCAGAATGCTTACCTCGTGAAAGACTTTCAGAATAAATTTTTGAGGGGATTTGTTTCTTTGGGGGAGCCATTAAACTACGCCATCGAACCACTAACACCAAAAAGAATTGCTAGGTTAGAGCTGGTTGAAGGCATAATAAACCCTTAAAACCGCAGTAAATGCGGCCGTACGCAATGGAGGAACCAAAATCCTGCACAATAAGCATAGTATGACACAGTAGGGGCCACGAATGACCTCAGAAAACTCGAAACCCTAGCAGAGCTCATGCACTCTTTCAAATCACACATTTTTAGAAAATATAATGATTTAAGCCTTTAAAATTTCCATTCTAAGGATTCCAATTGAAGAGGGTTTGATCAAACCACCTTATATTAAACCCCTTTGGATAGAACCTCGCTAGTTTTAAACCATACCTATAAATGAGTCTCATTTGCACCTATCAAAATGCTGATAAAAAATCACTTTTGATTTACCTTTTCAGGGATCAAATGAATTCATTTAAAATTTATTTCAAATAATTATGGTATTCCTCAAAATCAGTTATCCCACAAATATAATTTTAATATGTTTTGGTTTTATTATGTATCTGTTTTTTAAGTTTTATTAAACATAGGTTTTTCACCGAAAATCAAGCTCTTTGTTTTGCACATGTGGAAAAATATAAAATTATCGCAATAATTTTTTTTTAAATATTTTCATGTTGGGTGTACTAACATACTTCTTTTCACTGGGGCATCCGAAAAATTAGAATTTTTTTAAATTTCGATGTCAGCGGCATCATTCTTTGAACCAATGTATCAAGTACATTGTCTCAAAGAGGGGCAAAATATAGACATAAAAAATTAACATTATTGATTAAACATCACATTTAATCATTCTCCCCTCTTTCATTAATTAAATCAAATTAATTAATTATTCTCCTATAGTTCTTGATTTAATTAAATCACATATATTAAATCACTCATATTCATTTCTTCTCATTTGATTCAGTAAATCAAAATGATTTAAATCAAATGTCACCTCCTAATATCATCCAAGTTAACTAATCTAGATTAATTAACTTATAATCATAATCAATCATTCTCTAGCTTTTGACTCAACTAGAGTCAAATCTAAACTCTTAACTAACCCACCCACTTGCACAATAAATCTCTTTATTTGATTTATTAAAAAACCCATTTTTCCTCACAAGGGCATATTCCTAAGGAATATTCCCTCATTAACTCTCATGTTTTGACTTTTTTGGACAAACACAATTCCCCCTAGAAACCCTCAACCACATGCATTTATGGCCATTTTCAAATTTGAATGGGCACATTGGCCAAAACTTGCACAAGAATGGGCCAATCCCATTGTGACAAGTGGCTCTCTCCTATTGGCTTCCCTTCTCTCAACTTCTCCTATTAGTTCAACACCTCTTCTCTCATTTTGAGGATCCACATTTGAAAGCATCTCCACTAAAGCCAACTTGAGCTCACGAGCATCTCATTGTCTATCTCATGAGCTTGGAAAGGGCTCTTTTAAACATCCGAAGGGCACCGATCCATCATAGAATAGGTTGCAGTTCATATCTTCTTTACATGCTTGATTTGGTTATATTATTTGTTTTTGAGGAATGTCACATGTTATTCTATGAGGATGTTAGGATCTATACCAACCATTTGTAGATTTTAGCATCCACAAAATGGTGCTAGAAGGAGGGAATTTGAGGCTACGTGAAACCTTGTTTTCACATTGTCTCATTTGGATTAGGATTTTTTATCAGCTTAACTTTTGTGCTTAAAATTAGCTTCAGTTGTGCATTCTGTGTGAGACGTTAAAAGCTGTTAATTTAGTACATGTTGTTATGTGATTTGTTTCAGCATGATTTATTTAATTTGCATAGCTCATACTTCATGTTGATTACAATCATTTGATATTTTGAAAAGATTTTAGAACTTGCTTTCCAAACATGGAGTGAAGTTTGTGTGTTTATGCCTAAGACATCATTTTAGTTCAGTGCATTCTGTTGGTGAAACTTTATTAAAAATATACACTGCTAATCTTAGATTATTTCAGTGTCATCCTTTTGATTTCTATCAGGCACAGAAGTATCCTTTTGATCTTCTTATAGGACGCTTTAAAACTTTATAAGTCACATTGAAAGTTCAAATGATTTGTTGAATATCACACCCTTTCATTCGGTAATTCCTGGCAAGAGATCGAAAACCTCAAGGGAAAATGCTCTCAAATTAGGTGGCTAGACACTTACCACTTAACTCACTGCATTTTGCTAGTGATACCTGAACCAGTTGTGACTATCTTCAGCTTGTATCGATAATGGTCGAGGTTTTCTGTTGAGTTAATACTATCATTAGGATTGTGAGACTGCATCTCTTAAGCCATCATGCCAATTAGCTCAGGTGCCTTGTCTATGTTGTCGTATTTTTTGCACACAAGCCTACTAGCACACTTTGTTACTACAACATCTAACAAATATTCCATTTTTATCATTGTCCCTATCCCATTCCAAAGCTCTTGTTATTCTTGGCACCAGCTATGAGGTTGGTGGAAAGGATTAGCTCCAAACTCGCCAATCGCATTTGATTAAAAGGGATTTTCAAACATTCTTTTAAAAGAAAGTCATCATTGGTACATAACCAATAATCATGGCATTCGATGAGATCATAGCTCTTTAAGATATTCTATCACATAGTTCACCAACAAACTAGACCCCTTTTCCTTTACAGCAGACTAAAATCCTGTAGGGACATACCTGTAGGCCAGCAGTATGATCAGAATTGGTGCAACATTCAATGGCAGTCAAGGACGTGTGAGTTGAATGTCTTTAGATATCTTCACTGTAGTGGGTGGTGGTGGCGACGTGTTAAGAGAATTAAGAAGGGATGGCCAGTGGTAGTAATATCTCCATGTTGCCAACATCAATACGGTAACCAAATAATGCCAATATCCTAGTTGTTGCAGCCCGAGGTAATAATGTCTTCTTAACTTTTGTGGCTCGAGGTAAGGATGATTAGAAGATAATTCAACTTATGCATTGATGTACACTGAATTATATAACATTAGGTATGTTGTCATTGTTTTCAATTACGTATTGAGTGATATGAGACTCCTAAATAAATCCACAGTCATTTATGGGAGAGGGTAATCAAGGATCTATTAATTTGTATTATATTAAGAGGAGGTTGACTATCATATTGACTTTGTGATCTGTTGCGGACAATCAGTGTTTAGATAGATCTGCGTCCTTGGCTGATTCAGCTACTCATTGGGAAAGATTAGGGTTGAGACTATGATTATTCATGCGACCAAGTGACATGTTCTTACGTTTCTTTTCAAACTATTATACCTAACACAATATCTGCTATTAAGAGAAAGAATGAACAGGTTTGACTACGCATTATCATGCTTTGATAACAGGTTCAGATATCTACCAAAACATTTCATTCACTGTTGTAAACTTTTATTCAAGCATTATAAATAATGATTTGACTTTAAGGAAAGCAATACACATTTTATTTGCTTGGGACGCATCACTTAAGCAGTTTTATCTACTTTCTAAGTTTGTGCAAGAAGATGGAAGGAGGAGGTACAATTTGAAAAACAAAACGGCGAAAACACAGCATGCCTGACAGTTTTCATTTCTGCACTTAACTATGATACGACTTAGCTTTAGAGTTGCATTCACTTTTGGGTTTATTGTACATATTGCTAGCTGGCTGATCTTCTTTGAACCGATTCAAGAGGCTCTATCATTAATGATGTCTGCATTCGACTTCTTTTGAAATTTTCTTTATTTATGGTAGTTAATGCATCCATTGATTTTTATGGATCAAGATCTCACGCAAACCATATGGCAAAATCTCAATGAACACCAGAATGAGACGTCATAGCACAAAATCCTTTTATATTCAATACCACTGTGAAGATATAATGTAGATTCAATGTTTAATACCATTTTATTATCTCCACATTGAATGTTCAGGATATTTTATTATTACTGCCTTTGTTTATTTTACGGTTATTTGAATATTTATTAAGTATACATAGATAGTAATCTAGGGAATTCATTGATCCTCCTTTAGACCACCTTTTGATTTGGATTTTGATTAACATTTATTTTGTTTTGGTGTCACTCATTTATAAATTATTGAAGACATCTTCATTAATTAAGTGAAATGGCAATGAAATTCAGACTTAGAAAAGAGAGCCATATTCCCAATTGACACCATCTTTTCTTAGGACTATTTTAGTCCTTAAATGATAAACAAATTCAAGGTGTTCAATTCATTTCTCTATGATTACAAGCTTTATGGGGGATCCATTGAATAAGAAAATGCCTTTTAAGTGTGAAAATAAAATTTTGTTATTAGTGATAATACTCTTAGATTTTGAGGTCCCAATCCTATATAACTAAGCTTAAGGGTTGTCATATGGTGGAAAAAGGAAACAATAGAATAGTTAGCTGCATTAACTACTATTTGGGCTTAGCTTATGTTTTATGTTACTTTATCTTAAAATTAAATCTCATTGTACATAACTTTGTTTTGTTTTAATAGGTTGAAATTAAAGGTTGAAATCAAAGTTGAAATCATGGTTGACATCAAGATTGGAATTGGAAATTGGCATTGAAGGTTGACAAAAGGTGAATAGAGTGAAGTTGGAAATTTCTTTTTTGAAATCAAGACTTGGAAAAAGTATTTTTTAATGCTTGTTTTAAATCTTAGAGCTTCCATTTACTACCTTTTTTGTTTTGTTTTAAACCAACTCACATTTCGATTTGGGCTTAAAATCAATCACTAATTTGATCTTTTCAATGTTGGTTCAAAAGAACCTTAGACAATTACTAGATTTTTATTTGGACTTAAAATTGAACAAGGAAAACTTCACATCTCATTTGGTGCTTTAAAAATGAACTCATCACTGCTTTTTGAAGTTAAAATGAACAAGTGTTTGTCATGTTTTGAAATGCGTATGCGCTTCTCTCGTGCTTCACAACGATCTTCAGAATCAAAAGCATTTTGGTGATATTAACTTGTCAAAAAGATTGTCTTCACATTTTGATTTGGGAGCTTAAAATTGAATAAAACATCTTGCGAGTGTGAGTAAAATTATTGCAAGTTTTCTCCCTTTGTTTCTAAATGAAGGTTGATCGAACTACGAATATGTTTACTCGCTTTTGTCTATCTTAGAGGGTCTGCCTTGTGGGAAAAAGTACTCACCCAAGAGAATGACCCAACCGAAAACACGCTAGAGCCAACCGACTTCTAATCGGTATATAAGTGTGGATTCTTGAGGAAAGTTCAAGAATCATGAGGATTATTCTGACGAGATGGATAGAAATGGACTCTCACCGAGATTGGATAATCCCCCACGAACGGATTGCCTCAATTAAAACCCTTTTGTCTAGAAAGAGGCCAAATCCTTATCTATTTTTTTGGTGCAAGAGGTCATGTCCTCTGAAGCTGCCCCACGTTATACCTAAGGTTTTGCTGTAGAGATGGAAAGTATGCCATGGGATATTCATGGGTACTAATGCTTGGCTAACTCAAGAAGTGTGTGCTATGGAGGGGAGCCAGTGTGGTCAAGCATTTAGCTATTCACACAAAATATGCACAATTGGATTCATCCAAGTGGGAACCCAACAAAATATTGTCTCATCATCCTAGGGTTGTAAAGTGCTTGGAAGCGGAAAACACATTGCTTGGTTCCTAAAAAAATTTGAAAACAAACATTCTCAGGACCTTCAAATTTCAAACCCCTTTTGGGAAACAAATACCTTTGATGAATTTAAGCACTCTTGCTTTCCCTAGGGATCATATCCTTAGAGGTTTCTAAGTACTTGAATTCTATCATCATTTTTTTCAATAAGGTTAAACATAGGAGACTTTTGCTCTATTTTCCTTGATTTCCACATAATGGACAAATTGGATTACACATGTGTTTTCTAAAATGATTTCTCACAAAATCAAAATCTCAAAACCAAAGTTCAAGAAGCTTAATCTAAAATCCTATGAGCAATGCCTTGAGATGCTCTTTGAAGTAAGAGAAAGATTGGTTTACAAATTTTACAAAAAAGCTTCAAGAAACAATCCCGAGTTGTATGCATTCTATTATCAACAAAATCCCAAAATTTTTGAAAGGTTTTCTTTCCTCCCATACGAAGTATCTAGCGTGTTCTTCAACATTGAGGTCTTGTAAGAAGAAATGTTATTATAGGTCAAGTCTAGGATCAAATTCAATCACGTTCATCCATCTCTCAACCATCGAAATCGGTCAAAAATCACCTCACCAACAACTCTTGGAAACTTTGTAAACATCTTTTAGGCAAAATCAAAACCACTTTGTTTGACTTAACAGACCTAGTCAAACCATCATCTTATACATGAGTTTTCTCTAAGATAACACAACTTCCTAGGGTTTACGAGTTCGTCTTGTTTGGATTAACACACTTAGCCAAATTATCAAATCATCACCCCATTTGACTTAATGCACTTAGTCAAACCATCCTCTTATGTACAAGTCCACTCTAGGATAACACAAATTCCTAGGGTTTTACCAGTGCATTTGACACATTTTTTTTGACTCAACACATCTAGTTAGACTATCAATCCAATCATGATCAATCAAAGTCCTAATTTTTTTAGCATTTCCTTCAAAGTCTCTTTAAGAGTTCCATTCATCCATATCACCCATCTTCCATTTATCTCATCCTCATCATCACTTTGATCCTTCAATTATCCTAGTTCTTCACTTCTTTGAACCTTAGGTTTAGATCTATCTAAATAATTAGAGGTTCATCTCTTACATTCTTGAAAATTGAACTTTATTTTATGGTTCAAACTCGATCTCAACATAAGAAGAACATGGAGCAAAACAAAGAAACATCCATTTCAAGTGATTTAAGCCAAACTGAAACAACGTTCAACCCGATGATAATAATTGAATTCCCAATCAATCCACCTCAAATGCCTCAAATTTCTCAAGAGGAGGGTCATATTGAGGACATCACTGATAATGGAATGACACAAGCAAAAATTCTAGAAATAGTGCAAAATCCTGAGAATCATTGAATTGTCAGTACCATGCTGACGTTGTACCCATCCCAATACATGCTTGAGTTAGCAAAAGAAGGGGCTAAAATCCCTTCTAACTTTGACGTAAGCACCCTTTGGGAGAGGTCTCTCGACATCATGCCTTCACTTGCATCCACACTTCCATTTCAAAATATCACTCAAGACATCCCTCAAGTCATATCATTTATCGCTTCAACCGCACTGGTTGTTAACATAACAAAGGAAGTGCCATGTTTCGCGAACTTCAAAAATATCGTGTGGTGAACAATCAAGGGTTGAACATAGGGGCCACATCGGAACAATCTGTCTCGATAAATCCATTGCACCAATACGTCCCTCTCACATTTAATGATCATACCAATTCATCCTCATTTAATGCAAAGTCGGATTATCCTCTCAACGTGCAAACTTATCTCTCTATCTCACAAGGGGAAGGTGACTTTTTTGGATCAAGAGGAGTCTTGGATCCCTCATCATCACTTTCAGGGATTGCACCACCTGTCTACCCACCATTTCCACCCTTTCCACTCACATCCACATCATCACTCAGGTTGGGTCTTCCTCCTCTTCCCGCCATCAACTATTCGAATTAGAGCACCTCATCAAATCCACCAGCTATGTCATCTATATCACAACAATAGATGGAAATCATCCAGGCAACCACAGAAATCAACACATCTACCATTCCTCAAAGCATGGTCTTGTAGGGACCAAGAACCTTGATCACACCATCCATAGCTCAAACTTCGATCATTAACATGAGTGTTCCGTTCATCTTAACGGTTGGCATTCTTCCAAATCCACCACCATTACCACCAAGGCTCAACACAACCAATTCATTCACCATGACATTGCAAGCTGCCCAGGAAAAAGCACTTCAAAATCAGCAAAGTGCATAATTAGCTGCTCAGCAAGTGCAAGCGCAATTAGCTGCACAACAAGCACAACAGGCTACACAAGCCCAAAACTTGTTACGACAATAATAAGCTGCACAAGAAGCTCAAGCTACTCAAGCTGCTCAAGCCGCTCAATCCCAACTAGCTGTGCAAGCCGCACATGCCGCCCAGATGGCACAAGCAATCCAACAAGCACACGCTCAAGCATGAGCACAATTCCAAGCTTAGCAAGTGCAAGCACAAACACAATACCAAGTTCAATTGCAAACAAAATAAGAAGAGTATCAACAATCCTTGCAAGACTACCAATTACAATAGCAGTACAACCAACAACAAGCATTGTTGGCACAAAAACAACATGAGCAACAACAAGCGTTGTTGGCATAGCAACAGCAGCAACATGGCCAACAACAGGCATTATTGGCTCAACAGCAGGCATAGGCATCACTTGCTCAGCAAAGCTTGCAACAAAATCACATCAACATCTCATCTATCAATCCCACACCTCAGAATATATTCACCCCACCTCTTGATTTGCAAGGTGACATAGCATCACAGATCAAATTACTTTCAGAGCAAGTGCTAGATCTTCAATTTGGGAAGATAGTCAAGACACCGAGCAATTTGTGTCCCTATCCATTTGACAGAAGCTTGGCAATGGTACCATTCCCCAAGGGATTCGAGATCCCCAAATTTGATAAATATCGTGGGATAGGAAACCCTAAAGATCACATCAGGGAATTCGAAGTACATTGCATAAAAGTCTCCTACAATGACACGTATCTGCTGTGGCTATTTCCTCGAAGCTTGGTAGGTGATGCCATGGAATGGTTTTCTCACCTACCTATGGGAATCAAAACATTTCAAGAAATCAAAGATGCCTTCCTCCAAAATTACACATTCAACATTTATGTGGATGTTAGTTTGGAAGAACTCTTGATGCTCAAGCAGAGTAAGGGAGAATCATTCACCACCTTCCTCCAATGATGGTGAGCGAAACAAAATTGAATTAAGTGGGCCATGCCAGAAGAGCAACAAGTTTGTACCATCATCGCCAATACAAATAAGACCTTGGCATTCTATTTGAAGATGCAATGCATCACTACATATGATCAACTGATCCCCAAGGTGCTCACTATTGAATGAGCTCTCGTTACACAAGGGGGCACACCCACTTATCATGAACATTGGGATAGTTTCCCATCCACTGGTTTCAATGACAAACCTCACACATGGGTGAAGAATCAAAATGTCACCAACGATGGCATAGTGGATGCCAAATTTTTCATCAGCGCCCCCAAGCAAAACAATCAAATGCAACATCGCCAACCAAAAAACAACAATTGGAATAATGTGTAAAAAAATGTGGTAAACTAGTAACCACCCAAAAACCAAATGAATAATCTCAATAATTAGGGGGGACCACCTCCACGAAACAGGTTCCCCCCCAAACAAAAATTCATAGCCCTTGGGAAGTCAATCGAGTCCATCATGAAAAAGCTAGTGAATGAGAACATCATCAAGGTTCCCACCCATGATAATTACAGCGAACCATAGGTGAAACCACCATGGTATAATGAAAACCTCCTTTGTAACTTTCACAATGTAAAGGGACACACAACTACCAACTGTATGAAGTTGAAAAACATCATCCAGGATCTCATTGAGGACAAGATCATCAATGTCAAACAACAGACTAGTAATCAAGACCTCAAGATATACACCAATCCGATGCCAAATCATAATCAAGGAAATAACAAAGGGAAGCAAAATAACTCTAGCGCAAACCTTGTTTATGAAGACATTATCACATGTGTAGATGAAATGGTCACTATCATTAACGTTAGAGGAGCCGACACTGATTATGGAGTCACCACACGTAGTGGAAATCTTACTATTACAGGGGCATTACAACCATCTAAGACCCCCATTTCAAATAAAAGAGCCATTCCCTATGATTACAATGTTATTGACCAACTGAAGAGAACTCTCGCACAGATCTCCATCATGGAGCTATTAAAAATTTCCGCTGCCCATAGGAAAATTATTGATGAAGCATTGGTTGCCTCCACCGTCTCCACCACCCTTGACACAAAATAGTTCCAAGCTATGGTGGGTAACATCGTTACCCCAAATCTCATTACATTCTCTGACCAATATTTCCCCCCACAACCATCTCATAACTACGCACTACACCTTCAAGTGCTCATCCATAAAAAGAAAGTCAAAAGAGTCCTGGTGGATGGAGGTGCAGGCCTTAAGATTTGTTCTCTAAAGCTCATAAAGAAATTTGGATTCGCCAAGGATTCCATTAATAAGAACAGAAGCATCACGATAAGGGCTTATGATGATCAAGAAAGAGTGTCTCGGGGCACTATCAAAATCCCCATCCAAGTTGGACCAACAACAATGGAAACCACCTGTCAGGTCCTTGACCTCGACCTACCATTTAATATCCTCCTTGGACGCCCATGGATCCATGGAATGAAGTTAGTGGCCTTGACGTATCACCAATGTATCAAGTTCTCACACCAAAATGAAGAGGTCACTATATATGGGGATCCTGAACCTTTCGCCTACTGCAAAATCTTGGAAGCCAAGTTTTATAAAATCCCCCAAGTACCAAAAATGGATGAAGGACCATCCACGTCATACATAGACCCAGCCAACCTTGCTTCCACTTCTGTGACAGAGACACCCACCATCCATGGCATATCCGAAATCAAAAACATGATCCAGGACAATGGATGAGGCAAATACAAAATGAAAAGGAATGCATTTGTTGTAGGAGAGTTACCACAATCTCCTAGGTTGCATGGACAACCTCAGCCAGCTGAAACACTTATCCACACTATTAGGGAAAAACCTTCTGAATTTCATCATTGGTGGGATCTCAGTCAAGAAAATGTGGATGAGGGAGACATATGAAACACATTATACCAAGATGAAAGGCCCACCCACACCCTACCCATGGAGGAAACTAATAAAGGGTTACAAATGATGTTTGGTATGGGCTATAACAGGAACGAAATCCTTGGAAGGAACAGTGATGGATGGTTGGAGCCCATCATTGTAGAAAGAAGAATGTAGAACCTTGGCCTTGGATGTACTCCTTCGAGTGTAACCGTACATGGTAGAGTTACTCCTAGTAGGGCAGTTAGGTCCTCTCCTCAGGTAACAACAACTACCCTAAGACCACCCATTTGCCTAGGCATCCCACTGGACAATTTCACCTTTGATGTCACTGATGTTTGCACCAATAGTGACGATGATGACACCGTAGCAGGCCTACCCATGCTTTTTGAGGATTCCTCCTTACTTATGATTAGTTTCTCACCCAGAGAGTCAAGCCAATAAATCCACCAAATCACCTTAGCACACCCTCAACTCATCGATCACGAGCAACGTGGATCACCAACTCTAGACTCATTTGAAAATGGTGAGGCTCTCTCAGAATTAATGGGACTAAGGAATACAGTTCCATGTGGGGATCACAAGGTGGGTTTTGACATCACATTGGACACCCAAGCATATTATGGGGAGACAATTGAGTCCTTCAATCGCAAAAGAAAAATATCGAGAAGAAGCTCAGAGTTATTGAGTGAAAACCATAGTGTGGCACTATCTAACCACATAATAGTAAAAATAAAGGATGCCTCCAATGGTGAAAACCTCTCTAAGGCACTGAAGGATGAAGGATTCAATCTCCCCCATACTGCTCTACATCAAGAGAACTCAGCGGTCCTAGCGGAGCAGTGTAATCCTCTCAACTTGGGAACAGAGACAGAACCACAAATCACATTCTATGATCAAACACTTCAGATAAAAGAATTAGAATTGCTGGCTACATTCTTAAGAGAAAGAAAGGAAAATTTTGCAAGGACCTAAGCAGACATGCCAGGTTTAGATCCTGAGGTATTAGTTCATCATTTGGCTGTTCACCCTGGAGCAAAGCCAATTAGACAAAAGTTAAGAAAAATGCACCCACAAATAGCTCTGCTCGTGAAGATAGAATTACAAAAACTCTTAGATGTTGGCTTCATATCACCAATTGACTATCCAGAATGGGTATCTAATCTTGTGGCAGTCTCAAAACCGAACGGGGGAATCCGCATCTACATGGACTTTATAGATCTAAATTAAAGAATGGCCTAAGGATGATTTTCCACTACCCAACATTGACATGATAGTGGATATGACAACCGAACATGAGATGCTATCACTGATGGATGGCTTCTTGAGATATAATCAGATAATGATAGCAAAGGAAGACCAGCATAAGACATCCTTTACATGTCCTTGGGGCACCTACTACTGGAATGTGATGCCATTTGGGCTAAAGAGTGCAGGGGCTACATACCAAAGATCCATGACACTGATCTTCCACGACATGATTCAAAAAAATGTCAAAGATTATGTGGATGACATATTGGCTAAATCAAAGAAAAGGTAGGATCACATAGCAACCTTAAGTGCAATTTTTGATAGGGTGGAAAAATACAAGGTCAGACTCAACCCAAAGAAATGTGTCTTTGGGGTACAATCAGGAAAGTTGCTGGGGTACATAGTTTCAATGAGAGGGATAGAAGTGGATCCCTCAAAGGTAAAAGAAATCCTTGATATGGGAGTTCCAAGAACACTAAAGAAACTCATAGGATTACAAGGTAGACTTCAGTCCATCCGAAGATTCATAGCACAACTAGCAAATATACAGACCACCTATTCACATCTGCTCCACAAGGGAGTAGCATTCAGGTGGGAATTCAAGTGCGAACAATCATTCAACAAAATCAAAGAATATCTACTTACACCACCTGTGTTGATACCACCGATCGTAGGGAAACCATTGATTTTATACATCTCAGCAAAGATAGCCGCCCTTGGTGCCCTTTTAGCCCAACATGGTGAAAAGGGAACCGAGCGAGAAATCTACTATATCAACATAACAATGGTAGGGCATGAGCTCAATTACACATCAATAGAAAAATATTTCCTAGCAGTGGTGTTTGCAGCCCAAAAATTCAGACATCCATGCTAGCTCATCAAATTAAGTTAATTGCCAAGATAGACCCCCTCAAGTATCTATTGTCAAAAGAAATGCTTACAGGAAGAATGGCTAAATGGGTGATGATACTATCTGAACATGATATTGAGTATGTTGAGAGAAAGGTGATCAAAGGACAAGTTATTGTAGACCAGCTACCAAAATATCCCCTGTACACAGACAACCCGCTCATATCAGAGTTTCCAGATGAGTCCCTTTTCAATCTCGATGCAGTTGACCACTGGAAACTATACTTTGAAGGTTCCCACACACAACATGGACCAGGAGCCGGTGTATTCTTCATCACCCCACAAGGGGATTGCATACCGAGGTCTTATAAGTTGGAATTCCCCTATATGAACAACATTGCAGAATATGAGGCTTTAACCCTAGGTCTCAAAATTGTGGCACAGTGGTGAATCATGGCACTCAAGGTGTATGGAGACTCACAACTTATCATCAACCAAGTCAATAGTGAATACCAAACTAAGGATGATAATCTTACACCATACAAAAAGGTGGTAGAAAGCCTCAAATAATCATTCATCGAAATCACCTTTGAGCAGATACCGAGGGAAAACAACAGAGCAGCGGATGTAATGGAAACAATCAGATCCTTGCTAGATATCCCTCGTAATGTCTTGAAACATGAATTCCTGGTAGAGCAGCTTATTGTACCCACTTTCGAGGTACCAGAATCAGAATATGCATGTGAAATTTTTTGTCCAGGTGATCTTTGGTACCATGACATCTACACCTATCTGAGATTAGGAATCCTCCCAGCTGACATTACCCCGAACCTCAAGCGAACCTTTGTCAAAATGTCCTTACGATTTTTCATCCTAGGAGAAACCCTCTTCCATAGAAGCATCCATGGAATCCTATTAGGCTGCCTAAAACCTAAGGAGGCCTTAACTATTTTGAATAAGGTACACAATGGCATGTGCAGTTCACACTCGAGTGGTATGACCCTGGCTAAGAAGTTGCTAAGAACCGGGTACTACTGGCCGACAATGGAGAGAGAGGCACATGCCTTTGTCAGAAGGTGTCTACAGTGCCAACAACATGGAGACCTCATTCATGCACTAGCTCAAGAAAATTATCCTATAGTTACACCTTGGCCCTTTTCCCAGTGGGGGCTCGATCTCATAGGTAAAATTTCACCCACCTCATCCAATGGCCATAAGTTCATCATCACTGCCATCGAATATTTCACAAAGTGGGTCAAAGCAATTCCTATGACCTACATCACTAGAAACCAGATATCTAAGTTCATCCTAAACTACCTCATTTTCTGATACGGTGTTCCCCAATCCATTATCTCTAATAATGGAACACCTTTCAATAATCAGGATGTCCGTGACTTGTGTGAACAATTCAAAATCCAACACCGCTTTTCCACTCCATACTAGCCACAAGGCAATAGTCAAGCAAAAGCTACCAATAAAACCATTTTGAAAATCCTCAAGAAAATAGTCAATGACTCTAGTCGTGATGGCATCTGTAGTTAAATCCCACCTTATGGGCCTACCGCACCAGCATCCGCATGCCAACAGGTGCCACCCCATTCTCCCTGGTCTATGGATCAGAAGCCATCCTCCCTATCAAGATCGAGCTTCTGTCACTGAGGATATCTTTGCAAAACCTCATCAGAGATGAGGAATATAGGGTTACAAGACTAAATGAGCTAGAGTTACTAGATGAACAATGCATGGATGCCCTAAATCATCTATAGGTCTACTAGAATCACCTGAAACAAAGCTACAACAAGAAGATCAGACAATGCACCTTCCAAATTGATGTCCTTGTGCTAAAAGAGAACCAAAAGAATGTACCAAACTTGAATAGCAAAGGAAAATTCGAACCCAACTGGTTAGGACCTTTCATCATCACCGCAAGTTACACATGAGGGGCATATCAACTAGCAACACTAGAAGGCGAGCCTCTGTAGGATCCTCTCAACAACTCTCATCTCAAAAAGTTTTATGCCTAAATCTTGCAAGGTATAGAACCAAAAAATACAAAAAAAATAGAAAATGTCCTAAAAAAAAGATTACCTTGATGAAAACCTAGCAAATAGGCATCTTGGCGACAACAAAAAAATACAAAAAAAATAAAATAAAAAAAAATAAAAAAATAAAATTAGAAAAAGGATTGAAAACAATAAAGAAAAAATCATCCTCTAGTGAAAGCCACTTCGGTGGCACTTTGGACAAGTACCTTGGGGAAAACCTGGTAAATAGGCGTCAAGTGTAAATAAAGCACTCTCTATCCACCAAGATCTGCATGACTCACTCATCCATTCCATCACATTTCTTTAAACCTCCATCCATCCATTCGCTCACATCCATACCATAGCTTGAGCTAGTGTCCATATCATATTCCACCATAGTACTACTTGGCATATTCCTAAGGTCAGTTTGTCTTGCCTTTATCGAAGTAGTCTATTGCTTAAACACTGGGGGCATGTCCTTGAAATTGGCAGTGGATAGGATTTGTGTATATCTTTTGTGCTCTTCCCAAATTCATTAGAGAAAACCAAAAACATTCAAAAAAATTCATCAAAATCCAAAAAACATCCAAACCATCAAAAATCCAGAAATATGTTTAAATATCAGAAAATCTTCAAAAATAAAATAAAAAATAAATTCATCATTGATTCTTGTCAATCTTTCCCCTTGTTTGAACTACGTCATCTCTGAGCTTGAACATAGGCAAGGTTGATCATTTATCATCCCTCGAGACAGTTAGGGTCAGTCCTTAGGCATCCATCACATTGGTAATCTGTTTGCCCATCTATTTTTACATTTAGGTCAATCCTTAGGCGTCTGTCGCATTGGTAATTCGTTTGCCCATCTATCTTTTCATTAAGTCAAGTTTGTCATCAGTCGAACTACGTGGTCTCTACATGTATAACGTAAGCAAGGCTAATCTATGGATCAACTCCTGAGACCCCTAGGATAGGTCTTTAAGTTAGTCTATTCGTCAGGTATGTGTAGGATTATCATGGAAAAAACAAGACCTTAAGTGACAATAAAACTCAGAAAATCAGAGTTAGGCAACTTGACATTAAAATTTGAATAAGTTATCTATATTATTTCAAAAACATGTAAAAATAGAATCTTTAGAAAATTGAATGTATTTTCTAAACTACTAGACCTTTATTTAAAAAAATAAAATCTATTTGGTCAAAATTCAAAATTTCAATGCAGTAGTACTTAAATTTCAAGGTAAAAATAAGAAGTAGGTGTTTGTCTGACCACCCTATCCACAATAAATTGATAATATTTTTTTATAATATTTTATACATAAGTAGAGTACCCATGTCCCGATGTGATGCATATTTTTTTATAATTTTTTTCCAATTAAATAATTAATTATGATTTTTTTACTAAAACTTTTAAAAAATATAAAAACTCGTCTGTCTAACCACCTTAACTTGGTCAAAACTTTATGAAATTCATTTTTCGTTTCTTTAATCCTATAGTATGTGAAGCATACAATGTGACGCATGTTTTGGATTCAAAAAATGTGATACCATTTGAAAGTTATATATTTTTTTCAATCAACCTATCAATCAGGAATTTTTTCATAATTCAAATAGAAAATGAATAATAATGATTTATTAAATTCAAAGTAAAGCATAATTTATATGGGTGGAAAGATGAGAATCTCCTCTAAAAACCCTTTTCGTTTCATCAATTTTGAGTGAAAAAAAGGTTGTTAGCCACATGGGTCATCATATCACTTACATATCACCACTTTTTGGCCCATCATGATCCTACACATACCCCATCATAAATCTTGAAAATACCAAAAACATTGAAAACTATGAAAATACCAAAAACAGCCTCAAAATATCTGAAAACGCAAAATGGTACATCCATTTCATCTCACTTTCACCTGTGATTGTCATCACTCAAAATAAAACAATCATCACTTTCACCCTTTGGTGAGTCAGTCAGAAGCAAGTTTAGTAGGTTCCAAAGTGAATGCTTAATCATCAAAGTCTCAAGACTAGATCAGTAAGAAAGCAAGTTGGTGAACTTTGAATATCAATAGCTTATCACCCAAATCAGTCCCATCAAAACCCTGATCACAACATGTCCTAGGATGAATCTTTCCTGTGACGGACATAAGCATCAGGTACCCCACAATAGTTAGTCTTGGCTAGTGGTATAAAGAACATTAGCTTGTTTGGTTTTCTCTATTTGGTCTTTTATTGACTTATCTTATTTTGTGCTCATTCCAACTACCTCTCGATGATGCCTAAACAAAACAAGTTTAGAGAGAAAGGAATGGGGCAATGATCATTAACTTTTTATCTGTTGTGCTTGTTGGATATCCTTGTAAAATAACTTCGTCATGCATACTTTGTTTTGTTTGTAGGAAGGATGTTTAAGGTATCTTGTTGACCACATAAGAAGGCTTTCCTTTTTATGTTTTGGCTTGACATGTCTGGAATATCTGAACTGCATTCTGAATAAGGTCATATTTTTCAAGTGTGAACAAGAGTACTCCTATCTATTTGATGATTCAAAGTCCATCACACTAGGCACCACACCATCCTAGTTCTTAATACCTTGATGCATCGCACCTACGTGTGTTATCAAATGTAAGGGTGGGTGCATGGAAATGGGTAGCAATTTCGTGGACACCCTAAAAAAAAAAAGTTGAAAAGCATAATGCGAGCGCATTATAATGTGCTCGCGTTATGGCTTCTGTTAAACCTAGGCAAGGTCCCTTTGACCAAAACTAAAAATCCATAACACGAGCGCGTTATAACGCGCTCGCGTTATCTTCTATTAAAAGCAAAAAAACAAATGCAAATCTCTCATTTGCATTTTGACTAGTTTTTTTGCTCGATCCGCGGCCAAAATCCCCAAAATATCGCACTCGCATTCTATAAGAGGTAAGGATTCTATGCTTTTTGTTTTGAATTTGTTAGTTTTAGGTTGAATTTGATATCTATTTGTTTGAATTTTTAGGAGACGCAAACCAAATTGCAAACCCTCAAAATCCTCAAGATCAAAATCAACCAAAACATCAACCTCCTCCACCAATCACTCAACCCCCTCCTGGCACTCAACAAAATTTAATGAGTGAAATTGAGAACAATAAAAAAAAAATTGAGGATTTGATCAATAGGTTGAGTGATCCAAATGGTTCAACCATAGAAAGAATGACCCTACCAAATTCATTGAAAGATATGTAAACAAATGTAGATTCAATTAGCAAACAAATAACTGGATGGGAAGATTGGAGGCAGGTAGCTAGGGAGTATTATGCAAATAAACTATCATACAAGGATGTGAAAGATTTAAAAATAACAAAAGGTGATTTGTACTCATTATTCACTGACCCACACACAAATCAAAATCTTACCCTCAATACGAAGAGGTTTCCTATCCATTGGTGCCACCACCAACAAATTAAGGAGTGGTTTTATGATAGGTGGTACATGGTCTTCGATCACCCACCGTGCAACAATTGTGAGGTCCCGCAATATTTCCTTAGGAAACTATACAGTGAGTTCATATTGAACAAAATCCCAAATTATTTTTATATGAGGGATTTGCAGGGGAGAGGTGGGGGGTCAGCCCAGGATAGACCTGGTGCACAACCAGATCCTACACGGCAAGGTAGACAAGCTCTCGCTAGGCACCTCATGAGCACATTGTTATGTCTTCCATCATGAAGGAAAGTGTTGACGTAGAGACATTGCAGGCAATCAACACTTTGACCCAGAGTTTCATCCATAATACTAGCCCTATTCTACAATGCCATCCAGGGGAGTCTTCTAGTGGTGGTCTTCAAACACATGTGTGTCAATCTTGCGGGGCTACTTGTTCACATGACCCCACCGACCCTCAGAAGAATGGTATGCAGAATCCATCTACAACTATGGAGATGGAGAGGGCAACTGACATTTTGCATGAGGCATATGGAATTGATAGTCAGGTAAAAGTTAGTGCATGTGTTCATTGAATTTAATTTATTAAATTTTGATTTTGAAATACAAGATTAACTAAAAATGTTTTATGATTTTAATAAAATTGTAGGGTCACAGTGTTGAGACTGGATACACCACCCCCCCACCAACCTATTTTTGCAGTACACCTATCGCTAGGGTATGTAACTAGTAAACAATTATAAGTTTATTGCATATTAATGGCATTATTTTATGAATGGTAATTTAATATGTAATTTTGGATGTTGAACAGACTAATATTGGAGGTTTTGATGGAACACTTCCCACTAGTGGTGGATTTACTCAAACCTTCATGCAGGTAATAGAATAAAGAGTTTAACTAATGAATCAAGTACTTAATAGATTTGTGTAGTTTATACATGCACATCATTGATTACGTTGAATAATTTGTTGTTTTATTTTCAGTTGTTGCGAGACGATACACCTCCAAATGTGATGAGGGCAATGGATATTTGTGTGACATCTACTATATAATCCTCGATGGCTCTGACAGAAGAGGTATGAGGAAAATTAGCAAATTTTAATTTACATTTGTTGTTATAGATCTTAGTTAGTGAGAAATCAAACCATTATTGATTCACGTAGTTTTTATCTATTTGCATGGTTTATACAGGGCTTGACCACGCCTGAGCATGGGCATGAGGATATTTCCCTCATGTACAGAGATTGTGAGATGGCTGTAAGTGATTATTTTGTCAAATATATCATTTTTTATAATGTAATTTCTATATATTCATGTCTTTACTTCTTATTGTAATAGTTAAAACTTCACCATGAAAACCTTAGGAGGAGTAGTAGGAGAACTTCACAAGTGCAGTAAAAATGAGTGATAGACCTATTGCCATCCGAGTGAAAAGGAAAGGGAAAGATTTTATTTCCTGGGCATGGAGAGCAATGACTTTTGATTTCAGAGTCCTTTATTGTACATGCCTGCATGGTAGTTTTGTACATATTTTTTATTGGACATATTTGACATTGTATGCCTAGATGGAATTCTCATAAGCCTACATGGCTATTTTGTACATATATTTCATACTTATATCAACATATATTTATGTATGCCTACATGGCTAATTGGTTAATACAAATATATTTTTTCGATGCCTGTCCATATTTGCATTCTAAATTGATGGTTCAATAGATATGAGCTACGTATATTCAAGTGTATACTTTACAACTTATGTGTATACTTTGTGACTTATGTGCATTCAAGTGTATACTTTGTGGCTTACATGTTTTCATGCATATACCTTGTATTCACTCATATACTTTGTTTTAATTTGTGTATACTATGTATTCGTGTGTATACTTTTTGAGGTTTACATGTTTATGAGTACTTGTAGTTCCCTTATTGACATGTACATGTTTGACTTATTCACGTGTATAATTATTAATTGGTTAGCCCTAGCATTGATCTATGTCATCCTCAATGCATGATCCTTGAGATGGAGTAAGTACACCCTCAAGGTCAAAAGGAGTTTCACATGCATTCTTCGTAGGCTCCTTTTGGTAGTGAAACCAAAAAACTCTTGCATCATTGAAATGAAAAAAAATTTCCTTTATAATAGGTCTGAAGCCATTATCATTCTCCATCAGTTCTTCATGTATCCACTCCCCATAAATGGTTGTCTCATGACCTTCATGAAACCAAGCACTTATCTCATTTGTGATAGAAGAAATGTAAGAAGATTTATCTTCCTCCTTATGAACCATTCATTATCATGAGAGATGGGTTCTTGTGAACCACTACTGATGAATCATACGTCAATAAGTTTGACTTGTAAAACTATATGATTGAATCCTGATAGTAATATCACAATATTTATATATCTAAATGTTTTATTTCCTTCAGCTAATATTTGTGCTTATACTTATGTGATTGATGTATGTTTTTGTATGGGATCATAGTAATTTCTATTTGATGATGCTATTGTGTATTTAAGGTTTAATTTATTAAAGGGTGCATGAAACAATTTTTAAATCCTTACAAATCTTTGAATTTCTTAATTTTTCTATTTGTCGACTGTTGGCTCTGAGCCTGAGTCCAAGTCAAAAAATGGCTTGTCAAGTCTAAGGCGAGTCCTAGTCTTGTAACACTGGTGTGAACACATCGAGGAATAATGTATATTCCGATGAAGAGAGAACCCATCCTTGTTTCCAAAAAAGCCATGGTATAGATATGGTTGGTCAAGATAAAACATCACTCTCCTGGATAGTTCAAACCATAATATTTCATGGCTACAAACACACCTTCATTATGTGTGTTCTTGATCCTACTAAAGAAATGGTGGAACATGTTGTAGATCAAATATTGCAACCCTAAGTCCACAAGAAGGTTACTTGTCCTAATTTCCGCAAATGTCTTTAAGATTTTCATCCTTCTTGAGTAATGTGAACTATTGATGTTATCTAGATCTTTGAAACTATCTGCAATCATGTGCAATATTGTACAAGCTAGAGCTATATCTAATACTACAAATGACTGCTCAATGGAATCATGATAGCAATATCACAATTTGACACATTGTAGAAAATACCTCCTACTTATCAATTGATGAGCTAAAGTGATGGGGAGTTCTATCCCTCAAGAGCACTATTGCTCTTCCCAAGACCTATTATCTGGTCTTCCTAGGGTATTCTTCTCTACCCTACTTAGGGATCACTCCTAAACCCCTCTCACCACGTAAGACTCTCCACCAATTTCAATTTCTTCTCCATCACTCCCAATCCACCACTAAGCTTCCTTGGGCTCCACTTGACCCAAAGTGTCCTAACCACTCCAGAGCTAGGGAAGTGTATCCTAGTTGTCCCTTTGCTGATTTTTCTCCTTGATGATCCATCTTATTGGATTCTTTCACCTTTTACCTATCGCTTTGTTGAAAAACTCAATTTTAGGCCTTGTAGCCTTCTGCCCCAATTTGGCCTCCTAGAACCCGTTTTCTTGACTTTTCTCACAAACAATCTTAACCCCCAAATTTTTTTGTAGATTATTTCTTTTGACCATCAAAGCTCCAAGATTTACCAGGCCTTAGGTCCTACAAGTGTCCGTACATATGATTTTCCTCAAACCCCCTATTTTCAAGGGTTCCTAGGGTTTTTGGCTCATTTTCCTTCTTTGACGGATTCAATGACCTCCTCGGCTCTCCTCCTAGCACACACATGACCAAGATACATGTTCCTACACTCCCATACTCTTGATTGGCATAAACCAATCCATTTAGCAACTCTCCTTGCTACTGTCCTCTCTAAGCTACTAGCTAGAATGCACTTGCACTTGCCTAGTGTTTGATGATTTCATCACCTTCCTTGCAAAACAAGAGCCCAAAAAATATATGTACACTATTTACATAGTCCGCAACTTGATTCCAAGTAGCCATGAGAGGAAAGCCATGGGAATTCAAGTGGGACTCATTATTCACAAAACTGGCCTGAACAGGCAATGAGACCAAGAACACCAAAAACTTGCAAAAAGATAACCAATCATTCTATATGACTAATCTAATGCTACACAAGGTAAGTAAGTGACACAAATGGAAGACTCAAAGCATCAGATAAGTCCTTTCAATCCATTCTTGACTTGATGAAGGCTCAAACACATAAATTCAATGAAAACTTGCTTTCTTCCAATCACAAAAATATACTCTCCAAGTCTCAATTCATGAAAAAAATCCTCCAACCTAGGTATTAGGGTTTTTATGACCTTATATACCTTTCTCCCATGTGCTAGGACCCTTGGGTTGGGCTTAGAGCAACATTAATGCCATTTTCCAACTTTTAGGACAAATAGCCAAGGCAACATTGCTCAAAATGCTCATAGTGTCCAAGACTTACCCAAACCGCAAGCCCCTAACAAACCTATTTCCAATTCACTCATCAAAAGCACTCTTGGGACTTTACATCATAGTCCTTATTCCCCTGGTGGTTGGCTAGAACCACCTACAAGCCAAAATTGCAAAGATCTCTCCAAAAGACCTTAAGGTGCTCCTGCACCATTCCCCCCTTACAACAAAGAAGTTAAGGAACCTGTGGTGTCAAGAGCTCCTCACTAATTCCATGCTTCTTAAAGTCACTTTCTGCTATCCAAGTAGCCTCTGACTCTGGTTGATGTCTCCACTTCACTAGGTGTTCCATCTATGTCTTGTGCCTAGTCTTCTTCTTCACCCTTGAGTCTAGAATCTTGTCCACTTGTGGTCTGATCTGATCAGGTACCTTGAGTTCATCCACATCCTTACTCACCTCAGCACTATACTAATCCTCATCCATTTCTGGTCCTTTATACTTCACCAAGTCCTTCACATTGAAGATAGGCGAAATGGACATCTCCTTGGGTAACTCCACCTTAGATGCATTGGATCCATACTTAGCCAACACTTTACATGGTCCTATCATTTTCATATGCAGCATTACTAACCACTCATTTAACCCCTTTATGGTTTTAAAAGTTGACTTCCATTCATCTCACTCTTTCATCGTAATCTAATAGTAGCCACTTTTCAAATCAATCTTGGAGTAGTACTTAGCACCCCCTAAACAATCCATTAAGTCTTCTGTCCTAGGAATAGGAAACCTATATCTAATGGTTATCCTATTTATGGCCCTAGAATCAGTACACATTCTCCACTTATCTCCCTTCTTAGGTGCCAACACCACTGGAACAACACATGGGCTTATGCTTTTCCTGATCAACCCTTGGTCCAAAAGTTCTTGAACTTGCCTTGCTATCTCCTTGTTCTTCTCTGGTGTCATTTTGTATGCAGCCTTGTTAGGCAATGTTGCTCCTGGTACAAATTCAATTTAATGACTAATTGCCCTCTTACGTGGTAGTGTAGCTAGTGTGCCTTCACAAATGATATCCCTGAAATGATCCAACAATTGCTTCACCTCTACTATCATAGGTAGCCGACTAGGTGATTCCTCCTCATTTGGCTTCAACATGATTGCATAGACAACACCTTCTTCCTCCTTCATGTCTCTTAGGAATTCCTTTCCACTCATCAAAAGAACACTGGATTCTACCTTTTCCACTATGCCTTCTTGGGGAAAAAACTTCATGGTTAAGCGCTTGAGCTAGAGTATACTAAAACGGGTGACCTCCTGGGAAGGCCTAGTGCCTCACCTCTATGAGAATCACTTAGATGCAATGAGTGCTAAGTGGGCCATTCAATATCATTTCAAATTTGCAACTTAAGACTCCTCCAACCTAAGGGATCGATCTAGTGGAACATAGCTCAGAGCGATTCCACATGTTTTGGTAAAAGAGGACCATGCCTAGCATAGACATACCTATTTGGACATGTTGGAACAGTCCGCTTGGTCACACAAGTTGTAGAATGAAAGTTGCACCACTCTGCAACTTTGCATTGCTTGCATTTGATGCTTTTACCATCAAGTGAAAATCCGCCACGACTAGAAAACCACTCCGAGATAGCCAAAACTAAGAGAGATTTTTGTAGACAGGCTCAATCAGATCCTATAGGATCAGATGAGAAGTTTCTAAGCGTCACGACACCTGAGTAATAGCATGCTTAAGTTTGCAGCCATTTTGCACTTTGGACCCTTAAGGGATCGATCTGGTGGAACATAGCTCAGAGCGATTCCACATGTTTCTGTGTGAAAGAGGACCATGCCTAGCATAAACATACCTATTCAAACATGTTGGAATAGTCCGCTTGGTCACACGAGTTGCAGAGCGAAAGTTGCACCACTTTGCAACTTTGCACAACTTGAATTTGACACATTTTCCATCAAGTGAAAATCCACCGCCATGAGAAAAACATTCCAATATAGCCAAAATAGAGAGAGGTTTTTCTAGAGGGGTCCAATACCTTTCTGTAGGATTAGATGAGAAGTTTCTAAGTGTCACGGTATCCAAGTAATAGCATGCTGAAGGTTGCAGATATTTTGCACTTTGGACCCTTAAGGGATCGATCCGGTGGAACATAGCTCCAAGCGATTCATGTGTTTTAGTGTGAAAGAGGACCATGCCTAGTGTAAACATACCTATCCAGATGTGTTGGAATAGTCTGTTTGGTCAGACGAGTTGTAAAGTGAAATTTGCACCACTTTGCAACTTTGCACAGCTTCAATTTGACACTTTTTGCATCAAGTGAAAATCTACCGCCACGAGAAAACCACTCCAAGATAGCCAAAATCAAGAGAGGTTTTTCTAGAGGGATCCAACAACTTTCTATAGGATCAGATGATAAGTTTCTAAGTGTCACAGTATCTAGGTAATAACATGCTGAATTTTGCAGCTATTTTGCACTTTGGACCCTTAAGGGATCGATCCGGTGGACCATAGCTCAGAGCGATTCCATGTGTTTCAGTGTGAAAGAGGACCATTCCTGGCATAAAAATACCTATTCGGATGTGTTGGAATAGTCGGCTTGGTCACACGAGTTGTAGAGAGAAAGTTGCACCACTTTGCAACTTTGCACAACTTGAATTTGACACCTTTTCCATCAAGTGGAAATCTACCACCATGAGAAAACCACTCCAAGATAGCCAAAATTGAGAGAGGTTTTTCTAGAGGATCCCAGCACCTTTATGTAGGATTAGACGAAAAGTTTCTAAGTGTCATGGTATCCAAATACTAGCATGCTGAAGTTTGCAGCCATTTTGCATTTTGGACCCTTAAGGGATCGATCCGGTGGAACATAGCTCAGAGTGATTCCACGTGTTTCGGTGTAAAAGAGGACCATTCCTACTATAAACATACCTATTTAGATGTGTTGGAATATTCCGCTTGGTCACACAAGTTGCAAAGTAAAAGTTGCACCACTTTGCAACTTTGCACTGCTTGAATTTGACACCTTTTCCATCAAGTGAAAATCCGCTGCCATGCGAAAACCACTCTAAGATAGCCAAAACCAAGAGAGGTTTTTCTATAGGGTCTCAACACCTTTCTATATGATCAGATGAGAAGTTTCTAACTATCATGGTATCCGAGTAATAGCATGTTGACGTTTGCAGCCATTTTGCACTTTGGACCCTTAAGGGATTGATCTGGTGGAACATAGCTCAGAGCGATTTCACATGTTTCAGTGTGAAAGAGGACCATTCCTAGTGTAAAAATACCTATTTGAACATTTTAGAACAGTTGGATTGGTCACACAAGTTGCAGAGCGAAAGTTGCACCACTTTGCAACTTTGCACAACTTGAATTTGACACCTTTTCCATCAAGTGAAAATCCGCTGCCATGAGAAAACCACTCCAAGATAGCCAAAACCGAGAGAGGTTTTTCTAGAGGGACCCAACACATTTCTGTATGATCAGATGAGAAGTTTTTAAGTGTAACGGTATCCGAGTACTATCATGCTAAATTTTTCAGCCATTTTGCACTTTGGACCCTTAAGGGATCGATCCGATGGAACATAGCTCGGAGCAATTCTACGTGTTTCGGTGTGAAAAAATACCATGCCTAGCGTAAACATACCTATGCAAACGTGTTGCAACAATCTGCTTTGTCACACGATTTGCAAAAAAATGTGTACAAATTGTTTACATGACCTTTATATGACCTTTTTTCGCATTGTTTACATTTCAAAATTCAAAGTTTGCAAATTTTCCTACTCAAGACATTTACAGAACAAGGTGCTACTACACCAAACATGAACTTCAACCTTACAATATTTTGAGTATATCTGATTATGTAATTAAATATTATTACAATGCCTCTGGCACTTCGTTTTCTCAGATCTTTTACAATGTCACTCATACATTCAAGATTCTCTGTAAATGTATACATCATAGGTGCTCATCACGAGGTTAACTTCAAATGAGTAACTTCAGATTCCCTCGCTAAGCTTCACATGATCTCTTACAATGGCTTGAAATCAAAATTGAGATTTGTCAAAATCATCAAAATAAGTATGTTGGATTGCTTTTTTGGCTGAGATTTTCTTTGATGGCTCTTAAATCAGCATTTTTTGCAACGAAAGATCAATCAACCCTTAGTAGTTTACTTACAAATACGCAAAGTAAAAGAGAAAAATAAAGAGCATCCAAAATGGAAATGAAATAAAAATAGATGGAAGGCACTTATAGATGTTGCATGCAGGCATCAAAATAAGGATGTTGCATTGCTTTTTTGAATGAAATTCTCTTGGATGGCTCATATATCTGCATTTTTTGCAAGGGGACACCAATCACTGTAAAAGAAGATGATAGCATTGGCATCAAACAAATTAATGTGCATACAAGTATAAATTAATAAGAACCAATGTGCATATACTTACAAATTAATCCAACAAACCATCTGGGTCTGCTCTACTCTTTATTGTGTCAAGTATTTCCTTATGGTCAGACTCACGGACCTTCCATAACAGCTTGTTCAAAGGTCTACCCCCATATTTGGTCAAATGAACATTGGATGCCATGACAAGGTTCAAGTAATGAAGAATCTTACGATGCATGTCAAAGTCTTGAAATAGCCAATGTTTAACACTTGAATGTGGGTACCTTCTAAGCCATGTTCCAGTAACCACAACTGACCCTGTAGGGTATTCGATGTTTTCTCCATCTATAACTGGGGCCTCCAATTTATTTTTTTTCTCAACACAACGACACAAGTAATAGTATGTTCCCTCTTCATTGTCTTCATCTGCAATAACTACATAAACATGCCCTGCATTGATATGTGCAAAAAATCTCTTGAAATTTGTCAACATTACAAATATAGTACAAAGTAAGATCTAATGATATGAAATTTCAACAACTAAGAAAGTAGATATATCACCTCATTGAACTAGATCTCATATGTGGTCAAATTCAATCGAGATTCTATCTGATATATCACTTCGAGGGTAATATGTGTGAAGTGGGCTAAGATAACTTGTGAACCATTTGTCAACCACTCCCCTGACTCACAATCATTCCAATCTTGCATTATACATGAAGAATAAAAGCATGCCATCTTTCGTGTATTGATACTCCATGAACCTATATTTGAGCTAAGGAAAGAGTGTACCTCACTCGATCCTATTAGTGTACAATAGTCTTCATATGGTGCAATGTTAGTATCATCCATCAACCAAAAAAATCTATGAATTGAAGATGTACCTTCATTACTTGGACCCATCAAAGCATTACACCACTCGACGATTGATTTTGCATCTGTCAACTTTGCACTGTCTTTATACTTTAACTCTTCTCATGCTAATGCTCTTTTCACGCATGCTCCTGCACCATCATGCTCACCCTTTCCATGTTCAGACTCACAAAAGTTCCACATATGTTGAACACCTGTAATGACATGCATCCTGCACAACTAGTAGAACATGCGTGAGTTCTTGAACTGCTACACAGTTATCAGACCATATTATATGTTGATTGTATTCTATGCCCCTCTAATCCAAACCACTGTAGAACATCTGGAAGCAACCTTGCATCAACTCTAGAGAATATGTGCGATCATCACTAATGTAAAAGTGGTACTCCCTCAATACCTTCCTTTGCTCATTTGTACTATCAGATGCATGAATGAATGCTATGTGCACAAATATCAAAACTTGTGTGGAGTTGTAATACTATGACTGCACCTGATGTTGTGGCTGTAGAGTGTAGTTCTTTGCAAATTCAACCAAGGATACTATGCTTCCAACTGGAAAGGTGTCCTTGCATAGCTTGAACTGCGTGTCCAACCATCAGGCTCTATGGGTATGCATTACATACTCAGATAGTATACTATCACGAAATGTGGTCATAAATTTGTACACTAGAATCTTCTCAACCAAATCACACCTTTTTTCTTGAGACCCATCTTTTGTAGCATATGCCACTCTTTAATACTTCCCAAACTCTACTAGTTTTTGTCCCACCTCATTTTTGCTTTCCATATGTTGACATACTGGCATACGCTAGAAGCCACCGCAATGCTTGCATGAACCATCCAAGCATGTTTTCATATAGAATATCTGGCCATCCTCTATTTCACATTATTTTTTTGATAAGAACTCTCTTGAAGATTTTGGTGGGGCTTCTATGCCACAATCCTACAAAACATCGTTAGTATGCAAATCTAAACATATAGAACGATAAACATCGTAATGGTTAGAAAATTGAATATGTAGTCTACAACAAAAAGTAGTGCGTGTGTGATTTATCTTGACATAGGAAGGTTTAAGCAGTTCAAAAAATATTTGAGAAATACTAATTTGAGGATAATCATTTTCAAAGTTTTGAAAAAATTGGGTTTGAATCATATCCAAAAAATGCTTTGGATGTGGCTCACGATTCCGACTACCGATTCTCCTTCTTACCACATCCCTTTGATTCAGAGATGGCCTTGTGTTATTCTTCCAGTACTCTTCAATTAGTGTTCTCAAGGCTTCGACAACTTCTTTATCTTTTTGTGACAGTCTCCCTGAGAATGCCCATAATTAATTTGTATCATTACCCTCAATTCTTTGCCACCTTTGAATGGCTCTTGATAAAGTATTTCTACTAATTCCTATTTTTCCACTAGTCTTTTTAATTAGGCGAGCTCTCTTTGTTTGACAGCTTACCAAAGATGATGTAATGACACGTCGGGTGAAATTACTATACTTTGAGCATGAGGTCTTACCCACACTCTCATAAGCATCCATTGGATTCTTCACAATAATGTCTTCACTCGATGCATTCGATGTTCTCAACCCAAGAGTCTTCATGATGTTCCTATACTTTACACCCTGTATCATTTCAACAAATAGTTGACATCTTGCAGTCTCATTTAGCCTTTCAAATAATCGTTCCCAAATCTTATCAGCATATCTTCTACAAGTGCGTGTTGAAATCTTAACTTCCATGTGTTGCAAAATCTCATCATCAATATTAATCAAATACTTTGGCTTTCTACACAAAATTATTGGTGGTGTTCTCCTCGGTACACACATCTCAACATTAGGAATTTCATCAATATTTAATTGAGATGGGCTAGATTGCATTCCTTCGATTGATGGTGGAGAAGAAGACATACCTTGAGGTTCACATCTTCCTCAATTTTGAGTGATGATGTACTCTCAACTTGAGATGTGTTGGATGGTGTCCAACAATATTCACTTTCGGTAAATGGTGTCCCTCCATATTCACTTGTAGTAGATGGTGTCCATCCATATTCACTTGTGCTAGATGGTGTCCCTCCATATTCTCTTGTGCTTAATGGCGTCCCTTCATATTCACTTATCGTGGAGGGTGTGTCTCCAACTACGGTATCTAAATTTGTCTTACGATGATGCTTTCACATTCATTCCTTTTGTGCTGCCAATTTCCGTTCTCTTTTTGATGGTTGAGGTTCCTCTACAATCGGGTTGTTTTCATCAATCATTTCCAATTTCTTATTTTCACGATATGCCACCACCTGAACTCTCTCCTTTTCTTTCAAGGTTTCGTTTTCTTCATCTGTTAGTTTCATATTTTTATTTTTCTTTGGCATGGCAGATAATTTTATCTAAACCATGGTAATGAGATGAATATTAGTTCCTAAAAGATGTATCCATTCAAGATAATTGAAAAATATATCATTGAAGGCTTCATTTAAATAATACTTACAATCATCGTGTACAAAAGTAGGGTTTTTTTATTGTTGAACATGCCTTGGAATGAAACTAATGACAATAGGATCTATGGTTCTTAGCTCAAACAAGCACTTTTCCATGAGAATTTGAGGAACCAAGGAGTGATTTTGAAAAATTGTTGGTGCAGGAGCACCTTAAAGGTCTTTTGGAAGATCTTGGCAATTTTGGCTTGTAGGTGGTTCTAGCCAAACACCAAGGGAATAAGGACTATGATGTAAATTCCCAATAGTTTTTTTGATTTCTGAGTTAAGGCAAACTTAGGGTAGTCTAGAGGCTTGAAGTTTAGAGAAGCCTGAAAGATGAAATTAGGCAAATTAGTCCATGTAGACTTGGCAATTTGCCCTAAAAGTGGGAAAAGGGCATTAATGGTGCTCTAAGTAGGACTAAAGGGTCCTAGCCCATGGGAGAAAGGTATATAAGTTAGAAAAACCCTAATTGAGCATGTGGGAAAGCTATTGTATGATTTGGAGTTTTGGAAGGGGAATTTGTGAGTTGGAAGAGTGCAAATTTCATTGAATTTATGTTTTTGTGCCTTTATCTAGTCAAGAATGGATTGAAAGGACATGTATAATGTTTTGATTCTTTCAATTGTTTCACTTAATTATTGTGTGAAGCATTATATTATCCATTTAGTTCAATTGCTTTTTGTTTTGCAATTTTTTAGAGTTTTTGGTCTCATAGCCGGTTCAGGCCAATTTTTGGAAATAATGATCCCCACTTGAATTCCCATGGAAAGGCTACCATGGATACTTGGAATCAATTAGGGTACTATTTTTATAGTGTAAATATGGTGTGTGGGGCCTTGGTTTGCAGGGGAGATGGTGAATTCATCAAGAACTATGTGAGTGCAAGTGCATTCTGGCTAGTGGCTTGGAGAGGACAATAGTAAAGAAAGTTGCTAAATGGAATAGTTTGTGCCAATAAAGAGTAAGATAGTGTGGGAACATGTGTTCCATAAATGTGTGTGAAAGGAGGAGAGTTGAGGAGGTCATTGAAGTCCTCAAAGTTGGAAAAAGGAGCCAGAACCCTAAAAACCCTTCAAAATAGGGGGTATGAGGACAGTCCTATGTACGGATGCCAAAGGGACTAAAAAACTAGTAAATATTGAAGGCTAGGGTACCACTAGAAATAATCTATAAAAATATTTTGGGGTTGTTAAGACCGTTTTTGAGAAAATCCAAGAAAACGGGTTCTAGGAGGCTTAATCGGGCAAAAGGCTACAAGGCCTAAAATTGGGTTTTTCAAGAAAGCGATGGGTACAAGGTGAAATAATCCTATGAGATGGATAAGTGAGGATTCAAATCATCAAGGGGATAGTGAGAATACCATTTTCTAGCCCCTGGAGTGGTTAGGACACTTTGGGTCAGTCTGGAGCCTAGGGAAGCTTAGTGGTGAATTGAGAGCAATGGTGAAGAATTTGAAATTGGTGGAGAGTATTATGAGGTGAGAGGGGTTTAGGAGGGATACCTGAGTAGGGTAGAGAGGAATACCAGATAATAGGTTTTGGGAAGAGCTAGATTGCTCTTGAAAGATAAGACTCCCCATCAATTGTTGAAGGAGTGGTCTATGTAATGAACTTTTGACCTTCTGCAGGGTATTTTGAAGATGTTTGATGCTTTGGAATGGTTTGGGAGGGCCCTGGTATAGGAATTTCTATAAACCCTCCCTCTTTGCATTGAAAAATGAGGGTTTTTGTGTTGGAATCCTAGTTGAGCGGGTAAGGTCCTAAGACCTAGAAATTATCTTGTTTTGAGACCCAATTAAACACTATTTTTGGGTTTGGAAGTCTTGTGTGAAGATCTAAGGGTAGTTCGTTTGTAAAATTGGCCTACTTGGAGGCCTAAAATAGTGAAAGAGGTCAGTTTTCTGAATGTTTTCCCAAAGGAGTCATGTGATTGGTTAAGGTATGTCCTGCAACTCTGAAATTGGTGCTACAATCATTCTTTTATTCTCCTGGTGTTTTTGAAAGTTTTGGAGTTAAGGCCCCAAAACTGGTTTTGCACAATAACTAGACAACTTGTGAATGACATAATCATTGGTTGATGTTTTGAGGAACCTAGTTGATTGTAATCAGTTATTTTCAAGATTTTCAAGGTGTTTTGAAAGTCCTTAAGGAATTGGGAACTCTTAATGCTAATTTGAGTATACAACTCAAATGTTTTGTGAAGGGAAATATAGTTGAATAAGTGTGTGAAGAAAGGTGTTGATTTCTTCCTTTGTATTGTATCAGTTTGTGTAGAAGTATTGGAAGGTTTTTGGACCCTTCAGAGGAATGGGAGAGGCTTGGAGTTCTCTTAAAGGATGAATTTTGGTGAATGGTTCTGAATTTCTATAATTGGCAAGTGTAAAATGGTAATTGGCAAGTGTAAATAATTGTGTATATAATTTGGTAATTTAAAATGTGCATTGACAACCTAAGGTTATAATGAAAAAAAAATATGAAAGCAAGCCATAATAGAATGAAAGAAAATTTGTAAAGACTTCACATACCTTAAAAACCAAACTTTCAAATGGAGGAGTTCAACCCAATTATGTAGCCTTAGCTTCTTCTTTCTTCAAACTCCACAACAATTTGACTTGTTCAAAAGCTTGTTCCCTTCTACACTTCAATTGTATAACAGTTTTCAATGGAATTCAAACTTCAATTGATATTATATGTCTTTCAACATAGAAACTCTGTTATTTCATGCAAATGTGGTAAAACCCTCTTAATCCCTCAACCCTCAATCCTAAACCCTTAAACCCTAATCCCTCAATCCCTATACCCTCTTAATCCCTCAACCCTCAACTCTCAACCCTCAACCCTCAACCCTAATCCCTCAAACCTTATACCCTCTTAATCCCTCAACCCTAAACTCTCAACCCTTAAACCCTAATCCCTCAACCCCTATACCCTCTTAATCCCTCAACCCCTAAACCCTAATCCCTCAACCCTTAAACCCTAATCCCTCAACCCCTATACCCTCTTAATCCCTCAACCCTCAATCCTCAACCCTTAAACCCTAATCCCTCAACCCCTATACCCTCTTAATCCCTCAACCCTTAAACCCTAATCCATCAACCCTTGAACCCTAATCCCTCAACCCCTATACCCTCTTAATCCCTCAACCCTCAATCCTCAACTCTTAAACCCTAATCCCTCAATCCCTATACCCTCTTAATCCCTCAACCCTTAAACCCTAATCCATCAACCCTTGAACCCAAATCCCTCAACCCCTATACCCTCTTAATCCCTCAACCCTCAATCCTCAACCCTTAAACCCTAATCCCTCAATCCCTATACACTCTTAATCCCTCAACCCTCATCCCTTAACCTTTAAACCCTAATCCCTCAACCCCTATACCCTCTTAATCCCTCAACCCTCAACCCTCAACCCTTAAACCCTAATCCCTCAACCCCTATACCCTCTTAATCCCTCAACCCTTAAACCCTAATCCCTCAACCTTTGACCCCTATACCCTCTTAATCCCTCAACCCCTATACCCTCTTAATCCCTCAACCCTAAACCTCAACCCTTAAACCCTAATCCCTCAACCCTTAAACCCTAATCCCTCAACCCTTAACCCCTATACCCTCTTAGTCCCTCAACCCTCAACCCCTAAACCCTAATCCCTCAACCCCTATACCCTCTTAATCCTTGAACCCTCAACCCTCAGCTATTAAATCCTAATCCCTCAACCCCTATACCCTATTAATCCCTCAACCCTTAAAATTTAATCCCTCAACCCCTATACCCTCTAAATCCCTCAACCCTCAACCCTTAAACCCTAACCCCTCAACTCCTATAAACTCTACTCTATAACCTATTAATCCCTCATCCCTAAACCCTTAAACCCTAACACATAAACCCTCTACCCTCTACCACCAATCCTATACCTCTAACCTCAACCCTAATCCCCCAACCCTCAAACCCACTTAGTAAACTCTCTACCCTAATCCCTCAACCCTCTTGACCCTTAAACCCTCAACTCTTAAACCCTTAAACACTCGACCCTAAACCCTCGACCCTCAACCCTAACCCCTTAAACTCTAAACTATTAAACCCTTTACCCTCTACCCTCTAAGCTCTACCATCAACCCAATACTCTCTACCCTAAAACCTAATCCCTCAACCCTTAATCTATCAACTCATATAACCTCTATCTTATATATTGGACCCTCAACCCTAATCCCTCGACCGTATACCTTAAACCCTCAATCTTCAACCCTCTACCCTTTACCCTATACATTAAATACTCAACCCTCAATTCTCAACCCTCAACCCTTAATCCCTCAACCCTCAATCCTTAAACCCTAAACCCTCTACCCCTTACATTGGACCTTGAACCTAATCCTTCAACCATATACCCTCAAAACTATACCCTAAACCCTCTACCCTCAACCAAGTAAACCCTTAACCCTAAACCCTTAACCCCAAACCCTTCAACCCTAAATGCTTAAACCTTAAACCTTCTACCCTATACCCTCAACCAAATACCCTCTACCATCAAATCTATTCCCTCAACCCTCAAACCTTAAACCCTAATACCCTAGAAACCATCAACCCTATAGGTCCTCCATCCTAATCCCTCAACCCCTATCACTTTCTCTCTATCTATACATCTCACCTTTCCCTCCTTCCCTCCCTCCCCCCCATCCTCTCTAATTGTCTCTATGTACCATCTCCCTCTTTCTACGTACCTCTCGTTCAATCAATCCCTACCACCCTCTCTCACACACTCCCTCTCTCTACCTATCTCTCAAGTCTCTCCCTCTCACCCCCCTCACACTCTCAAGTCTCTCCCTTTCGTACCCTACCTACATAACCCTCTCTTTCTCTTTGTCTCTCTCTCTCCCTCTCCCTCAATTCTCTCTCTCCCACCCCCCCTCTCTCTCTCTCCCTCTCCATAAATTCTCTCTCCGACCCCCCCTCTCTCTCCCTCCCTCTATCCCTCCCACCCTACCTAGCTAAGTCCCCCTCAATCCAACCCCTTCTCTCCCACTCCCTCTCTCTTAAACTCTCACTTCGACCCCCTCTCCATCTCTCTAGACTCTCTCTAAATTCTCCCTTCCTCTAAAGACATGCATAAATGCATACATACAAGCATAATACATTTGTACATATAATCTTACATCCATACAAGCATACATACATACATGTACATAAAAATATATCAGCATACATTAATATATTAGCATTTAACATAAAGTAAGACATAACGTGAGCGCGTTATAACGCACTTGTGTTATGTGCTAGTAGACATGTTCCCCACAGAAGCAAAAACCATGTCAAAAGTGAGATATAACGTGAGCGCGTTATAATGCGCGTCGCGTTATATCTTGCTTTGGAATTACCAACTTTAAGCTTGGTATTGCCTTGGAATTCCAACCCAAAGGCTTGGAGGGCATTCCCAATGACCAGAGACGTGTTTTTAAAAAATCCACCATATTTCTCATAATCGAGTTCGTGCTCATCATTAGGATTGCAGTGGTTCAATATCAAAAAAATTGAGCACATGGGTAATGTTGGGTTATCTCTTAGCTATCCAACGATGTAATTTTTTTCACTTTCTTGAAAATGTTAAGTCTTTCATCCACAATAAATTTTATCTACATGTTTTTTTTTTGCCAAAAAGTAGTGTTTGGTATTTTTTTCGTTATAAATTAACCATTCATTAACTTTTCAAATAAATTACATTTCTAGAAACTAGACTCCATTCTACAAAGTTTAAAAAAAAAAAAAACAAATCAATTAGTTTCCAAAATTTGTAGGGGTAGCACGGCCAAAATTCTATTTTCAGGATATGTCCACTCTGCAAATTAGTAAAAAATCAAATATTCATTAAAAAATTATCAAAAAAATTGTGCATCAACTACATACTGTTAGCTAACTTCTGACCGTTGTGATTTTAAAAATACTAAAAAAATTTTCACCATATGAGGATTGTACAGGAGTTGGTATGTTATGTTTTTCTAACAAAAACAACACCAATTTGTGTACGTCCCTCGTTTTAACCCCTTAATATAAATCATTTTCAAAATAAATGAATAGTTTAGAAAGTAGACTCGAAGCACTTGAATCCTTCTTTTTGTTCCATCTCAAAATTTTGAGTCTAAGTATCCTCAATTTCACATCCAAGGTCAGTATTTCCTGATTTCAGAAAAAACCTATCCACTTAAGTCCCCTTTTTGGGAACCATCTTGGTGAACTTACCTGTAAAGAAAGGTATCATCTTTTCCCATCCTTGGATAATTAATACATCATCATCATTCATCATCATATCCAATAATGTCTCGATGACTAGGGGACTTGTTGGACTTCTTCATCTTCTTGAATTTAAGGGTTGATCCCTCTCATTCTTCTATCCTCTTTTGCGCTAACAATGCATCGATCTTGCATCCATCCTACATCCTACATAAATCACATCATATTATCATAGAACAACATCATCCACCCTGCATCCATCACATCTTATTTTCATAATCATTTAAGTTGCTTAGGATAATATAAATTTTTTATTCTAAGCATCTTCCAAATATTTCATTTCCATCATCATTATCATATAGGTCATATAGTCTAACCATCCATACATTCATTTTGAACCTCTTTGTCACGAGATCCACCTCAATTTTTTCACTCAATCTCTCAAGGGGGCAATGTACTAATGTACTTCTTTTTGCTGGGGCATCTGAAAAATCAGATTTTTTTAAAATTTCGATGTCAGCGACATCATTCTTTGAACCAATGTAACAATTAAATTGCCTCAAAGAGGGGAAAAATGTAGACATATAAAATTAACTTTATTAATTAAACATCACATTTAATCATTCTCCCCTCTTTAATTAATTAATTAATCTCATATAGTTCTTGATTTAATTAAATCACATATATTAAATCACTCATTCATTTCTTCTCATTTGATTCAAAAATCAAAATGATTTAAATAAAATGTCACCTCCTAATATGACGCAAGTTAACTAATCTAGATTAATTAACTTCTAATCATAATCAGTCATTCTCTAGCTTTTGACTCAACTAGAGTCAAATCTAAACTCTTAACTAACCCACCCACTTGCACAATAAATCACTTTATTTGATTTATTAAAACACGCATTGTCCCTCACAAGGGCATATTCCCAAAGAATATGCCCTCATTAGCTCTCATGTTTGACTTTTTTGGACAAACACAATTCCCCCCAAAAACCCTCAACCACATGCATTTATGGCCATTTTCAAATTTGAATGGGCACATTGGCCAAAAACTTGCACAAGCATGGGCCAATCCCATTGTGACAAGTGGCTCTCTCCTATTAGATGGGATTTAGTCCCACATTGCCTAATATTGGCTTCCCTTCTCTCAACTTCTCCTATAAGTTCAACACCTCTTTTCTCATTTTGAGGATCCACATTTGAAAGCATCTCCATTATAGGCAACTTGAGGTCAAGAGAATCTCATTGTATATCTCATTATCTTGGAAAGGGTTGGGAAAGGGCTATTTTACACATCCAAAGGGCACCAATCCATCATAGAATAGGTTACATTTCATGTCTTCTTTACATGCTTGATTTGGTTTTATTTTTTGTTTTGAGGAATTTCATGTTATTCTATGACGATGTTAGGATCTATACCAACCATTTGCAAATTTTAGCATCCACACTGGGTATTGATGTCCTTGATCCATTAAAAAAATAAAAATTGAATTTCGATACATACAGAAAGAGTTATGTTGTATACAGTCTGCCTATGTCTGAATTGCAATTGGTTTGAATTTGAAACTCTACAAAGAAAAAAATGTTCAATAAAAAAATATGAGACCAAATGAAAGTGCTAGATAACTTAGTTACAAATCTATATTCGAAAAAATGAGAATTTTATCCTTCATACAAAAAAAGTTATGTTGTATACGGTGAGCGTCACTTTTTAAAAATGTTGTTTTCTAAAAAAGACCAATTTTCCTGGGAGATGGAAAAAGAAGTGCAATCTTATTAAAAAAAATTTGAAAAAATTATTTTTAAGAATCTACAGACAAAATGTGATGAGACTCTAGTTTTCATCATCTACAAATTCCTCACGGTTTAGCCGCTATAGGTGCTTGAATGTGAAGATTTAGTTAAAAATAATAATTTTAGTGTCTAGTTTGACCAAAAATTGTAAACTACTATTGTGGGATCGCCCAACGATCATTATCTTTTTATCTATTGTCCTTGTTGGATGTTCTTGTAAAATAAATTCATCATGCGTGCTTTGTTTTGTTTCTAGGGGGGATGTTTTAGGTGTCTTGTTGACCACATAAGAAGGCTTTCCTTTTTATGTTTTGGCCTGAGATGTCTAGAATATCTGAACTGCATCCTGAATAAGGTTTCATTTTTCAAGTGTGAACAAGAGTAATCCTATTTGTTTGATGAGTCAAATTCCATCACACTAGTCGCAACACCATCCTGGTTCTTAATGCCTTGATACATCACACCTATGTGTTTTATCAAATATAAAGAAGGGTATGCTCTTTATCTCTCCCATCCTTGGATAAGCAATAAATCGTCATCATTTATTATCATATCCAATAAAGTCTCAATGACTAGTGGACTTTTTGGACATCTGCATCTTTTTGAATTTAAGGGTTCATCCCTCTCATTCTTCTATCCTCTTTCACACTAACAACGTATCCATCCTACATCCATCCTACATCTTGCATAATCATCTCATATCATCATAGGAAATCATCTATCTCATCTATCTCACATGCACTCCATAATCATCTACGTTGTTTAGGATAATATAGATTTGTTATTCTAAGTATCTTCAAAACATCTCATTTTCATAATCATTTTAATATAGATTTGTTATTCTAAGCATATTAAAAACATCTTATTTACATCATCATTATCATATAGATTAGTTAGTTGAATAGAAATCCATAAATCCATTTTGAACCTCTTTATTGTGAGATCAACCTCAAATTGAATCTTTTTTGCTCTATCTCTCGAGGGGGAAATGTACTAACGTACTTACTTGCACTGGGGCATGCAAAAAAATCAATTTTTTTTTTAATTTCAATATCGGCAACATCATTCTTTGAACCAATGCAACAAGTACATTGCTTCAAAGAGGGGCAACATATAGACATGCAAAATTTACCCATGCATCTAATCATGCTTCTTCCAACATTATTTCATCTATTAATTAAATAAATCAATTTAATTAATTCACTAGCATTATCTCTTTAATCAAATAAATCGCTTTTTATCTCCTAAAGTCTCTTGATTTAATTAAATCATGTGTATTTAATTAAATAACTAATATTCATTTTCCTCTCATTTGATTTAAAACAAATCTAAAAATGTAAATCAAATGTCACACCAACTAATCACTAACTTAATTAATCAAATCCCTGATTAATGCTAAGCCTAACCCATGTCCCATCCCCCAAATTTTTCCACTTGCACAATAAATAATTTATTTTGATTTATTAAAAGCCATATTTTCCTCCCAAGGAATATGCCCTCATTAACTGCACTTGTTTTAATTTTTTGTCTAAACAAATTTCTCCCCAAATCCTTCAACTACATGCATTTAATGCCATTTTCAAATTTCAAATGGGCACATTTTCCAAAACTTGCACAATCATGTGTCAATCACATTATGACAAGTGGCTCTTTCCTATTTGTTGGGGGGTGATCCCACAAAGCTGGTTTACAATTTCTGAGAGGAACTGATTTTTGCTGAAATCACATATTTTTAGAAAATATAATGATTTAAAGCCTTTAAAAGTTCCATTTTAAGGATTCTGATTGAAGAGGGTTTAATCAAACCACCTTATATCAAACCCCCTTGGATATAACCTCGCTAGTTTTAAACCATACTTATAAATGAGTCTTCTTTACACCTATCAAAATGCTGATAAAAAATCACTTTTGATTTACCTTTTGGGGGATCAAATGAATTCATTTAAAATTTATTTCAAATGATTATGGTAGTCCTAGAAATGAGATATCCCATGAATATAATTTTAATATGTTTTGGTTTTATTATGTATGTGTTTTTCTAGTTTTATTAAACATAGGTTTTTCACTGAAAATCAAGCTCTTTGTTTTGCACATGTGGAAAAATAGAAAATTATCAAAATATATTTTTTTAAATATGTTTTTGCTAGGCATTGATGTCCTTGATCCATTAAAAAAGAAAAATTGAATTTCGATACATACAGAAAAATTTATGTTGTATACAGTCCGCCTATGTCTGAATTGCAATTGGTTTGATTTTGAAACTCGATTAAAGAAAAAATATTCAATAAAAAACTATGAGACTAAATTAAAGTGCTAGATATCATAGTTACAAATCTAAATTCAAAAAAATTAGAATTTTATCCTTCATACAAAAAAAATTATGTTGTATACGGTGAGTGCCACTTTTTAAAAATGTTGTTTTCTGAAAAAACCCATTTTGTGGGAGATGGAAAAATAAGTGCAATCTTATTCCAAAAAATTTGAAAAAAATATTTTTAGAATCTACATACAAAATTTGATAAGACTATAGTTTGAATCATCTTCAAATTCCTCATGGTTTAGCTGCTATAGGTGCACGAATGTGAAGATTTAGTTAAAAATAATAATTTCAGTGTCCAGTTTGGCCAAAAATTGTAAACCACTATTGTGGGATCACCTAGGGATTAGTCCCAAATTCTTCAACATTGCCTCTTATATATTCAAAATGAACTATAAATTCAAGGCTCCTCTCCTTCAAAAACACAACACAATCTCATGCAAAGTTACTCTCTACTTTTGAGAACTAATTTAGTCCATTATCACAACATTTTATCTTCATCATTTAGCTTATTGAAGGGTTGGGAAAGGGCTACCTTCTACACAAAGAGTAGCACCAATCCAATATGGAATAGGTGTGCACCATGTTGCTCATGATTTCAATTAGTTCATTTAGCATTTCTAGTTGTTTCAATGTCTTATTTTGGCATGTCTAACATGGAGTATTATTTCATAAGGATGTTTGTTTTTGCCATGTTGGTTTGTCAGTATACTAACATTTGCAGATTTTTACATCCTACAACTTCTATAAAGGTGCAAGTTTGATCATCCATTATCGAGATTCTATGAAGATGCAAGTTCGATCAGTGGCAGAGGTTTTGTGAAGGTTGGAGATTATTTTGTGTTTTTTGCATGGGGAAATGGTTGCAAGAGCAATACATAAGTCTTAGATCTGATATTTTTTCCCCCATTTTTGCAATGGTTGGAGAAAGAAGGGAGTTTAAAGAAAGCAAGTGGAAAGAGGTGCATTTGGGAGACCACTTTAAAGAAAGTGGGAAGAGGTGCGTGTGGAGAAAACCCTTTGTAGAGGATTTCAAAAATAATTATTGTTATTTTCCATAGGGCATTGGTGATTGTTGTTCTGTGGCTTTACTAATATTGTTTCATTTATGGTTTCCATAGGGTATGTGTAGGATCATCATGGAAAAAACAAGCCCTTAAGTGGCAAAAAATTCAGAAAAATCAGAGTTAGGCTCAACTTGACATAAAAATTTGAATAAGTTATCTATATTATTTCAAAAATATGTAATAATAGAATTTGTAGAAAATTGAATGTAGTTTATAAATTACTTGGTCTATTTACAAAAAAATAAATCTATTTGGTGAAAATTTGAAATTTTAATATAGTAGTACTTAAATTTCAGGGAAAAAATAAGAAGTAGGTGTTTGTCTGACCACCCTAACCACATTAAAATTATAATATTTTTTTATAAGATTTTTATATATAAGTAGAGGACTCATGTCCCAATGTGGTGCATAAAGACTCGTATGTCTGACCACCTTAACTTGGTCAAGACTTCATTAAATTCATTTTTTTATTTTTTAATATTATAGTATGTGAAGCGTGGAATGTGATGCATATTTTGGATTCAAAAAATATGATACCATTTGAAAGCTATAGATGTTTTTCAATCAACCCAAAACTCAGGACTTTAGTCATAATTCAATAGAAAATGAATAATAATTATTTATTAGATTCAAAGTAAAGCATAATTTATATTGGTGGAAAGTTGAGAATCTCCTTTAAAAACCCTTTTCATTTCATCAATTTTGGGTAAAATAAAAGTCGTCAACCACATACCCATCATATTGCCAATTTTTGGCCCATCATGATCCTGCACATACCCTACGTAGTCATGATGGTTGCAAGGCAATAAATTTTTTTAGCTTATATAGTCTATGATATTTTCCATAAGGCATTATTGATTGTTGTTCTTTGGCTTTAGCTATATTTTTTTATTTATGGTTTCCATATAGTGGCGATAGTTCGAAGGCAATAAAATAGTTTATGTTATTTTCGACAAGGCACTGTTGCGAAAAAAAAATTTCCGCGTGCAGGGTTATTATGTTTTATTTTGCATGGGTTTGTTATTATGAATTCTTTCATTTTGTGGGTTTTGTGAGGAATTTGAAGATGATGAAAACTAGAGTCTCATCACATTTTGTTTGTAGATTCTAAAAATATATTTTCATTTCTTTTGGAATCAAATTGCAGTTCTTTTTCCATCTCACATGAAAACTAGTTTTTTAAAAAAATAGCATTTTTAAAAAGTGTCGCACATTGTATAACACATAAAAAATTTCCATGAAGGATAAAATTATAATTCTTTCAAATTTAGATTTTTAACTCCGATATATAGTGCTTCCACTTGATTAGATATTTTTTTATTGAATATTTTTTCTTTAATCAGTTTTGAAGTCAAACCAATTACAATTCAGACATAGCACCACCGTATAATTCGTAACATTTTTTGTATATAACGAAATTCAATTTTTTTTGTTGGATCAAAGACTTCAATGTCTGGTGCACTCATATTTTCCATTTTTTTTTTTAAATCTGCTATTTTTCCACATCTACAGAACAAAGACCTTCATTTTCGGTGAAAAACCTATATTTAATAAAACTAAAAAGAATAATACATAATAAAACCAAAACATATCAAAATTATATTCGTTGGATAGCTCATTTTGAGGAATACCTAATTATACTTGGGTTTGTGAAGTATCCTCCATTCTCATGTTCAAATTGAGCTTAAAAGTGCAAAAAATTAGGTTTTTTTTTTTGTGTCAGAGGGGGAGAATGAGGGATAAGGGGGGTTCGCTGGAACCTTGGTTCGAGTGAACCACCTTACATAATGAATTTTGATTTGGTTTTTGGGTGGGCAACTAGGGAATGGGTTCGCTCGAACCTTGGTTCGAGCGAACCCATAGGTTCGTACGAACCCCCAAAATCACATTTTTTGGGATGGGGTCATTTTTTATGAGTTTTCCTTCCTCATTGGAATTGTAAACCACTGTTGTCACTTCACCCCTATATAGATAATTTTCACTATATATAGAGGTTCTTTATTGTATAGCATGACATTGTCTTATATACCACATGAAAACATACCACATCAATTGAATTTCCTAATGCTACTTCTCATTTCCCACACATCATTATCTTGGACAATTAAATTAAGTTTGTATTTTATAAACACAATTATGAGACAAATATTATAGATTCGACCAAAAAAAAATTAAATTAAATTTCCAAGGAGCATACTTGTTGAAGGATGAACACAATTAATAAGATCTAGGTATTACTTTATATGGTCATGGTATCCTTTTGTATATTTAAGTATTTACTTGTATGCATGTTTGTGAGTAACGCCACCTTTGAAATGCATGTACATACTATATTTCACATTCACCCCAAAGTTTCAAAATGTCTTAATACAATCATATATTGATAAATGGTGGAATATTACTCAAATTTTATCATGTTACCCAATCCTTCACTTGTCCTCACCTTCACAACACAAAACATCCCAGAAACACCCAAAAAATCTTAGAAATAATACATTTTGGATTTTAAGGGGCCTAGGCCATTGAAAAAGAACTTGAAAATTACTTTAAGTAAAATTTCCTAAGTAAAAACCTACCTATATTCTCTTAGATTAGTTATCAAAGGTAGGTATACACAATATCACCATGTAACACATCTAGTTCAACCACATTTATCGAAAAAAAAACTTGCATAGCTAGTTTCCAACACTAGATCTAGTTGGGAACATATGGAATTCACTAGAATAGTGAGATCCCAAGGCTTCTCTAAGTAAGAATAAAAAATGAGACTTAAAAATGATGATACATCACACTTCACCTTTAAAAAAAACTATCAATATTGCACGTGCAACAATATATATAAGTTTCACCATCATCCATAGACTATAATGGTTGGACAAGACACAAAAATAAAAAATATATAGCCTATGCATGTTAAATTTTAAACTAAAGATTATGATAAATAACTTTATAATAATTTTCCATGCATAAGAAACTCTTGAATCTCACCATTAAAGATTGTGATGAAGTATGAATCTTCACCACATGTATTTTTAATGCAATACGAACATAGTCACAAAGAGTTATATTTTCCATGTTTACCCTTGTCCTATGTTCTAATGTTCCATACTAAGACTAGGTATCCTTGTAGACATCCAAAAATAACATTATGCATTCCACTGTAACTAACATCATGCGTTCATTTCTTCTACTAATCAATTAAAGAAATTTATTGATTTAATCCTAAGGTTCATTAAATAAATCAAATTATTTAATTAAGTTCCTAAGGTTCTTCTTATTTGATTTAATAAATCAAACTAATTTAAAATCAAATATCAAATCCCTAAAATCCCCTAAGTTAATTAATTTAAATTAATTGACTTCTAAATCATGATTAGCATTCTCTAGCTTTTGACTCAACTAGAGTCAAATCCAAACTCTTAACTAACCCACCCACTTGCACCAATAAATCATTTATTTGATTTATAATTCCTCTAATTACATTCAAAATGGCATCAAAATGGAATATTCTTCCATTTTGAATCTTCCCCCCAAAAGGGACTTGTCCCTTCCAACAAGGTTTTAAATGCTGTTTGCACAAGTCAACATTGCATTTATTGCACCTTTCATCCCCCCAAAACATGTCAAGTCATTCAAATTCAAAATTGAAATTGGCACATTTGCCAAAACTTGCACATTCCTCACCCTCTCACACCTTGACAAGTGGCATCTTGTCATTGGCCCATGAATGATCCCACATTCATCAATTTGGCCTCTCCTCTCTTCAAGCTCAACTATAAGTTGAAGGCTTCTCTCCTTCAAACAACACAACAGCCACATATCCAAGCATCTACACTATAGGCAACTTGAGTTCATGCATCTCATTGTCTATATCATTATCTTGGCAATCTAAGCTTATCAAGGATTGGGAAAGGGCAGCTTCCTACAACACTAAGTTGCACCAATCCACTATGGAATAAATATATTTCATGTTTGCATTGTCATTTGTTTGCATTTTTGAAACATGGAGTATTATTTCATATGTTTGTTTATTTCTATAATGTTAGTTTTGTCTTGTTACTAATATTTGCAGATTTAAGCAACCACAAATGGTGCTAGAAGGAGGGCTGGGCAAATTTGTATACTAAGGATTCAGTCAACTAAACGCATTATTTATATATATTTTATATAAATTTATCTTACTGCTAACATTTAGTTACATTTGATGAAATGGAGCAAATTAACGACATTATTACTCTGCTCTTTCTTTCTGCATATCAGATTATGTATTTATGAAAACTAGGTTGGTTTTAATTAAATGAAAGATGCAGCAAGTACATAGTTGTGCGCATTCATTTTGATATTTTGTAGGTTCTGTGCACTTTATGGCCTTAGTTACATCCCTACATCCCTGTCAATTCAAGTTGGTTTTGCTACAAACTTCTAATTACACTGCATGCAGGGTAGAGAGTTAATGGGCCTAAAATTTATGTTGGTTTTAAAACAGCGAATGGGGGAATAAACATGAGATCTGGGTTGTTTGATCAGGTATGTCTTTCTCCTGAATAGATGACATAATCAACAGAAAATGACTTCGAGTATCTCTGCATCTTTTTGATACATTTGAGTGAAATCATCTTTTTTATGGTCGCTTGTTATGGTTTCAACAACAGCTTGCAGGGATATAACTTTAACTTCTTTCTTCTGACACATTCAATGAGCCCTAGCCATGGCTTGTTCTTCATATTTTTTGGGTAGGGATCAGGATCATATATGACCACAGTATCTTCCGATTGAAGATTCAAGCCCCTGCCTGCTGCACAGATGCTTAGTAGAAATAGGAAGCATTCAGAACCGAGCTTGTTAAAATCATTGATTGTTGACTTTCTATTTTAGGGAAATCATTTAAGAGAGAATCTATGCATAAATTCTTCATGTATTAATCAAACTTGAGTTATTTAGAAATCTATAATAGAGATCCAAGGTTTAAGTCATTCCCTGGCCTCTCCTTGTGCACCCCTCTACTGAGATTATGCAGCCATGTATATAGATAGAAAGCATCGAAAATGAAACTTTACAAAATTACTTTGTGAGCGGCGACTTTTATTAAAAGGCTATCGATCTTGGACAGGCCACAAATCTGCTTGAATATTCTCAAGTACTGATTGACTCTTGCCATCGCCAACTACTAGTTGTCATTTAAAGCACATCTCTTTGGATATACACTGTTTTAGCTGCCTATGAATAGCTGCCCGAATGAGTCAACAAGTAACTAAGCACGCAGATAATTTGTCATTTTCCAATGTGCCATTTCCATATTTAATATCTTTTAATTTTGTTTTTGTGTAGGTTTCTCTACAAGGCCACATGATATGCTCTATTTGATTGAACTTTTAGTGGGATTTACTATTTCCGTCTCCTGTTGTATTAGACCTAATGCACTGTTTATCTAATGGTGATTTTCCAACCAAACTCGTAGCTGTCTAAAACAAAATGATTAATGCAGTAGTCAAAATCATGACAGGAAAGGTTGAATGCTGTGAGAGGAATGATTGTTGGGCGTATAAAATCTGCCAAGATCTTATCATCTTATTCAAGCGGCTGTGAAGGCTTAGAAATTTGAAAGTGGCATTCTGTCAAAAAGATGACAAACATTGAAGACAAAGGAGGTAGCCATCGAACCATCATTTTGAAAGCGACTAGAAATGAAAAGATGAGGCGAACACTTCACATTGATATCACTGTCTAGAAATCTATAGACAATGGCAGCTGTAAAGATGTACCCTTCGCTCAATTGGAGAATTCAAATGTTCTGTGTAGGCGCCATTCCAATGAGATAAGTTCACATTAATTATCTGTGCCATAATGGTTGAAATCTTCTTGCATTCTTCACTTCATTCATTAATTAACGCGTTTTGTTGGTTGCATAATAGCTCGCAGGAGGAACATCTAAGGTAGCGGCTGGGGCATGTAGTCCATAAAATGGTGGGCGACATCTCTGACATTTCTCAGTCAAAGCCCAGTTTGGCATGTTTTCACTCGTGTGGAGCATTTCACAAAAAATACTAATTGTATTGAAGTCATTATCACACAACATTTAAGTCACTAATCACATCTTATAAATATATTTTGATCCAAGTTTGCCATCAATTTTAAATAAATTTATAAGATTGTAAAAGCATGCAGCTAGAAATAATGGGTTGAAGTCTCGATTGAATTTTTGTCCCAGTTGGTAGACAACCTTCTTAAATGCGCTACATCTCTGCCATTTTACATAAAATCTATGTAATTTTATCTCTTCTTCAATTCATTTGACTCTCACATGTCATTTCGATAGAAGTTCATTATTCAATGCTTACTTGGGCCGCTCTACTTTGCTAGCACACCCACTTTGCTCTACATATTTGCAGCTACTTTACTTAAAATGTTTAGACAGTGTGTACCTTGGTGTTAAAGTTTCATTAACTGTTTACATACATATGGGTCACAGGTTTACATCGGCATGCATAAAAAAGGTTGACATCAAGATGTTAAAGGTTGAAACTAAAGGTTGGAACATCAAGGTTGACATCAAGATTGAAGTTGAAGGTTGGCATCAAACAAAAATGAAAAGCGAATGGAGTGGAATCGAAGATTTTTTTCGAAAACAAGATTTGGAAAAAGCATTTTTTAATGCTTATTTTTAAATCTTAGAGTTTCAATTCACTACCCTTTTTTTCTGTTTTAAACCAACTCACATTTCCTTTTGGGTTTAAAATTAATCACTGATTTGATCTTTTCAAAGTTGGTTAAAATTGAACCTTAGACATTTACTAGATTTCAATTTGGACTTAAAATTGAACAAGGCAACCTTCACACTTGGATTTTGGTGCTTAAAATGAATTCATCACTGCTTTTTGGACTTAAAATGAACAACTGTATGTCATATTTTGCAATCTTTTTCACAAAGTAATATCATCAAAAAGATGTATGCGCTTCTCTCGCGCCTCACGGTGATCTTGAGAATCAAAAGTTTTTTTTCATGATATTAAGTTGTCAAAAATATTTCCTCCACACTTTGATTTGGGATCTAAAATTGAACAAAACATTCAAGTGTGAGCACGATATATTGCAGAGGTTCTCGCCTTTGTTTTTTAACGAAGGTTGTGTGAACGACGGAATATGTTAGCTCACTTTTGTTTATCTTAGAGGGCCTGCCTTGTGGGAAAAAGTACTCACCCAAGGGAACGACCCAACCGGGAACACGCTAAAGCCAAGCAACTTCCACCCGGGATATAAGTGTGGATATTGGAACAAAGGCCAATATCACGAGGATTATTCTGACGAGATGGACAGCAATGGACTCTCGCCGACGTTGGATAATCCCCCACGAACGGAATGCCCGAATTAGAACCCTTGTTTAGAAATTGGCCAAAACCTTATCTATCTTGTTGGTGCAAGAGGTCATGTCCTCTGAAGCCGCCCCACGTAACATGCGGTCTTGTTGTGGAAATGGAAAGTATGCCATGGGAGATTCATGGGTACTAATGCTTGGCTGACCCGAATAAGTGAGTGTCATGGAGGGGAGCCAGTGTGGTCAAGCATTTAGCCATTTGCACAAGATATGCACATCTGGATTTATCCAAGTGGGAACCCAACAAGATATTGCCTCATCATCCTAGGGTTGTAAAAGTGCTTGGAATCAAAAAAAAAAAAACACTTTGCTTGGATTCAAAACATTGAAAAACAAACATACACAAGAGCCTCAAATTTCAAACACCTTGGAAGAAACAAATACTCTTGACGAACTTGGACACTCTTGCTTTCCCTAGGGATCATATCCTTAGAGGTTTCTAAGTGTGCAAATTCTACCATAATTTGTTTCCAATAAGGATAAACATAAGGAACTTTTTCCCTATTTTCCTCGATTTCCACACAAAGGACCTTGTGGGATGAGAAAGAGATTGGGACACTAGACATATAGTTTGAAAACCTAAGCAAGCAAGTGTCTTGGATAAAAAGAACCTCATTTAACCAAGATAAAAAGACAAATTTGATTACACATGTGTTTTCTAACATGATCAAAATCCCAAAACCAAAGTTCAAAAAGCTTAGTCTGAAAGCTAGTGAGGAGCGTCTTGAGATCCTGAATTGTTTGAAAGGTTTGCTTTCCTCCCATAGGAAATATAACGTGTTCTTCAACACCGAAGTCTTGTAAGAAGAAGTGTTATTCTAGGTCAAGTCTAGGATCAAATTCAATCGCTTTCATCCATCTCTCAACCATCAAAATCAATCAAAAGTCACCTCACCAACAACTCTTGGAAACTTTGTAAACACTTGTGATGCTAAACTCTTAGGTGAAATCAAATTACTCTTTGTTTGACTTAACACAGCTAGTCAAACCATCATCCTATACACAAGTTCTCTCTTGGATAAAACAACTTCCTAGGGTTTACGAGTTCATCTTGTTTGGCTTAGCACACTTAGCCAAATTATCACCTCGTTTGACTTGACGCACTTAGTCAAACTACCATTTTGTAGGAGTTCACTCTTGGATAACACAACTTCCTAGGGTTTTACGATTACATTCATCACTCTTGTTTGACTTAACACATCTATTCAAGCTATCAATCCAATCACGATCAATCAAAGTCCTAAAAAGTTTAGCATTCCCTTCAAAGTTTCTTTAAGAGTCCCATTCATCCATATCACTCATCTTCTGTTTATCTCGTCCTCATGATCGCTTTGATCCTTCAATTATCCTAGTTCTTCACTTCTTTGAACCTAAGGTTTAGACCGATTTAAAGGATTAGAGGTTCATCTCTTATATTCTTGAAAATTGATCTTCATTTTATGGTTCAAACTCGATCTCAACACAAGAGGGACATGGAATATAAATTTGATCCATCCATCATGAGCAATTCGATCCAACCAAACTATCCAAGCCTTGCAATACCAGTTGATTATCAAAGCTTGTACAATGCATACATGGGAGCATTACCTCATACAAACATCAATGGTACAGCAAATATGAGCATACCCAATCCAAAGTTTGGAACACCTTTCCCAATGATAGATTTAAATCCAAGTCCAAATCTGCAAATCTATCAACCAAACACTCAATGCATGAGTTTTCCAAACAACACTATCCCACCAAATCCATACATGCCAAGTACAACTTTACCAAACATGACCATTTCAAATCCACACTTGGTAAACTTCAGGGTCGACATGTTTGCAAATCCCCCTAATGTTGTTCAAAATCCTAGCAATATATTGGCAACTCCATATGTTGATTCAAGTCAAGGTAACACCATGCAAAATCAAAGTTACCTAAATCAAGAAAATATGATTCTAGACCACAACAATGTTCAATTTCAATCCATCATGCCAAATCAAAACATCATACCAAATCATCCCATTTTTCCATCGATATCGCAACAACAAATGGCAACCATCCAAACGACCCCAACAATCAATGCCGTTCCCATTCCACCACCACTGCCACCACCACCAAAATACAGCATGACCAATTCATTCTCCATCATGTTGCAAGCCGCACAAGAAGCTTCCTGCAAAAAGGCACTCCAAGCCCAACAAGCTACATAGCTAGTTGCTCGGAAAGCACAAGCAGCTCAAGTAGCCCAACAAGCGCAAGCGCAAGTAGAATTCTACGCACTATAGCAATCAATCCAAGAAGAAGTAGCACAACAAAGAGCCCAACAAAAAGCTTTGTTGGCACAACAACGACACGACCAACAACAAGCACTGTTGGCTCAGCAGCAAACACAGGCATTACTCGCCCAACAAAGCTTGCAACAGATTCCCACCACAATTGTTGAAATCAAAAATCAAGATCAATCTATCAATAAGCACTTTGAAGATGTTTCAACCTTGACCAATGATCAAATCAACATACACCAAGAGCTACTTTTCAATTATGATCAAAACTCACCAACGATGCCCAGCAATGATCAAATTCAAGAAATATCAACATCACTTGATCATATGGTTGAAGACATTGGTAATCTCTCTTCCACAATTGTTGAAAACAATGTTTAAGATCTTGAAGATGCTTCTACCCCATCCAGTGATCAACTCAACATTCATCAAGAGCCACTTTTTAGTGATCTATTTCAAGATGTGTTACAATTATTTGATCCCATTGACATAATCTATGATCCATCAACCAATGATCATATCGAAAAAGTTTCCACATTTCCTTATGAGTTAGAGGAAATATCTCAAGAATGTATTCCAAAGCATGATCAAAATATTCCATCAAGGCCTAGCAATGGTCCCTCCCAAGGCATATTGACATCCTTCAACCTTACGATTGAGAATAGTGAAAGAATCTTTGACAGTACACTTGATCCAAATCCATTCAAAGAACAAGTGGATATTAATCCACTTTGCATGCCTAAGGACGATTTCCAAGAACCCCTTGTAGACAATCCATCCTTTGAAATTGACCCATGTCAAGAACTTGATCAAAAGCATGGCGAAAGCAATTCTAGAATTAGTCAAAATCAAGAATTTGTATCTCCAAGATACTACAATGATCTAATGGGTACTCTTTTATCTATACAAGATGCCACAAATGATGATCATATCCACATAGGACATACTTCTGCATCTACCAATGAGATGCTTTCTTTGGATGGACACGCAAATGATCTTCATTCAAAACAAGAGTCTCATACTCTTGAAATCATTATTGGGAAACAAGAGTCTCCTACTCTTAACATTGGTACACATGATCAAGATATAGAGAAATCCAGAGACATATTAGAAATGGGTCAAGAAGAAGGCTTGTACATAAGTCATGAATCAGAAACATCCTATGAAGTGAGTCATGAGGAAGACTTTTGTGTAGACAGTGAAGCATCAACACTTCTTGAAGAAGCACTACAATCTGATATGTCACAAGATCAAGTTGAAGATATCAATCAGGCATGCATCCCACTTATGGAAGATCCTATCACTTATAAACTTGGATCACTCACCTTTGTAAGGGAAAATCATCTTATCAATGAAAGAGCTATGACATTTGAAGATCCACCACAAAGCAGAGAAGGAGAAACACCTTGTTTCCAAAGTAAATCATATCCTATGAGAAATAAAAATTTTCAGTAGATGAATTATCAAGGCAGAGGATTAGGCCTACATGAACAGGGTATCCTAGAACCAGTGCAAATTTTTAGAAATCCTAAGCGTCAAGGCTTTGGTTACTCTACAATCAAGGGATCTCAATAGATCAGTAATACTATCACCATACTGGGGGCAACTTCGTCTCGAGCAAACATCAACATAGGGAGCATGAAGAATCCTTATGATGAAACCAATGCCAATACTACAACCTGCCATGTCACGAATCTTCATCCACTTATCACCCCATCCACGAATTGGGACCAACATCAAAAGAAAGACTGGAATCGAAGCATGAAGAACGTTATCAAAGAAAAAGAAGCTAAGAAGCATATTGGACAAATCAAGTACATATGGATACCAAAAAATACAAAGAAATATTATCCCTATCAAAATCCATCAGTCAAAGAAACTATGGGGCAAAATAAAAATGGGGCAAGTGTCTATCAAAGACGTCCACCAAAGCAAAATAAAGCTTCTCAAGCAACATACAAAGTGTATCAAGTAGTTGGTCCTAATTCCATGCACACTTCCATATCCACCCATTACTGCTCATCTTCCCAAGTTTGGAGAGTCAAAGGTTCCAAACTGTCTTTTATCCCTAAACACACTCCATCCATGCCTCCACGCATGATATCCAATTCTCACATTGACCATGTGTTGGCAATGACCCTTCATCATAAGGATTCAGAAGGCACCCTATCGCGATGTGCGCACAAAGATAGAGTTAAGTCCATTATCAGTAAAGCAGAACAAATTTCTCAAAAGTTGCATTCAAGTGCACATATCTTGGAAAGACAACTTCTACAAGTAGGATATCAATGGCACATTATGAAAGAAGCATCAACATCAACACCACCAGGTGGTTCAGCATCAGTTTAAAATCTCTCAAAAAATACAAAAAAAATCAGAAAAAAAGTCCTGAAAAAATGGTTACCTCGATGAAAACCTGGCAAACGGGCATCTTGGTGACAACAAAAAAATCAAAAGATCAAAAAATCCAAAAAATCAGAAAAGGATTGAAAATAGTAAAAAGAAAAAAATCGTCCTCTAGTGAAAACCACTTCGGTGGCGCTTTGGGCAAATACCTTGGTGAAAACCTGGAAAACAGGCGTCATGTGTAGAATCGAGCACCTACGTGTGCCAGTTCAAAAGAAAGAATCTTATCACATCCATAATAAAGCCAGTATCCCAGCCATATCATTTGTTCATCCATGAACCGTTTATCCAATCCATTTTCATCCATCTGCATCCATACTCCAAGGTGTCTTGATCTTGATGAAATTTTGGTGCACACTTTACAGTTGCTTATGGTACATGGGTCATTTTCATTGATCCCATCCTATCCAACATTATTTGAGCCTTGAAGCATTATCTGAGTGAGCATTCCTCTGTTCGAACACCATTATCTTATCGCAAGATGATCCATACCCATTCGTCCATCTGTCTATCCAAAAATTCACCCATGGCATTCCAAACATTGCTAGACACTGGGGACAGATATTTACATCTTTCTTTGAGAATAAATCTTGATCTATATCTTCCCACTTATGAAGTGATCCGAACATTGGAAAACATGAAATCAACTTGCCTAAAGCATTTGTGAGCCAAAAATCCAAGTCATTAGCCCATGGCATATTTTAACAAGAAGAGGTTCCTTATCACGCTTTATCTTTCATCGAACATCAATCCAAACAATCAATATCAGTCGCATTTAATACGCGCATCAGCGTCGCATCCAATCATCAGAACAATTTTTTTCCAAATCAAGCTTCATCAATCTTGATCAATTGAATCCAATCATCAACTTGTTTGACTTAACACACTTAGTCAAACTATCATCTGGTGGATGAGTTTACTCTAGGATAACACAACTTCCTTGGGTGTACAAGTTCATTATCATCCTTGTTTGACTTAACACAGCTAGTCAAATTATCATCTTGTGCACGAGTTTACTCTAGGATAACACAACTTCCTTGGGTTTACAAGTTCATTATCATCTTATTTGACTTAACGCACTTAGTCAAATTATCAAAATTAAACACCACTTTGTTTGGCTTAACACACTTAGCCAGATTATCAAATCCAAAATCACATTGTTTGGCTTAACACACCTAGCCAAACTATCCTCTTTTGTACAAGTTTACTCTAGGATAACACAACTTATTGGAATTACAAGTGCATTATCACTTTCGTTTGACTTAACACACTTAGTCAAACTATCAATCCATCAATTCGATCAACATTAAGCTTGGTTTTGAACAAAATCCCAAAACAAAGCACTGATATCATCACATATCCACCTCCAAATCGTCAAAATCATGCGAACAATCCAAAAACATTCAAAAATCATCAAAAATCAAAAAACATTCAAAAATCATCAAAAAATCCAAAAACATCTAAAACATTTGAAAAAATCCAAAAACATGTAAAAAATCAGAAAATCTTCAAAATTTCATTGTCAAGTCATTTTAGACTTTCACCTTGTCGAACTATGTTGTCTCTGAGCTTGAACGTAGGCAAGGTTGATCTTTGATCATCCCCCGAGACACCTTGGGTCAGTCCTTATGCCTCTGTCACATTGGCATCCGTTTGCCCATCTAGTTAGGTGTCCGTCGCAATGGAAATCCGTTACCCATCTATCTCATACACAGTCAAGTGAATTGACACAAAATCCAAAAACATTCATAAAATCTTGAAAATACCAAAAAACATTGCCAAAAATCAAAACATTTCAAAAGACCAAAAACATCCAAATATTTGAAAAACCCAAAATGGTGCATCCATTTCATCTCACTTTCACCCGTGATTGTCATCACTCATAATAAATCATCGTCGCCTCATCCTTTGGTGAAGTAATCAGAAGCAAGTTTAGCAGGTTCCAAAGTGAACACCTAATCGTCAAAGTCTCGAAGTCTAGATCCGTAAGTCAACAAGTTGGTCAACTCGGAGTATCAATAGCTTATCACCCAATCAGTCCTACCAAAACCCTGATCACTACATGTCCTAGGATGAAGCTTTCCCACGATGGACATAAGCATCAGGTACCCCACATTAGTTTAGCCTGGCTAGTGGTACGAAGAACATTAAATTGTTTGTTTGCTTTATCTTGGTCTTTTTGACTTATCTTATATTGCGCTCATTCCAGGGACCTCTCGATGATGCCTAAACAAAATAGGTTTAGAGAGAAAGGAATGGGGCAATGATCATTATCTTTTTATCTGTTGTGCTTGTTGGATGTTCTTGTAAAATAACTTGGCGAATACTTTCTTTGTTGGGTCCATCCTAGCAAGGTTTTCGTATGTCAAGTGTGAACAAGATCACTCCTATCTAATTTCCGAGTCAGAGTCCATCACACTAGGCACAACTCCATCCTAGTTCTTAATACCTTGATGCATCACACCTATGTGTGTTATCAAACATAAAGAAAGTTACGCTCTTTATCTCCCATTCCTGGATAAGCAATACATCATCATCTTTCATCATAAAGTTGTGTTGTTGGACTTCTTCATCTTCTTGGATTTAAGGGTTGATCCCTCTCATTCTTCTATCCTCTTTCATGCTAACAATGCATCCATCCTACATCCATGCTGCATTCATCCTCTTATCTTGCATAATCATGCCATATCCATCTCATGCATAATCACGTCATCTCATTTTCATCATCATTATCATATAGATCATATAGTCTCACAATCCATACATCCATTTTGAACCTTTTTGTCGCGAGATCCACCTCAAATTGAATCTTTTCGCTCGATCTCTCGAGGGGGCAATGTACTAACGTACTTATTTTCGCTAGGGCATCCGAAAAATCAATTTTTTTTAATTTCGATGTTAGCGGCATCATTCTTTGAACCAATGCAACGAGTACATTGCTTCAAAGAGGGGAAAAATGTAGACATGCAAAACTAACATCATGCATCCTGCTCTAACTATTCTCCTATTAATCAATTAAGACAATTTATTGATTAATTTCCTAAGGTTCATTAAATAAATCAAATTATTTAATCCTTATGTTCTTCTCATTTGATTTAATAAATCAAATTGATTTAATAAATCAAATTGATTTAATCAAATGTCACCTCCTAATATCCCCCAAGTTAATTAATCTAAATTAATTAATTTCTAATCATGATTATCACTCTCTAGCTTTTGACTCAACTAGAGTCAAATCCAAACTCTTAACTAACCCACCCACTTGCACCAATAAATCATTTATTTGATTTATTAATTCTTCTAATTACATTCAAAATGGAATCAAAATGGAATATTCTTCCAATTTGAATCTTCCCCCCAAAAAGGACTTGTCCCTTCCAACAAGGTATTAAATGCTATTTGCACAAGTCAAACTTGGCATTTAATGCACCTTTCATGTCTTCTCATCCAAATTTGAATTTCAAATTGGCACATTGGCCAAGGCTTGCACATTCCTCACCCTCTCACACTTTGACAAGTGGCATCTTGCCAGTGGCTCGTGAATGATCCCACATTCATCCAAATCTATCACTCTTCCTAATCTTGAATCTATAAAATGCAAAGCATTTCAACACAAATCATCTACAACACACAACACATTCTCACTTGCAAGGTTACTCTCTTCATGAGAGAACTAATCTTGCTCATCACAACACCATTTGCTTAGCAACTACATCTTGAGGCAAGGTTGCTCTCTTCATTTGAGAGTCAATCTTGCTCTTCATCATCTATCATTTGGCATTTTGCTTATCATGGATTGGGAAAGGGCAGCTTTCTACAACACTAAGTTGCACCAATCCACCATAGGATAGATATACTCCATGTCTTCTTTGCATGCTTAGATTAGTTCTATCATTTACTTTGAAGAATGTTGTATTATACTATGAAGATGTTAGAATCATGCTAACCATGATGTAGATTTTCACATCCACAGATTGGACATATCACTAAAAGCTCAGTGAGAATGATGTCTTGTTGTTTTCTCAAAAGAACTCTCAAGTAATCCACCACGTCCTTCCCAATTATCCAACAAATAAAACTCCGTATCATTAAATTTGTTGATTTGTAGATAACCGTATATTCCAATAATTCTTTTTGTCACATCAACATCATGTGGTAATACTTCTGCGATGATTTGATGTTGATACTATTAAAAGTTGTGCAATAATGGCAGCACCAGTGGAGACGGAGGCCACTTTTTCTTGCTACTGGTTAACAAGATGTGGCTAACAAACACGGAAAGCAGGCTAATAAGCAAATATGGCAATGCCTTCCACCATGGGGGATTGCAATAGACGGAGGCAGCCAGTGTAAGTACTCGCACTTACTATGTTCTCCATGACGGATGGATTGATTGGTTTTATTCCAACTGATATGCGATTCTTATATATACTCAGATCCCTTGTATTTAAGACAAGTGCAGGTATCACACACTAGACAAACACTTTTGTTTATTTTCCTAATTATTTGGCGAATCTTAATCTCCCAACAACCAATCTTCAGTTTAATCGTTGATCTATCAAACTTCACTAAATATCCCATTCAATTAGGTAATCTTCAACCTGAGAGTTCACTGATGGAGTGTTGTAGAGCTTTGGGATCCATTAGAAAAATGAACATGAAGGCAGACGATTTGGATACATGGGCTTCTCTAGAATCTAATTAATAAAACTCTATAGTCTAAATTATTGTTCTAGGAAAATTCATTATGAACAATTTATCATCAATAAATTCACCTTCAATAATTCATCGCCATGACAAATTCATCTCGTAGAAAATTCACCGCCAACAATTCACCAACAATTCATGGCAGTGAATTTTCCATGAAATGGATTTGTCATGGGGATGAATTACAAGTTTACCAAGATTTGCATGTCCAATGATGTCTTATACACTCTCTACAAATCTATTGGAAAACAAAGAAAAAATCTAATATTTTTCTACAACCACCTAATATGGTATGATGACTCATGTAAAGATTCACCACCGAATATTGTAGTGAGACTTGTAATTGATTAATAATGCTTAGTACATACTTTTGATGTGGTATCATTTTTTCATTAAGTACTTATAAAACCAACTACAGACAACCTGTCAAATTTATAGAACATATTATATAAATTACAATATAAACGTAATCATAACACCTCTTTTGATGCAAGTGTTAATTAACATATATTCATATCATTTAAATTTTTGATTACATAATTATATAAAAAAAACTAAAACATTACTTAAAACTAAACACGAAACTAAATTAAAAATATAATATATTTTTCATCATTACAATCTACTAATTAAAATAAAATAAAAATAATATGCATAAGTATTTTTAGTTAATATAATTTAACTATATAATTAATATTATAGTTTAATTAGTTAACCAAATGCATAAAAGATATATTTGACTAGACAAAGCACTCTACCTAGAGAGAAATAGTATCTAATGTAGTTATTTGTAGTCAAGATGATGTGGGATCTTCATTTGTATGCTACTCCAACAAGTAACATATTTTTATTTAGAAGGCATATAGGAGATATGTGTGCTTGAAAATATTTGGTCTTCAAAATTTTGAAAGTATGAAGAAAAGTCAAAATGTGCAAATGAAATAAAACAAACTGTAATATTTAGATGGTCCCTCTTAGGGCTTATGTATGTGTCTAAAAAATTACTTTGTCTATTTAGAGTTAGCTACAATTTGGATGAATACTTTGTTTGTTTTGTCTATACATGTCCTGAATAATGTGGAGGACCTTTCAGAGTTAACTACTATTATTTGGAAGAACATTGAAGTTGGAGGAAATAACCTAATTAGACACTTTCATAGAGTTAGCTATTATTTGGAAGAATATTGAGATTGGAGGAACCACTGCCATCTTTATAACTAAGCTTAGTGTCTTGAATATTACTTTGTCTCCTTTCCTTATATTCAAAAAATTAGCTACAATTTGAAAGAATACTTTACATGTTTTATCTGTACATGTGCTGAATGTTGGCACTTTCACAGAGTTAACTATTATTTGGAAAAATATTAAGATTCCAAAACACAAAGTATTCAGACACTTTCATAAAGTTAAAGCTATTATTTGAAAGAACATCAGAATTGGACAGACCACTGAAAGCTCAGTGAGAATGACGTCTTGCTGCTTTCTTAAAAGAACTCTCAATGAATCCACCACATCCTTCCCAATTATCCCACATAATGAAACTCCAAGTTATTAAATTTGTTGATTTGTATATAACCGTATTTTCGAAGAATTCTTTTGGTCACACCAACATCATGATGTGGAAATACTTCTACAATGATTTGGTGTTAATACTGTAATTAGTATTGACACAGACGACTAAGATTTTCTGACAGTCATCTTGTACCCATGGTAGGAGACGGACCGTCGATTCTAGACTGACACTCCTTGGATATCGCCTTGCTCTGCAAAGGAATGCCTATTAGTGTAATTAGTATGTATTAATATTCCTTAAGGAAATGAGCACACAGTACAAAAGGGAAAAAATAACACTTCAATCTGTGATATTTGGAGTTTTATTTTTGTGTTATTTCAAAATAAGTTAGTTAAATTTTGAGGTACATATGAATAAATTTAAAATTTAAGATACTAAATTTATATTCTAATTTTTTCATCTCTTTAGATATTAATTATTATGAGTCAATTTGATTCACATCTACGTAACATTTTTCTGTGTTATGATAGATTTAAAGATTATCTAAGGAGCATACGAGTTATCAAAATAAATTTACATCAATTTGAAATATTTTCTTTCATGATATGTTTTGCGGGAACCCAAAGCTATCATAATTATGTTCTTATTATAGAGGTCATTTCTCACTAAAATCATACCATTTTAGCATATTAAAGTCTCATATAGTATTTCTACAATGAGGTAAAATATTTTCATCCTAGAGACTTGAAATTGATATTAGAGATTCATCAAGTCATTTTCTATCATGGCACATCGTTATGAATATTATCTAATTGGTTAGTGTGATCTGACTTATTAAATTTATTTTGAAAATCAACAAATTAGTTGTATAATATACAGTTGTGGACATGAAAATCTACAAATGGTTAGCACAATGACAAAACAACATAAACAAAAATTCCTATCCCTATGAGATAATACTTCATGATTCAAATGCAATCAAACAACAAAATTAAACAAAGCATGTAAACCATGAAATATCCCTATCCCATAGTGGATTGGTGCAACCTAGTTGTGTATAAAGCTGCCCTTTCCCAATTCTTGATAAGCTTAGATTGCCAAGATGATGATATAGACAATGAGATGTTTGAACTCAAGTTGCCTATAGTGTAGATGCTTTAAAAATGTGTGTAGATTGTGAATGATGAAGAGCAAGATTGATTCTCAAATGAAGAGAGTAACCTTGCAATGAGTAAGTGTTGTTGTGTTGTAGATGATTTGTGTTGAAATGCTTTGCATTTTATAGATTGAAAGATTGAGAGATTTGGATGAATGTGGGATTGTTCATGAGCCAATGACAAGATGCCACTTGTCAAAGTGTGAGAGGGTGAGGAATGTGCAAGTCTTGGCCAATGTGCCAATTTGAAATTCAAATTTGGATGAGAAGACATGAAAGGTGCATTAAATGCCAAGTTTGACTTGTGCAAATATCATTTAATACCTTGTTGGAAGGGACAAGTCCTTTTTGGGGGGAAGATTCAAATTTGAAGAATATTCCATTTTGATTCCATATTGAATGTAATTAGAGGAAATAATAAATCAAATAAATGATTTATTGGTGCAAGTGGGTGGGTTAGTTAAGAGTTTGGATTTGATTCTAGTTGAGTCAAAAGCTAGAGAATGGTAATCATGATTAGAAGTTAATAAATGTAGATTAATTAACTTGGATGATATTAGGGGGTGACATTTGATTAAATCAGTTTGATTTATTAAATCAAATGAGAAGAACATAAGGATTAAATAATTTAATTTATTTAATGAACCTTAGGAAATTAATCAATAAATTGTTATAATTGATTAATAGTAGAATGGTTAGAGCAGGATGCATGATGTTAGTTTTGCATGTCTACATTTTGCCCCTCTTTGAAGCAATGTACTCATTGCATTGGTTCAAAGAATGATGTTGCCGACATCAAAAATAAAGAATTTCAGAATTTTCGGATGCCCTAGCGAAAATAAGTACGTTAGTACATTGCCCCCTCGAGAGATCGAGCGAAAAGATACAATTTGAGGTGGATCTCACGACAAAGAGGTTCAAAATGGATGTATGGATGGTTAGACTATATGATAATGAAAATGAGATGTTTGGAAGATTCTTAGAATAACAAATCTGTATTATTTTAAACATGTTAAATGATTATGCAATGCATGTGAGATGGATGATGTTGTCCTATAATGATATGATGTGATTATGCAGGATGTAAGATGGATGCATTGTTAGCATGAAAGAGGATAGAACAATGAGAGGGATCAACCCTTGAATCCAAGAAAATGTAGAACTTCAACAAGCCGACTTTATTAGAGATGATGATGAAAGATGATGATGTATTGCTTATCCAGGAATAGGAGATAAAGAGTGTAACTTTCTTTATGTTTGATAACACACATAGGTGCAATGCATCAAGGTATTAAGAACCAGGATGGCGTTGTGCCTAGTGTTATGGACTCTGACTCGGCAATCAGATAGGAGTGATCTTGTTCACACTTGACATACGGAAACCTTGCTAGGACGGACCCAACAAAGAAAGTATTCGCCAAGTTATTTTACAAGAACATCCAACAAGCACAATAGATAAAAAGATAACAATCATTGCCCCATTCCTTTCTCTCTAAACCTGTTTTGTTTAGGCATCATCGAGAGGTCCTTGGAATGAGCGCAAAATAAGATAAGTCTAAAAAGACCAAAATAAAGTAAACAAACAAGCTAATGTTCTTCGTATCGCTAGCCAAGGCTAAACTACTGTGGGGTACCTGATGCTTATGTCCATCGGAGGAAAGATTCATCCTAGGACATGTAGTGATCAAGGTTTTAGTGAGACTGATTGCGTGATAAGCTATTGATACTCCGAGTTGACCAACCTACTTGCTTACTGATCTAGACTTGAGACTCTGACGATTAGGCATTCACTTTAGAACCTGCTAAACGTGCTTCTGACTAACTCACCAAAGGGTGAAAGCGACGATGATTTATTGTGAGTGATGACAATCACAGGTGAAAGCGAGATGAAATGGATGCACCATTTTGGTTTTTTCAAATGTTTTGAGGCTATTTTTTGAATTTTTGAGATGTTTTAGAAATGTTTTTGGTATTTTCGAGATTTTTCAATTTTTTTGGTATTTTCAAGATTTTATGAATGTTTTTGGTATTTTGTGTCTCGGGGGCCAATCAAGGATGGCCTTGCCTACATTTAAGCTCAGAGACAATGTAGTTCGGACTCCAATTGACTTGACTAATAATGAGATAGATGGGAAAACATAGTGCCATTGTGAAGAATGCCTAAATAAATGGGCAAACGGATGCCAATACGACAGACACATAAAGGACAGACCTGATTATAGAAAAAAGATAAGCAAACAAATGCCAATGCAACGAATGCCTAACTAGATGGGCAAATGGATGCCAATGCGACAGATGCATAAAGGATGGACCTGATTATAGAAAAAAGATAAGCAAATGAATGCCAATCTGACGGACGCCTAACTAGATGGGCAAACAGATACCAAAGCGATAGACGCATAAAGACTAACCTAATTGTAAAAGATAAGAAAATGAATGCCAATGCGACAGACGCCTAACTAGATGGGCAAACGGATGCCAATGCGACGGACTCAAACTGTCTCGGGGGATGATCAAAGATCAACCTTGCCTACGTTGAAGCTCAGAGATGACGTAGTTCGACAAGGTGAAAGACTGACAAGACTAAATGATAAATTTTGAAGATTTTCCAATATTTGGATGTTTTTGGATTTTTGATGAGATTTTCTGAATGTTTTTGAATTTTTTATTTTTCTAATGTTTTTGAGTTTTTTCTGATGAAAGATCAACCTTGCCTACGTTGAAGCTCAGAGATGACGTAGTTCGACAAGGTGAAAGACTGACAAGACTAAATGATAAATTTTGAAGATTTTCCAATATTTGGATGTTTTTGGATTTTTGATGAGATTTTCTGAATGTTTTTGAATTTTTTATTTTTCTGATGTTTTTGAGTTTTTTCTGATGAATTTCTGAATGTTTGGATACGATATTCATGACGATATCAGTGCTTTGTTTTGGGATTTTGCTGAAAACCAAGCTTAATGTTGATCAATCGGATTGATGGATTGATGGTTTGACTAAGTGTGTTAAGTCAAACAAAAGTGATAATGCACTTGTAAGTTCTAGGAAGTTGTGTTATCCCAGAGTAAACTTATACAAAAAGGATAATTTGGCTAGGTGTGTTAAGCCAAACAAGGTGATTATGGATTTGATAATTTGGCTAAGTATGTTAAGCCAAACAGAGTGATGATAATGAACTTGTAGACCCAAGGAAGTTGTGTTATCCTAGAGTAAACTCGTTCAGAAGATGATAGTTTGACTAAGTGTGTTAAGTCAAACAAGGTGATGATTGATTGGATTCGATTGATCAATGATGAAGCTTGATTTGGAACAAAATAGCTTTGATGATTTGATGTGACATTGAAGTACACATTAGATGCAACTGATATGGATTGTTCAAATTGATGCTCGACAAAAGATAAAACATCATCTTTTCAAAATATGCCATGGACTAGTGATTTGGACCTGTGGCTCACAAATGCTTTGACCAATTTGCTTTCATGTTTACCAATGCTCGGATCACCACATAACCGGGAAGATATAGATCAAGATTTATTCACGAAGCAAGATGTAAATATCTGCCCCCAATGTCTAGCAATGTTTGAACGACCATGGGTGGATTCTTGGATACGAATGGATATGGATTATCTTGCAATAAGATAACGGTGTTCAAAAAGCGGATGCGCCTTTGGATAGTGGTTCAAGGTTCAAATAGCATTGGGTAGGATGGGATCAATGAATATGACCCATGTCAAGATGTCTACCATAAGCAACTGTAAAGTGTGCACCAAAATTTTCCAAGATCAAGATAACTTGGAGTATGGATGCAAATGGAAAATGGATTCAATAAATGGTTCATGGATAAATAGATGATATGGATGGAATGTCAGATTTATTATGGATGCGATAAGATGCTTTCTCTTGAACTGGCGCACGTAGATGCTCAATTCTACACATGACGCCTGTTTGCCAGGTTTTCATCATGGTACCTATCCAAAGCCCCACCGAAGTGGTTTTCACTAGAGGACGATTTTTTTCTTTACTGTTTTCAATCCTTTTTCTAATTTTTTTGGATTTTTTGTATTTTTTGTATTTTTTTTGTTGTCACCAAGACGCCTGTTTGCCAGGTTTTCATCAAGGTAACCATTTTTTCAGGACATTTTCTGATTGTTTTTGTATTTTCTGAGAGATTTTAAGCTGATACTGAACCACCTAGTGGTGCTGATGTTGATGCTTCTGTCATAATGTGCCATCGATATCCTGCTTGTAGAAGTTGTCTTGCCAAGATATGTGCACTTGAATGCAACTTTTGAGAAATTTGTTCTACTTTACTAATACTGGAGTTAACTCTGTCTTTGTACGGACATCGCGATAGAGTGCCTTTTGAATCCTTATGATGAAAGGTCACTGCCAATACATGGTCAATGTGAGAATTGGATATCATGTGTGGAGGAATGGATAGAGTGTGTTTAGGAGTAAAATATGGATTGGTTGTCAGTTTGGAACCTTTGACTCTCCAAACTTGGGAAGATGAGCAATAATGGGTGGATACGGAAGTGTATGTGGGATTAGGACCAACTTCTTGATACACTTTGTATGTTGCTTGAGAAGCTTGCTTTTTCCTTTGTGGACATCTTGGATGGATACTTGCCCCTTTTTGATTTTTCCCCATAGTTTCTTTGACTGATGGAGTTTGATAGGGATAATATTTCTTTGTAATCTTTGGTATCCACTTGTATTTGATTTTTCCTTCATGCTTCATCCTTTGATTCAAATCTTTCTTTTGACGTTGGTCCCAATTTGTGGATAGGGTGATGGGTGGATGAAGATTCATGAAATGGCGGGTTGTAGTATTGACATTAGTTTCATCATAAGGATTCTTCATGCTCCCTATGTTGATGTTTGCTTAAGACGAGGTTGCCCCCAGTTTTGTGGAAATATTACTGATATGTTGAGATCCCTTGATTATTGAATAACCAAGGCCTTGATGCTTAGGATTTCCAAAAATCTGCACTGGTTCTAGGATACCCTGTTCTTGTAGGCCTAGTCCTCTATCTTGATAATTCATTTGTTGAAACATTTTATTTGCAAAAGGATATGATTTCCCTTGGAAACAAGGTGTTGCTCCTTCTTTGCTCTGTCGTGGACCTTCAAAAGTGTCAGCTTCTTTATTGATAAGATGATTTTCCCTTACAAAGGTAAGTGAATCAACTTTATAAGTGATATGATCCTCCACATGTGGGATGACTTTCTGATTGATATATTTGGTTTGATCTTGTAGTGCTTCTTCCAGAGGTATTGATGATTCACTGTCATTGTAAAAGTCTTCCTCATGATTTATTCTTGATATGCTTTCACATGATTTTTCTGATTCACAACTTTTGTAGAAACCTTCTTCATGACCCATTCCTGATATGTCTCTGCATTTCTCTACATCTTGATCATGTGTACAAATTTTAAGAGTAGGAGACTCTTGTTTTGAATGAAGATCATCTACAAGTCCATCCAAAGAAAGCATCTCATGGGTAGATGGAAGAGTATATGCTATGCGGATATGGTCATCATTTGCAACATCTTGTATAGATAGGAGAGTGTCCATTATATCGTTGTAGTAGCTTGGAGATATAAATTCTTGATTTTGACTAATTCTGGAATTGCTTTCACCATGCTTTTGATCAAGTTCTTGACATGGGTCAATTTCAAAGGATGGATTGTCTACAAGGGGTTCTTGGACATCGTCATTAGGAAGCGGCTCAATATTCTCTTGAGCTTTTAGTGGATTTGGATCAAATCTTGAGCTAGGGATTACTTCAATATTTGTAACCATGAGGTTAAAGGATGTCAATATGTCTTGGGAAGGAACATTACTAGACCTTGGTGATAGATTTTGATCATGCTTTGCAATACGTTCTTGAGATATTTCCTCTAACTCGTAAGGTGATGTATAAACTTTTTCGATATGATCATTGGTCGATGGATCGTAGATTATGTCAATGGGATCAAATAATTGTAACACATCTTGAAATAGATCACTAAAAAGTGGCTCTTGATGAATGTTGAGTTGATCACTGGATGGGGTAGAAGCATCTTCAAGATCTTGAACATTGTTTTCAACAATTGTGGAAGAGAGATTACCAATGTCTTCAACCATATGATCAAGTGATGTTGATATTTCTTGAATTTGATCATTGTTGGGCATCGTTGGTGAGTTTTGATCATAATTGAAAAGTAGCTCTTGGTGTATGTTGATTTGATCATTGGTCAAGTTTGAAACATCTTCAAAGTGTTCATTGATGGATAGATCTTGATCATTGATTTCAACAATTGTGGTGGGAATCTGTTGCAAGCTCTGTTGGGCGAGTAATTCCTATGTTTGCTACTGAGCCAACAACGCTTGTTGTTCGTCATGTTGTTTTTGTGCCAACAAGGATTTTTGTTGGGCTCTTTGTTGTGCTACTTCTTCTTGGATTGATTGCAATAGTGCGTAGAATTCTGCTTGCGCTTGCACTTGTTGGGCTACTTGAGCTGCTTGTGCTTGTTGAGCAACTAGCTGTGTAGCTTGTTGGGCTTGGAGTGCCTTTTTGTGAGAAGCTTCTTGAGCGGCTTGCAACATGATGGATAATGAATTGGTCATGTTGTGTTTTGGCGGTGGTGGTGGTGGTGGTGGAATGGGAATCGTATTGATTGTCGGGGTTGCTTGGATGGTTTCCATCTGTTGTTGTGATATCGATGGAAAAATGGGATGATTTGGTATGATGTTTTGATTTGGCATGATATATTGAAATTGAACATTGTTGTGGTCTAGAATAATATTTCCTTGATTTAGGTAACTTTGATTTTGCATGGTGTTACCTTGACTTGAATCAACATATGGAGTTTCCAATATATTGCTAGGATTTTGAACAACACTAGGGGGATTTCCAAACATGTCGACCCCAAAGTTTACCAAGTGTGGATTTGAAATGGTCATGTTTGGTAAAGTTGCACTTGGTATGTATGGATTTTGTGGGATAATTTTGTTTGGAAAACTCATGCATTGAGTGTTTGGTTGATAGATTTTCAGACTTGGAATTGGGTTTAAATCTATCATTGGGAAAGGTGTTCCAAAATTTGGATTGGGTATGCTCATATTTGTTGTACCATTGATGTTTGTATGAGATAATGCTCCCATGTATGCATTGTAGAAGCTTTGAAAATCAAATGGTATTGCAAGGCTTGGATAGTTTGGTTGAATCGAATTGCTCATGATGGATGGATCAAATTTATATTCCATATCCCTATTGTGTTGAGATCGAGTTTGAACAATAAAATGAAGATCAATTTTCAAGAATGTAAGAGATGAACCTCTAATCCTTTAGATCGATCCAAACCTTAGGTTCAAAGAAGCAAAGAACTAGGATAATTGAAGGATCAAAGCAATAATGAGGACGAGATAAATGGAAGATGAGTGATATGGATGAATGGAACTCTTAAAGAAACTTTGAAGGAAATGCTAAGCTTTTTAGGACTTTGATTGATCGTGATTGGATTGATGGTTTGACTAGATGTGTTAAGTGAAACAAAAGTGATGAATGTAATTGTAAAGCTCTAGGAAGTTGTGTTATCCATAGAGTGAACTCCTACAAGATGGTAGTTTGACTAAGTGCGTCAAGTCAAATGAGGTGATGATTTGATAATTTGGCTAGGTGTGTTAAGCCAAACAAGATGAACTTGTAAACCCTAGGAAGTTGTGTTATCCTAGAGAAAACTTGTGTATAGGATGATGGTTTGACTAGTTGTGTTAATTCAAATTAAGTGATTTGATTTCCCCTAAAAGGTTAGCATAAAAGATGTTTACAAAGTTTCCAAGAGTTGTTGGTGAGGTGATTTTTGACTGATTTTGATGGTTGAGATGTGGATGAAAGTGATTGAATTTGATCCTAGACTTGACCTAGATGACACTTCTACTTACAAGACCTAGGTGTTGAAGAACATGCTATATTCTGAACTCGAAAAGTCTCTCAAGATGCTCCTCGTGAGCCTTTAGACTAAGCTTCTTGAACCTTGGTTTTTGGGATTTTGATCATGTTAGAAAACACGTGTAATCAAATTTGACTTTTATCTTGTCTTAGTGAATCCTTTTTACCAACACACTTGCTTGATTATGTTTTCAAACTGAATGTCTAATGTCCTACTTTCATTTTCATACCACAATGTCCATTATGTGGAAATCAAAGAAATTAGGGCAAAAGTTTCCTAGGTTTATCCTTAGTGAAAACAAATGACGATAGAATTCGAGCACTTAGAAACCTCTAAGGATATGATCCCTAGGGAAAGCAAGAGTACTCAAATTCGTCAAGGATATTTGTTTCCTCCAAGGTGTTTGAAATTTTGAGGCTCTTGTGAATGTTCATTTTTCAAATGTTTCCAAGATCAAGCAATGTATTTTTGATTCCAAGCACTTTTTACAACCCTAGGATGATGAGGCAATATCTTGTTGGGTTCCCACTTGGATAAATCCAACTGCGCATATCTTGTGTGAATGGCTAAATGCTTGACCACACTGGCTCCATTCCACGACACTCACTTATTTGGGTCAGCCAAGCATTAGTACCCATGAATCTCCCATGGCATACTTTCCATTTCCACAAAAAAACCGCATGTTACGTGGGGCGGCTTCAGAGGACATGACCTCTTGCACCAACAAGATAGACAAGGTTTTGGCCAATTTCTAAACAAAGGGTTCTAATTCAGGCATTGCGTTCGTGGGGGATTATCCAACATCAGCGAGAGTCCATTGATGTCCATCTCGTTAGAATAATCCTCGTGATTCTTGAACTTTCCTCAAGAATCCACACTTATATACCGGTTGGAAGTTGCTTGGCTTTAGCATGTTCCCGGTTGGGTCATTCCCTTGGGTGAGTACTTCTTCCCACAAGGCAGGCCCTCTAAGATAAACAAAGCAAGCTAACATATTCCGTCGTTCACACAACCCTTGTTGAAAAACAAAGGGGAGAACCTCCGCAATATATTGTGCTCACACTCGCATGTTTTGTTCAATTTTAAAATGCCCAAATAGAAGTGTGGAGGCAATATTTTTGACAACTTGTAGGACATGAAAATCTGCAAATGTTAGTAACCTTGACAAAACAACATAACAGAAATGCATATCCTTATGAGATAATAAACCATGATTCACAATGCAAACAAATGACTCAATAGCATATGAAACATGAAATATATTTATCCCATATTGGATTGGTGCTCCTTGTGATGTAGAAAGGATGCCCTTTCCCAATCCATGATAAGCAAGATGCCAAATGATAGATGGTGAAGAGCAAGATTGACTCTCAAATGAAGAGAGCAACCTTGCCTCAAGATGTAATTGCTAAGCAAATGGTGTGGTGATGAGCAAGATTAGTTCTCTTATGAAGAGAGTAACCTTGCAAGTGAGAATGTGTTGTGTAATTGAGTTGTTTTGCTTTGCATTTATAGATTCAAGGGTAGGAGTTTGAGAGATTTTGGATGAATGTGGGATAATTCACAAGCCAATGACAAGGTGCCACTTGTCAAGTTGTGAGAGGGTGAGGAATGTGCAAGTCTTGGCCAATGTGCCAATTTGAATTTGAATTTTGCATGACTTGACATGTTTTGGGGCGATGAAAGGTGTAATAAATGCTATGTTGACTTGTGCAAATAGCATTTAAAACCTTGTTGGATGGGACAAGTCCCTTTTGGGGAGAAGATTCAAATTGGAAGAATATTCCATTTTGAATGTAATTAGAGGAAATAATAAATCAAATAAATGATTTATTGGTGCAAGTGGGTGGGTTAGTTAGGAGTTTGGATTTGACTCTGGTTGAATCAAAAGCTAGAGAATGATAATCATGCTTAGAAGTCAATTAATTTAGATTAATTAACTTAGGGGATTTTAGGGATTTGATATTTGATTTTAAATCAGTTTGATTTATTAAATGAAATAAGAAGAACCTTAGGAACTTAATTAAATAATTTGATTTATTTAATTAAGCTTGATGAACCTTAGGATTACATCAATAAATTTCTTTAATTGATTAGTAGAAGAAATGAATACATGATGTTAGTTACAGTGGAATGCATAATGTTATTTTTGGATGTCTACATTTTGCCCTTCTTTGAAACAATGTACTCGTTGCATTGGTTCAAAGAATGATTCTACCGACATCAAAATTAAAAATTCTTTGGTTTTTTTAGATGCCCCAGTGGAAAATAACTACGTTAGTACATCACCCCCTCAAGAGATCGAGCGAAAAGATACAATTTGAGGTGGATCTCGCGACAAAGAGGTTCAAAATAGATGTATGGATGGTAATGATGATGTAAATGAGATGTTCGGAAGATGCTTAGAATAACAAATCTATATTATTTTAAGCATGTTAAATGATTATGTGATGCATGTGAGATGGATGAGATGGTATGACGTTGTCCTGATATGATGGTATGACATGATTATGTAGAATGAGGATACGGATGCAAGATGGATGTATTGTTAGCGTGAAAGAAGATAGAAGAATGAGAGGGATGAACCCTTAAATTCAAAAAGATGAAGAAGTCCAACAAGTCTCCTTTATTAGAGATGATGATGAAAGATGATGATGTATTGCTTATCCAGGAATGGGAGATAAAGAGCATAACTTTCTTTATGTTTGATAACACACATAGGTGCGATGCATCAAGGTATTAAGAACCAGGATGGCGTTGCACCTAGTGTGATGGACTCTGACTCGGCAATCAGATAGGAGCGATCTTGTTCACACTTGACATACGGAAACCTTGCTAGGACGAACCCAACAAAGAAAGTATTCGCCAAGTTATTTTACAAGAACATCCAGCAAGCACAACAGATAAAAAGATAATGATCATTGCCCCATTCCTTTCTCTCTAAACCTGTTTTGTTTAGGCATCATTGAAAGATCCTTGGAATGAGCGCAAAATAAGATAACTCAACAAGAACAAGATAAAGTAAATAAACAAGCCAATGTTCTTCATACCGCTAGCCAGGCTAAACTAATGTGGGGTACCTAATTCTTATGTCCATCGCAGGAAAGCTTCATCCTAGGACATGTAGTGATCAGGGTTTTGGTGAGACTGATTAGGTGATAAGCTATTGATACTCCGAGTGGACCAACTTGCTGACTTACTGACTGAGGCTCGAGACTTTGATGATTAGGGTGTTCACTTTAGAACCTGCTAAACTTGCTTCTGACTAACTCACCAAAGGGTGAAAGCGACGATTGACTTTATTATGAGTAATGACAATCACGGGTGAAAGCGAGATGAAACGGATGCACCATTTTGGATTTTTCAAATGTTTTGAGGCTGTTTTTGGATTTTTTGAGATGTTTTACAAATGTTTTTAGTATTTTCAAGATTTTTTAATGTTTTTGGTATTTTAAAGATTTTTCAATGCTTTTTGTATTTTGTGTCTTGGGGGCCAATCAAGGATGGCCTTGCCTACGTTTAAGCTTAGAGACGACATAGTTCGGACTCCAATTGACTTGACTAATAATGAGATAGATGGGCAAACGGATTGCCATTGCGATGGATGCCTAAATAGATGGGAAAATGGATGCCAATGCGAAGGACGCATAAAGGACGAACCTGATTATAGAAAAAAGATAAGCAAACGAATGCCAATGCAACAGACGCCTAATTAGATGGGCAAATGGATGCCAATGCGACGGACGCAAACTGTCTCGGGGGATGATCAAAGATCAACCTTTCCTACGTTCAAGCTTAGAGACGACGTAGTTCGACAAGGTGAAAGACTGATAAGACTAAATGATGAATTTTGAAGATTTTCTGATATTTCGACATGTTTTTAGATTTTCTGAATGATTTGGATGTTTTGGATTTTTTGAAAGATTTGGATGTTTTTGGATTTTCTGATGAATTTTCTAGATGTTTTTGAAATTTTTGATGGATTTTTTGAATGTTTTTGAATTTTTTGATGAGTTTTTCTTAATGTGTTTGGCTTTTCGCATGATTTTGACGATTCGGATATGGACATGATATGATATCAGTGCTTTGTTTTAGGATTTTGTTGAAAACCAAGCTTTAATGTTGATCAATCGGACTGATGGATTGATAGTTTGACTAAGTGTGTTAAGTCAAACAAAAGTGATAATGCACTAGTAAGTTCCAAGAAGTTGTTTTATCCTAGAGTAAACTCGTACAAAAAGGATAATTTGGCTAGATGTGTTAAGCCAAACGAGGTGATTATGGATTTGATAATTTGGCTAAGTGTGTTAAGCCAAACAAAGTGATGATAATGAACTTGTAAACCCAAGGAAGTTGTGTTATCCTAGAGTAAACTCGTGCACAAGATGATAGTTTGACTAAGTGTGTTAAGTCAAACAAGATGATGATTGATTGGATTCAATTGATCAAGATCGATGAAGCTTGAGTTAGAACAAAATTGCTTTGATGATTTGATGTGACACAGATGTGCGCATTAGATGTGACTGATATGGATTTTTTGAAAGATAAAGCTTGATGAGGAACGTCTTCCTGTCAAAAATATGCCATGGGCTAGTGATTTGGATTTGTGTTCACAAATGATTTGACCAAGTTGATTTCACATTTTCCAATGTTCGGATCACTTCATAAGTTGGATGATATACATCGAGATTTATTCCCGAAGTGAGATGTAAATATCTGCCCCCAGTGTCTAGCAATGTTTGAATGGCCATGGGTGGATTCTTGGATATAAATGGATATGGATTATCTTGTGATAAGATAAGGGTGTTCGAATAGAGGAATGCTCACTCAGATAATGCTTCAAGGCTCAGATAGCATTGGGTAGGATAGGATCAATGTAAATGACCCATGTCAAGATTTTTATCATAAGAAAATATAAAGTGTTTACCAAACCTTCATCAAGATCAAGATAAGGTAGATAAATGGCAATGTGTTGGATAAATTGTTCATGGATGAACGAATGATATGGATGGAATGTTGGCTTCATTATGGATGCGATAAGATGCTTTTTTCTAAATTGGCGCACGTAGATGCTCGATTCTACACATGACGCCTATTTGCCAGGTTTTCATCATGGTACTTGTCCAAAGCGCCACCGAAATGGTTTTCGCTAGAGGACGATTTTTTTCTTTACTGTTTTCAATCCTTTTTTTTATTTTTTTGGATTTTTTGTAGATTTTGATTTTTTTGTTGTCGCCAAGATGCCTGTTTGCCAGGTTTTCATCAAGGTGAACATTTTTTTTAGGACATTTTCTGATTTTTTTTGTATTTTCTGAGAGATTTTAAGCTGATGCTGAACCACCTGGTGGTGCTGATGTAGATGCTTCTGTCATAATGTGCCATCGATATCCTGCTTGTAGAAGTTGTCTTGCCAAGATACATGCACTTGAATGCAACTTTTGAGATTCTTGATCTGCTTTGTTGATACCGGAGTTAACTCTGTCTTTGTGCACCCATCGTGATAGGGTGCCTTTTGAATCCTTATGATGAAGGGTCGCCGCCAATACATGGTCAATGTGAGAATTGGATATCATGCGTAGAGACGTGGATGGAGTGTGTTTAGGAGTAACAGATGGATTGGTCGATGGTTTGGAACCTTTGACTCTCTAAAATTGGGAAGATGAGCAATAATGGGTGGATATGGAAGTGTGCATGGAATTTGGACCAACTGCTTGATACACTTTGTATGTTGCTTGAGAAGCTTGCTTTTTCCTTTGTAGAAATCTTTGATGGATACTTGCCCCATTTTTATTTTGCCCCATAGTTTCTTTGACTGATGGAGTTTGATAGGGATAATCTTTCTTTGTATTTTTTGGTATCCACTTGTATTTGATTTGTCCTTCATGCTTCGTCCTTTGATTCAAATCTTTCTTTTGACGTTGGTCCCAATTTGTGGATGAGGTGATAGGTGGATGAAGATTCGTGACATGGCGGGTTGTAGTATTGGCATCAGTTTCATCATAAGGATTCTTCATGCTCCCCATGTTGATGTTTGCTCGAGACGAAGTTGCCCCCAGTATGGTGATCGTATTACTGATATGTTGAGATCCCTTGATTGTTGAGTAACCAAGGCCTTGACGCTTAGGATTGCCAAAAATCTGCACTAGTTCTAGGATACCCTGTTCCTGTAGGCCTAATCCTCTACCTTGATAATTCATTTGTTGAAACATTTTATTTGCAAAAGGATATGATTTCCCTTGGAAACAAGGTGTTTCTCCTTCTCTGCTCTGTGGTGGACCTTCAAATGTGTCAGCTTCTTTATTGATGAGATAGCTAGCCTTTAAAAAGGTGAGTGATCCAAGTTTATAAGTGATAGGATCTTCTGCATGTGGGATGACTTCCTGATTGATATCTTCAACTTGATCTTGTGACATATCAGATTGTAGTGCTTCTTCAAGAAGTGTTGATGCTTCGCTATCTACACAAAAGTCTTCCTCATGACTCACTTCATAGGATGTTTCTGATTCATGACTTCTGTGGAAACCTTCTTCATGATCCATTTCTGATATGTCTCTGCATTTCTCTACATCTTGATCATGTGTACAAATTTTAAGAGTAGAAGACTCTTGTTCGTTGGTAATGATGTCAAGAGTATGAGACTCTTGTTTTGAATGAAGATCATCTACGTGTCCATTCAAAGAAAGCATCTCATGGGTAGATGGAGGAGTATGTGCTATGCGGATATGGTCATCATTTGCAACATCTTTTATAGATAGGAGAGTGTCCATTATATCATTGTAGTAGCTTGGAGATACAAATTCTCAATCGTGAGTGACTTCAGAATTGCTTTCAACATGCTTTGGATCAAGTTCTCGACATGGGTCAATTTCAAAGAATGGACTTCTTTCTTGGATATCTTCATTAGGAAGTGGCTCAATATTCTCTTGAACTTTGAGAGGATTTAGATCAAATGTTGAGATAGGGATTCCTTCGATATCTTTAACCATGAGGTCAAAGGATGTCAATATGTTGTTGGAAGGGCCATCGCTAGACCTTGATGGAAGATTTTGATCATGCTTTGGAATATGTTCTTGAAATATGTCCTCTGACTCATTAGGTGATGTAGAGACATTGTCAACATGATCATTGGTGGATGGATCTTGGTTTATGTCAATGGGATCAAATAATGTTAACACATCTTGAAATAGATCGCTAAAAAGTGGCTCTTGATGAACGACGATTTGATCAATGGATGGGGTAGACATATCTTCAATGTGCTCATTGATGGATTGATTTTGATCATTGTTTTCAACAATTTTGGTGGAGGGATTATCAATGTTCTCAAACATAGGATCAAATGATGTTAATGTTTCTTGGATTGGATCATTGTTGGGTATCGTCAGTGAGTTTTGATTGTGATTGAAAAGTGACTCTTGGTGTGTGATGATTTGATCATTGAATGAGATGGGAACATCTTCAATGTGTTCATTGATGGATAGATCTTGATCATTGTTTTCAACAATTGCGGTGGGAATCTGTTGCAAGCTTTGTTGAGCGGGTAAGGCTTGTGTTTGCTGCTGAGCCAACAACGCTTGTTGTTCGTCATGTTGTTTTTGTGCCAACAAAGCTTTTTGTTGGGCTCTTTGTTGTGCTACTTCTTCTTGGATTGCTTGCAATAGTGCGTAGAATTCTTCTTGCGCTTGCGCTTGTTGGGCTACTTGAGCCGCTTGTGCTTGCTGAGCAACTAGCTGTGTAGCTTGCTGGGCTTGGAGTGCCTTTTTGCGGGAAGCTTCTTGCAACATGATGGAGAATGAATTGGTCGTGCTGTGCTTTGGCGGTGGTGGCGGTGGTGGTGGAATGGTGTTGATTGTTGGGGTTGCTTGGATGGTTTCCATCTGTTGTTGCGATATCGATGGCAAAATGGGATGATTTGGTATGATGTTTTGATTTGGCATGATAGATTGAAATTGAACATTGTTGTGGTCTAGAATCATATTTCCTTGATTTAGGTAACTTTGATTTTGCATGGTGTTTCCTTGACTTGAATCAATACCTAGAGTCGTCAACATATTGTTAGGATTTTGAACAACATTAGGGGGATTTGCAACCATGTCGACCCCAAAGTTTACGAAGTGTGGATTTGAAATGGTCATGTTTGGTAAAGTTGCACTTAGTATGTGTGGATTTGGTGGGATAATGTTGTTTGGAAAACTCATGCATTGAGGGTTTAGTTGATAGATTTTCAGATTTGGACTTGGATTTAAATCTCTCATTGGCAAAGGTGTTCCAAACTTTGGATTGGGTATGCTCATATTTGTTGTACCATTGATGTTTGTATGAGATAACGCTCCCATGTATGCATTGTACAAGCTTTGGAAATCAAATGGTATTGCAAGGCTTGGATAGTTTAGTTGATTTGGGTTGCTCATGATGGATGGATCGAATTTATATTCCATGTCCCTCTTGTGTTGAGATCGAGTTTTAACCATAAAATGAAGATCAATTTTCAAGAATGTAAGAGATGAACCTCTAATCCTTTAGATCGGTCTAAACCTTAGGTTCAAAGAAGCGAAGAACTAGGATAATTGAAGGATCAAAGCAATAATGAGGACGAGATAAATGGAAGATGAGTGATATGGATGAATGGAACTCTTAAAGAAACTTTGAAGGAAATGCTAAGCTTTGAGGACTTGATTTGATCATGATTGGATTGATGGTTTGACTAGATGTGTTAAGTCAAACAAAATATGATGAATGTAATTGTAAAACTCTAGGAGGTTGTGTTATCCAAAAGTGAACTCCTACAAGATGGTAGTTTGACTAAGTGTGTCAAGTCAAACGAGGTGATGATTTGATAATTTGGCTAGGTGTGTTAAGCCAAACAAGATGAACTCGTAAACCCTAGGAATTTGTATTATCCAAGAGAGAACTCGTGTATAAGATGATGGTTTGACTAGATGTGCTAAGTCAAACAAAGAGGTTTTGATTTCGCCTAGTAGTTTAGCATAACAAATGACAAAGATTCTAAGAGCTGTTGGTGAGATGGAAATTTGATTGATTTTGATGGTTGAAAGATGGATGAAAGTGATTGAATTTGATCCTAGACTTGACTTAGAATAACACTTCTACTTACAAGATCTCGATATTGAAGAACACGCTATATTCTGAACTCGAAAAGTCTCTCAAGATGCTCCTCACTAGCTTTCACACTAAGCTTTTTGAACTTTGGTTTTTTTGGGATTTTGATCATGTTAGAAAACACATGTGTAATCATATTTGTATTTTATCTTGCCTTAGTGAATCCTTTTCACCAAAATCACTTGCTTGATTATGTTTTCAAACTGAATGTCTAATGTCCTACTCTCGTTTTCATCCCACAATGTCCATTATGTGGAAATCAAAGAAATTAGGGAAAAAGTTTCCTAGGTTTATCCTTAGTGAAAAAAAATGACGATAGAATTCAAGCACTTAGAAACCTCTAAGGATATGATCCCTAGGGAAAGCAAGAGTACTCAAATTCGTCAAAGGATATTTGTTTCCTCTAAGGTGTTTGAAATTTGAGGCTCTTGTGAATGTTCATTTTTCAATGTTTTGAATCCAAGCAAAGTGTTTTTTCCAAGCACTTTCACACTCCTAGGTTGATGAGACAATACCTTGTTGGGTTCCCACTTGGATAAATCTAGCTCCGCATATCTTGTGTGAATGGCTAAATGCTTGACCACACTGGCTCCCCTCCACGGCACTCACTTATTTGGGTCAGCCAAGCATTAGTACCCATGAATCTCCCATGGCATACTTTCCATTTCCACAACAAGACCGCATGTTATGTGGGGCAGCTTCAGAGGACATGACCTCTTGCACCAACAAGATAGATAAGGTTTTGGCCAATTTCTAAACAAGGGTTCTAATTCGGGCATTCCGTTCGTGGGGGATTATCCAATGTCGGCGAGAGTCCATTGCTGTCCATCTCGTCGGAATAATCCTCGTGATATTGGCCTTTGTTCCAATATCCACACTTATATCCCGGGTGGAAGTCGCTTGGCTTTAGCGTGTTCCCGGTTGGGTCATTCCCTTGGGTGATTACTTTTTCCCACAAGGCAGGCCCTCTAAGATAAACAATAGGGAGCTAACATATCTCGTCGTTCACACAACCCTTGTTGAAAAACAAAGGGGAGAACCTCCGCAATATATCGTGCTCACACTCGCATGATTTGTTCAATTTTAGATCCCAAATTGAAGTGTGGAGGCAATCTTTTATGCAACTTAGGGTCATCAAAAAGACTTTTGATTCTCAAGATCGCCGTGAAGCGTGAGAGAAGCGCATACGCCCTTTTAAATGAAACTACTTTGCAAAAAAGTTTACAAAACACAAAGTACACATGTTCAATTTTAAATTCCTCAAAGCAATGATGAGTTCGTTTTAGAAGCAGCAAATGAGATGTGAATTTGCCTTGTTCAATTTTAACCCAAATTGAAATCTAGTAGATGTCTAAGGTTCAATTTTAACCAAGCTTAAAATGATCAAGTCAATGATTGATTTTAAGCCCAAATTGAAAAGTGTCTTGGTTCAAAACAAAAAACTAAAGTAGGAATTGGAGCCCTGGATTATAACCACAAGCATTAAAAAATGCTTTTCAAGTCTTAATTTTGAAACTTCTCAAGCTCCAATTCGTTTGCCTTTAATTAGTTTTGATGCTTGATTCTAATGCTTGATTTCAACGCCAACCTTACCTACAAAAAGTAAAAGTGCAAAATCAGGTTTTCTTTAAAATCACAACTATGTTTAAGATCAAGAATACACTACTATTTTCACAAAGAAAATTTCATTTATCCTGCAAAGTTTTGTAAAAATAAATAATGGTTACAATGTCTTTAAAAAGTAGTATTATAAGCAATTCCAAATTAGAAATTCCAATAAATATGCAAATATTCAATACCGGCCAATAGCTAGCTATCCATTAATTGACTTCACAAAGACTGATTGATTGATTATGCAAAGACTGATATACATTGATTGATCTCCAACAAATATTTTCCCAAGGTATTAATTAATTCTGTAAATAGTGATTAGGTATGCATGGAATTATTTCAATCAACTGGTTGAAGCAATAAGAATGAAGTAATAAGCTTCAAGAATTCATAAAAATATTTACATTGTCAACAAAGATCTTTTAAATGTAGTCACATGAAATAGTTTCTATCAACAAGCAACAATGAATGTTAATGATAGGAAGACTTCCCTGGCAGGCCCGATTTGATAGATTAGAAAGCGTATGGTAGTCAAATTAATGCATCGCCTTCTATTATGCTTGATACATTTCGTAACCTCTTGGTTTAGGTGTTGCCAGAGCCTTCTTATGTGCATGGCTGGAGTAAATTCCCTACCAATAAAATGACCCTTCAAGATAGATTTAAATGCTGAGACCTCAAAAGAAGTGCGCAGGGGACAGATTTGAATGCTCAAGGTAAAATGCAGAGGTTCGTGCAGTAACCGTTTCCCAAAAAAGGATTGCATGCTAGCTAAAGATCTCAGATGCGCCTGGCAGAGAGATAAGACATGCCCATTTCAGCCTTCATGCAATGTATTATGGCGAAAGTGGACAGGCCAGTCACATGATACTTTTAATCAATGTCCTTTTCTCAAGTCTGCCTAGTCCTAAATGCGTATCCATAATTAAATTTTATTGGCATATTTAAGAATACTTCCAATTCAAAAATGGTTCTCTATCATCTCTAAAGTCTTTGGCTCAGCATGGTTCTAGGGTTCGAAATTCGGGTATAAGCTAGATTTGAAGAGATTTCTACAAGGTTAGGAAGACTATGCACCATGGAGAGGGAGTCGCGCACCACCTTGAAGAGGCTGTGTGCCTCCTTGGAGAGAATGAGCAACACTAACAGCAGGTTGTGTTCCAACTTGGAGAGGCCGCACAATATTTAGAGAAAGCACAATAACGTGAAAGGGTGGCACATTACCCTGAAGACTCCCAGCGGCAGCAAAAAGGCAATCATCTTTAGCATGAATATCAGTAAAGACCACAGGTTGCGCAGAATAGACAGATTGAAAAGGCTTTTAGCAACTCTCAGCAAGGACCATAGGTGGATGTAAGTGTGTTGGCTATCAGATGAGGTGGAGCCATGAAGATGAAGGTCCTGAACAGTCTCCACATGGGTCGGCCAGCTGCTCTAGAGGGCCTATCTAGAATCTATGTGGTTTATGGCTCGACCTCCTACCTCCCCCACTGGAGGCGCTTTCATGGATATAAACAAATTCTTAGCAATGCAGCTTGCTAGATGAATTGATTCAAATGGGGTGAGCCATTCTAGATGAAAAACTCATGGCAGTTTAGTGAAATATTTTAAACCAATTCTTTTGATAGCCGCACATAAGATAGAAAATAGGGAGACGTCACAAAAGATAGGCACCACACATTTTTAAGTAAATGCATTGGTAGGTGTAAGCTGGATTCCACAGCCTTTACCCATAGCTGTTGTAACTGTGCTAAAATGGAAGTATGGAAATGACCATATCTGACAAAAATGCTTCAAAGACACAACCTAAGCCCGATGAAACTTGAATTCAACACAATACCAAGATATTCATGTACATAAAAAATTTGCATGTTGTATGGCATTCATCTTTGTTTAATGAAGGTGTGCAAAGACCAAAAAGATTCAGAGATCAAAATCAAAATATTCAGCTAAGTAAAAAAAACAGTTGGATAAAACTCATATTAAAAGCATTTCTTTATGGAGAAGGCATTTTCATGAGGCAAGATTAATAAAAAACAAATGCATATATGTTTGCTAACATAGCAATTGTAGAGGTAAAGGCTGGATGTGATTAGAACATTATTCTATTCATTTTGAAACTGGCAGGCATGATGTGCATGCCCCTTGAATTATCAATGCAGTCTAAAAGCCTTAAACAAAGACTATGATACGTGGCCTCTCTACTTATGCAAAGACGAAAAAAGTGGATACATGCCCTCCTTCTAGCGCCATTTGTAGGACATGAAAATCTGCAAATGTTAGTAACCTTGACAAAACAACATAACAGAAATGCATATCCTTATGAGATAATAAACCATTATTCACAATGCAAACAAATGACTCAACAGCATATGAAACATGAAATATATTTATCCCATATTGGATTGGTGCTCCTTGTGATGTAGAAAGGATGCCCTTTCCCAATCCATGATAAGCAAGATGCCAAATGATAGATGGTGAAGAGCAAGATTGACTCTCAAATGAAGAGAGCAACCTTGCCTCAAGATGTAATTGCTAAGCAAATGGTGTGGTGATGAACAGGATTAGTTCTCTTATGAAGAGAGTAACCTTGCAAGTGAGAATGTGTTGTGTAATTGAGTTGTTTTGCCTTTCATTTATAGATTCAAGGGTAGGAGTTTGAGAGATTTTGGATGAATGTGGGATAATTCACAAGCCAATGACAAGGTGCCACTTGTCAAGTTGTGAGAGGGTGAGGAATGTGCAAGTCTTGGCCAATGTGCCAATTTGAATTTGAATTTTGCATGACTTGACATGTTTTGGGGGGATGAAAGGTGTAATAAATGCTATGTTGACTTGTGCAAATAGCATTTAAAACCTTGTTGGAAGGGACAAGTCCCTTTTGGGGGGAAGATTCAAATTGGAAGAATATTCCATTTTGAATGTAATTAGAGGAAATAATAAATCAAATAAATGATTTATTGGTGCAAGTGGGTGGATTAGTTAGGAGTTTGGATTTGACTTTGGTTGAGTCAAAAGCTAGAGAATGATAATCATGCTTAGAAGTCAATTAATTTAGATTAATTAACTTAGGGGATTTTAGGGATTTGATATTTGATTTTAAATTAGTTTGATTTATTAAATCAAATAAGAAGAACCTTAGGAACTTAATTAAATAATTTGATTTATTTAATTAAGCTTGATGAACCTTAGGATTAAATCAATAAATTGCTTTTATTGATTAGTAGAAGAAACGAATGCATGATGTTAGTTACAGTGGAATGCATAATGTTATTTTTGGATGTCTACACAACTTAATATCATAAAAAAAAACTTTTGATTCTCAAGATCGCCGTGAGGCACGAGAGAAGCGCATACGTTTTTTTGATGATATTACTTTGTGAAAAAGATTGCAAAATATGACAAATAGTTGTTCATTTTAAGTCCAAAAAGTAGTGATGAATTTGTTTTAAGCACCAAAATCCAAGTGTGAAAATTGCCTTGTTCAATTTTAACCCAAATCGAAATCTAGTAAATGTCTCTAAGGTTCAATTTTATCCCAATTTGAAAAAAGAGAATCAATCACTGATTAATTTTAAATCCAAATTGAAAGGTGATTTGGTTTGAAACAGAAAACGAGAGCATAAAATGGAAGCTCTAAATTGTTAAAACAAGCATTAAAAAATGCTTTTCTCCAAGTCTTGAAAAAAAATATGCAACTCCACTTTGTTCGCCTTTGTTTTGTGTTTGATCACAATGTCAACACATTCAATTTCAACCTTCCCCTGCATAATCATCAACACATTATTCATCATGCATGTAGAGAGATTGAAAAGAAAACCGAATCAACCAACCACATGTACTTTTGTCTGTTTGACATGAAACCTCAATTTTAACCAATATGCAGCCAATCAAGATTTAAGATTTTGTGTTGATGCCATTCACACATATTTAACAAACTTTTCCATGGCTCAGTTAAAAATAAAATCAAAACTCCTTATGTATGGTGTAGAATAAAGGAGAATAGATGCATGAGTTGAATAATAATAAATAGTGGCATGAGTTAAAATACATCTAAAATTTCCAACAATAATAGACTGTCTTTCAAATTCCACCTTCTTCCCTTGGGTCGTGATTATTCATAGGCAGCCATGGTGCCACACAGAGTCATCACTTAGCATAACAACAGATGTCTTTTTTGAAGGATTGGCATTCCTATTGCTCAAGCTTGCAGTGTGAAGTCGAATGTACCTTCTTGTCACATAAGTAAATCTTCTCACAGATGTATTTTGAAAGCAAACAAGATCATACATAGACAATATAGGTGTGAGATGAATTCTTTGAATTGAGTGAAATCTCGAAAACTGTAAGGATGGGTGAGTGACCTGCCAAACATTTAATAACATCCAGTATTTAGGATAGCACTATCAAAAAAAGAAAGAAAAGTATGCCTATTATGCCTGTTACGCCAAATGTCTGAGTCATTGTCAACACTTAATTCAAAAAACCTCGCTAGTCAAAATATTTCAGATAATCTTGTAAAATGTTGAAAATCAAAAGTAATGATGGGTGGTAGTAAAGGCGTGATATTTTCTCAGAATGAAGTCGAATTCATTTAATGAATGGCACTAGGATTAAATGTCATCAACAATGAATGAATCGCTATTTTTGAAACTTTCAATCTAATACAATTGGCAGCTGTAATAAACAAGGCATGTGTTTTAATGCAATTGGCTGGTGTAGATTCAGACTCCACTCTTCGCAAGACTGCAATAATTGTAGGATCTACACAAAAGGATTTAAAAGGGCTCGGAAGACTTTCAAATAAATGTGTTTGTCAGGTGTAAAGTTAAATTCTACAATATTTGACAAACATCCTCTCTACCTGCACCAAAATAGAAGCATAGAGAGGGCATGCAGACTATTTTCAGAACACCTAAAATAAATGTCTAGCTTATAACAATCACTATTTTATAGCAGTTGGGGAATTCTGACATGGCACTCAACAGAAAATAAACACAACCAAAACTAATATGTAATCATTGTATTTTGATATCTACCAACATTAAATTTTTTCGCCTTTCCATAGGTATTGGTGGTGCAATGCTAAAGATTAATTACACCGTATGATCACAAAGTGGGTAAAACTACTCTTTGTTGACAAATGACTGCGATTATTTTCACCAAAGAGCAGAATTACCTATGACAAAAAAAATATGTTAATAGAAACATTCTAAATTCACAACTTGCAGGTGTAAATTCCAGCGAACCACCTTTTGACTTTACAAGCTTAAAGTTAAGATCAGAAGGTATGGAAAATAAGAATTTTCTTACAGATTTTAATGCCTGATAGTGATTGCCGATTTTATTAGCAGAAAGAAATCAAATATTTAATGCATGTTCAAAATTGACCAATAAGTTTGCAGTGTTAATAGATGGTGGCTTGCTTCTGCCTTTACCTTTCAAATCCAGTGACTGCCTCATGTACCTGATCTTTTTTCTTTCATTCAATGCTCTTGACTTTAGCTCGCACTAATCTTAAATGGTGCTCCTCCAGAGTTGACTCCAGCTATTGGGAGAAAGCGTTAATGTATACAGCCCCCCCTAAGGCCTTTGTGTTTTATGTCGGATGAACGATGATGAGAGATGAGGGTTACTCCTTCCAAGAACGTTGCTTTAATTTTGTGATCAAACATTTCAAAGTGATCCTTCACAGTGATGTGGCCAACAGAGAAATAGATATCAAACTCTTTGAAATGCAGGCCGCTCGGTGGAAAGGATTAACCCATATCTGCAAGGTAAATATTTTGAGTCCGGTTTTAATATCTCTTGATTTATATTTTTTTCTTTTTGTTTAACCTATCAGGAAAGAGTTACGATGGTATGCCATAATGTCACTAATGACATGATGAATGAGCAACTTAAAATGTGGTCAGTATGTAATGAAAAATAAATAAAAGATGAAAGATCATAATTTTAAAAACCATGTCTTAAATATTTGCGTGAGATCTGTCTAGAGTAATATAAGCAGTGCATTCATCAAGGTATATCAGTAGTCCACAGAAAGCGAGAAAATGAAAACATTATTCAACATTCAGGCATGATACAAAACCAAACAACAAAATTAAACAAAGCATGTAAACCATGAAATATCCCTATCCCATAGTGGATTGGTGCAACCTAGTTGTGTAGAAAGCTGCCCTTTCCCAATCCTTGATAAGCTTAGATTGCCAAGATGATGATATAGACAATGAGATGCTTGAACTCAAGTTGCCTATAGTCTAGATGCTTTCAAAATGTGTGTAGATTGTGAATGATGAAGAGCAAGATTGATTCTCAAATGAAGAGAGTAACCTTGCAATGAGTAAGTGTTGTTGTGTTGTAGATGATTTGTGTTGAAATGCTTTGCATTTTATAGATTGAAAGATTGAAAGATTGAGAGATTTGGATGAATGTGGGATTGTTCATGAGCCAATGACAAGATTCCACTTGTCAAAGTGTGAGAGGGTGAGGAATGTGCAAGTCTTGGCCAATGTGCCAATTTGAAATTCAAATTTGGATGAGAAGACATGAAAGGTGCATTAAATGCCAAGTTTGACTTGTACAAATAGCATTTAATACCTTGTTGGAAGGGACAAGTCCTTTTTGGGGGGAAGATTCAAATTGGAAGAATATTCCATTTTGATTCCATTTTGAATGTAATTAAAGGAAATAATAAATCAAATAAATGATTTATTGGTGCAAGTGGGTGGGTTAGTTAAGAGTTTGGATTTGACTCTAGTTGAGTCAAAAGCTAGAGAATGATAATCATGATTAGAAGTTAATAAATGTAGATTAATTAACTTGGATGATATTTGGGGGTGACATTTGATTAGATCAGTTTGATTTATTAAATCAAATGAGAAGCACATAAGGATTAAATAATTTGATTTATTTAATGAACCTTAGGAAATTAATCAATAAATTGTTATAATTGATTAATAGTAGAATGGTTAGAGTGGGATGCATGATGTTATTTTTGCATGTCTACAATAGTTAAATATGTAAAAGCACAAAGTTGTGTCACACTTTATAAAGTAAATGGTCAATGTTGATCCAACTTTTAAACTTGAATCACTAAAACGTAGTATAAATGTTTTGAATTTTTAAATGATGTAAACTAGTAAAATATGTATTTTTTAGTATATTTTATGTTTGTATTTTTTATAAGAAATGAAAAAATTATTTTAAACTAGTTTTTCATAAATTAACACTATAATTTAGTTGTTGATAAAATGCTAAAAAATGAAGTTGCATGAGACGTCAAACTTTTTAAAGTAAATTTTATTTTTTTTCTTTCAATTTTTTTGTGTGTATTTATAACTTGAAAATTTAGTGCATGAATATATTTTTTTCCAATTTTAATAAATATATATTTGTATATAAGTATTAAAATGTGCATGAATAAAAAACAACCGTTTCCATTGGACGTCAACATTCATATTAAATATTTATCTAAAATGGAAAAAACATTATGCCATCTTGAAATAGATTCTTTTATCTAGTGTATCATATATTTTTCATTTTTTTTAAATAAGTTTTAGTATTTTTCCTTGGCATGGTAATCAACCTAATATTTTTTACTGATAACCTACTTTTAGTATAAATAAAAATAATAATAATAATAATCAAACTATTAAAATAAATATATTTTTGAAAACTACACTTATGGATCTACAAAAGGGTAATTTTACATTTAAAAATAAATGTTATTTACATGAGGAGGAGTTATTAAACTTTCAAGTTTTTCAAATAATTTATTTTTTTGGTAAATTGGACTGAAAGTGGTGCTCCATATATTTTTAGCCAACAATTTTAGTTGAATAAATTGTGGAAGTATCTAACTTAGCTAGAATGAATCTTACTAGGTCATATATTTGACCAAAATTGATTTTTAGTTAGAAATATTTAAATTCAGTTGTGCTGATATGTTGGCTGAAAGTGTGACACAACTTTGTGCTTTTATCTTACACCACTATCATTTTAATTTAAAAGTTTATTATTCCTTGTAAGTCTCATGATTAACATTACATTGATTTCTAATGCTTACATCTTACTACAACATCTTTAAAGGGATTTTATTTTTCAAGCCAATGAGGATTGCAAAAGTAGGGAATGAGGGGAAATGGTAATCAAGGATATAATAGTCTAAAGGCCTAGCTATAGGTAGATTAGAGGAAAACAAGTGGACCTCGAAGTTGTAAGGGAACATTTAAAATGGTATGAGTCTCAAGGGACATACCCAATACCTTGATAGTAGAAAAATCTAAGGCATTGAAACTCTTTGGTATTTGGACAACTAAGATGATAACTATGACAAGTCTAATTGATTCTATACAAATAAATTTTTAAATTCCTAATTTAATCATTTAGGATCTAGAAATGTTCAATATATTTGGAGGATGATGTTAGCATGATGGAAAAATACTACAAAAGTGGAGGGGATAACTTGACATGAAGTATTTAGATAGATGATAAATCTCTACAAATTTTATTTGGAGGTTCCAATTTCTATAACACGAGGTGACAAAAAAAAAGGTAAAGTGCATATGTAAGTGAATGTTGATGTTGACATAGAGGTAGAAATCCTACAATTATAGTAGAAATTGTGACATTATACAATGATGAATCATCATGAGAATGGGTTCACTTAGAAATGATGACATAAACATGATGTCAAGAGGTGTGGGTGATGTTAAATCATGATATCAATGATGGAAGGGCTACAAGAAAATCCATATGAAGTGAGGTTGGGTGAGGTGTACATAGTAGAAATGTAGAAATTGTGAATTCAATGATGAAGAGATGACTTAGCATTGATGTCAATATGTTAAATCATGAGGAAGGGCTACAAGAAAATCCATATGAAGTGAGGTTGGGAGGTGTAGTTGGAAATGTAATTCAAATGAAGGATGAAGCATTGAAATAAGAGGAATAGTGACATCAAATTGATGTTAACATGATATCATCTATAGGAATGAGAAAATAACTAGGGCATGTCTATAGAGATTTCCATATGAACTAGCTGATTTGGAGTGAAGTGAAGAAAAATGTTGAACATGAAGATTTAATGTGGACTACATATTGATACAAAATTTTAGTTTAGTTGTTCACTAGGATTCCACCAAGTGTAGATGGATCTCATATTTCTATAGAAGTGTAATAGCCAAAAAATAACTAAGTATAGAATTGTGTGGTATATCCAACTAAATTGAACTACAATTAAAAGGGAAAGTCTTGTGAAAAACACAAAACACCCTAGAAACACCCAAAAATTCTTAGAAACAATATCTTTTGGATTTTATGGGGTCTAGGAACTTGAAAAGTGCTTTAAGTAAAAGTCCCTAAGTAAAAAGATACCTATTTTCTCTTAGATCAATTATCAAAGGTAGGTTTACAAAATATCACCATGTAACATGTCTATTTCAACTTGTTGGAGTACAGGAAACACTAAAAGGGGGGTGAATTAGTGTTTCAATAATCAAATTCAATTCAATATTTTCTCAAAACACATAGTCTCTTTGTAATCATTGAATGTTCAATTTCAAGAGTGTAACCAAATGTGATAGCCAATAGTAGATCCTTAAACAACATGAAAATTCAAATGTTGTAAATTAGATAAAGAAAGCAACAAGACCAAATTGCATGAAACATAATTATCATGAATGAACCACAAAGAATCATAACATACTATTTTTCATGAGTGGAAAACCCTCATAGGGATTAAAAACCACTTAGTAAAATTCCTCATTGGCTTAATAAAAACCCACTGGTTATAGAGCCTGACTAGCTACTATTTGTGCCTCACTGGCTACAAAAATAAACCTCACTAAAAATTATTGCCTCACTAGGAAAATATAAACTCACTAGCAAAAACATAGCAACTACCTCACTAGCATAATGATGCCTCACTCACATTGATAAAAATTCAAAATAAAGAATAAAAGATAGAGGGTCTCTCTATTTCTTTGAAGCTCATAATGCTATTCATGTCCTAGAAGTTTCATTAAATTTGAAACCTAGAAAACACAAGTAAAATTTTCTATGTTGCCTCTCATACATACAAAATTTCACAAATCAAAATGGTAAATCAACATTTACAATCACCAAAATAGTACACCTTCATTTTCAATATCTCACTGTTTGATGCTAGGGTTGCGAGAAAAACCTCTTTTACACAAACTCAATAATCATTTCCTTTTATTTTCAAAATAGAAAACTACAAACTCAAAAAGGATTCAACACCTCTCTTCATTCTATGCCATGCATCAACATCATGATAAATAGCATACACTATTCTATTTAAATATATCAAATCCATACTTCATGTAACTAAATGAAGATCACAAAACTTACAAAAATTGTAACTCCAAACCTCTAACTATCCACAATTATTGCTTTCAAAGGATCACTTAATTTTGTTGTTTTTCGACACCATTTCATACAATCATCAAACCCTATCCGTTGTCGAGCAATTACAATATTCTTGAAACCTTTGTTAAATCAAGACATATTTAATTTACTTGCTAGGTCGGTAACTCAAAAAAAAAGGACTGGTAAGAACAATGAGATCAACCACTATCAAAATTGTCACAAGAGTTCCCTTAACCTGCTAATGTAGGTTGACATCTAAAAAGAAGATCTCCCTTTTTCTTTGATAGGATTTATAGATAATAATCATATATTACAAAAACCTTAAAGACATGTGGGTTAGTCCATGATATATCTTGATAAACACTTTATGCCTTCCATCATGAAAACCATGTTAATTTCCAATACTAAACCTTTGAATAGAAACATCATGTCAATTCTAGACTAGAACAAGTAAAGAAAAGTCTTAATACTAATATTGACATCAATGAAAAAAAATGACAAGGTTAAAAAACTCCCCCTTTAGCATTGATGTCAAAAACTAGACTTTACTCCTCCCCCTATGAAGATAAACGTGCAAATCCTCACTTGTCATAGAGAAAATGTTAACCACTGACAAATATGCACTACCATTGTAAACCAACAAATACACCACTCTTGATTATACTACTGAAAATGTGAATATATAGTAAACTATAAATGCATACAAACTAGCATACCAACTATGCATGATCTTCTCCTCCTTTGACAACAATTCCAAAGGAACAAAGCAATGTTGCATTCAACCAACTCAAACTAAGTAACCCAAAAACTCAAAATGTTTCCAAACAGTGATAGAAGTCAAACTCCTTGCAAAGTACTGCATGAAAGTGATCTCGAAAATAACACAAAACTCTTAATCCATAAGATCTCATAAAAAACTTTGGGAAACAACCAATACCCACACCAAGACTTCTGAGGAGAAAGAAGCATTAGAGTGAAATGAGAAAAAATTCACATGACACTATGAAAGCTTGTCAAAAATAGGATAAGTATGTCATACTACCTTTTAGCAATAAACCAACACTGTCATATGGCCTTTTAATTTCGGAGCAGGAGTACACCTTGAATATAAATATCCACCAAACATGTGGCTTATGAAACTACACAGGCACTATTAGCACATAAACATCAAAAACAAGGTATCACTATTAGACTAATACAACAAAATCCATCGGAACCACCTGAAGTATCGACATTGATAGCAATTTGGGTCAAGGTAACACTGCACCAGCTTTGTTGAATCAAAGAAAATAGACTTCAATGAGGGAAGACCACAATTGAGCATATTATGTACTACTGCCCCTACAACAATATGTCATGAGCAACATAGTGCACAAGAAGATAAGATTTCATTTTGGAATATTATCAAAAAGCTTCACTAGAATCGTCACACCATCAATCCACTGAATGATGTGATCTTTGTTTCCCAAGACACTGAAATCACACTTTTTCATGTGTTGTCCCCTAGGGTAAACCTTCCATAAATGAAATGAATAACTAGCCCATGTCATAAGAACAATTTCCAAACAATTTTTCATGATTGTGCCACTGTTATCTGAATTAATACTAAAATTTAGCACTATCAAGAACATGTTCAGATTACAAGTATTGAAGTCTCCATTTATATCAAGCAACAATATTATATTTGCATCACATTAGTGACCAAGAATCATAGAATGTCACCATAAACACTGTATACGATGATATTGCTCTCAAATATTAAAATTGCCACAGGCTAAGACACATCAAGCAATAACAGAAAGAGATACAAATGAATAACATTGTCTCACCAACCCTTTGCAACCGCAATTAAGTAAGAAAGGCCAAATACTCCATTGTTAACTGTGCATTCATTATACCACTACCAAAACATTTACCATTGTCAAAAAGGAATGTATTTTGTCCACAATTGCATCATTAATGTCCACTATTAAAAGAAATATGTTCAAGCAAAGTAATCTCTATCATCAAGTCATCAAGGAAAAAAGAATCATCAAAATATCATGATTGTATAGTCTCCCAAAGTGTAGTGTCACAAGTCACTTTCATAAGAAAAACGAAATAACAAGTATTACAAATGTTGGATAACATGTGCAAAGAAGCCATATATAAAAATACCAACTAAACAAGCCATATGAACTATTGTCACAGTGAACACCAAAACATTGTTAGACCCAAAATGTATAAGCCATAATAAAAGCACTGTCAAATCTAATAAACAATTATCAAGTTAAGCATCAAAGTGCAACTTTCTACAATTGTACATAAGCTAGAAGCTTTCAAGAAACTATCACAAAGATTCCAAACCATGAACTAACTTCAAACACCAACAATAAGATTATAATTTGGGTGATCCCACAATACTAGTTTACAATTTTTTGCCAAACTGGACACTGAACTGATGTTTTCTAACTAAATCTTCACATTCGGGCACTTATAACGCTAAACCATGAGGAATTTGAAGATGACGAAAACTAGTAATTTATGACATTTTGTCTATAGATTCTAATTGTATTCTTTTCAAGAAATTTGGAATCAATTTCCATCTCCTTCAAAAACTACATTCAATATCTAGTGCAGTGATCTTTTTCAATTTTTTTTTTGATAATCTGTTAGTTTTCCACATGTGCAAAACAAAGAGCTTGATTTTCGGTGCAAAATCTACATTCACAAGAAAAAATAAATAAATATAATAATTAAATTAAATTTATTTAAAATTATACTTTTTTGGAAGCTTATAATAAGGATTACATACTTACAAAAAAAATTAAATGAATTCATTTGATCCCCCGAAACGTAAATCAAAAGTGGTTTTTTATCAGCATTTTTATAGGTGTAAAGGAGACTCCGTTATAAGTATGGTTTAAAACTAGCAGGGTTCTATCCAAGGGGTTTTGATCTAAGGTGGTTTTGGGTGATCCCACAATAGTGGTTTACAATTTTTGGCCAAATTGGACACTCAAATATTTTTTTCTAACTAAATCTTCACTTTCGGGCACCTATAGCAACTAAACCGTGAGGAATTTGAAGATGATACAAACTAGCTTGATTTGTGACATTTTGTCTGTAGATTCTAAATATATATTTTTAAAATAAAATTGGAATCAGATTGGACTTATTTTTCCATCTCCTTCGAAAACTAGGTCTTTTCAACAAACAACATTTTTAAGGAGTGACACTTACCGTATACAACATAAAATTTTTCTGTGAAGGATAAATTTTAAATTCTTTTGAATTTAGATTTGTAACTCCGATATGTAGTGCTTCCAATTGGTCTCATAGTTTTTGATTGAATATTTTTTCCTTAATAAAGTTTCGAAATCAAACCAATTACAATTCAAACATAGGCAGACCATATACAACGTAAATTTTTTTGTATGTATCGTAATTCAATTTTTTTTTATTGGATCAAGGACTTAAATATATAGTGCACTCATATTTTTTAATTTTCATTTCTGATAATCTGCTATTTTTCCACATGTGTAGAACAAAGAGCTTGATTTTCAATAAAACACCTATGTTTAATAAAACTAAAAAGACAAATACATAATAAAAAGAAAAAATATTAAAATTATATTCATTGGATAACTCATTTTGAGGAATACCATCATCTAGTTGGGTTTTTGAATTCTCCTCCATTTTCATCCTCAACCTAAGCTTCAAAACGCAAAATTCTGGACTTTTTGAGTGCCTGAAGAGGAGGAGGGAAATGGGGGGTCCGAGCGACCCCCAGGGTTCACTCGAACCAGGGTTCATTTGAACCCCCTTTCAAAAAGGGTTTCCTTTGGATTTTTTGGTGCGAATGGTGGTAAGTTCATTGAATGGTTTCACTCGAACCCTAGTTCATTTGCACCCTAGTTCATTCGAATCCTAGTTCATTCAAACCCTCTAGTGGTTTGTTCAAACCCCCAAACCCTCTTCAATTGGAATCCTTCAAATGGAACTTTTTAAGGCTTAAATCATCATATTTTCTAAAAATATGTGATTTCATCAAAAATAAAAATTTCCCAGAAATCCTAAACCAATATTGTGGGATCACCCATCGGTATGTGTACTACATACTCCACATTGTCTAAATTTGAAGAAAAAAACAATCCAATCAATGAAAAATATACTCCACTTGTCACCATTCACTATCCTTAGTATAATTCATGCAAAAAAAATCACTGTCAAAGAACCAATGTCTCAAGCAAGAGTTGAGATATCAAGCAACTGTGAAGGCATTCCAAGGCATTATCAAATTACTGACTGATAGATTACCAACAAAGTGCCAATATTACCTATTTGCACCAAAACCCTGAAAGCAAGTGCCAACTGTGAAATGCAAATACAATTGTAGTGTCAAAAAATGGGTCCTTTAACATTCTCGCACTCGTTTGGGTCATCCTTGTGTGTTTTGGTTTAAAGCTACCTTGATTTAGTGTTGTAATGTGGATACCACATTTACATTAGGTTTTGGTCCCTTGTGAACTAATGAATTTTAATGATGCCTTGTAAAAGTGTTGTGAACTGTTGTAACACACTTTCATACTTTTCTAGGGTTAAACTAAGCATAATAAACATAATTTCAATCATAATTAATCTTAATCTTTCCTTATTTGGAGTGTTGTGAAGTGTTTTACAACACACTTTCACATTCTTCTAGGCTTTCCATTAATAATTGGGATTTCTCATGCTTTGATTGGCCCTATTTTGCATCCACAAGCCTCGTTTATTGCATCTCTTCAAGGATAATCCTAGTACGAATCAGTAACGAATCATAATTCAGGTGTTCCTAGCTTGAGTGGCCCAAATTTAGTGTCTAGGACTCATTTTCCACCTTGGGTGAATGAATCCCACCTAGGTCTTTTTGGCCCCAATGTAGGTTTCAAACATATCTAGACATGTTTTATTTTTGGTCCCATACATTATGTGTGATGGGACTCATTTGCCACCTTGGGAAAATGTGTCACGTGTGACAAAAATTCAAATTTATGGTGGGATTTTATTCTCCTAGATCTGATGTCAGCTTGTATTGTTGCAATTTCAAAAATTCTTGCATAATTGAGTATAAATACAAGGTTCTTTCTCTCATTTTAGGCCCTTAAGCATTCAATTACTCATGCATACAGAAAATTGAGTTCGCAAAAGATCATCAAGCATTCACAAAGACATTCAAGGGAAAATTTTCAAGCATTCAAGAGCATTTAAGAGCATCAATCATCATGTCAAAGATAGCATTCTTCATGTTTGTTATTGTGCTAACAGTTATGATGTAGAGTTCATGATTCAAACAAGCATTACATTCAAGATCTATCAACATGAAGCAAGAGTCAAATACCACATCTATTGTATCCATTTCAAGCATAATTGCAACACCTTATTGCTAGGTTTTGGTGAGTTGCAATATTATATTTTGTTCTTTCATCATTCTCAGGCCTTTACATTTTCTTTCATTTCAAGGTTTAATTACCGACAAGGGGTTTGACCAAGGAAAACACCTATTCTCTAACCCCACATCATTTTTCTCTCTTCTTGTGTGTGATTTGCAGGTCTACATTATAGATTTGTCAATAGGAAAACTTGGAGAAAAGTTGTAAAAGTTTCCATTCAATCTTGGAGAAGACCTACAGGTGGTATTTTGTATATTCAGATCTAGAAATCAGTCAATAAGAGCAAACCAGACCGAGAGACACCGAGTCCAGTTTAGAACTTCCAAAAAAGTAGAAGTGGATTGATTCGCAACTATTGGTGAAGGAGTCCCATTGTATAGGCCTAATCAATATTTTTACATATTTGGATACCCTTTTGGCTAAAACTTGCTCCAGTGTATTTTCCTGAAAGCTAGACTAATTCGCCCAGCTTGGCGAATGAGTCCCAATCAACATAAACAATAGATTTTTCAGTGATCCAGATCTATTTCCTTCCTTCTTTAGTCTCCCAAGTGCACACTTCTAGTTTCATAGCCTTTTACTGCATTTTGTTGATCTTTCTAGGTCATTTTGCATATCACATTGTGTTTTGCAATACATTTTCTTTTTCAAGTTTACACTTAGTGGTGAACCTCTCATTTGACATCATTCAATCCCCTAGAATAGTCCCTTTTCTAGATTTCAATCTCCTTTGCATTGAAATCTCAAAGGCTTGTTCTTGAGTGAAGAGTAAGAAAATTGACCTCTCTCCTTTTAGGTTCAAAATGCTATAAGTGAAAGAGAGGCCACCACTGGTCAATTTTATTCTTTTCAACAATGTTGCCAATTATGTCAAATCAAATGTTGCAATGTTATCAATTGTTACTAACATAAAAACCTTAGCAAATTAAACCAAAAAAATCCATGTGAACTTCAACCATCAATAAGATGATCTTGAATTTCTTAAGGAAAACATCAATAAATATTTGCATTGAAGCAACTCTATAAAGTAAAAATCATGAACACAATTTTGATACTTTTTCGTGCCAATATCATGAAGCATCAACATCAAGAACTACACCATGAACTAAGTGAAGAATCACACCCCTTATAATCACTGACTAGGATCATTAGATTCATTATGCAAGGAAAGATAACACTGCACTCTTTTATTTTCCTTTATTTATCATGAGAGACTTCACACTACACCACCATGTTGAAAGATTTATAATATAACACCTAGATCTGTGTAATCACAAACTGTTCTCCAGTCCCAAAACACTATTAACTAGCATTAATGCACTGTACTGCAAAGATACCACCATAAACATAATGTAACCAACAAAAAATAGGGATATAAAATGAAACTTGAAGCTCCCCTTGGAAACACGCGTAAAAATATTTAGTGAAGAGAAATAGGAGGAAGATCATTCAATATCTCCCTCAGCTGATCAACCATTCTCAAGAAATTGATGTCTTGCAGATTATAGATGTTTCCTTTGGTCCTCAATCTTATTGTGACAACCTTACCTGTTTTCTTTCTAATCTCACATCCAAGAGCATAAAAAAGAACATAAAAACCATTATCACAAATCTGAGTTAAATTTAATAGATTATCCTTGAGAACCTTTGCATAGTACACATCATGCAAAGGTAATTTATCATCCAAAGAAATAATACCTTTCCCTATGATCTGAATACAATCATCATTTCCAAACTGCACTGAACCTCCATCACAATCTTCAAATTTGATGAAATTGATTTTATCCCCAGTCATGTGGTGAGAGCACCCATTGTCTAACACCCATAATTCTTTCTTCTTGGCATGTAGAGCTATTTGAACAAGCATGTCTTTTGTCTCTTTGTCAACCCTCTTTGGCTTCCAAATCAACTTTGTTTTATTGGCATTGAAATATTTCTGGGAAAGAGTGTTATTTTTATTTTGTGTAATAAATTTGGATTTGCAACACTTTGCTATATATCAGGATCTCCATTCTGAGAGCTTGAGCTCATTTTATACATAACCCTACATTCACTTGCCTTATGCCCGTATTGATTACAATAGAAGAAATCGCCAAAGAGATGCAGATTACCTCTTAATGGAATATTCCTGTTTCTAGTTGATGGTTTCAAAAACTTTTCATTTGTAATATTGGCATGTTGAGATTCAATGGAATGTGAGCATTGGCCTTCCATAAACCATAGACTAGTTTTATCTTTATGGTAGCTTTATTTACCTAGAATATCTACTAGTTTGTTACTACTATCACACATGTCAAGCTCTTTTCTTAAGTTAAAATTTTTTTCATCTAAAGTGCAACATTATTATTATTTTTTTTTATCTCTAATTACATTTTAGTAACTTCGAAAATTCCAATTTGGATATTTAGATCTGAAATTTATTTTTTAGAGTTATTCACCTTATTTACCATTTTTTTTAGTGTCGTTTTGAATTTGATTTTGTTGTATCATAGCCTCCTTTTTGAGTTTTTTAATTTCACCTGGAGTACTTCTCAAATCACCCTCAAAATCCACCTCAAGTTCAAATTGATATGTGATCTTTTCATTTTGATTCTGATTTAGACTAATGATTTTCATAAAAAGGGTTTCTTCTCCTTCTTCAATGGATGCATTTGTACCACTATCTGTTCCATCAACATCTTTGATGAACGAGAATTTCTTATTTTTGAAAACATTTTTCTTTTTAAAGTTATTTTGTTTTTTCTTTCCTTGTCTCCTATTATCTCCTTCATCACTTTCAAAGTCTTTGTTAGGGCATTGAGTAGCATAATTCCAAATTTTACTACAATTAAAATTTTCAAAAGGTAGCTTCCCTTTATACCTACCTGACCCTCTCTTAAGTTTTGTCACAAGAACAAACTCATTGTCATCTAGTTTCTCTAAATAAGAGCTTATGTCATTGTCCTTTTTCACATACTTATAGGAAGTTTCTTTGTTAGTGGGATTATCACTACACATTGTCATTTCATAGGTTGTAAAGACACCATGAAGTTCATCTAGAGTGAGTTTTTTTAATTCTCTCTCTTCTACAACAGAGATTTTAGGATCATATTTAGGTGTTAGTAACCTTAACACCTTTTTAAAAACTTTTTCTTCTAAAGCTTCACTAAGACCACAAATTGAGTTTATAGTTTCTTGGACTCTTAGAAGGTAATCAACTACCTTCTCTTCCTTGATCATGTTTAGGCCTTCAAAATTGGCTCTATAAGTTTGTAATTTAGCCTCTTTAACTTTTTCATCACCTTGATAAATACTAGATAGTTTATCCCATATAGACTTTGCACTTTTACAATCCATAATTTTAAGAAGCACATCATTAGTTAGTCCACAACAAATAAAAATTCCAGCCCTAACATCACATTCATCTGCATTTTTCTCATGTAAAGTAGAGGGTGCTACCATGGAAATGTACCCAGTTTCAATTGCATGCCAAACCTCATAGCCTAAAGAAGTTATATGACATTGCATTATATATTTCTAAAAAGAATAACTAGTACCATCAAATAATGGGTGCTTTGGAAGAAAAAAAGACCTTCCTAATTTTCCATGGCAAGCACTCCACCAAGAATCTCCTAAGTTGGTTAAAATTTTGGCAAGGGTATGGCTCTGATACCGATTGTTGGAGTACGAGAAACACTAAGAGGGGGGTGAATCAGTGTTTCAATAATCAACTTCAATTCAATAGTTTTTCAAAACATATAATCTCTTTGTAATAATTGAATGTTCAATTTCAAGAGTGTAACCAAATTAGATAGCCAATAGTAGATCCTTAAACAACATGAAAACTCAAATGTTGCAAATTAGATAAAGAAAGCAACACGACCAAATTGCATGAAACATAATGATCACATGGACTACAAAATAATCATAACACAATATTTTTCATGAGTGGAAAACATTCATAGGGATAAAAAACCACTCGGTAAAATGCCTCATTCACTTAATAAAAATCCACTGGTTACAAAGTCTCACTAGCTACAAAAATATGCCTCACTGGAAAATACTACCTCACTAGAAAAATATAAGGTTCACTAGCAAAAACATAGCGATTGCCTCACTGGCATACTGATGTCTCACTGACTTTGATAAACAATCAAGATAAAGAGTAAAAGATAGAGGGTATCTCTATTTGTCTGAAACTCATAATTCTATTCATGTCCTATAAGTTTCATTAAATTTGAAACCTAGAAAACACAAGTAACATTTCCTATGATGCCTCTTGTATATACATCATTTCACAAATCAAAATGGTAAATCAACATTTGCAATCACTACAGTAGTAAACCTGGATTTTTAATATCTCATTGTTTGATGCTAGGGTTTCGAGAGAAACCTCTTTTACACAAACTCAATAATCATTTCTTTTTGTTTTCAAAACAAAAAACTACAAACTCAAAAAGGATTCAACAACTCTCTTCATTCTATGTCGTGCATTAGCATCATGATAAATAGCAAACATTATTTTGTTTAAGTGTATCAAATCCATACTTCGTGTAACTAAATGAAGATCACAAAACTCATAAAAATCATAATTGCAAACCTCCAACTGGACACAATTATTGTTGTCAAAGGAAAACTTAAGTTTGTTTTCTATCGAGACACTTCCATACAATCATTAAACCCTATCCACAGTTGAGAAATTACAATATGCTTGACACCTTTGTTAAATTAAGACATATTCCATTTACCTGCTAGGTCGGTAACTCTAAAAAAAGGCACCGGTAAGGAAAATGAGATCAACCACCCTCCAAACTGTCATAAGATTTCTCTTAACCTGCTAGTGCAAGCTAGCATATAAAAAGAAACTCTCGCTTGTTCATTGATAGGATTTATAGATAATAATCATATATTACAAATACCTTAAAGACATGTGAGTTAGGCCATCATATGGCTTGATAAACACTTTATGCCTTCCATCATGAAAACCATGTTAAATGCCAATACTAAACCTTTGAATATAAGCATCATGTCAATTCTAGACCAGAACAAGGAAAGCAAAGTCTTAATACTAATACTGACATCAATGACAAACAATGCCAAGGTTAACACTATATACACCTAAAAATGGTCTCGAGAATTCCGATTAATTAAATACAAATTATTTGATTAATTATCCTAATTTCCTCTACTATTTGAATAAATAGAAATATTTATTTATATAGTTCACATTCACGTCACATTTAAATTCTTCTAATATCTCATCTTAATTAAATAAACAAAATTAAATACTTTGTTTGATTTAATTATCAAATCCCTATTTTATTCTATCACATCAATCTTAAATTAATTAAATAAAGATTCAAACACTTTATTAATTAATTGCCATATTCTTCTATTTAATTTAATAAACAACTTCTATAGTTCATTTTATTAAATTATTTATTCCTCTTTTGCTAATTTAAATAAATCAAAATATTTGAATAAAGGCATAATGAATATTCCATCTATATTTCCTCAAAAATGAATTAGATATCCTATGTCTAATTTATGTCAAAATTAATGTTTTGAAACTTCATGGGAAGTTTTGGAGACAAATTGGAGACAGATTCCAAATTATTCTCTCAATCCTCCTCCATCAATCTTTCCTCTTCTCTTGCCTAGTGTTTTCATGGGTGGAGAGAATCACCAAAATTCTCTCAATCTCCTCCATCTTTCACCATTCAATCCTCTAGGTTGAATCCAAGCCTCTCAATTCCATCCCTATGCATTTCTACAGCCAGGAAATCTATAAATAAAGCCTCATTGTCCCATGAAAAGGATCCCAGGTTATCAAGTTTACTACCCAAAAATTCATCAAGCATCCAAGCATCCAACATTCAAGCATCACACATCAAGTTTTCATATCATGGCTACCTCCTGTAGTTGCATTTGTCAATTTTCATGTCAATTCATATTGGATTAGTTTCATTTATTCATATACATATTATCAACATCCTTATTGTTCTTTGCATTGTGATTTTAACAATCATAGTGCTCACACAATCTGAGGGCCATAGTGATTTAATAAATCTTTGGAGATAGAGAGTAATATGACACTTTCAATAGATTATTATTTTGAATTAGTTCAATTAGCTTTGTGTTTGATATAATGTCGTATTAAGAAGTTTTTAGTGATTTACACCTTATTCACACTTACAATTTGGTGCCCACCATGGGGCATTAACCCCAATTTTATCATTTTTTTCTGAAAAGTGTCATGCAGGTTTCTGGCGTGTTCTATTTCAATGCTTTCATCAAATACTATAGCGCATTTGTGTCAAACTAAAGCGCTTTCATTCTCTATTTCAGCGCTTCCATGATACTATAGTGCATCCGTCAAAACTTCCTTTCAACTCTAGCGCTTCCAAGACTTTTCTCAGCGCATCGGTAATCCATTTCCATAAAGGTTCATATAGTGCTTCCGTGGAAAATTTTGACGCTTCGGTGTTCTATTTTGGCGCTTTCAAGTTTAGCGCATCAAGTAAAAGCTATAGCGCTTTGGTGGACTATTTCGGTGTTTTTGTAAAATCAGTCCGGATCCGACATGACCGCGGCCAAATTTAATTTTTTTACAGTTAGAATACTATTTATCAATCCTAGGATAGTCACTTCTGGTTTCTAAAATGTATCAATCCTAGGGTAGCCACTTTTTGTCTTCTTAAAGAAAATTTATCAATCCAAGAGTAGTCATCACATTTTTGCAGTATAAGTTAAAAAGAACATCATGATTTTTGTGAAGCAACACCTTCACATAGATTAGAAAATTTTCTTTATGGGCTTAAAATAGAACTTATATGTTGTGCTTGTGGTGATTAGGCTTATTCTCTCCCCTTAACTGGGTGATCAAATCACCAGATTCATCTTTACTTCATGCTATTTACACTTTATTTAAATCCTTTAGAAGGTTTTCCATAGTGGGAAAAAGTACGCACCCTATGGGAACGACCTAAGTGGGAACACCTAAAGACAAGGATTCCAACCCACTATAATCAAAATGCAAGTTGTTGATGAAATTCCAACTTAACAATAGTGAGCAAGATAACTATCCCCAAAATCTTTGTTCTAAAGATTGGGAGGTCTCCTGAGGGAGTTTATCAATTGTTGCACCACACGAAAGCACTATCCACGAACCATAGAGTAGTATCCTAGCGAGTCAGTATCCAAACATTGTCATACTCATGGTGCAAGGGGAGGGAAGAATCTGGCCCCAAGACACTCACCATATAATTTCTAAGGATCATTTTCTCAGAGGACAACAAATCCAACTCTGAGTACACACCTAGAAATGACAAAAACATGGGTGCCCTCTAGGGGGTGACATGACTGTGTGCTTCAACACAATTCAAGATGTGGGTTGTGAGTATAACGATGACCTATTTTCCCTTAAGTGTGAGTCTGTCTGATTTGTGTACTTTTTTCAAAGCAACTCGTGAAAATCAATGAGGACCATTCGTGGTTCTTGAACATACACGATCTATTCAAATTAAACCAATTATCTCACAATTGCTTGTTGTGTTTTCACAAAAATCATTAAAATCAAATTAAAGATCGTCCTAAAAACAACAAGTCAAATCAGATCAAGAAGTTCATGTTCGAAAGTGGAAATCCACCATGTTTGTCAAGAGAACAATCAAATTCACCAAACCCAAGAAAGCTCTTAGTTATCGGGATAATTTAAGAAGGCATTTTCTATATCAGAATCGAAAGATATTTTTACAACATAGAACCTTCATCCACAGATACCACGATTTTTCTAGGAATCACACTTTAGATTACATAGTAGAACCACTCTATTCACAAGCCTTCTTCCAAGGAGAGTTCTCACATAGTTTCACAACCATAGTCAACACAAACGTCAGTCTTATTTTCCACAACCCATGATAGAGTATGCCACAAGGCCAGATCAAATCTTACAAGAGAGAATCTTAAAAGCCCTATTTTTAGCACTCTGGAAACTTGTTTCAGTGCTTCGGGTCACTGTTTTAGCACTTCTATGAAATAATGCTTTCAGGCACTGTTTTAGCGCTTATAGTCTTTATTTTAGCGCTTTCATTAAAATGATGCTTTCATCATCTTTTTCGATGCTTTCGGACACTATTTCGGTGCTTTTGTCAAGATAGTGCTTTCATCACTTTTTCCAATGCTTTCGAGCACTATTTTAGTGCATCTATAAAGATAACACTTCCATCGCCTATTTCAGCGCTTCGGGACTTTGTTCTAGTGCTTTTGTGAAATAGCGCCTCTGTACTCTACTTTAGCACTTTCAAAACAAAGAGTTCAAAAATCGTACGAGTCGGTCAGTCAGTCAATTTATCCATAGTTTTTATCAAAACTAGTTTTCTTTTTATCAAAATCACTATCTAGAGACCGAAAAAAGATAGGTTTATACAAATTTCCAATCTTATCAACTAAAACAAGATCTCACAAATCAGTAGTGTCAAATCAAAATACGCAATCAAATACTACACTGAAATTTCATCATCAGGATACTATCATCCTTTATCACGAAACCAAGTATAGTAATCAAATTATTAACATAGTCTGATCAATATGATCATTCATCTTATTCGACTTTGTTAAAAGTTCAATTGACATATTTCCAGCATAAAAGATCAACATTTCAGAAGAAAGGGAAGAAAATTGTATGCCAATCTTCACTAGATCCCAAAAACAGAGACTCTTAGAACAAGAACTCGAAACATCCCAAACAATGGTAGAAGAAAATCCTTGGAACAATCTGAACCAAAATGATAAGAATGAAATAACTCCAAAGGATATTCAAAGAGTTCAACAAGATCCCAAGTTCCATAAATTTATGGAAAAGATCTTAGAACAAGACATGGAGAAGTATCTTTTGATGTTGGTTGAATTAGATGCCAAACTTCCCAAGAACTTTGACGTAAATCGTCTGAAGGAAGCATCTAGAACAAGTGAGACTGAAATACTGCAACCCACACAAACAATAGATCGAGTTGCTGCTTTGACATCTCAAATATAAATGTTACAATAACAGATACAGGATATGACAAAAGGAAGTACCAAAAGATATGTGATACAGGACATTTGTCCTTATCCTTTCGATGCAATAGTTGGCCTGATACCTTTTCCAAGACACTGTGAATTCCCAAAGTATGACAAGTACAATGGAAGAATGGATCTAATAGATCATATCCGGGAATTCAAAACAATGAGCCTTGAGTTTTCCCAAGAGGAAACTTACTTAATGAGGTTATTCCCAAGAAGTTTGGGAGGTGCATGTATGGAATGGTTTTCAAAGTTACAACCAAGTATTAGGACTTTTGAGGAACTTGTCAACAAGTTCATCTCCCACTATTCATTTATCATCCAACATGATGTTACAATAAAGGATGTTTATAACCTAAAACAAAACAAAGGGGAGACGTTCTTGTCTTTTCTACAAAGATGGCGATGATTGTTCGGTAGATATCCTCGATCTATTCCTAAGGAAGAAAAGATGGAGTTGCTCATTGACAACTTGCCGAAGGAAATGAGCTATAGACTAGAACTACAATGTCCTCCCACATTCAAAAAAGTAATAGAAAATGATGTTAAAATTGAAGAAGCACTAGTCAAAAGAGGAGTTATCAAGCATTTCAATGATAAAACGAATAATACAAATAACTCCTCCAATCAATACTCAAGGAGTGATAAACCAAAATTTTGGCAAAAGAATCAAAACACGACTACCAATGAAATAATAAATGATTCCCAAAATGTCAAACCAGTTTTTAACTTGACAACATCTACATCAAAGAATCAAAACAATGATCAAATTTTCAAGTCAAATGTCATACAAAGCAATGAGATCATTAAACCATAGTCATATAAAAAACCATCAAATTAGCGTAGGTTCACACCTTTAGGACAAATGATAGAATCAACAATGAAAGAACTAGTCACCAGTGGCCTTATCACTACATGGGAAGCTAGATTTTGGGATCCAAAATTCAAACCACCATGGTGGAATGACCCAGATTATTGCAACTTCCATAATAAAAAAGGCCACAAAACCAATGATTGTATGCAGTTGAAACATGCAGTACAAGATTTGATTGAAAACAACAAAATATATGTGGAGGGACCCCAAAAAAATAACGATCATTCGGCCTTCAAAGACCCTTTGCCAAACTATGACAAAGGAGCATCATCATCTTCAAACAACAAAGGTAAGAACATCAATCATATCTATGACAAAAAAATCCTTTGTCTATCTGAAGTAGAGAGTGATCATATAGTTGGTCATGACATTGACGAAAGAAAAACCAACAACACTACCCCTTTGGATTTGCTCCCAAGCATACAAAACTCTAAAAATCAAATCAATGTCTTAAAAATCAGAGACCATCAAGAACATCAACCAACAAATGTAATAAATAGGGGGCAATCCAAGGTAGTGTTAAAGGGAGTTGGGTCTACACATGTCGTTCCACCTCCATCTCATTATAACATTGTTGATCAACTAAAAAACATTCTTGCACATATATCGATACTAGAACTCCTTAAATTATCACCATCACATAAGGAGGTTCTAAAACAAGCACTAGTAGCCACTATGGTACCAAAGAATCTAGATGTTTGCTAGTTCCAAGCTATGGTGGGGCATTTGACTACCTTGCATTGTCTGTCATTCTTTGAATAGGATGATGTCTCACTAAACCATCCCTATAATACACACTCCATATCGAAGTCTTAATAGATGGGGAAGCTAGTCTGAACATTTTCACTCTCAAGTTAATCCATGCACTAGGGTATTCCAATGATGATATTGATGCCTAAAGGAAAATGACTATAAAAGCATATGATGAGGAAGAAAGATCATCTAAGGGATTAATTGTGTTACCCATTCAATTGGGGCCAACAATGAAACACATAGCATGTCAAGTGTTAGAAAAAGAGTTAACATACAACATACTCTTAGGATGACCGTAGATCCATGAAATGCAGGTTGTACCTTCAACATATCATCAATGTTTAAAGTTCCCAATAAATGGACAGGAGGTGACAATATTTGCAGATTATAATCATCCTCAACATTGTGACACACTTAGAATCTCTCAAGATACCTTTGTGTCTCACAACAGGGAAGCATCCAGTTCAAAACCATCCAGTGAAGAAAAACATCCAAGTATCACCACCAAGTGGGTAGAGAAGAAGGGTAAAGAAAAAGAAACAAGTCCTGTTGAAACTCAATCAATAGATAATCTGGATCCACAAACTTATTTATCACAAAAAATTCAAGAGCAATTCCAAATGACTGACAAGGGAATGGGGCAAAATTCTATGGAGCAATCGCTTAACCTTTCATAGTTAATGCAATCTCCTAAGACATATGGTCAACCATCTATGATCAAACCGAAAACATCATTACCAGTCACAGTTCTTGAAGAAAGGTTTGTCAAAATAGGTACCATAAAGGATGAATCAGATAACAAAGCAATCTTGGATTGGCTATACAAACATGAGGAACCCTCGACATCAGATATCAGTATCAAAAATGTCAACATCAACACCAAAAAATATGGAAAAGAAAAAGCTATTCTAGAAAAAAATCGGTTATGAGGGACAAAGACCTATTGGATTAAGGAAGGATTGAATCACAAATCCTATTCAACTCCTTATTCTCCATTCAAAAGAGAAGCCAAGACTGGGATACTCTAAAGAAGAAAAACATGAACTGACAAGGAAGGCTGTAGAAAGAATCTTTCAGCTTAGAGAAAGCTCTGAAACCAATTCAAATGAATATGAGTGGGATCTCTATTCTGATGTATCTTTCACCAATATTCAAGTTGATGTAATCCAACAATATGCACCTATGCATGAAGAGGGACAAGGCTTTGGGTCTAGACCACTCGTAGCAAGGTCACTAAATATCGATGACTCAAGTGGGGACGAACAAACCTCGAGTGAACTAGATGATCTTGAAGAAGGTACAATCACTGGACTCAATATTCCAAAAAACAACTATGACGAAATGGCTATCCAAACCCTTACATCCATCAACCTAAATGAATCCAATGACCTCATGCCATTAATCCATCTAGAACTCATTGACTGGGAACCTGTCGAAATTTTGACTATACCAATATTTACAGATGATGATGCCATCGTAAATTTCCTATGTCATAGTGAACTTGGTAAAAGTTCTATCTGTAATAATCATAACAACACGACTCAGTAGGAGGGTGTCGAATCTTCCAGTTGCAAAAGTAAAAATAGGGAAAATAGATCTAATGGTGAAAACCATTTTATGGCAGCATTAGATCTGGAAAAAGCAAAAATAAAGAATGCATCTAATGGTGAAAACCTTTCTGAGGAACTGAAGGATGGAAGATTTGACACTCTTCTGGAACATTATCATGAGCAGTCATCAGTTCTGGTAGAACCAACACAGTCTGTGAACATCGACACTGAAGAAAAGGAAAAAATCCTACATCTGGCAGAATCCATGACAGATCAAGAGAGACCTGAATTCATCAATTTCTTTAAGGAAAGAAGCATCAAATTCACTTGGTCATATTCTAAAATGCCAGGCTTAGATCCAAATCTGCTCATGCATCATTTGTGTTTGCCCGCAAGAATCAAGCCTATCAAGCAGAAATTGAGAAAAATGCAATCCCATATCGCATTAATGTTAAAGGTAGAGCTAAATAAATTTTTGGATGCTAGATTCATAAGGTCTATAGACTACACCGAGTGGATATCAAACATTGTACCTATTTCAAAGCCAGATAATAGCATCAGGATATGTACGGATTTCAGGGACCTAAATAAAGCATTCCCAAAGGATGATTTTCTGTTACCAAATATAGACATCATCATGGACTTGATGACAGGACATGCCATGTTGTCAATCATGGATGGTTTCTCTGGGTACAATCAAATAAGAATAGCTCCAAAAGATTAGGAAAAGACAACTTTTACATGTCCATGGGGAACCTTCTACTGGAACGTCATGCCATTTGGTCTGAAAAATGCAGGAGCCACCTATCAAAGAGAAATGATGACAATATTCCATGATATGATGCACACCTTCATGGAGGATTACGTGGATGACATCTTGGAAAAATCTCTAATACTAGGGAAGAACATCTGCATATCTTGAGCAAAATTTTCACACGGCTAGATAACTTCAATGTCAGGTAAAACCCCAAGAAGTGTGTCTTTAGGGTCACATCAGCAAAACTATTGGGGTAAATTATCTCAAAAAAATGCATTGAAGTGGATCCAATGAAAGTCAAATCAATAATGGAGATGCCACCTCCTAAGAATATTAGTCAACTCAGATCACTACAAGGAAGGCTCCAATTGATTAGGAGTTTTATCTCTCAGCTGATGGACAAGAGTCATCCTTTTAATCAAATAAATAGTATCTAATGTCACCACCCATTCTCATGCCACCAATAGAAGGAAGACCTTTGATATTGTACATTTCCACGACATATATCTCTTTGGGGGCACTATTAGTGCAAGAGGATTATGAAGGAAAAGAACATGCCATCTACTATATCTATAGAACATTAAATGGTTATGAAATATATTACACTTTCATAGAAAAATCTTGCTTTACGGTGGTGTTTGCTACTCAACAGCTAAGACACTATATGTCGACTCATACAATCAAGTTAATATCAAAGATTGACCCCTTAAAATATCTACTTAGTAAAGCTTCCTTAACAGGTAGACTGGCAAAGTGGGTCATGCTATTAACTGAATTTTACATTCAATATGTGGAGAGAAAAGCTATGAAGGGTCAGACAATCACTGAATAATTAGTTGAGGCTCCTCTACCAGATGATCGACTGATCACAATGGAGTTCCCAGATGCAGACATTCTGATAGTGATGCCCCAACAATGGGTATTATATTTTGATGGATCATACCCACAACATGGATCTAGAGTAGGGATTTTGTTCATCTCTCCACAAGGACACACCATTGCAAACTCATATAGATTGATGTTTCAGTTTACAAATAATGTGCCAGAATATGAAGCATTGATTATTGGGGTCAAAATAGCAATTCAATGGAAGATCACAGACTTACAAGTATATGGGGACTCTCAACTCGTCATTTATCAAGTGAATGAGGAGTATCAAACAAAAGATGAAAAGTGGATGCCCTACAAGAAATAAATAGATGATCTGAAATAGTTCTTTGTCAGTATCAAGTTTGATCAAATTCCAATGGTAGAGAACAAGGCTGCGGATGCTATGGCCACAATTGCTTCATTATTACAATTACCTGAGAAACGTGGTTGTTATGAGTTTATGGTAGAACAAGTATCATGTCCTTCCCATAATAGTTCAAAATCCGCTACCATCTTCCATCTACAAACCATTGAAACCTCCATCTATGGAAAGACCTATGCTCACCTAAAAGACGATATCCTTCCTCCTGATCTTTCTAGGAACCAAAAATGAAACTTCATCCGCCAATCAACACGACATACTTTATCATCAAGGTCTTGATGGTACCTTAATCCGATGTCTAGAACATGACAAATTTGAAAATGACCCTATGAGAGGTTCACGAGGGTATTTGTGGCACTCATTCGAGTGGGATTACTCTAGCCAAGAAACTCCCACATTTGGGATATTATTGGCCATGCATGGAGAAAGAATCCTATCAGTTTGTCAAGAAATTTCAAAAGTGTCAGATTCACAACAATCCGATTCATTTACCGGCACAAGAATTAAATCCCTTCACATCCACATGGTGTTTCTATCAATGGGGCCTAGATCTAGTAGGAAAAATAAATCCATCTTCATCCAATGGACAAAAGTTCATTATCATAGCTACATAATATTTTACAAAATGGATAGAAGTAGTGCCTCTTCCAACCATCACTGGGAAGCAAATCTCCTTGTTCATCTTGAATTACATAATTTGTCGGTATGGAATCCCTCAATCCATTATCATTGATAATGGATGACCTTTCAAGAATCAAGATGTCCAAGAACTATGTGAAAAGTTCCATATCCAACATCATTTTTCAACACCGTACTATCTTCAAGGGAATGGCCAAGCAGAGGCCTCGAACAAAAAAATTCTAAAAATTCTCAAAAAGACGGTTAACGATGTTGGACGTGATTGGCATGTTCAACTCAATCTTGCACTATGGGCCTACAGAACAAGTATCAGAACACCAATAGGAGCTACACCATATGCCTTGGTATATGAATCAGAAGCCATGTTTCCCATCAAAGTAGAGATTCCATCCCTTCGTGTATCACTCAGAGGGATCATTTCATATGAAGACTATAGGCTATCTAGACTATAGGAATTGGAATTGTTGGATGACCATCATCAACAAGTTGTTAATCATCTAACGGCTTATCAACAAAAAATGTCAAGGAGTTACAACCATAGGGTAAAATAGAGGGTCTTTCAGGTTGTTGATTTGGTTCTAAAGGAGAACCCTAGGAATCAACAGGAGAGGGAGAAGAAAGGGAAATTTGAGCCTAACTAGCTTGGTCCTTTTTTCATCAATAAGTATACGGACCAGGAGCATATCAACTATCAACATCAGAAGGAGACTTGTTTGATGAACCTATCAACAATATCCATCTCAAAAATTTCTATACTTGAATCTCCTAGTGCATGGGTCAAACTTCTGAAAATGGTTTCCTTGATGAAAACCTGGCAAACAGGCATCTTGCCAATAGAAAAATACAAACAAAATAGAAAATACAAAAAGAAAGAAAAGAGAAAAATGAGAAAAATACACAAAACAAAGAGGGTAATCAAAACATATGGTGAAAACCTAGAAACAAGTGTCGTATGTGATTCTAAAGATCAACTTTCCCATCTATTTTGATACATATTGGGATCAATAATTTGGTAGTCATTATAGTTTCATATCATTTCAATAGCCTTTCCATCATTATATCCATATCAAAATCATTTCACATAGTCAAGTCTCACTCCAAAGCTTGGGGACAACATCTGGATATCACTAGGGGCAACAAAAACATCGGTTTCACCAAAGGGAAAATAATAGTATGGAAGAAAAATGAAAACAAATATCAAAGCGCAACATCAATCACCATCAGAGAGGCATCAAACATCCATATCATATCAAAAATCCCAAAACATGTCAAAATGTCAGTCTAGAAAGGTAACAAATCCAAAAAACATAGGTATGTGTCAGTCGAACTACGTGGTCTCTATGTGTGTAACGTAGGCAAGGTTAATCTTTGATCATTCGTCGAGACCCCTAGGATAGGTTAGTAGGTTAGGTCTTTGGTCAAAATCTAGAAAATAAAAAAAAATCACAAAATCAGGATGGATGGTCTAAAATCTGAATAATGATTGAAACACTATAAGTAAAAATTGGATAAATGTTTTTTTTGATTATCATTTCTTTGGAGTAACTCAATGATGTATTGAACTAGAGAAATAAGGAAGGAGAATGATGTTTTTATTTTGTTTTGTTTGTAAGTTAATCATTTAAATGTATGAATTATAGAGGGATGTGCTATGCAAATGTATCACCGATGACATTCATAATTCACACATTGAAAGGATTAATCACTACCTATTTACGCAATGAATGCTCAGGTCATCTCGGTTCAATTATACCTAGATGCTTGTGTTCACTTGCAATATCAAAAATCATGAAAGAAGTACTCAGGTCGTCATTGGTCTAACATATACCATTGATGCTTGTACTCATTTTTCAACATCCAATAAAAACTCAATGATGACACAAAGCACAAAAATACTATTAAAATGATAATGGTTTTGCATATAGTTGCATGATAAAATTAGACTGCATTCATCATAATTCATTATCTGCAGAGTATTTGTTGCATAAAGGGTTCCAATCAATGATTATCTTATCTACAAATAGGATGGAGTATACTTGACATAAATCAAAATCATCAAAAACATGTAGAATTCATCATCTCATCATTAAGTTTCGTCATTTCATCATTCATGAATTTCTCCATCAAATAAACTATGCATTAAATTGTACCATAAATACATCATGTTCTTTTTTTTCCATAAAAAAATTCATTACATTATTATCCATCAACATCATATGCATTTGATCACTTTTTAAACCTATACATCTTTTGTCATCCATACATTTTATCACATTTAAAATTAATGCAAGTCATGTCATTGTTATCATTACATCATCCATTATCATTCATTATAAGATCATCATTTTTATCATTATTGCATTTAAAAATAAAAAGCATTTATCCATCCATCCATACATTTTTATCACATTTAAGCATTCATATAGATCATCATCTAGAGATTCATACATCACATCATACATCTAAATATCATATAAATCTGCATATGCATTTCCATCATTTTTATCATCGTCACATTTCAAATAAAATGCATTTATCATAGCATCATTATTTTGAAATAAAATCATTCATATAGAACATCACTTGTTGCATAATCACATAATAAATGCATCCATCACATAGAAATCATAAACCATCATAAAATCACATCAATTTCATCTCATGTACATATCATTAGTGTGAAGTATACAATGAGGCCTAAAAATAAAGATACATCATAAAAAATGAGGCACATCATAGTATAGATCATGTCTCAAAAAGGAAAATCTCAGAATCACAATAGCATTTATGATCTGCTACTGCTAGAATGTGTGGGTCCAACAAGACTAGTACCACCACCACACCTAGAAGGACCAAGATCTCTGGGATCTCTCTGTAGAGGCTGTGTCACACCCTCACTCACTATCTGAGTATGAGTCCAACTGGATCTCGACGGGACATAGCTGACTCTGCAATCTGCAGGCACTGCGTCATGATATCTACCCTGGTAGAACTTTTCCTCTTGGCCAACCCGTAGAACCTCTCTCATATAATCTCCCACCGAGGTACCATCGGCCACTCTTTATAAGGTCTCAGTTGTCTTCTATGCCCTCTCGGCAATCTGATGTGTACTATCTCGCTCGACCATCAGAGTGGCAACCTGAGTTTGCACAATGGCCAGCTATCCCCGTACTTGCACTAGTGCTTGAGCATGGGCCTGAGCTTGAGCCTGCATTTTATTCTATGTCTAAAAAAGAAAACCCCAAGCCTATACCAACTATCTCTATAGCGTCTGTACCTGTGTCTGGAGACCTGCAATCTGTCTCTAGTGGTCCACTGAGGGTATTGCCACTGCTCGCCTCTTGCGAGGCCTGCTAGATGAAGGACCACCGCTGACTAGCCCTGCCCCTCTACCACTGCCACCATCACTATCTTCACTATTGTTGCCATCACTACAACTCTCGGTGCTACTTCCTAGCGGAGTATCACCCTCATTATCTGCAGAACTCTTGACCAAATCCTCCTCTATAGGTAATGGTGTTGGCTCATCTGGAATGGTGATGCGAGGATGTGGAACCAAAGCCAAAAATGCTGCATACTCCTTTGTAATAGGTGCCTCTGCAATGTCTCTACGCATGTCATAGGGTGATGGCTACAGTTCCCTGTACCCCTCTACTAATACCTCATATGATAGACAAGGCCCCCAATAAGGTACATCACTCCACCACCTAGCATAGTGGGCTACCCCTTGTGGCATACACTGAATGACGCCATACTGCTTGTACACTCGTCGAAGCAAAAACCTCTCCAATACAAAGGGTGTCCAGCCAATTAGGTACATGGAATCACAGAAATACCCCAACACTGCATCGTCCTCATCCCACTGCTCACAGTCTAGATATGGCCACCAAATGATGCTCTTTGTATCATCAAAAACTCCCCTCCAATGCTCCAATTTACCCATCCGAGCTTGAGTAAATCTGCCTCTATATCGAAACACATATAGTTTACTAGCTAGTTTGTCCATAATAGGAAATGGTCAAGTAATGGAAAAGTGCTCCCACACCCACACCTATAATAGGGTCATCCCTACTTATAAACTGCGTTCCCCAAGGTATACCACTGAACGAAGGTCATGGTAGAGATATGCTAGCATACACATCCCCCATGCATATCTCGTACCATGTACGACCATGTTCTCTAGAATCTTGCCCCAACCCACGAGGAATCCCTTTGACCTGCGATCAGGGCAAAGGAAACCTCCAATAAATCCAGCAAGGACTGCTAGTAGTGACGCATATGCATCAGCAATCCTCCTCCATCAGACGCTCGGACCTGCAATATCCTAATCCTGAAACACTCTACAAAGAGCATATCTCCCACCAGCCTCATTTGAATCGTACACTACGATCTCTCCCATAAATGGTATGCAGAGAATCCTCCACACATCCTCGGGTGTGACCATCATCTCACCGGTGGGTAAGTGAAAGGTGTTGTGGTCACTATGCCACCTCTCAGTCAAAGCGGTAAGGAGACCCCGATTAATCCTAATCTGGGGCATGTCAAGTAAACTGGTGAGGCCACATCGACCTATAATCTGAATCTCATCTCGTGTCAGATGAGGTATCAAGTCAGTAGTCCAAGGAAACCTCTCTCGCATCTGGAGAGTACCCAAATCCTCCTATCATCACAATGACAAATCTATAATTAGTGCACTATGTCAAGAAATCAAACTTCATTCTACTATCAAGTCTAAGCCAAAAATTGGTATGAATTTTCGATCAAAATTCATGAGGAAAACATCAACAAACCTCACCTATCACGAGGTTCATCAAACATTGTCTAATCTCGCCTATCATGAGATTTATCATATATTGAATCATTTCCTCACCTATCATGAGGATTATCACAAATAGGATTTCTTCTCGCCTATCATGAGAGTAAGTCTTATTTAAATCATCAAAATCCAACATCAAGAATTTGGACTATCAATCATACCAATCTAAAGAATGGACATGATCAGATTTGACGAAATCAAGGTGAACTAAGTCAAAATGTGCAATTTTGGCATGGATGTGCTACAATAGGCATCCAAAGCGCTAAATCTCAAAAGTGCTACTTTATCAGTCGGATGCGCTAAAATAGGCACCCAAAGTGCTATTTTATCTTAAGCGCTACTTCAGCACTCTGATGTGCTATAACAGGCATCTGAAGTGCTATTTCACCCTAAGCACTACTTTACCACATCAAAGTGCTAAAACAGTCCATCAAAGTGCCACTTTGTCAAAAGTGCTAGAACAGACCATAAAAGTGTTAATCTACCAAATCAAAGCACTAGAATATTCTAGGCACTTAAATCTGGCATCGATGCGCTATTTCAACCTACCAAAGTGCTAAATCATTGAAAGCGCTAAACTATCCTATGGAAGCGCTAGAGAAAATAACGCAAGTGCTAAATCTCAAAGCGCTAAAACACCTACTGAAAGTGCTACATTAGAGTGAAAGCACTACAACGCGACTTGGAAGTGCTAAATTAGCTAAAAAATGTCAAAAGCATTAAAAAGCATAAAAAAAACAAAATTGCACAAAAAGCGAGGAGGATAATGGGTACATACCAAAGGTCCATACATGGTCGGTTGTCGATGATGTCGCACACACTCAAAATGGTGAGTGTGGTAAGGGATTGGTATCTTCCTCCAACTGGCTAAAATGTCTCTATCACAAGATTTTGAAACTCAAAAAGGACAAATGACTTTGAAAATGACCTTTTGGACTATATATAACTTTTGAAAAGAGATTTTTGTGGGTTTTTAATTATATTTTGATTAATTTTATCCGTGAAATTAATTGAAAGACATCTGCGGACTATATTTCTTCATCATATCTTCATCAAATCATCAAATCATCATGAAAATTTCTAAAAAATCATCAAATCATTAATTTATCTGTCGAGGGGAAATATTATCGACAATCATCTAAAAATCAATATCTGGGGCATGTTTGGGGCATACAAAATTATTTTTTATCATCAATCTTGGCAGTAGTAGCAAATTTTTTTTCAAAGCAACACGTAAACACATCACTTCGAAGAGGGCCAAAATTTATACACCTAAAAATGGTCTGGAGAATTCTGATTAATTAAATACAAATTATTTGGCTAATTATTCTAATTTCCTCTACTGTTTGAATAAATAGAAATATTTATTTATATAGTTCACATTCACGTCACATTTAAATTCTTCTAATATCTCATCTTAATTAAATAAACAAAATTAAATACTTTGTTTGATTTAATTATCAAATCCCTATTTTATTCTATCACATCAATCTTAAATTAATTAAATAAAGATTCAAACACTTTATTAATTAATTGCCATATTTTTCTGTTTATTTTAATAAACAACTTCTATAGTTCATTTTATTAAATTATTTATTCCTCTTTTGCTAATTCAAATAAATCAAAATATTTGAAGAAAGGCATAAAGAATATTCCATCTATATTTCCTCAAAAATGAAATTAGATATCCTATGTCTAATTTATGTCAAATTTAATGCTTTGAAACTTCACGGGAAGTTTTGGAGACAAATTCCAAATTTTTCTCTCAATCCTCCTCCATCAATCTTTCCTCTTCTCTTGCCCGGTGTTTTCATGGGTGGAGACAAACACCAAAATTCTCTCAATCTTCTCCATCTTTCACTATTCAATCCTCTAGATTGAATCCAAGCCTCTCAATGCCATCCCTGTGCCTTTCTATAGCCAGGAAATCTATAAATAAAGCCTCATTGAACCAACAAAATGATCCCAGGTTATCAAGTTTACTGTACAGAAATTCATCAAGCATCCAACATTCAAGCATCAAGCATCAAGTTTTCATATCATGGCTACCTCTTGTAGCTGCATTTGTCAATTTTCATTTCAATTCATATTACATTAGTTTCATTTATTCATATACATATTATCAGCATCCTTCTCATTCTCTGAATTTTCAGTTTAACAATCATAGTTCTCACATAATATGAGAGCCACAGTGATTTAATAAATCTTTGGAGATAAAGAGAAATATGACACTTTCAATAGATTATTGTTTTGAATTAGTTCAATTAGCTTTGTCTTTGAGATAATGTCATATTAAGAAGTGTTTAGTGCTTTACACCTTATTCACACTTACAAACACAACCACATTTATAAAGATAATTGGAAATAAAAAAATGTTTAAAAAAAAAATTGAATTAATAATAATTAATTGTTAGATCAAATTAATTATTATTTTTAAACTTGATAAAAATAAACCGATTTAAATATTAAAATAATAATCATTTATTGTAACTTCCAAAATACATGGCCATCTTCTTTATAAGAGAGATTCCCTAACGAAGTATTAATAGGGAGTTACAAAACTAGCACTTGGATGAGAGGGGTGCAAGAGTTACGTCGATAGAAAAATATAAGCTTTTCACATTATACTTTTGACACAAATACCTTTAATAACCCACACATTTTAACATTTTATTTTTTCCATTTACACGCAATTTTAAGTGAAAGAAAGTTTCTGAATACCTCCACAAAAAACCTTGGTCAGGTATGTTTTGTGACATGCAGAGTTTGTGCTACATTGTAGCTACATGGAAAGCACAAAGTTTTAAGTATTATAGCTTTCTTGTACTTGACAGGTGGGCAAAAACAATTAAAAGGGGGTGAAGTAATGCATGGCAGGGGAATCCTTAATCAGAGTGTTGTAGCCATCATTTTTGTTGTCCTCCATTGCCATGGCCTGCAACAGAGTGAGGGTAGGACCATAGTACTCCAATGCCTGAGACCCGAACACCTTCACCATGCTCGATGCCACAGGGACCATCCGCGACCAGGTCTCCTTCCGGTCATTCATCCCCCAATACCTTTCAAAAAAACCAAAAAACATTGAAATCAAAAAGAAAAAATCATGATTGAACTGCCTGCCTTGTAAAAAGAAAAATGATTAGATTTTCTTACATTGTTGTGCATGTTGTTTTTCCTGTGTTGTTTTCGATGGTTGTAGAAGGCGTATGGGGGATTGATATGATTTTTTATGCAAGTCGATGTTTTGAAATATACTTATAGACAAGGTACGTAGTGATGAGAGGCCAATGCAACCGACTGAATGGCTATAGTTAAGAGCATTTATTGCATTTACTATGAATACACGCACAAAATCAGGAGTAGTGAATTTGAACCAGAAAGTTTATGTTGCAGCTGTCAAAAAACCTGAGAAAATGGTTTGTGGGGAGCGTGAGACAGGTATCGGTCAAACATTCATCTAATATATAGCCTATCGGCTAATAAAAGAACGGATATTGAAGTCAGCATTTTGGGAGAGTGGAGGCAATAAATGTAACGTGAGGGAGTCGAATAGGAGGACATGCATGCAAAAGAGGATTCTTTTTTTCATCACGAGACCACTAATCTCATTATTCCTTTTTTTTTGGGAGGATGGACGTTATTGTTGTGGTGAGCAGGGGGAATATATCTCCATTATCTATGCGAATTTTGCAAGGAAATTGCTCATACCGACTGGGGGATAGGATTAAAGAAGGTCAATACAGCCCTCTCTAAAACCCATACACTATTGATTTTTTTCTAAATGATTGATTCGATTTTGTTTGGGTAGTTAATTATTTGGATTTAAATCTTCTTGCAACAAATAGTGCTCCTTTAATTGCGGAATTTTGCGGTCATCTTGAATTTATTGTATTGCAGCCCAAGGTTCTATCTTCTCTGAGGTAACTGAAGGGTATAAAATAATCTATATTGAACGCTTTTCTTTATAAAAATTCTCACTGGATATCCCTCTGTTGTTGTCAATATATCTAGGACACTCGGGTCTCTCTATTGAGTTCTTATTATAGATTAGTGAACAATCTCAGTTACCCGATGGAAATGTTTATTTCTAGTCAGACGAGGAATAGTTTTCTAAGTCGAACCACCATAATCTTCATGGTTATAGAATTTTGTTACCTCTAATCTTTCTTTTTGGAAACATAAAGTGTTGCAAGATCAGTTAAATTGATATTATATGCTAGGTCATTTCGACTTGCAGTTAGAAGGCCTCAAAAATCATTTTCTCTTGCATCGCCTTAGGGTATTGAATGAATTGGATATCAAATGATCTGTCTCTACCTTACTTCTATGATCGTTCACTGCTTTCTCCACCATCTTTTACAGCGCATCGGCCAAGTAATGGGTTGTGATCTGCACCGACTATTTGGTTTTGTTTTTGTATTTTGGAACGTTGTTTTGATTATCCCCTAACTGCCTACTAAGAATGATGAGAAAGAGGAATGGCAAGAATCCATTCGTGAGTCTCCTAGGGTTGGGAAGCCACTTAGAAGGCTTAGTCAAGCCACCTACCCTTGGATGACATTAAGTATAAGATGAAGAGTTTCACCCGCGACCCCAAAGGGGCATAGAATGGAGGAGGGAAGTATTGGTGTGAAATTGCGGCAAGAGTATGAGATAAGGAAGACTAGATCAATCAGAGTAGTGAAGGACCTCAGGTATGTGGGATGCTTCCTTGTCTGAATCTTGATCTAGTTTTTTTTCATCGGTAAATTAAGATAAGATAAAGATAAATATTAAAGCATTATTCTATGCCATGTCTAGACTACCAATTTTTGCATGTCGTGGATAGATCCGAGAAGCCATTCTTAAGGTTCCAAGTCAAATAACTTTAGCATCTTAGCTCTTATGCCGTGATGAAAGCTCATCAATTATTCTGATACTTGCAGTGCCCTATGTCATATTCATGTTTCATTTCCTTCATTTCATCACTTTGTTTAATTACCTACAAGGGGCTTGATTAAGGCAAAACCTCGTTCACTAAAAAATCAACAAGTTTCCCACCCTTGAGTGTGTGATTGCAAATTTACAAGTTGAAGATCTAGTTGAGCAAGATTTGGAACAAGATTGTCAAAGTTGCAAAGTTGCTAAAATTGCCATTCAAAGTGCAAGATCACAAAAAGAGCTCTACAAAATTAACTACAGGCTTCCAGAACTTGATAACCGGGATTTCAAGGTATAGGATCCTAAAATCAGTTTTCCAAAACCCTAAAAGGACCCATTCGCAACTGAAGGTGAATGAGTCCTCCATAACTCAAAAATAGTAAATTTTTGGCCAAGTACATAGATTTTTTTTCTCTAAAAGCATCCCCCATAGTTTCTATGATAGTTAGGTTGCATTTATGGTATTTATTAGCATCATATTTTTCATAATTTGAGGTGATTAGGTCCCTTAAAAAATAAGTGATTCATCATCTTGTCAAATCAAATAAGGTAGATCATATTTTCATACTCATCATTTTTGGTGAACATGACTTATTCAACATTGCACTTTTCTAATTTTTACAATCTTTAATTGCATTTTAAGTTAAAATCTTCCATTCGTTGCATTTATATTTGCATTGAATTAGGGTTTTCTTATTTTTCTTTTAAATCTTGCGTACCATATAGGATTTAGATTTGCATTGTTTTGCACTTCTTAAATTTGGAAATTACAAACACAAATCAATCATTTTGCATCTCATTCAATTGTATTTGAAAATAAAAATAAAAATGAATTTTAAACTAGGACTTTCATTTCACCTTTCTATTGCATTTTTGCATTGAATTTTTGGAAAATCTAAAGTTGCATTTCACTGTCTAGAACCTAGAACTGAAAGATATATCTAAGAACTTGTAAATCATCAAAAAATAGTTTTAAAACACCTTACCATGACCCATTTTCCTTTACTCTCAAATAATTCCTTGATCAAGTATGATTTGTACCTTCTGGCATCTAAAAAGGCATTAAATTTGACATTGAAATCCATAGAAAGATCCCAGAAAGACCTAACTAGGACCCATTCACCCTTATTGGTGAATGATCCCCAGTTAGCTACAAATCTGCAATTTCAGGACATTAAAATCTTTGATTTTAGCTTCTATTTGGTGATGTTATCTTTAAGTTCAATTTCCCAATTGGTTGTTTCACCGATTTCATTGCATTTAGCTTAAATTTCTTCATTTTAGTGTATTTCTAAAAGTTTAAAATTGCATCAAAACATTTCATTTTTAGCTTATTACATTGTTTAATCAGTAAATTCCATTACTTAGATTCTAAATATTGCATTTCATTATAGGTTATTGCATTTCCATTCTAGTTTTTTCACACTAGAGTTGTAAAACTTATATGAGATTTACAACTTGGTGTCCTATTCACAATACTATTATAAGATGAACTTTGAGGCTCATTTCATCCTGTGATACCTCACTCGTCATGGATCTTGGGTTTCCTAACTCTCTTTTTGATAATGTTGAGAATCAACCCTCCATGGCTCATAGTTTTCATACTTCATTTCCTATGGCTTTACCTCCTATAATAAATGTGCATGATGCCATTGACAAGCTAGATGAGCAACTGGAAAACTTACAAGCCCATATCCTTAGTGAATTCATTTTCATTGGGTTGGTTCCTATCATACAAAATTTAAGAAAAGTTCTTAAGACTCGAAAAAAAACACAAATTATCTATAGCCTCAGTTGCTTCCTTCAGGAATACTTGAACAAACAATACAATAGAAACATACATGCCACAACCAATCCTCCTACTAAAACTAAGAACAGTATTAAGGTTGATAATGATCATATGCAATTACCTCCCACGAACATGATAGCATTTATCGAAGCTAAACCTCATAAGGGCTTGACTAGACAACCTATTGACATTTCTTTCTCACAAAACAACATACCTAAACATGCACCTAATGGTCATCTTTACATAGCTTGCCAAATCAATAATAAGCCCACTAATGGAATATTGATTGATCCCATCTCTGGAGAGAATGTGATCACACAAGAATTCTTATATGTGCATGAGCTATATCAAGATACATATGACAACCCAAAAGCATGGATCAAGAAACATAATGGATTGTCTTGCCCTACAATAGGCTCGATAGATCTCCTTGTAAAAGTGGGACCGAAAACATCAATAGTCTCATTCTCCATCATCCCACAATCAGACCAATTTTAGGTGAAGCTAGGCTATCCATGGCTTCACTCCAAGAATTTTGTCCCTTTGGTTGTGCATAAATGTCTAAAGTTTCCATTTGGAAATGACATATTCACTGTGTATCATAGTGGATTCCATCCTGCCTCGAGAAAAGGGAATTTTTCACTAGATTACTTTTGGCCCAAGCATAGGAACTTATCAAGCCTTGTAAAGATTTCTTTTTCAAATCATATCAAAAATTCAAGGCAAAGAAAATAACAGAACTATCCCTTTGCAACATGCCTCAACCTATGACAGAACCAACCATCCTTGATGAGACAATGATTGAACCAAAATCAATTTCAACCATACAAGAACAACTTATAGAACAACCTCTTGCAATTTCATACAAGAGACCACGAGATAATACAAACAATCTCGTTGTCCCTCCTAGAGTCAAACAAGTTTACAAAGTCAAAGAGAGATCAGTTGAGAAACCTCCTATTATTTATTCTAGTCCTCCCAAGGAAGAGAAGGAACCTATGATTGACAAACCTGCTCTTACACAAACATATTGACAATAAACTAAAAAGAAATCAAAGTGTTAGAGAGAGTAGACATACACGTCATGCTATTGCTCATAGATTGTAAACTCAAGAAAACAACAATAACATAGAAAATCAAAATCTGAACCTACCTGAAGCAATGCATGATAAATCTCCACCCTCACCACAACATAAACAAGAACATTGTATGGAAATTTTTATTCAACCTCATACTATGATTAACTTAGATGATGACATTAACATTACAACGATTGATCAACAAGTTCATGATGAGTTGAATGCATTGTTTTCTTCTTCTATGAGCTTAGATGAAAAATATCCTAAAAAGAGTGTTGAACTTGGTGCATGTCCTAGTTTGGTACTTATCGTTGTCCCTTTGGATATTTGTTTGAATTTCATTTATACCGATTGAGATTGGGAGGTGGATGACCTGCTTTTGGTTGACTCACCTATGCCTTACTAGAATTTTTCTTTTTCATTTTTCTTTGTGATTGCATGTGCGTAATGTGACCTCCTATGATGTTTCATTTGATGTTCCTCTCTCTCTTAGGCATTCTTCTACATGTACCTTCATTCTTCTCTATGTTGTAATTATAATTTGTCTTGTGTTTTCCTTTCGAGGATGACGCAAGGTGTCGAGATATTCATTTATCTTCCATGTTGACCCAAAATCAATTTATTTATCTTTTTCATTTGTCTTGTGTTTTCCTTTTGGGGATGACACAAAGCGTCAAAACATTCATGTTTCTTCCATGTTGACCCAAAAGGATTTTTCTTTTTTTTCGCTTTCTTTGTGTCATTCTTCTAGTTTTGTGAATATTTGGGAATGATGACAATTCCATGCTATATGACAGTTCATTGTAGCAAATACATACTTAACCAAAATCCATAGATCCCTTATGTGTTGATGGGGGCAAACATTTCCTTCCTATTTCATGACGCAACTTCCTTCGAAAACATATTTCTTTGCATAGGATTTTCCTAGGGAAGCTCTCATGTCTTAGGATAAAAAATATTGGATACTTTAAAGCGATTTCTCACAATGATGGTGTAGAGACCTCTTTAAAGTGGGGAGATGTACAATGATGACATCTTTTGGTAAATTTCATGGCAGGATTTTCCTTTCTTCTTGTGATGTGTCCTCTTCTTGGTGGTGTCATTGTGTTTGATGTCATCCAAGAGTGTATTATATACAAGCATGACATGATGTGAATGACGCATCCCATAGGTGATGATTTGACACTTTTGACTTGTCCTCTCTTGGAGACATTGGGCACGATGCTCCCTAAGAGGAAGACCATTACACAAACAAGGAAAAATACCCTTTAAACAAATTTTTTACATGATCTTCAAAAGCATTTCCAAAAGAATTTTCATTGTGGTGCCTTACTATTTAGTTATCAAGAGGATAACTTTGGTATGGTTAGTATGATGGGAAGTCGATACACTAGCATGACTTTCTCTTTATATAGTGGGAATCAGACACACTGGCCTGAATTTCTCACTAAATCACTTCGTTGGGACAACTCACCTAGTGGAAAAACTGAGTTTCCACTACCTCAGAGTGAGCAAAATTTTTTATGGACAAACAACCACCACCTCACATCACGTTGAATCGGTTGTAATTGATCTTTTTGTTTTTGTTTACCGTTTCTTGGATTTTGACAAGGTATGATCATGTATCTTTGTTATTGTTGCATACTAAAGTTTCTTGGATGTATACTTTAGTGTGAGTTTGACATGGGATCATCGTCTCACTAAAGTAAGGGAAAAATGTAGTAATGGAAAAGGTAGTCCTTTCCTTGCTTGATTTGATAATTAACATTAAAGTTGAATTAATGGTATCTTAGAGTGGTGTTGTAATGTCTTGTATACATTCACACTATTATAGGACCCTTATTTAACTAAAACATGCCTTAATTGGTCCTTTGCAAAAGTGTTGTAAAGTGTCATAACACACTTTCATGCTTTTCTAGGACTTATCTACTAAATTAAGCCTAATGGCCCCCTTTTCAATAAAAATGTAGATAATTTACACCTTGTTTAAGTGTTGTAAATTGTTTTAAGGTAATTTCACACTTATCTAGGTGGTCCTAATTCATAGTGGTTAATTGGAGTTATTAACTCTCTTTTAATTCAAATTTAGGCCTTAATTTTGACACCTCCCGAGGATCTATCCTGACAATCATAAATTAAATATCAAATTATTTCATTGGAAAAAATTTCATCCTGGTAAGCTAAGCTAGGAACTATTCACCCTTGATGGAAAATCGGTCCTCCCTTAATAGGACCCCCCTTTCTCAGTTGATATGGAATGGGTTTTTAACCTTCTTTCAGCTCCCCGAAGCTTGGTCTTGGAAACTTAGGCATAACCCATTCGCCTTAGGTGGTGAATGGGTCCTCCCTTAATGAGACCCTAATTTTTGAATTTCATTCTAGCGGGAATCTAATTATCTTTCTTCCTAGATCTGGCGTCGGCCTTAATTCTTTGAATTTTTAGGTTAATCTCCTAATTTAGTAGAAATAAGAGGTTAATTCACCTAGTTTCGTCTTAGAATTTCAAGAATTCAAGAGCATTAAAAAAGAATTCATATGAAATTTCAAGGAATATTTCAAAGTGTCCATTGCAACAATTCAAGATCATATCATCATTTCAAGGGTTTGATGCATGTATTCATGTTGTTGAGCTAAGATTGTGAGTGTAGCATTGGAGATCTATTTGCAACTATTTTTACATCATTTTCAAGGATCCTAGATCTACATTATGCATAGCCACTCCATCATACTTTGTAGATTTACTTCACAAGACAAAATCCAAGGTGACAAAATTTTCATATTTCATATTCATGTTTCGTTTCCTTCATTTCATCACTTGGTTTAATTACCTACAAGGGCTTTGACTGAGGAAAACCCCCATTCACTAAAAAATCAACAACTTTTCTACCCTTGGGTGTGTGATTGCAAATTTATAGGTTTAAGATCAAGTTGAGCAAGATTTGGAGCAAGATTGTCAAAGTTGCAAAGTTGCTATAGTTGTCATTCAAAGTACAAGATCACAGAAAGAGCTCTACAAAATTAACTACAGGCTTCCATAACTTGATAATCAAGATTTCAAGAGTGTATAAATAAAGGTACAAGATCCTAAATTCAATTTTCTAAAACCCTAAAAGGACCCATTCGCCATTGAAGGCGAATGTGTCCTCCATAGCTCAAAAATAATAATTTTCTGACCAGGTACACAAAATTTTATGCTCTAAAAACATCCCTCATAGTTACGATAACAAGTAGGTTGCATTTTTGGTTGTTATTAGTATCATATTTTCCATTATTTGAGGTGATTAGGTCCCAAGAAAAATTAGAAATCCATCATCTTGTCTAGTCACGTAGGGTGGATCATATTTTCATACGATTCAACCATCTATCATGAATTAGAATGAAAATTGAAGAACAAGTTGATTGAAATTTTTGAAAGATAGGCTTAAAAATAATAATGCCTTTAAAAATTTGTCGAATATTTCATTTCTAATAAACAAGAATAAATGACATTAAATTCTATATACCTTGAATAGAAAATGGGAAAAAATGAAGGCGAATTAACAATGTGTATTTACTTTAATATGAATAAAACTAATAAATAAATATTTTTCTTATTTTATGAGCCTTGATATCTTCATTATTCTATGACTCTCAAGTGATATTTAAGAATATCTAATGGCTTTTTCCTTGGGAAGGGAGATAATTCTCACCATTAAATGAATTCCTAGATATACCGAATCAATGATCTATTTTTACACCCATTAATTATGTTCATGGGAATTACATGATAGGTACATTGAATCGATAGCCTAAGGTCTTGACTGGCTATCGGTTGATTTTTATCCAATGTAGGAATTTTTTATAAATTAAATAGTCATTAATGTTGAATAATTATTATTATTGACTTGACATTCATTTGCATGCTTAATAATTATTTCAACAATATTAAAATGAGTACATTCAGTTACGATTTGATATTCAACATTTTTCTACTAAATATTCCTAGGAAGGAAACCATTTTGATTATTGTTATGAATTGGATAGTTCCTAGAAATATTGACAAAGGTTATCAGATTATTATGTAGTGACACATCCTTAAATCAACAAAACCATAATAGATCACATGATGACTTTATTTATAGGAATGTGTACACATAGTTACACATATATATACCTATAAATACATACATGTGATACACCTTCCTTAATCAGTTAAATGAAAAATTGTATGCTATTGAAAATGATACATTTCTATGGATATGAAAAGGAATGAATCTAGTAATATTGCTTATGCAACTTACACATCAGTAAGAAGATGTGATTTTTTTTTTTTATGATCATTCCCAAATGCTTATTGATAATTGTTTTTATTGGTGTATTTTCTTGATATGCACTTATGAAAATATTATTGAAAGGTTGCATGCATATAGACTAGTTATTTAGATTAGGTTTACTTGTTGCTTTAAGAGATGTTGTACTGAGAAACACTGATGGAAAACTATTATGTTGCACTCATGATTGACTTTATATGTCCATGAGCACCAAGTATGGTGTCGTTTTGGTGTATTATATGTGATGAACATGATTTGATTAGATGATGACATGTCTTACTACATGTATTCCATTACTCCTATTCAATATTGCATTGCTAGTTTACATCGTCTTGGGTCAGGTATTCTTCAATGGATTGAGGAATTTTAGGGAAGTGTTTCACTTCATTGTAGCGCGGAAAAGTGCTCTAAAATTTTTCTTGCCCTCAAGGTGGTCTAATGAGTTACAAGGTTGAAAGGATCCTATCAGGAAGGCTCTAGTTTCAGTTCAGTGTATAGTCTTGATTTAACCAAGAGGTCCATTGTAAGGGAAATGCCGCCATATGTTATGCCTTTAAAATTGACACATGTACTTTAAATTACTAATTTAATATAATTCCTTATCTTTTTTCTTGTGCATTTGGACACGTTTCATTTCTATATGCATGGTGATGTATAATTTGTGTTTTTAATTAAGCTTCATTTACAAAGGTTATTACATTTATGGAAAAATAAACCCATGTAACTAGTTTATAACACTAGATTTAGTTGGGAACATGTGTCATTCACTATCATAGTGAGATCCCAAGACTTCTCTAGGTCAGAAGAAAAAATGAGACAAAAAAATGGTGAGACATCACAATTCACCTTGTAAAACAACTATCAATATTGCACATGCAAAAATATATAAGCTTCACCATCATCCATAGACTATAATGGTTGTACAAGACAAAAAAATAAAAAACTATATAGCCTATGCATGTTGAAGATTAAACTAAAGATTATGAGAAATAACTTTATAAGAATTGTCCATGTATAAGAAAATCTTGAAAATCACCATTCAAGCCTGTGATGAATTATGAATCTTCACCACATGTATTTTTAATGCAATATTAATCTAGTCAGAAGAAAGATTTAAATTTTCCATGTTTACCCTTGTTTTGCATTCTAATGTTCCATAGTAAGACTTGAGGTCTCCTACTTTTGATTTTCTAGTGCTAGTCTTCTTGTAAAACAAACATTTGACTTGCTATTTCTTCATGTTCATAGTTTTGACCTTCCTTCTAATTTCATCAAGTTCAATAAGCTAGTGTATTTTATCAATCATGAAATCATCAAATATTCATTGTATTACCACAAAAACTTGTAAAAAATCATCAAATGTATGATTAGTAGACTTGCATCAACACCATAAACTAGTTAAAATAGTGAGCAGCCAATGTATTTCTTTGGATTTACTTTTGGTTACTTTTCAGTAGCTTTTATTAATTTTGTATTATTTAATAGTGAGTGACATTCTATGGTAACACAAATTTTACTACAAATAAAATCTTTCAAGAAATCCTTAGAATTGATCATTAAATCCAATATCTAGTGTGCAAATATTTTATGGTGATTTTTATTGAATATTTTATTTATTATTAATTTGAATTAATTGGTACTAATTGATATTTAGACCTTAATTTTTTCATAATACATTTTTCTTTCTTATTTCTTCAAATTTTAATGTTTTTAAACAATAACATTGATGTGGAGTGTAAAGACTTATTTTTAATTTTTTAAATCCATTTTTTATTTTTCTAATGTCTCAAATAGATATCCTTACCTTTTTTTTATTATGGACCTATATTACTTGAAAAATAAGCTAAAAATATAATATTATATAAAAAACCTATTATATATTATAATATTTAAAAACCTAATTTTGAGTGCTACATACTTCTAAAATCTCTTTGACCCCATTGTGCATGATGAAAAGTGGCTTATTTTGGTTGAGCTAAAATTACAACATGTGGATAGTAGGGGAAAATGATAAGATAGGATACCTCATGGGTAGGTTTGATCAAATCCACATCAATCTAACTCTCTTGTGCATTTCAAACACTACGCCAACACCTTATATATAGTTTTCTAAGGGATGTTCAATAAAATCCCAAGTTCTCCAAGTGATCCCTATCATGACAAGCTACAAAAATACCACATTTTTTTTGACTAGGTTTAATCTAATGGACTTCAATCAAAGCCCCATTAGGTTGAATCTTGACAATTTTTGGCCTGATTTTTTGCTACATTGATTTTTTTTGATACAAAAATGAGACTCACTATTGTGCTTTGAACCAATATGAAATTTAAAAAATTAAATAGGATCTAGGGCTCAACATAAAATGAGTTCGTAGGACTAAAATAAATGATCTCAATTTTTCTATTAGTAGAGTCATACATTTTTTAGTAAAGGAATATCTAGGGGCACACTTATAAGATCAAAATCCAAGAACCTAATGAAAAGGGGCAACTTAGAAAATGGTTCCATGATGTCCATAGAGAAATTTGTGAATGTTGTATGAGCAAATACATGATGTTTGAGGGTTGGCTACATTACCATTTTATCTTCTTATACAAAGGCAACCTTATATATCATGATTATCTCAATCCCATATACTTTTATGTGTTTCTTACTATGCATGTGCTATTTCCTTATTACATGATCAATATATTCATGATACCTCTTACTTTACATTATTTATATGCTTATATATTTAGCTTATAATTACCTTTCAAGTAATCTTTACCCTCTACTCTAATTCCTTGCAAGATTATGGATGTAAAAAATTGTAGGGGCAATATTATGGCATTGATACTCCTTTGTTGATTTTGTATAAATTTCAAGTACCTATATAGATACTTTTCACTATGTGTAAAGGATATTTATCCTCACCTTCACACATTTTAAAATATTTGAACCTATCTTATTTATATCCACATATATTCTCATATAATTTAATATTAATCATAATTTTAATTGTCACACATATCCAAGCATTTATTAACCACATTGAAATGATCACTTCATCATCTTGATTCAATCTCATTCATTTCAATCACATTTAAATTTGCATTTGATCCCTAAAAATTCAAGTTTTGCCAACTCCCACCCTTTTCATTCCTATCATGAATTGACTTGGTACACATTCCACATGATTTATTGCTATGAAGTAATATTACAAGACTTTCAAATGCATTCATTTATTGTATGATACAAACATTCATTAAATAATCATTCACATTCAAGGAGAATTCACTATAGAGACACTTCAATCATAACACTAAAAAAAACTATCTCCATTAGGGTTATCATCCTAGGCCATTTGTACACTTGTTTTTGTTTACCAACATTTGTGAAAGTAATGAATCTAACAATTATAGAGGCTTGACCTAAGAGAACTTGACCTTAGCAACCTAATAACCTCTCTAAAATTTCGTCAATCTTAAACATCGACAAGGAGTTAGATTAATTAATAGTTAAAATTAATATTATTTATTATTAAAACATATAATCAGTAATACAAATAATTTTATTTTTCTTTCAAAGTTGAGTGGAAGCTAAACATCATCGTTGGATTTTGGATAGTAAAACTTTTTCCCTTATTTTTATTAATTCTAATTTTGGTGTTGCAGAGAAATTATGCTCATTCTAATCTAGATCCACGTATACTTATGGTAATAGTATTCCAACATGAATTCTATTGCTAGAATGGGAGAGCCAAACCAAATTTCCAATTTTATATTTTCTCCGAATTTAAGTAAAGTTCATGGTATATTTATAGTTGTAAAGTGAGCCAAACTAAAATATTATTTATATTTTACAATAATTCTAAAATAGAAATGATTTATGTATATGTTTGTTTAATGCATGTAAATTCTACCTCAAAGCCTAGTACTACTTCCTTAAGTGTAGCGATTTATTATGTGGATGATATAGTTTCAAAGTGATGTTCAAAACATGGATGAAGCAAAACGAAAAATGGTTGATAAAATGGGACATCAACTTACATGAGTGTCTTAACACCAATGAAGAAATTAAAAATTGTGTCACAAAAAAATTCATGACTACCATGTTGACAAAGTAGATAGGGCAGAAAAAGGCACATTATGTCAAAGAGTTCAACCCAACTTGGGAACACATCGAAAACAAATATTTAGGGGTAGCTATTAAAGGGAAAGCAAGGTTGTTAATTGCTTAGTTAAGGACCGGGTCTCATCATCTTAGGTGTGAGACTGAAAGTTGGACTATTCCCAAGGAAGCATGGGAGGAAAACAAATTCAAGCTTTGTAGAAAAGGGGCGGTGGAGTCAGAATAACACTTTATGAAGGAGTGCACAACTTATGAGGATATATGTACTCATTATGCAAACAACTTAAATATTGGCAATCTACATGATTTATTTGATGAGGAGAAGATCAACATGACTACTAGGTTTTTGGTCAAAATCCATAACATAAGGTCCAACATCGAGAACAATTTGGAGTTTGTGTGGTTTGCATCTTTGTGGTTCTCGATCCCTTTGATCATTTGGTCTCGTGGATGATATTAAAATATCTCATTTGTTGATTCATTCATTTGATCTAAAACTAACTAGGTAACTTTGCATATATATTGGCCTTATCCCTATGAAGTCGATAGCATATACCAGACTTTTCCTTCTTTATTGATTTTTATAATGAAATTCTTTTGGACTTTGACCTTGACTCGCATACGACACGTAGAAAGGAATCTCTACTTTATGAACACCATACACTAACAAGTATCTCTCCTTTACCTATCCTTTCCTTTTAATCTTCCATCTCCGTGAAGCCACTAAATTTGTATAGATTTCTATAGTTAGAATGGTTAATATTCCTTTTATATCTCATTTTTTAATAAATACTTGTCCTTTTGATTAGTAAAAATACTTCAAATTATTAATTATGATTTAAATTCCATATGATCATATTTAAGTATGTCTTTGTTAAAGTATATTTACAATTTTAAGAAGATTTTATCATATAAAAGGGAAGATTTCATAATCACTAAATTATTTTATATATGTAATTTATTATGTGTATGTGTGTAATTTTATTTATAATAAAGTACATTAGAACTTGAAGAAAAAGTATAAAAAATAATTGTCATAAAAAAATGTTTGATAGATAGGGTTGAAATCAAGTTGAGACTCAACATGAAATAAGTGATATTTAAGAATGAAACATAGAGTAAGGGAAAAGGCTATGATGTCTAACCCCTTTAATAAGCCACAAATCTAAATATACCTCTTGTAGGCTACAAATAAGATGATTATAAAAGATGGCATTACCTGGAAAACAATTCCTTAGGCTTGGTTGTATGCCCTGTGCATCTACCAACACCTAGAATCCATCATGATTCTCCATAGGCATCTATCATCAATCTTCACTAATGCATGATCTTTGACAAAAAATGAACTTGAATATCTTATAATGCTACTCCAAACTTCACTTTTGCTTGCTTCTTGACTATGAATGCTTGATCTCATGAAAGTTATTTGTCTCTTAGCTTGCTTGAAATCTTCTTCTTAGGTGAAATTATGTAAAATAACCTTGTATTTATACATAATTTGAGAATTAACCTTGAAATTCAAATATTTCAAGCCGAAATCAGATCTGGAAATGAAAATTATTAAAATACCACTAGAATTGAATTCAAAAAGGGGGTCCTTATTAAGGGAGGACCCATTCACCACCTAGGGTGAATGGGTTTTATCACAAGTTTCCAGAACCTTTCCTTTGGGGGGTGAAATAAAATTAAAAACCCATGTCAAATGTGCAAAGAAAGGGGGGTCCTATAGAGGGAGGACCCATTCACCACCTATGGTGAATGGGTCCTAGCACCAAATTCTGGGACCTCAAATTTCCCAAATTAAAGGTTTTAAAATTTGAATACTAGGTGTCAGGATTGATCTCTCAGAAAATGTAATTAAGAGGGCTTGAATTTGAATTAAAGCACCAATTAACCACAATTAATTAATTAGACCCTACATAAGTGTGAAAGTGTGTTAGAACACTTTACAAAACCTTAACAAGGTACAATTTAAGTGTACATTTAATTTTAAAAATAGTCGAAACTAATGTGAATGTGTACAACATATTACAACACTAACCCAAGGTACAATTAAGTTAATTGTATTATAATTATTCACAAATTAAGTGTGAAAAAGGACTAGTTTTTTCAATACTACAAATAATAACTCTCGTAAAAGGAATGGCATAAAAATTGATCAACATCACATATTACAATATTATCTTTCCTTCAATTTCTATCTACTTTTGTCTATTGGGAAATTCATATCAGCAATGCCACTTAGATTATAAGAATGCAATCTCATGTAGGAGGCTTCAAGATCTTTTTTTATGGAATATAATGTCTTATTAAATGAAAACATATTTGCTGTAAGAAAAATTAAAATCTTGTCCTTGAAAATAAGTCCTTACTTTTGTATACTGACCTTTTCATAGATGACTTTAAAATTACATTGCAAATTTCTTTTGTCAATTCAAAGACCTTTTTACCATATGTCATATATATACAATTTTTAACATTAATTATTATTAAAAATAATTCAACTAATTTTTTAACATTAATTATTAAAAAAACCATAAAATTTCTAACATCTTAGAATTTCTATTTAAAATTTTAAGTTTAATTATCTTTATAAATCTATTAAAAGGGGGAACCGGCTAACTGCTAGACAAAATTCACCTATGTACATACAAAAATGCATGAAAACATGCATAAAAACGCATAAGAACATACATGAAAGCATACATGAAAATATCATGAGGGACCCACCAGAATACGAGAGATAATAATGGACAACTGACGGTCGTTAACGATTTATTTTGCATTTTTCTAGGTAAACGAAGTGGGAGTTTTTTAAAATGGACTGCAAATTGTCGAGGCTGTACGTACTATCTGATTTCTCCATCCCTTCGTCGTCCGTGCTCTGAAAGTATTCGATGGGTTTTTCAAAAATTCTAGCATGCAATGAAAGAAACTAATACGGATCAATTAAAACATATGTAGGTAGGTGCTTTGTTACGGGCATGTTTTCTTCTTCAACTCGCAACTATTGACCTGCTCCCTCTTCAGACCAAAACACCGGCACTGTGCATGATCACTGTTGGAGCCATCTAAAAAGGGTATGGCTACAGACGAATGTGCTCTGATGCCCTCCGATCCACGGCCTTCTGCAATTCTCCATTGTTTGTTTTGCATGTCTTCTAATGAAATCGAAACCTGCAAAGACAATGACAATTAATGTTACAAAAATATGAGATTTTGTGCTTGAATGACTCAGTTTTCCATATTCATGAATGAACTGGTCGATACCAAGGAGGACGTTGTTGTGTTAAGGAAGGCAAATATGCAAAGGTGCGATATATGAGGAAGCTAGTCAAGTTAAAAAAGATGTTGGAAACACTCAGAAAGTTGCCTCCTTTTGTGCTGAAGACTTTGGTGGAGATAGTATTACTTTTCAAGGGAATGCTACTTTGTGATGGAATTCACGTAGGTCAAATGGACTCTTCAAACAAGTGTTAAATTATGAGCTTTGTAAAATATAATGTGAAGTCCTCCATGGCAATGAAATATCGTTCTAAATATCATGGGATGGAGTGAGTTTAGGTTCAAGTTTAGGAGGAGAGTGTCTTCCTATATTACAGGTTAGAGAGTCGAAATAAAAAAAATTGCAAGACAAAAAGACAAGAATACTTGGCCTTAGCAATACATCCATTCAGCCATACGACCGAAAGCATGAATTTTATGAGATGAATAATAACCAACACATTGAATTTATGAAAGGAATGACAGTCATGACAGGGCAGGTTTGAAGTAATATTAATACAACATTGTTGAATAGAGATAACAAAGTTGATGCATTTATGGGATCATTGCATAGAGTTTCAATTTAGAGGATTTGAAGGTATAGATTACTTTGATTGAAGATGATGATGAAGTTTCTTATTTCAAGGAACATTCAATAGAATCAAAACCCATAGGAAAACATCTAGAGTTAATGGGAGTAGTGTCAAACTCTAACTCTTCATTGACCATTCATTCTCATAAAATGGAGTCTACTGCCCAACTGGAAGGAGTGTATGACACCTCGACATACAAGACTTCAAGCTATACAATGGGTAGAGTGAAAATGGAGACCCTAGGCCCTACAATATGACCAACTTGGGAAGAGAGAAAAAGGACAAGGCCAAGGAAAATAGTGTAAATGACATTGAAATGATAGGAAAAAGTCATTGAATTGAATTTTATGTTGAGGAGTCTAATGATTGTAGGATATGCTCAAAATTATCAGAGAAATTAAGTCCTTTGAAATATTTTACCAGATACAATTGATAGGATTCAAGCCAAACAAGTTTACATTTATTAGTGTTGCTTTTGTATGTGATAATTTACATCTAATAGAGCATGAATAAAAGGGCCTAATGTGGTGTCATGAACTTTAATGATTGTCAGTTACTCAAAATGGAAATGGAGAAGTCCTAAAAATGTATCATAGAATGAAATTGGCAAAATTTAAGCCAAATGAGTTCACTTGAACACTAATGTCCTATGTGCATGTGCAGCATTAGCATCTTTAGAGTAGGGAATAGTGCATAAAGTGACCAAAGGATTGGTCTAAAGAAATCAATGTTTCCTAAAGAACCAATGAGATTAAACATATCACTTACAACCCACTGTGTTTTCCAACTTGCGATTATATGTTGAAATTGTATCAAAAAAATGGAAGACTGAAATTAACCACTTAGAAAAGGAAGTGAAAGATAAGAAAAATATTTTAACATGAATAGAAAAGGAGGTTAATTTTAAAGTTCCTTTCATTGCATTCATACTCTCTAATTAAGAAAAGTTATTCATTACTATAATTGCATGTTGGAAAACACTAGGTTTTATGAAACCTACAATCCACGTGTACTATTGTAAAACCCTCTACATGTAAGATAAATATTGAATCAACCAAAAATAGTATATATTTTTTTTAAGTTTCATTTGTAATGTTTCCATTACATTCATAGTATTTTCAAAATTTGCATGTTGGAAAACACTGAGTGTTAAGAATCCTACCACCCACACTCTTGCAAAACCTTGTACATGGAACAAACCCATTGGTTACTCACCCCTTAGGTGAATTTGGATAGTTTTATGTATCCCCCACCTAAAACTCCTCCTTGTCCTCCCCACCCTATAGCTTTGAAGTTGCAGAAGGAAATAGCTGACATGGGATAGTGTGTTTTCTAATATTGGAAATAATGTGAGCATTTTTTTGTTCCAATTAGATGAAGAAAGTGAAATGAAATTTTTACTATACCAAAGAGTTGATCAAAAATTTCTAAATAGGGTGTATTGTACTTTCCCCTATCAAGTATATCCTTATAAAATATTTGATCTAAAATTTGAAGGGCTTCATTACATTCTTGATGCAGAAAGTGAAATGCAATTTTTACTGTACCAAAGAGTTGATCTAAACTTTTTTGTTCCAATTAGATGAATAAATAAATGCAATTTTTACTATACCAAAGAGTTGATATTAAATTTGAAGGACTTCATTACATTCTTGGTGCATGTGACACAAAAAAAAATCATAAGGAAATAACTGGCAAGGGACATGAAATAGATGACTACCTAGATAAATTATCCATATCCCTCCTTGAAGATATACATCCACCATCACATCTCCCCCTCCTACTAAGTCTATTTTGGGTCCTTCTATCACTCCCACCCTACCACCCATATCTCCCTCCTTCCCTCTCTCCCTCACACACACCCTTACATCTCTTCCTACACCTCCCTCTTTCCCTCTCTTTGCATCCCTCCCTATCTCTATCTCCAATCAACCTCTCCCTCTCTACTTACCTTTCCCTTAATCCATCCCATCCTACCTCTCTACTTCTCTCTACCTACCTCTCCATGTCTCCCTTATTTCCTCTCTCTCCCTTTATCCCTCCCATGCACTAGAACCTTGTACAAGTACCCTTTATTTTTTAGGGGACGTGAGAATTTCATGAAATAATTGGTTGCATTAATGAGATATGATTCCATATGAAAATCCCATCCATTTTTATCCTTTACAAATTATTTATTGAGATTTAAAAAAAATGATTTCAATATAGTTTGGAAAAACTTATTTCTCTCAAATATGTACCTCTATCCATCCCACCTTACCACTCACTATGTCTCTCCTTCCCCCTCTCTCTCCACTATCTCTCTCTACCTACCCCTCCCTCTCTCCCTAACTCTCTCTATATTCCCTCTATAAACAAGTCATCCCCCTCGCCCTCGCCCTGTCACTATCCCAATTCCTCTATACTTCACTTTATCACTCCTATCTCACCATCCCTCCTAACCTTCCACTTCCTCCCTTTGTCCCTATTCCCTCTTCTCTCTCTTTCCACCTACCCCTCTCTTTGTCACTCCCTTTATCCCTTTGTCAAGAGGTTTTGTATTGCATATGAATGTGTGCAAGAAAAGAAAGTTAGAGATGATGCTATAAGTGGAGTTGAAGAAATGAATTCAAAGATTCTTGAACTTAAGAATTCCATGGAACAAATACAATTGGAAATATATGATAAGGAAAATGAAAAATCAATCCTTATCTAAAATGGTAGACAAGTCTTGTAAAAATCAACACTTTATTATTCCTCTTCCCTCTCTACTTTCCCTATATCCCATCACTCTCTCTACCTACCTATCCCTCTATTCCTTCAACCTTACCTCTCTTTAACTACCTCTTCATGTCTCTCCCTCCCCCTATCCCTCTATCCCTCTACATCTCTCTCCACCTATGGGAAGTGGAAGGTTAGGAGGGATGGTGAGAGAGGAGTGATAGAGTGAAGGATAGAGGAATCCATTTATTCCATGAAATTTTTAAGTTCAACATGGATTTTTAGTTAACACATTTTTTTTACCAATGTTGTCCATATTTGCATTATAAATGATTAATTGAATAAATTGAATAATGAATTGATGAAACTATAAATTATTAATGTTATCCATATTTACACTATAATTGATTAATTAAATAATTGAAGAAGGCTCTTTTTTACCATGTAATTGATGCAATCATCATAATTAATCATTCATAATTTTCCTCAAATGTGTTTATAAGGCATGTGGATGAGAGTTTGAAATATTAAAATTTTGTATAGAAGCTATGAATTATTAAAGAAGAAAGAGATAGAGGAACTAGATTTTTTTTTAAAACAATGATGGTATTGATAAAGATCTAGTAGAAAGGAGAATTCCTTTAGAAATATATACAAGAATAAATATAATTTCTATAAATTCACCATAAACAATGAGAAAAGAGAAGTAAATAAATATTGGAAAATTAGAGAGGGAAGGGGAGAGAGAAGTAGATAGAGGGGGGAAGTTGGGAAGGAGGGAGATGTAGGTAGAAAGAGAGGTGGGATGGGATGGATTAAGGGAAAGGTAGGTAGAGAGGGAGAGGGTGAGTGGAGATATAGATAGGGAGGGAGGGAGAGAGAGGGAAAGAGGGAGGTGTAGGAAGAGAGGTAAGGATGTGTGTGAGGGAGAGAGGGAAGGAGGGAGATAGGGGTGGTAGGGTGGGAGGGATAGATGGTGGACCCAAAATAGAATTAGTAGGAGGGGGAGATTTGATGGTGGATTATGGGACATGGGCACCCAAATTTTATTTATAGCTTCAATGAGGGATAGGGGTAATGTTTTTGGATATGGAAATCATTAGAATGTAAGATGTCTAGAAATAACTAATAGGGGAAATAACTAACAGGGGACAGTGTGTTTTCCAATAGGGGAAATAACTAATAGGGGATGGTGTATTTTCCAACAAGGGACAATGTGTTTTCCAACATTGGAAAAAACTAATAGGGGATAGTGTGTTTTCCAACAGAGGAAGTAACTAAAAAGGGACAATGTGTTTTCCAAAAAGGGACAGTGTGTTTTCCAAAAAGGGACAACGTGTTTTCCAACAAGGAACAAAAAAATGTTCACATTATTTGTAGTGTTGGAAAACACACTGCCCCTTGTCAATTATTTCTTATATAGGGGACAATGTGTTTTCCAACACTACAAATTCATAAGGAAATAATTGACAAGGGACAGTTTGTTTTCCAGCACCATAAATAATGTGAGCATTTTTTTGTTCCTTGTTGGAAAACACATTGTCCCCTGTTGGAAAACACATTGTCCCCTGTTAGTTATTTCCAATGTTCTAAAATTTGAAGGTGGACTTCATTACATTGTTGGTGTGTACAAAACAAACCAAAATTAAAAGGAAATAATTTACAAGGGACAATGTGTTTTCCAACATTGCAAATAATGTGAGAATTTTTTTGTTCCAATCAGACGAAGAATGGGAAATGTCATTTTTACTGCACCAAATTTTAAGTCCCTTATAAATTTTGAAATAGTTTTCAATATATTTGAAAGAATTATATCTTCCTCTTCTTGTTCATCCACAACTTGTTCGATAGAGAGTGCATTCTCTAGATTGCTTATTTTTCTTTAAATTTCTTAATCATAACTTTAATCACAAACACAACCAATGTATAAATTATAATCTTTTGAGTTGATAAGTAATACAATGCTCTTCACAATGTGCTACATACAACTTGTCTCTACTTAGCCCTCCCTCTCTCCCTAACTCTCTCTATACCTATCTCTTTTAAATGTGGTGGTGATGTTGACTAATGGAATAAAAGAAAACACTGTCCCTTGTTAGATTTTTCCAATGTTAGAAAACACACTGTCCCTTTTTTGAAAAAACACTATCCCTTTTTTGGAAAACACACTGTCTCTTTTTGGAAAACACACTATCCCTTGTTAGTTATTTCCAGTGTTGGAAAACACACTGTCCCTTTTTGGAAAACACATTGTCCCTTTTTGGAAAATACACTATCTCTTTTTGGAAAACACACTATCCCTTTTCAGATAACACATTGTCCCTTGTTAGTTATTTCAACTGTTGGAAAACACAATGTCCCCTATTAGTTTTTTCCAATGTTGGAAAACACATTGTCCCTTGTTGGAAAACACACCATCTCTTGTTAGTTATTTCCCTTGTTGGAAAACACACTATCCCTTGTTAGTTATTTACCCTATTGGAAAATACACTGTCCCCTATTAGTTATTTCTAGACATCTGACATTCTAATGATTTCCCTATCCAAAAACATTATCCCTATCCATCCTTGAAGCTATAAATAAAATTTGGGTGCCTATGTCCCATAATCCACCATCACATCTCCCCCTCCTACTAAGTCTAAGATATTAATATTTTATGTTTCCATACCATTTCCCATTTATAATTATTACTATATAGTTATTTATCATGTTTATATCAAATGTTATTATTTTCTTGTAGGATTAAAATTCTAGTTCTACCCTATTGGTTGTAACATATTTATGGTAATTTATCAAAACTAAAAGATCTAAATATCTCCAACATTTGAAATTTACATAAAATTATAATTTTATCACATGATTTTTGATGGAGTGATAGGGATCTTCATATCTTTATTTCACACAAAATAAAATCAATTGAATAATAAAATTTAAAATAGATTTCATATCTAGCAACCTAGGGAGCACATGTAGATAGGTAAGATATGAGGACCAATGAGATTACCTTCAACCATGATGAGTACATATATATTAGTTAGTTCTATCAATCAAATAAATTAATTTATTTGAGTTTATTTATTTTTATATTGCATTCATCTTCACCATGAGCTCCTTATGTACTTTGACTATGTAAAGAGGCTTCCAGGGGTATACCACATGTGTAGACCTATTAGGATTGGAATGTGTGATAGAAATTAGAAACTATGAATTATTCAATGGTAGGAAATCTAAGATGCCTAGAAACACTTTGTAGCATTTTGTAGACACACTAATTCCACCATATTTGATCTTTAATCCTACATATTAATTCATCATAGCCAATTCCCTCTAACATCACCATGTTGACTAATAAATTTAATTACTTAATTATATGCACCATGTCATAACATTATATTTCCAATTTTTTAATCTTTAAGCCTCCTTTTGCTTAGCTTTGAGAGTGTCTTTATGATTAGAGAATGCAAGTGTTTCTTTTAACAAGTTATTTACAAGAATTTTCTACCTTTTTAGATAAGACTTTGATGTCTCCACCCAATTGATTCAATTTTAACTACATGTTGGACTCTTCTCGCTCTTCATGGAGGCATCTATATTATAATGCAAAATACCTAAAGTTCAATGTTCTATTTATAAATTCCCTTATAAAAAAGATCCCTCTTCAATTACATCAATTACATGGTAAAAAAGAGCCTTCTTCAATTGTTTAAGTAATCAATTATAGTGTAAATATTGATAACATTAATCATTTATAGTTTCATCAATTCATTATTCAATTTATTCATTTAATCATTTATAATGCAAATATGGACAACACTTGTAAAAATAATGTATTAACTAAAAATCCATATAGGCATACATCATTATATGTCCATAAAAGTATAATGAGAGATAGGTTGAATGTGTGAGAGAGAGAGAGAGGTGAGATAGAGAGAAAGAGAGTAGAGAGAGAAGGGGGGAGAGAGAAGTGAGAGAGGTTGTAGATATATGAGATATAGAGAGAAGTAGAGAGGCATTTGATCTACCATGGAATGGCACATACATCCACATATAATAATGCATCATATCACCTATTCTTCCAAATTTAATGGCCATGGAGCATTATACCTTATTATCATTTGAGTAACATAAGTATGATAAATTTAGTATTTTAGTCTACAGAGAGTTGGGGAGAGAGGGATGGGTAGGTGGAGAGAGGTTGTGTGTGAGAGAGGGAGAGAGAGGGGGAAGGAAGAAGATATGGAGTGGTAATGTGGGATGGATATAGGTACATATAGAGAGAGGGTAGGAGAGGTATGTGCATAGAGAGGGAGGGAGGGAGGGAGGGAGGGGTAGGTGGAGAGAAAGGGAGAAGTAAGGTGGGACATATAGGTATAAAGTGAGTGAGAGAGAGGGAAGAAGGGAGGGGGGAGGGAGAGGACGGTGGATAGAGGTTGTGTGGGAAGGAGGGAGAGAGAGAGAGAGGGAAGGATGGAGATAAGGAGAGGTAAATAAAGAGAGGTAAGGTGAACATAATAGAGAGAGACATAGGTAGAGAGAGGGCTATAGGTAGGGTGGGATAGGTAGATAGAGGGGGTGTGTGTGAGAGCGAGAGGGGTAGGTAGATTGAGGGATATGTGGGGTGGGGTGGATGGAGGGAGGGAAAGAGAGGGAAGGAGGGAGTGAATGATAAAGGAGGGGTAGGAGGAAAGAGAGAGAGTGGAAAAGAGGGAAAAAGAGAGGAAGGGTAAGGTTAGGAGGGATGGTGAGAGAGGAGTGATAGAGGAAAGTATAGAGGAATAGGGGGAGGGAGAGGTCTAGCAAGGTAGCATGGGAAGGGTAAAGGGAGAGAAAGGAAATGAGAGAGCTATAGAGAGGTAGGTAGAGAGAGGTAAAGTTTAAGGAATAGAGGGAGAGGTAGGAAGAGAGAGTGAGGGGAGATATGGAAAGTAGAGAGGGAGATATAAAAAATAGAGATTAATTTTTATGTATCCCCCACTTGTAAATCATCGAGGCTCAATTAGGAAATGTTCAATTTACCTATAATGATCATTTAAAAAAAATTGATAGATAAAAATCCAAAGGTGTTGTTGCAGAACATATATCTCTATCCCTCCCACCCTACAACTCCCTATCCCATTCCTTCCCTCTTTCTCTCCCTCCCTCTATCAATTGTTTATATAATTAATAAATACTGTAAATATGGATAGCAATAATTGTACACATCTAAAAATGGTCACGGTTAATCAAACCTATTAAGTAAATAAATATGAATTATTTAATTAATGTTCTTAAGTCACATACATATAAATAAATTTAATTATTTATTTATATTGTTCATTTTCCAATTCTTCTAATTTAATTAAATAAATAAAGTTTATTTAATTAATGCTATCCTTCCTCTTAATTAATTAAATAGATTTCACAATTTATTTACATTAATTATCAGAAGTTTAAATTATAAATTTAAATGATATTCTTCAGTCCACATTTAATTAAATATTTTTGATATTTAATTAAAGCATTTTCTAAATTTCCCACTCTTCTCAAAAAATTAACTATTTTTAATATTTAATTAAAAAGCTTTTTCCTCTTCTCACATAATTAAATATTTTCAATATTTAATTAAAAATGCTTTTTCTATTCTCACATAATTCAATATTTTCAATATTTAATTAAAAACCTTTTCATATTTCTTTCACACATAATTAAATATATATTTATTTAATTATGAGAGACACCTTTCAATTTGTCTCTTCATTCTCCATCTGTCTCTCAAAATTCCATCTCCTTTTTGAATTCTTGATCTCTCACCGTTCATTCTAACAGGTTTGAACTCGACCGTTGATCTTGGCCAATTGAGTTCCTACCTTCAAAAAACTATAAATACAACCCTCTTATGAGTGGAAAAGGACCTCGAATCTCAGATTTTTATGCATAGTTAATATAGTCACATTCATAGCACTTCAATTTTCATAAGCTTAATCTTGTAGCAATGCATATGCATTTTTATTAATCTCATTCTCTCAAGCTGCCATTTTACAATCTATTATTTTAAACAACTGAGAGCAAACATCTTGAAACGAATCCTTGGAGATAGAGGACAATGGGACGAATTTGAAGAAACTGTGGTTTAGAGTTTGCATTTACTTTCTTTAATTTAATTTCTTCAATCTAATGTTTCATTGGTGTATTAGTTTAGATTCAATTTGATTTACATATTCTAAAATACACAATAATCATTTATGGTTTCATCAAATCATTATTCAATTTATTCAATTAATCATTTATAATGCAAATATGGACAACCTTACAAGACTTGTCTACCTTTTTAGATAAGAATTTCATGTCTTCACCCAACTAATTCTCTTTCTCTACACTTAGATTTAATTTTTCCTTTACCTTATCATCTATTTCCAATTGTATTTGTTCCATGGAATTCTTAAGTTCAAGAATATTTGAGTTCATTTGTTCATTTCTAATTATAGCATCATCTCTCACTTTCTTTGCTTGCAAAAGTTCATATATAATAAAAAACTCTTGATTTAATGCACTTTTGTGTTGTCATTTTCCCATTGTGCATACTACATACACTCCTTCCTCAACTTCTCAAGAGCAGAAACAATCTCTTCAACCAATACATTATCTATCTCATTCATCTATTTATAGTCACAATTACTCATGTGACCATATCAAAGTGGTGAATTTTTTGCCACCTCATGGCCCTAAGAAGTGTAGGATCTACGAGAGGCATCACTTACTAGTATACTTTTATGTGCTCTAAAATCCATACCATTATGAGAGAGAAGTGGTTGAAGAAAATGCACTTTCTCATGTGTCATAATAAAGGTCTCAATAAAGTAGTGTTATAGTATCAAATCCCTAGGTAAATACTAAATTTCTCACTCTACTCAATGATCACTACCTTCACCATCTAAGTGTGGTTGTAGGCATATAGAGTTTGAGGTAAGTAGGGAGGGAGGGAGGGATGGAGGGAGGGGTAGGTGGAGAGAGGTTGTGTGTGTGTGTGTGACAGAGAGAGAGAGAGAATAAAGGTGGGACATGTAGGTATAATGATATTGAGAGAGGGAGGTAGGGAGGGACAGAGGGAGGGAGGGGTAGGTGGAGAGAGGTTATACATGTGTGTGAAAGAAGTAAGGTGGTACATGTAGGTATAGAGAGAGTGAGAGATGGAAGTAGGGAGGGATGAAGGTTGTATGGGAATGAGGGAGAGAGAGGGAAGGAAGGAGATAGGGAGAGGTAGGTAGACAGAGGTAAGGTAAACATAATAGAGGTAGGTAGAGAGAGATATCTATGTAGGGTGGGAGAGATAGAGAGAGGTGGTGTGTGAGAGAGAGAGAGGAGGGGGAGAGGTAGAGAGAGGGGTAGGTAGAGTGAAGGAGATGTGGGTGGGAGGTATGGAGGGAGGGAGAGAGAGGGGAGGAAGTGACATATAAAGGGATGGGTAGGTGGAAAGAGAGAGAGAGTGGAAAGAGGAAAAAATGGGGGGAGAGGAAGGTTAGGAGGGATGGTAGTCATAAATTATGGATGTTGGTAAGAAAAAATTGACCCAAACATGAGTGAAGAAAAGAAAAGCATTTATCATGGTGAGATTTTTATGAATGTGATGTGATTATCGTTTTTTCCACTTAGATCTATTTTTTATTTTTTCCTTATCATTTATTTCTAATTGTATTTGTTCATGGAATTCTTAAGTTCAACAATCTTTGAATTCATTTGTTCAACTACACTTATACAATCATCTCTCACTTTCTTTTCTTGCATAAATTCATGTGCAACACAAAACCTTCTATCTACTTATCTCTCCCCTTCCCTCTCTACTTTCCCTATCTCCCTCCTACCCCATCTCTCTCCCTCTCACACACACAACCTCTTTCCACTATCTCTCTCTTTATACAAATGTAAGAATTTTTCCACATATTAAATTTAAACCAAAAATGCTCACCTAATAGTACCTTATGTTATTTTTACAATTCTGATTTTTTATATTGATTTGGATATTCTAAAGATACTTATATTTATTATTGTATATATTTCTAAAGATATTTCTACTTTGTAGTAGTTATTTATCAATACCATCATTGTTTAATAAAACAGTTTTCATGATCAATGACTCACCTCTCTCTAATATATTTCTTGGGGTTTGTCATTTACTTGACTCTTCATAATCATTTTAACTCTTGTGCAACCTTTATGTCTTCTACCAATGCTCTATTTTCTTTGGAAACATTTAAATATGGTATGTCCTATTCAAATACTTTATTTTCTTTGAATTGATTTTATTTTGTGTCAAAGAAAGATATGAATATCCCTACCACTCCATCCAAACTCATGGGATAAACTTATAAATTTATGTAAATTTCAAATATTGGAGATATAATTAGATCTTTTAGTTTTTATAAATTTCCATAAATATGTTACAACCAATAGGGTAGAATTAGAATTTTAATCCTAGAAAAAATATTAAGAACCTTTGATATAAACATGATGAAAAACCATATAGTGAAAATTATAATATATACATGGGTTGTATTCAATAAGAATCCCTCTCTCTACCTAACTCTCTCTTTCACACACACATGAAAATATGGAATCTACTTTGAAAACACTTGAAAAGAAATAAAAAATGAATCCTCTCCCTCTGTTTTACCTTCTTTACCCTCTCCATCTTTCCACCTACCCATCCCTTTATCACTCACTCACTCCTTCCCTCTCTCTCCCTGACACACAGAGCCTCTCTCCACCTTCCCTCTGTGTGAAAGAATGAATTGAATAAATAAGTTATTTCCTTATGATTAGATAATGCATCTTCTTTTAAACAAATTCCTTACAAGACTTGTCTACCTTTTTAGATAATAATTTCATCTCTCCGCCCAACTAATTTTCTTTTTCTACACTTAGATCTAATTTTTCCTTTTCCTTATCATTTATTTCCAAATGTATTTGTTCCATGGAATTCTTAAGCTCAAGAATATTTGAGTTCATTTGTTCATTTCTAATTATAGCATCATCTCTCATTTTCTTTGCTTGCACAAATTCATATATAATAGAAAAATCTTGTTTTAATTCACTTTTGTGTTGTCATTTTCCCATTGTGATAATAACTCTCAAATCTATTCATTTTTACATCTTGTTTATCCATATCTTTATTAGAGTAGTATTCCTCCTCTAAGACATCTTCAATTTGATCAATGTGATCAACATACCATGCATTATATTTTTGTATATTCAAGTGTGCTTCCAAGTATTGATGTTTTCTTCTTTGTTGGGGCCTATATCTCTATCTATTTGTCAAAAATGTTTATATATAAGTAAATCATTCCAAAATAAAGTTTCAAGTCCTCTCTTGGAATGTTATAGAACTATGAAAATACTTGCACTATTGTTTATTTATTTTCTAGCATACGGAAAATTCACCATCAACCATTCACCGACTAAAAATTTGCCGCCAACAATTCACCGCAGGAAAATTCACCACAAGCAATTCACCACTGCGGAAAATTAATTGCATTTATTTTTTTTAATAAATTGTTGGCGGTGAATTTTTCATCAATGAATTGTTGGTGGTGAATTTTACTTGAAGTGAATTTGTCATGACAGTGAATTTTCCCGTAGTGAATTGTTGATGGTGAATTTTCCATTGATGAATTGCTGATGGTGAATTTTCCTAAAGTAACATATATGAAAGATCTTGTTGATTAAATTAGTATTACCATTTCTTGATAAGATGAGTGGTTCATGTTTTGTGTATTGAATAATTTATTTAAGTTTGGATTTTCCAATATTTATACATGCCAAAAATTGTTACAATTTTACCAAAAAAATCTAAAATAGAAAGCATATAAAAAAAAAAAAAAATTCAACACTACATCATATTTATTCTGTTACGAATATTTCTAACATGGTATCCATACCACAATTTAATCGATGGTAGGGATCATCATACCATAGACGGCAGCCAGGAAAGCCGAAAGAAAACTTGCTGCCGCCACCTACACAATCATTTCCATTAACAAGGCGACCTTTCCAGCCGGTTCGGTGGCCAGAATCATGGCGACCACCATCGAAGCGAGCAAAGTCACTGTGTCTGTCACCAAAACTATGTTCAAAGCAATGTTGTGCCCCGAATCAACTTTTTTCATTTCACCCAGACGTCTCGACATTGCCATCATAACAGTCAAGCTTCCTCCAAACAAAGTTACTGCAACCTGTAGAACGGATTTATGTCTTCTCTTAGATGCGCTCTGCTCTACTGTCTGGTGTGCTGCCCAAGGATGATTTTGTTGTATTGGGAGCACTGTTGAGACCGATAGAGGATCTTGTTTTACTCCATCTTCTCTCGGAGAAGAATCTTTGTTGGACAACATATTCTGCCAAATAAACACCCACAACGTCAAATAGGGAAAGAGAATAAAAATAAGAATAGAGACTACGCATTCACCTGAATCTGAAGCTGAGTAGCTCCCAGAAAATCTATTGCTTTAGAATATGATCCGTTGTCTGCAACACTGGCCTTCTCGAACCTTTATATATATTGTTATTATCCCCACAAGGTCGGTATAGTTGACTAGACTTTCCCTTCTCTATTGTTTTTTACCATGAATTTCTTTGAACTTTCACCTGATACTCTGATACAACACGTAAAAATGACATTGGCAATGTGAAACATTATAAAGTATTTTTCTTCGGTCATACCTTGCTTTTTAATCTCCCTTCTTCATTGAACGATCACTTTATCACATGTTTCAATAATGGAATAGTTAATATAAATTTTATATGTTTTGGTAAAATTTATTTTTAATAATTGAATTAAATTTCAAATTTGATAATTATACGATTATATTTTATATAGAGCATCAAAATTTCTATAGAATTATTTTGATATATGTATGTAATTTATATTTAATTTTGTTTATAATAAAGTATATTTTAGAATCTGGTGGTTAAACTTGAAAATAATCATCATAAAAAATCTGTTTGACAAATACCTAGAATTGATATCAAATTTAAAATTTCCATTGAAATAAGTAATGTTAAAGAATAACTCTCATAAAAAACATGATATATAAATTGACCAACATCACATATTATAATAGTAGCTTTTCTTTAATTTTTATCTATGTTTCTCTATTATGCAATTCGTATTACTGTCACTTACATTTTAAGAATGCAATCCCATGGTAGAGACTCTAGGATCTATTTTCATGACACATGAGGCTTCACTAGACGAAAAAAGATCTTCTATACAATAAATTGGAATTTTGTCCATACCAATCAGAATCTTTACTTTTCAATTTTCAATTTCTAACAAATGTCTGTCATATGTGGCCATCTCGAACTGGAAATAAGATATCCTTGGGTTCACATTCGAAGCCCCACAACCGTCACGAACATTCCATGAAAAAGGAAACCGTTGTTAAATGTCTTCATATAAACTCTTACGTCGGACGTTGTACAGTGCACATTGCTCGAACCTCATAAAATTCGAAACAGACCACGTTGCCCAGGCCAATAGGAATTTGCCTTGTTTGCAAGCCATACTATTTAAGATTGCATAAAGGTCGAAGGATTCTACCACTTTAGTGAGAATTCACTACCGGTTACTAACAATTCGTAGGATTTTTTTTCACATGAGAAAGAACGAGGAATCTAAACAAAGGTATATCTTTTTTTTTTCTCCTTTAGTTGTTTGGTTTCATCTTGATGATGGATTACGAAGTGTGATCGGAAACATTGATGCAAAAATTCTCACACAATCAAATCTAGAAATCATTGAAAAAGAACATTATGGATTGTGGAAACTTGATATCATTAAAAGGTGAACCTTACCAAATTTTATAATTTTAAAATTGTGAAAGATACTACAAACTCGTTAGAGAGGTATGAATATCTTTCGGCACTTTGATCTTTCTTAGGGCTTTCAAATAGTGATATAGTTCAATGGTGTCTTTGTAATATGATATTCTTGAACTTGGCCATAGTTGTTTGCATGAGGGCCTCCAACTTTGTCAAGGGTTTAAATACACATTAAACATCACGAATAGATGGACTTTTGAATCATCCATTAAACACTAGTTTATTTTAATCTTTTGTTTTGATTAGTTCTAAAATTTAATTATATCAAACACTTGTTGACTATCATCAAACTTTTCATAACCTCATTTTTGTGTAACTTGCATGGAATGACATAAATTGTAATATGGCAATATTTTTATTATATTATATGCCTAATTTTAAAGTTTATCAAACAAAAACATCACTGATTGATGATCTATAATGCATGTTTGATTCTAATTTTTAATTTATATTTTAAATTATTTGATGTTGTAGTTATTATTGACTTTATCAAATTGAGATAAAATTAGATGTTAATTTTTTGTTCACATTTTCTATGTAGGTTTGCATTCTTGACAAACCAATATAGTAATACAATTTTTTTTTATCAATGGTGTCCATATTTGCATTATAAATGAGTATTTGAATAATGAACTGATGCAACTATACCCATATTTACACTATAATTGATTAATTGAGTAAGGATCACTTTTCCATTTGGACTTTAGTATGGTTACATGTTTTTAGGACTAAATAATGACAAACTAATATTTCCAAAATATCTTGTTGTTACCCATTGGTTGGTTAGTATCTACCTTTAATATTGTCTAGCTTGACTCCCCCTACATCTTGAGTAGATAGACATGCAACTATAAAAATTATGGATCCCAAGGACATTCAATTACCCATCCATCCTTGCACATTTGGTCCTCTATCAATGTTATTGTCTAACCAACCTAGCATTTCCTATTTCATTAAATGATGCGACCTATTTATATTATTGACCCCTATCCTCTAGTTAACAAATCACTATTTTACATTTACAGAGCTATTCCTCATGCCCACACTTTCCTTCCTCTGAAATAAATATATTCCTATATTGACCAAAACCTTTATGACTACCTTGAATTCAATCCATGGAGGAGACTAGTTCTTTGGTGTGGATCATATAGTCATAAGAGTATATGGGCTCACTAGGTTATTATACAAGCTTCTAGGAATGGTCCTACCATGAGTGTTTTCGTTAGAATTCCTACACTAGCAAGAGATAATAAAAATTTAACATAGAATTGACAAAGGTAGAGCTACATTCTACTCCCTCCTCTATACCTTTTTGTGACGTCAATGTAACCAAGAATAACAATTCTTGCCTTAACCCTATCTATCTCTCAACACTACCCTAAGACTGTGTCCCTTAATCTCTATCATAAGTTGTCCCATGATGCTCACTATGCATTCATTTACTCTTTCCACTATTAGACATGCCACTACCTTCTCATTGATCACCATCATATTCTCATTTTCATGATTATTTTTTCTATCATATTTGGTATAAAAAAGAGTATTATATTTAACTTAGGTGAGGAAACATAAAAATCATAATGATAGACCACAAAAAAATTCAATATTTTCATGTAAAAGGACACCTCAATTAATCTATCATCCACAAAAGGTTAATTCCATTTTCAAACATTTATTGCATATCTTAAATTATGATAAGGGTTTAATGAGTGTTTTGAAGAATAGACCCTTGACAAGTTAACTCCATCATTGTTTGTTTTCAATGTATCTTCATTTAGCTCTTACTCCATGCAATTATGATGCTTGGTTCTACCATAGTTAACTTAGTTGGCTACTGATAAAGCTCTTTTTGACTATCACATCTTCTTCTCATATTGGTTGTCATCTTTTGCATTGTGTTTTGACCATTTTTAACTTGAAATTTTCCATAAATATTTTCCCTTACTAGGTATTTTTATTTGTCAATGTGACTATCCCTTGTTTCTTTTAAAAATTATTATGACTTATTTCATGATACTGTCAAATATCTCTCATGCATCATTAAATTTTCCTATTTGTCATACTATTTTACTTAGTGGACCTTCCCCATTAATGGTATGTAGTAAATAATTTCCTCCTCCATCAAGATGCCATGTAATAAATTTAGATCACCTTCCTCACCGTCATATCACTGGACCCGTATGCTAGATATTCTCTTGATAATACAACGAATCCTTATATTGTCATCTGTGACATACTTGCAACCAACTGATATCATGTTTCTATTTAGCACTATCATCATTGGTTGTTAGAGGACTATCTCTTTGTGTGAAATGTCTCTCATCAATCATTCCTCATCCTTCTCTTGCTATGCTAGGTTTTCTTGATGAAAGACCACTATGATTGTCTCCTTTTATACTCTTTCTACGCAACTACCCTCATGACTAGATCCATATATGAACTACCCTAGCCCCTTCATGAAGTAACACATTTCTCATCTCACTATCCTCTTCGGGAGTTTCATTTGGTTTTAGGTCTCTTACCACAAAAATCACTTAAGGTGAGATATCAATGTTGATGTATTATGACTCACAAGAGGTTCTTGTCACTATGACATCCACTTGAGACTTCCCTGAATAGACAAAATCTCCCTTTAATATCTATCCTCTTTTTCTCTTTAGTTTAGGGTCTCTTGGGAGTAAAGAGAAAAAGAGGACAACTATGAAAGGGAGATTATGTCTATTAAGGGTAGTCTCAAGAGGATGCCATAATGATAATGACAACTTAATTTTCATAGTGACAGATATCATGCCTTAAGATTTTTTAGTGGAAATAGACCTAAAACCAAATGAAACTCCTGAAGAGGATAGTGAGATGAGAAAAGTGTGAATTCATGAAGAGGCTAGGATATATCTATCTTTTATATATTGATTAATGAAGAATACATTGCCACACCTTGAAGAATATGTTGACACATTTGACTATTGTCTCTATCATTTAAATGGATTTCCTTTTGTTTTCATGCATTCCTCTCCCTTTCCAAAATGATACATGGTAAAAGTGTGTGTTTAAGTTGATTTATTAACATTTGACCAATTCTTTTCTTACCTAGGTGAATAAAATTCAAACATGTTGGATATCTTAGGCATGGCCAAGAATGGGGCTACTTGTAATTTTAAACATGTAAAGTGGGTAATTAATGATTTTAACAAAGTGAACATCACGATCAGAAGCCTTAAAGAAAACTTCACAAATTAACCCAAGGGGTCGCCTTTGATTTTCTTATTGAAAGGCTTGTTGATTTGGAGAGTTGTATCTCTAATTTTAAGATAGACTATGAAAATCACCTTCAAGGAGTGGAAAATAAGGTAAGAGAACTTGAAGAGGATATTAAGAAGTTGCTACAAATTAGCCATTGCTCCGTCAAGAATAGTGCAAATTCCCTTTGTGTTATTATGGAAAATCTTAGAGATCTCAAGGAGGATCAAATTTGTGTTGGGCATTAGGTGAAGGGTCCATCTGCCAAAGAGAAGGGCAATAAGTCAATGAAAGATGAGGACAAGGGCCCAAATGTCAGGACCAGGGGAAACAGGAAGAAGACGTTTGAGGAAGAAAAGAATGAGTTATTATTGTTGGTCAACCTATATTACAGTCAAGAGATGGAAGTGACCAACACCTTGAAAAATATTAAATCATGTCTCTTTATTATTTTTTTGTGTTTAGCTTTGGTCTTTTGGTTCACTATTTTTTGGCTATTTTTTGGATGTATTAATTGTGTCATTTGCAGTATCAACAATATTTTTATGTAAAGGGTTTCAAGTCCCTTGAAAACCTATTTTCCCCTTATAATCAAAATGTTTGACCAATTCTAGGCCACTACTCAACTTTGGAGAAGATAATAATGACCCCTCTAATCCATCTTTTTGAGAAAGACAACAAAATAATGCCTTTTTTGAGAAATACCTTACAACTCATGATAAAAATTTTAAAAACAAAGGTTAACAATACCTCCCATCAAAGTTTGTAGATAACCCTAGCCACCATGAAGGGCTGCAAAATCTCATGCAAATAGACCTATGTTGACCGAAAAACCTAAACTGGAACTATTATTTTTAAACTCAAACTCCCTAGTCACCCCAAGTGTTGGAATTGTTGGTTTACCCCCACAAGATGAACATAAAAAATGCCTTCCAATAGCTTTTTACTAAACACAATTGACACTTTTTGCAACATTTGAAAGTTTTTCGCCATGGTGAAATGACTTAGATATATGAAAATTGAGGGAGGTTATTGTGGAGGGACTCTACATGACCCTATACCATCAAAGAAAAAATTTATAAGTATCACAATTTCCAAGAAATAACTCATCAAAATTTGCCACTTTTTGTCAGTTAGAGCTCCTAAGAGAAAGCACCAACACAATGTAGTCTAGACTGATCAGGCATACTGGGGTGAAAAATAAGACATTTCCTAGCATAAAATTACCGAGGTGAATATGTTGGCATTGTTGGTTTGGCCCCATGATGAAAAAAATAAAAATCGTGCTACCTTGTAACTTTCTCTTCAATGCATTTGATTATTTTTCAACGTGAAAGAAAAATTCACCATGAAAAAACAACTTGGAGATATGAAAAAATAAGAGAGGCTATTGTAGAAGGATCCTACATGACCTAGTACATTTAAAATGAAAAATTTATAGGTGTCATATTTTCTGTGAAAAAACTCATCAAAGTTTGCAACTTTTTGGCACTTAGGGCTCACAAGATAAATTATCAACACAATGTAGCATGGAATGATTGCACATGTTGAGTTATGAAATGGGACCTTTCCTAGCATAAAACCATGGACCTAGATTTTTTAGAACTATTACTTTGGCCCCATGACAAGCAAAATGAACGTTATTCTATCTTGCAACTTCAATGTATTTGACACTTTTTGCAACATGTGAAATGTTGTCGCCACATCCAAATGGATTAGAGATGTGAAAATTGGAGAGAGTTTATTGTAGAGGGGCCTTGCATGAAATTGTACCTTTAGACAAAAAATTTATAGGTTCCATGGTTTTTGAGAAGTAGTTCATCAAATTTTACCACTTTTTGGCACTTAGGGCTCTTAAGAGAAAGCATCAACATAATGTAGTTAGGAACGATCAGGCATGCTAGGGTGCAAAATGGGACCTTACCTAGCATAAATCTACCTAGCCAAAATGATGGTATGAAGTGTGTAATTGTGTGGTTGTAGTGTGTAGCTCTCTAAAAATTTGATAACTAAAATGATCGTATGAAGTGGAAACGTGTCCTTACATAAATTTAATTATGAGTCCCTTTTGCATTTTAAACAATACTCCAACACCCTAGATATATATAGTTTTCTAAGGGATGTTTGACCTAAGGGAGTTCAATCAAATCCCCTTATCGTTTCTCCCTACCATGAGGTACCACAAAGAATACCATATCTCCTCATCATGATGTACCTCATTCTCCTCCCATAAAACAACCTCCATATTTACCAACAATCAATGCACTTCTTGAAGTGCTTCTTTCATATTTGTTTACATAGTGTCAATAATTGGATACCCTTGCAATTTCACCTACACTTTTTGTATCCACTTTAGTGTCCACCCCCTTAGTATTTGTGTAGGCTCATCTTAGCCCTTGTATTAGCCTTTTTCTCCTTAGGATTCTCAAGACCCATTTTCAACAACTACCTTTGTTTGTCAGTTTTGTGTTAACCTTATGTTTTCCTAGTTTCTCATTTTTAGTATAATTTATCTAGACACTAGCACACCATGTAGACATTTGCATTCCATTCTAGTGTCCCATAAAATTTTAACATTAAAAGTGCCATTCTTGAGCATCTTAACACTTGTCACCCTACCTTGGTTGATATAAATGACCTAGGACATCATGTAATGAATCAAGTACCTCTTTCCCCCTCCTCTTATCACTCATAAATCTATATTTTTCACTTCATATGCTCTCTTTGGCTCTTTCTCTCTTAGGAATTATTTCTCTTTTTCCCTCATGATTGTGCAACCCTCTATAGCTTTCTACAACTCTCTTAGCTCTCACAACTCTCTTTCTTTCTCTCTATGGTTTTCTCGAGCCTTGTAGGTAATATCTATTTGTATTGTGTCTTTGAGCATCTCAAGATTGATCAAATCCCTCATCTATGCACTTTTCATCTCATCTACCTATCTTTTGATCTACTTGTCTATCTGGCTATGTGTGGAGGTGGAAACATTGAAATGGGGGTTTGACTAAGGAAAACCCCTAAACAATGACAACATTTTATCTCATTTTTATATGTGTAGGTGTTGAAGTTGTAGCATTATAGGAGGATTCATTCGTGGACCTCTTGTGAGATACCTTTTCTCCTCTTTTATTCCATTATTTCCTTTTTAATTTCATTTAGTTTACACTTGTTACTATTATTTTATTTACCTCTGTTATTCCATTAGTTTAGTACACCTTTTGAGTTTGTATTTGTTGAATAGCTAGTCAATTTTCTGGCATTTTTATATGATCAACTATGTTTTTGATCTGTACAAGAGTACAACACGTCACAGGGATGTCCACATTCCATGCAGATTTCTACACACCATGTTTTCATCCTTGGCTGAAAGCTTCTTGGTTTGTCCAAAGAAACTCTGCAACATTATCTTTTAGTTTCTAAAACTCTTTTATCTTTACTCCTCAAAAAATATAAAAGAAACTCCCTTATCTTTCCATCTCATTCACTTGAGAATTGATCCTTGAGGTAGTTGAGGGACATTCACCCCTTGAGATCTCATCATCTTGAGGGTGTCAAATTTCCTCCTCTATAGTCTCTAACCCACCTACATCATTTGATATGTCACCTAGGGACATTCGAAGCTCTTCAACAGCATAAATGATTAAGAAAATCAAACATAAATCACCAATACCATTTATACCTTTGATGTCATCCTTGATTCAACTCCAAAATGCACCCGTCACTGGTTGCAACCACCTACTATCATGTTTCTATTTATCACTATCATCATTGGTTGTTAGAGGACTATCTCTTTGTGTGGAATGTCTCTCATTAATCATTCCTCATCCTTCTCTCAATGTAATGTTAGGTTTTCTTGATGACAGACCATTGTGATTGTCACCTTTTATAATATTTCTACCCATCTTTCCTCATGACTATCCATATATGAACTACACTATCCCCTTCATGAAGTCACACATTGCTCATCTCACTATCCTCTTCGGGAGTTTCATTTGGTTTTAGGTCTCCTACAACAATAATCACTTAAGGCAATACATTTATATTATTATAACTCTTAAGAGGTCCTTGTCACTATGACATCCTCTTGAGACTACCCTTAATAGACAAAATATACCTTCAGGGTAAGTGCACCAATCTGTGACACAATTTTGGCTCTTAAGATGTCACTTTTGTTTTTCTGAATTCAGCAAAATCTGATTTGCACGAGAAAATGAAGATAGTTACGCTCAAAATTTCAAGATGCAGTAAGAAAAAAAGTTGAAGTGCTCTGAGTCTAGTTTCTAAGAAACTAGTTTTTTTTGAAATTAATAAAGATTAAGGGTCTCAAAAAGGGGAGGGGGGGCAAAACAAGTCCCATTTAAAAAAAAAAATAGCATAGCGCTTGAGGGCTCCCCCCTTTTTGGTTAACTTTTTTTAATAATTTCAAAAATCCCATCATTGAGAAATTAGCTAACAGCATGTAGTTTATCCTCCTTCTTTTAGATAATTTTTTTAATGAATATATAATATTTTATGAATTTTCAAAGTAGACACATCCTGAAAAGTTGAAATTTGAGTGTGCTCCCCCCCAATTTTTTGCAAACTAATCAAAAATCAATTTTTTTTTTCATCATGTGTAGAATGGAGTCTAGCTTCAAAAAATAATTTTTTTTTCACATTCCAATGAACGTGTAAAAATCTATCCTAAACCTAGCACATGTTGGTTTTTGACCAAAAACGAAGGCATTTGCAATAGAAGCCATGGATCAAAACCTTAACTAAATCAAAATGATTTTTTTTATATATATTTAGATATGTAAGAGAGAGGTTAACGCTATCACGATTTTTTTATAAAATTGCATTGAAAGATGTGCACATTAGACGGGGAGCACAGACGAAAATATGAGAAAATTTGGCAAATCCTATTAATTAACATGTCCAAAGCAGGCCATTTGGTGAGCGCCAAATGTGACAATTCATTTGGTGAGCACAAAATGTCCTTCATTACATAGAACTAGAATTTCCCCTCTTTGCTGAACAACTTTGATAATGCTTAGAGTGCACAATTTATGATCATAGATGGATAGTCAAGGGTTTACCTTTAATACCTTCTCTAACTCGTTACCATAACTAGATAACTCTTTATCCCTTTGAAGTCTCTATCGCTTAGGTCTCACTCCCTCCCACATGACCTAGACTACTCTCTCAGTCCAATCCCCTCTCTTAGGTCTCTTTCCCTCCCACATAGGTACCTAAATAAATCTATCCCACTCCAACCCCCTTTCTCACTCTCCCTCTGTCTCTCCCTCTTTGGTCTTCTTATCTCTCTCACTCCATCTCCCTCTCTTAGGTTGTTATCTTTCTCTCTTTGTCTCTCTCTCGAGTCTCTCCCTCCTACCCCCTCTCCCTCTCTTAGGTATGTCACTCACTCACTCCCTTTATCTCTCTCCCATTCCCTCTCTCTCACTCACTCTATCTCTCTCCCTCTCTCTCTCACTCTCTCTCTGGTATCTCCATCCCCCCCTCTCTCTCTCTCTCACACACACTCCCTCTCTCTCTCCCACTCTATCTCTCTCCCTCTCTCAGGTCTCTCCCTCCCACCCCCTCTCCCTTTCTCTCTCAGGTCTCTCCCTCCCACCCCCTCTCCCTCTCTCTCTCTCTCACAAGTATCTTCGCCCTACCCCCTCTCCCTCAATCTCTTTGTCTTGAGTCTTCCCATCCTACCCCTTCTCCCTCTCATAGTCACTCCCTCTATCTCTCTTCCAGTCCCTCGCTATCTCACTCCCTCTATTTGTCTATGTGTACCTCTCCATCTCTCTCAAGTATCTCACTCCCACCACCTCTCCCTCTCTCTCTCAAGTCCCTATTTCTCTCATGCCCTCTATCTCTCTCCCACTCTCTCTCCCTTGTACCCCCTCTCCCTCTTTAAGGCCTCTCTTTGCCTCTCTCACTCACTCCCTCTATCTCTCTCCCACATCCTCTCTCTCTCACTCCCTTTATCTCTCTCCCTCTCTCTGTCTTAGATATATCCTTCCCACCCCCTCCCACTCTCTCTCCCTCTATCTCATGTATCTCCCCCCACCCCCTCCATCTCTCTCAAATACATCTATTTTGAGTACTCCCTCTCCCTCCCACCCCCTCTCCATCTCTCAAGTCTCTCTCTCTCACTCCTTGTATCTCTCCCATCCCTCTATCTCTCACTCCCTCTCTCTCCTACTCTCTTAGGTATCTCCATCCCACCCCCTCTCTCCCACTTTGTCTCCCTCTCCTTCTCTCTCGGGTGTCTCCATCCCACCCTCTCTCTCTCCCTCTCTCTTAGGTTTATCCATCCCACCCCCTGTCCCTCCCTCTCTCTCACTCTCTCTCTTTGTCTCTATGTCTCTCCCTCTCTCGCTCCCACTCCCTCTCTC
>CM021100.1:379293477-379318352 GCA_007115665.2 Sequoiadendron giganteum | reverse complement strand
TGACAATTCATTTGGTGAGCACAAAATGTCCTTCATTACATAGAACTAGAATTTCCCCTCTTTGCTGAACAACTTTGATAATGCTTAGAGTGCACAATTTATGATCATAGATGGATAGTCAAGGGTTTACCTTTAATACCTTCTCTAACTCGTTACCATAACTAGATAACTCTTTATCCCTTTGAAGTCTCTATCGCTTAGGTCTCACTCCCTCCCACATGACCTAGACTACTCTCTCAGTCCAATCCCCTCTCTTAGGTCTCTTTCCCTCCCACATAGGTACCTAAATAAATCTATCCCACTCCAACCCCCTTTCTCACTCTCCCTCTGTCTCTCCCTCTTTGGTCTTCTTATCTCTCTCACTCCATCTCCCTCTCTTAGGTTGTTATCTTTCTCTCTTTGTCTCTCTCTCGAGTCTCTCCCTCCTACCCCCTCTCCCTCTCTTAGGTATGTCACTCACTCACTCCCTTTATCTCTCTCCCATTCCCTCTCTCTCACTCACTCTATCTCTCTCCCTCTCTCTCTCACTCTCTCTCTGGTATCTCCATCCCCCCCTCTCTCTCTCTCTCACACACACTCCCTCTCTCTCTCCCACTCTATCTCTCTCCCTCTCTCAGGTCTCTCCCTCCCACCCCCTCTCCCTTTCTCTCTCAGGTCTCTCCCTCCCACCCCCTCTCCCTCTCTCTCTCTCTCCCATTATCACCGTCCTACCCCTCTCCCTCTGATCTCTTTGTCTTGGTCTTCCCATCCACCTTCTCCTCTCATAGTCACTCCCTCTATCTCTCTTCCAGTCCCTCGCTATCTCACTCCCTCTATTTGTCTATGTGTACCTCTCCATCTCTCTCAAGTATCTCACTCCCACCACCTCTCCCTCTCTCTCTCAAGTCCCTATTTCTCTCATGCCCTCTATCTCTCTCCCACTCTCTCTCCCTTGTACCCCCTCTCCCTCTTTAAGGCCTCTCTTTGCCTCTCTCACTCACTCCCTCTATCTCTCTCCCACATCCTCTCTCTCTCACTCCCTTTATCTCTCTCCCTCTCTCTGTCTTAGATATATCCTTCCCACCCCCTCCCACTCTCTCTCCCTCTATCTCATGTATCTCCCCCCACCCCCTCCATCTCTCAGATCCTCTATCCAGGGTGCTCGTCTCCCCAGTGCTCCTCTCCCTCCCACCCCCTCTCCATCTCTCAAGTCTCTCTCTCTCTCTCTCTCTCACTCCTTGTATCTCTCCCAACCCTTTGTATCTCACTCCATCTCTCTCCTACTCTCTTAGGTATCTCCTGCCCACCCCCTCTCTCCCACTTTTTCTGCCTCTCCTCTCTCGGGTGTGTCCATCCCACCCTCTCTCCCTCTCCCTCTCTATTAGGTTTCTCCTTCCCACCCCCTCTCTCTCCCTCTCTCTAACTCTCTCTCTTTGTCTCTATGTCTCTCCCCCTCTCTTTCTCTCTCTCCCACTCCCTCTCTCTCTCACTCCCTCTATCTCTCACCCACTTTGTCTCTCTCCCTCTCTCTCTCTCACTCCCTCTATCTCTCTCCTACTTTGTATCTCTCCCTATCTCTCTCACTCCCTCTCTCTCATGTCTCTCCTTCCCACCCTATCTCCCTCTTTCTCTCTCTCAAGTATCTCCATCCTACCCCATCTTTCTCTCTCTCTTTGTCAAGTCTCCCCCTCCTACACCCTCTCCCTCTCATAGTGACTCCCTCTTCCACTCCCTCCCTTTCTCACTCCCTCTCTCTCTCTCTCCATCTCCCTCTCCCGCTCTCTCAAGTATGTCCCTCCCACCACCTCTCCCTCTCTCTCTCTCTCAAGTAGAGGGTTTACGGATTAAGGGTTAAGGGTTGAGGGTTTAGGGTTGAGGGATTAGGGTTTAAGGCTTGAGGCTTGAGGGATTAAGAGGGTATAGGGGTTGAGGGATTAAGAGGGTATAGGGGTTTAGGGATTAGGGTTTAAGGGTTGAGGGTTAAGGTTTGAGGGATTAATATTGTAGAGGGGTTGAAAAATTAGGGTTTAAGAGTTGAGGGTTGAGAGGTTGAGGAATTAAGAGGGCATAGGGGTTGAGGGATTAGGGTTTAAGGGTTGAGGTATTAAGAGGGTATAGGGGTTGAGGGATTAGCGTTTAAGGGTTGAGGGTTGAGGGTTTAGGGTTGAGGGATTAGGGTTTAAGGGTTGAGGGTTGATAGATTAAGAAGGTATGGGGGTTGATGGATTAGGGTTTAAGGGTTAAGGGTTGAGGGATTAAAATATAGGGTTGAGAATTAGGGTTTAAGGGTGAAGTTGAGAGAATTAGAAGACAGGGCTGAGGGATTAGGGTTTAAGGGTTAAGGGTTGAGGGTTGAGGGATTAGAGTTTAAGGGTTGAGGGCTAAGGGTCGAGGGATTAAGAGGGTATGGCGGTTGAGGGATTAGGGTTTAAGGATGGTTGAAGGTTGAGAGGGTATAGGGGTTGAGGGATTAGGGTTTAAGGGTTGAGGGTTAAGGGTTAAGGGTTGATAGATTAATATTGTAGAGGGGTTGAGGGATTAGGGGTTTAAGGGTTAAGGGTCGAGGGTTGGGAGATTAAGAGGGTATGGGGTTGAGGGATTAGGGTTTTAAGGGTTAAGGGTTGAGGGTTGAGGGATTAAGAGGGTATGGGGGTTGAGGGATTAGGGATTAGGGATTAGGGATTAGGGTTTAAGGGTTGAGGGTTGAGGGTTGAGGGATTAAGAGGGTATAGGGGTTGAGGGATTAGGGTTCAAGGATTAATGGTTCAGGATTGAGAGGGTATAGGGGTTAAAGGATTAGGGTTTAAGGGTTGAGGGATTAGGGTTTAAGGGTTGAGGGTTGAGGGTTGGGGGATTAAGAGGGATAAAGAGGGTATAGGGGTCGAGGGATTAGGATTTAAGGGTTGAGGGTTGAGGGATTCAGAGGGTATATGGGTTGAGGGATTATGGTTTAAGGGTTGAGGGTTGAGGGTTGACAGATTAAGAGGGTATAGGGGTTGAGGGATTAAGAGGTTATGGGGGTTGATGGATTGGGGTTTAAGGGTTAAGGGATGAGGGTTGAGAGGGTATAGGGGTTGAGGGATTAGGGTTTAAGGGTTGAGGGATTAAGATTGTAGAGGGGTTGAGGGAATGGGTTTAAGGGTTTAAGGGTTAAGGGTTGAGGCTTGAGGAGTTGAGGGATTAAGAGGGTTTAGGGGTTGAGGGATTAAGATGGTATGGGGGTTGATGGATTAGGGTTTAAGGGTTAAGCGTTGAGGGTTGAGGGATTAAGAGGGTATGGGGGTTGATGGATTAGGGTTTAAGGGTTAAGCATTGAGGGTTGAGGGATTAAGAGGGTATATGGGTTGAGGGATTAGGGTTTAAGGGTTGAGGGTTGAGGGATTAAGAGGGTATGGGGGTTTATGGATTACGGTTTAAGGGTTAAGGGTTGAGGGTTGAGGGATTAAGAGGGTATAGGGGCTGAGGGATTAGGGTTTAAGGGTTGAGTTGAAGTTAGGAGAGGAGTATGGGGGTTGATGGATTAGAGTTTAAGGGTTAAGAGGTTGAAGTTGAGGAGATTAAAAGATGAGTACAAAGGGTTGATGGATTAGGGTTTAAGGTTGAGGTTAGGGATTAAGAATTATAGTTGTTAAGGGATTAGAGTTTAAGGGTTGAGGGTTGAGGGATTAAGAGGGTATGGGGGTTGATGGATTAGGGTTTAAGGGTTAGGGTTGAGGGATTAAGAGGGTATAGGGGTTGAGGGATTAGAGTTTAAGGGTTAAGGGTGGAGGGATTAAGAGAGTATGGGGGTTGATGGATTAGGGTTTAAGGGTTAAGGTTTGAGTGTTGAGGGATTAAGAGGGTATGGGGGTTGAGGGATTAGGGTTTAAGGGTTGAGGGTTGAGGCATTAAGAGGGTATGGGGGTTGATGGATTAGGGTCTAAGGGTTAAGGGTTGAGGGTTGAGGGATTAAGAGGGTATAGGGGTTGAGGGATTAGGGATTAGGGTTTAAGGGTTGAGGCTTGAGGGATTAAGAAGGTACAGGAGTTGATTGATTAGGGTTTAAGGGCTAAGGATTGAGGGTTGAGGGATTAGGGTTTAAGGGTTGAGGGTTGAGGGATTAAGAGGGTATGGGGGTTGATGGATTAGTTTTTGAGGGTTAAGGGTTGAGGGTTGAGGGATTAGGAGGGTATAGGGGTTGAGGGATTAGGGTTTAAGGTTTAATGGTTGAGGGTTGAGGGATTAGGGTTTAAGGGTTGAGGTTTGAGAGTTGAGGGATTAAGATGGTATAGGGGTTGAGGGATTACGGTTTAAGGGTTGAGGGTTGAGGGACTAAGAGGGTATAAGGGTTGAGGGATTAGGGTTGAATGGTTGAGGGTTGAGGGATTAAGAGGGTATGGGGGTTGATGGATTAGGGTTAAGCGTTGAGGGTTGAGGGATTAAGAGGGTATAGGGGTTGAGGGATTAGGGTTTAAGGGTTGATGTTTGATGGATTAAGAGGGTATGGGGGTTGATGGATTAGGGTTTAAGGGTTCAAAATTGAGGGTTGAGGGATTAAGAGGGTATAGGGATTGAGGGATAACTGAATAAATTATTTCCCTCTCAAGTCTATCTCTCTTGGGTATCACTCCCTCCCATGCTACCTACACTAATCAGTGTCACTCCAATGCCCTCTCTCACAATCCCTCTCTGTCAGGCCTCACTTACCTCCCACCCTACTTCCTAAGGTCTCTCCTTCCCACCTCCTCTCTTCCACTTTGAATCCCTCTCCTTCTCTCAAGTGTTTCCCTCCCACCCTCTCTCCCTCTCTCTCTCTTAGGTTTCTCCCTCCCATGCCCTCTCCCTTCGCCCCTCTCTCTCTCTCAAGTCTATCCCTCCTACCCCCTCTCTCTCTCTCTCCCACTCCCATTATCTATCTCCCACTTTGTCTCTCTCCCTCTCTCTCAAGTCTCTCCTTTTGAAAACAACATATTCGGCGCTCACCAAATTTGGCGAGCATACGTGTGTTTTACCCTGAAATGGTAAAATACAGCTTGACCCCATGATTTAGCCCCATATTCTTGTGTATTTGTCTAGTTCAACACTTTATCCAAGTCAAAAACACCATAAAATTCTCACTATCACATCAAGTAATTTATCAACAACACAATTTCAAACCTTGGGCAATCCTTCTGTTGAAGTCTTCTCCAACATTCATCAGACATCCGCTATGAACTCCTGTAGTTTCCCTGACACCTTAAGTCTCCTCGAAAGTCACCCTTTTGGTCTTATGTACATAGCCACAAATCCCATCGAAGCATCCTATCACTATGACATTCACAAGTCCGACAGATAATTTTCATCCTACTCCAAAGATGTGTATCTCGTTGAAATGTTCCCTTTGTAAATTCTGATAGTCGAGACATAATGATTCTCCTGCCAATGGAGCTACACTAGTTGTGACCTTCCTATCTCTTCCCACTGAGTTTCATCTCACTGATATATTTCTTTCATCGGCGAGACAATTTCAAACCTTGGGCGATCCTTTTGTTCAAGTCTTCTCCAATGTTCATCAAACATCCACTATGACATTCTGTAGTTTCCCCGACACCTTAAGTCTCCCCGATAGTCACCATTTTAGTCTTAAGTACATAGCTAGAACTCCCATCAAAGCATCCTATCGCTATGAAATTCACAAGCCGGGGAGATAATTTTCATCCTACTCCGGAAATGTGTATATCGCTGAATTGTTCCCTTTGTAAATTTTGATCGCTGAGACATAATGATTCTCTTGCCGATGAAACTACACTCATCATGACCTTCCTATCCCTCCCCGCTAAGGTTTATCTCAATGATATATTTATTTCATCGGTGAGACAATTTCAAACCTTGGGCAAATCCTTTTGTTCAAGTCTTCTCCACTGTTCATCAGACATCCTCTATGACCTCCTATAGTTTCCCCAATACCTTAAGTCTCCTTGATAGTCACCCTTTTGGTCTTAAGTACATAGCCACAAATCCCACTGAAGCATGCTATCGTTGTGACTTTCACAAGTTGGGCAGATAATTTTCATCCTACTCCGGAGATGTGTATCTTGCCAAAATGTTCCCTTTATAAAGTCTAATCGCTGAGACATAATGATTCTCCTGCCAATGAAGCTACACTCATCATGACCTTCCTATCTCTCCCCACTAAGGTTTATCTCATCGATATATTTCTTTCATCGGCGAGACCATGAACATTATCTTGCCAACCAAATCCTGTCCCCCCATGTCGGCAAGACTAGTGAGTATCTCGGGCTATCTTTGGTAACCTTTGTCCGGCCAATATATTCCTATGTACTCTGAGCAGTAAGACACAAGTGAGCTGGATATGACTTCAGATCAACATGCCAATGATCATTTTCTTATCGATGAAACTGTAAACTTGTGCTTTCTCGACATGTATCCTCATCGTTATGACATTACTGGTTTCTTGCCGATATGCTAAAAAGATGCGTGTTAGTATAAGATAATCTATGGATTGGGGAGACCTACATCATTTCATGCCGATATGATTCATATAATTAAATTCTCAAGGTTAGATAAATTTTATGGTACCATATGATAAAATGAACACTGGTGAATATGCTACGTGAAGGAAATTTTATACTTGTAGTATGGACTCCTTAGGGAATTAATACTAACTCACTCACTCACTCCCTCTATTTCTCTCCCCTCTACCCTTAACCCTTAACCCTTAAAATCTAAACCCTTAAACCCTCTACCCTCTACCTCTCTCCCACTCCCTCCCTCCCTCCCTATCTCTCTCTCAAGTCTCTCCCTCCTACCCCCTCTCCTTCTTGCAAGTCTCTCACTCACGTAATCAATCCTATCTCTCTCCCCTCTATCTTTAACCCTCTACCCTCTATCTCTCCCTCTATACCCTTAACCCTAAACCCTAAACCCTTAAACCTCAAACCCGAAACCCTTAAACCCTCTACCCTCTCTCTCAAGTCTCTCTTTCTCAGTCACTCTCGCTATCTCTCTCCCCTCTACCCTTAACCATAAACACTAAAACCTCAACCCTTAAACCCTCTACGCTCTCTCTCTCTCAACCATCTCCCTCCTACACCCTCTCTCTCTATCAAGTCTCTCTCTCTCTCACTCACTCAATCACTCACTCCTATGTCTCTCCCATCTACCCTTAGCCCTATACCCTTAAACCATCTATTCTCTACCCTCTATCTCTCTCCCACCCCCTCCCTCTCTCTCTCTCAAGACTCTCCCTCCTACCCCATCTCCCTCTCTCAGGTCTCTCTCTCACTCACTCCCTCTCTCTCTCTCCCCTCTACCCTTAACCCTAAACCCTAAACCCTAAACCCTTAAACCTTCTACCCTCTACCCTTAACCCTCCCTCCCTTTATCTCTCTCCCACCCCTTCCATCTCTCTCTCTCAACCCTCTCCCTCTCTCAAATATCTATCTCTTAGTCACTTCCTTTGTTTCTCCCCTCTACCCTCTACCTGAAAGAGCGAGAGGAGTTAGGAGGGAGTGGGAGAGATATAGAGGTAGGCATGGTTAGGGTAGGGGGTTTAAGGTTTTAAGGTTTAAGGGTTTAGGGTTTAGGATTAAGGGTAGAAGCAAGAGAGATAGAGGGAGAGGGGAAAAGGGGGTAGGAGGGAGAGGGTTGAGAGAGAGAGAGAGGAAGGGAGGGAGTTGGAGAGAGATAGAGGGAGGGAGGGTTAAGGGTATAGGGTAGAGGGTTTAGGGTTAAGGGTAGAAGGTAAAATGGTTTAATGTTTTAGGGTTTAAGGGTTAAGGTTAAAGGATTAAGGTTTAAGGGTAGAGAGGAGAAATATAGAGGGATTGATTGAGTGAGTGATAGATACCTAAGAGAGATAGAGGCGGTACAATAGATGGACTTGGGAGAGAGAGAGGGGGGAGTGGGAGAGATAGAGAGGGGATGGTTAAGGGTAGAGAGTAGAGGGTTTATTGGTTAAGGGTTTAGGGTTTAGGGTTAAGGGTAAGGGGGAGAGAGATAGAGGGAGTGACTAAGAGAGAGAGAGAGAACTGAGAGAGGGAGAGGGGGTAGGATGGAGAGACTTGAGAGAGAGAGAGAACTGAGGCAGGGAGAGGGGGTAGGAGGGAGAGACTTGAGAGAGAGAGAGGGAGGGGATATATATAGACTCTCCCTCATCCCAATCTCTCTCAAGACTCTTCCTCCTACCGCTATCTCTCTCTTAGGTCTGTCTCTCACTCAATCACTCCCTTTATCTCTCTCCCCTCTCCCCTCTACCCTTAACCCTAAAACCTAAACCCTTATCCCTTAAACCCTAAACCCTTAAAACCTCTATAATATACCCTTAACCCTCTTCCCTCTATCTATCTCACACTCCCTCCCTCCCTCTCTCTCTCTAGAAAGTCTCTCCCTCCTACCCCCTCTCCCTTTTCTAGGTCTCTCTCTCTCTCCATCCATACCTCTCCCTCTATCTATGCTTTCATAGCTACTTCTCTCTACCTATTTTTCCCTCTATACCTATTTCTCTCTCCCTCCTTGCCTCCTCTCTCTCAATATCTCCACCTTCTTTCTCTCTCTCTCTCTACCCTTAACTCTAAACCCTAAACACTTAAAACCCTCTACCCTCTACCCTTTATCTCAACCTCTCTCTCTCTCAATTCTCTCCCTCCTACCCCCTCTCCATCTCTCAAGTCTCTCTCACTCACTCACTCCTTCTATGTCCCTCCCCTCTACCCTTATCCCTCTACTCTTAACCCTTAAACCCTATACCCTCTATCTCTCTCCCACTCCATACCTCTCTCTCTCAAGACTCTCCCTCCTACCCCCTCTCCCTCTCTCAGGTATCTCTCTTACTCACTCACTCACTCCATCTATCTCTCTCCCCCCTACCCTTAACCCTCTAACCTCTATCTCTCTCCTACTCGTTCCCTCTCTCTCTCAAGTCTCTCCCTCCATCCATCCCACCTTATCTTCCCTAATCTATCAAACCTATACCCTCAACCCTTAAAACCTTGAATACTCAACCCTAAACCCTAAACCCTAAATCCTCAACCCTTAAACCATCTACCCTCTACCCTCAAACAATACCCTCAACCCTTAAACCCAATTAAACTCTCTATGCTAATCCCTCAACCCTTAACCCTTAAACCCTCATCCATGAACCCTCTACCTTCAATCCTAAACCCTTAACCCTAAAACCTCAACCCATATACCTTGTACCCTATATGTTTGACCCTAAACCCTAATCCATCAACCCTATACCCTCAACCCTCTACCCTCATCCTTAAACCCTAAACCATTAAACCATTAAAACCTTAACCCTCAATTATTAACCCTCAACCCTCAACCCTTAAACCCTAAACCCTCAACCCTTATACCCTCTACCTTATACATTAGACCCTCAACCCTAATCCTTCAACCATATACCCTTAAACCTATACCCTAAATCCTCTACCCTAAACCCTAAATCCTTAAACCTTCTACCCTCTACCCTTTACCCTCTACCCTCTACCCTCTACACTCTGCCCTATACCCTAAACCATCAATCCTATACCCTCAATTCTAAACCCTCTATCATATACATTAGATCCTCAACCCTCATATATCTCTATCCCTCTCTCCTCTTCTCTCCTCTTTGTCTCACTTCTCCCTCCATCTGTCTCTCAATCCTTCCCTCCCTCTCTACTCTAATCCCTCAACCCTTAAACCCTTAAACACTCAACCCTCACCCCGATACCCTCTACCCTCTACCATCAAGCCTATACCCTCAACCCTTAAACCCAAGTAAACTCTCTTCCCTGATCCCTCAACCCTCAACCCTTAATCCCTCTACCCTCTACCCTCTACCCTCTACCCTCTACCCTTAAACCCTCTACCCTCTACCCTATACATTAACCCCTCAACCCTCAATTCTCAACCCTTGACCCTTAATCCCTCAACCTTAGGTAGGTAGGGAAACATAGGTGAGATACATAGTGATGAAGGGAGAGGTAGGTAAAAAAAAGGATAGGGGAGATAAATATAGGTAGAGAGGGTAGGAGATGTAGAGAGAGGAGAGATAGAGAGAAGTAGAGAGAGGAGGGAGGGACAAGTAGGGAGGAGATAGAGGTGTTTTTGTGTGTGTGTGTGCGAGACAGAGAGACATAGAGAGGATACACGGTTGAGATATACAGTGATGAAGGGAGAGGTGGGTAAAGAGAGGGAGAGGGGAGATAAAGATAAATATAGAGGGAAGGATATGTAGAGAGAGATGATAGATAGAGAGAAGTGGAGAGTGGAGGGATGGTGGGAGAGGAAAGGAGATAGAGGTGAGTGTGTGTGAGAGGGAGAGAGAGTGAGAGGAGAGAAAATGAGGGGAGAGAGGAAGGGGGGAGAGAGAAAGAGATTAGAGAGGGAAGGGCAGAGAGATAGAGAGTAGAGAGGGAAGGAGAGAGTAAGAGAGAAAGAGGGGTGAGGGAGGGAGTAAGAGAGAAAGAGGGGTGAGAGAGAGAGTGGTAGGTAGTGGAGGGAGAGGTAGGTAGAGAGGGAAGGAGAGAGGGAAGGAGGGAGAGTGATATGGAGAGAGTGGTGAGATAGAGAGTAGAGAGGTAAGGAGAGAATTAAAAATAGAGATAAAGAGAGAGAGGGAGGTTGGAGGGAGGGAGAGGTAGAAAGGGATAAGTGAGACATAAAGAGGGAATGAGGGAAAGTGGGATAGAGAGAGAATTGTGACTTAGAGAGGAGGGAGTCAGAGGGAAGGAGGGAAAGTGGGAGAGAGGGAATGGTGATTTAGAGAGGAGGGGGTGATAGGTAGGGATAGAGATAATGGTGAGATAGAGAGGCGAGAGTGAAAGAGAAAGATAGGGATGGAGAGATAAAGAGAGAGGTAGGTAGAGGAAGGGAGAGGAGAGATAGAGAGTAGAGAGGGAAAGAGGTAGAGAAGGAGGCATATGTGAGATAGAGAGGGATGCAGAGAGAGAGTGATGGAGGGAGAGGTATGTATAGATAGGGAAAGCGAGAGGAGAAATAAAGAGTAGAGAGGGGCAGGAGGGAGGGAGAGGTAGGGAGATAGAGGTGTGTGTGTGAGTGAGAGAGAGATAATGGTGAGATAGAGAAAAATATCAATTGAGAGAGAAAGAGGGGGAGGGAGGGAGGGAAAATTGTGAGAGAGATTGGGAGGAGAGACAAAAAGAAGTGGAGGGAGGGTGAGGTCGAGAGAGGGAGGGAGAGGAGAGATAGGGATTAGAGAGGGAAGGATGGATGGAGGGAGTGTTACCGAGGGAGATAAAGGTGTGAGTTAGAGAGAGAGAGATAGAGAGAGTGGTCAGATAGAGAGGGCAGATTGAGAGGGAGGGAGAGAGAATTATGAGATAGAGAGGAGAGACTTAGAGAGAAAGTGGGGGAAGAGAGGGAGGGAGAGGAGAGATATAAAGTAGAGAGAGAAAGAGGTAGGGAGGGAGACATAAGTGAGATACAAAGTGATGGAGGGAGAGGTAGGTAAAGAGAGAAAGAGAGGGGAGATAAAGATAAGTAGAGAGGGAAGGAGATGTAGAGAGAGAAGAGATAGAGAGAAGTAGAGAGGGGAGGGGGCAGGCAGATGTAGGGAGGAGATAGAGGGGTGTGAGAGAGAGAGAGGTGAGAGAGAGAGAAAGGGAGAGAGAGAGAGAGGGAGTGGAGAGATAGAGATTAGAGAGGAGAGAGAAAGCTAATACAACTTGCTAACTACTAAAATTTGACCTCCTGATTACTGAAATTTGAATTGTTGATTACTAAAATTTGACTAAGTCCAAAAATTTTAAGATCTTCCAAAAACTAGAATTTGCATTATAATTCCTAGAAATTTGAAACCACTCTCAAACATCTTGCCTATATACATGTAATATAACTTAAAGCATAAGAAAGTAAATTTCCATATGTAAATGTAAACTTATACTTAAATGTTTATTTCATGTATATAGTTTCCTTGGAAGAGAAAGAGAAAATGAAAGAATTTAGAAAAATGGATTCCAAAATTCATTGCAAAAAGAAAGAGAACTCACACTTGTTCACTCATTTCAAAACTCAAGCCATTTGGCACATGCCAAATTTAGCGCTTGTCAAATGGTAAAGCCATTTGGAGAGTGCCAAATTTGGTGCTCGCCACATGGTAAAGCCATTGGAGAGTGCCAAATTTGGTGCTCGCCAAATGCTAAAGCCATTTGGAGAGTGCCAAATTTGGTGCTCGCCAAATGCTAAAGCCATTTGGAGAGTGCCAAATTTGGTGCTCGCCAAATGCTAAAGCCATTTGGAGAGTGCCAAATTTGGTGCTCGCCAAATGCTAAAGCCATTTGGAGAGTGCCAAATTTGGCGCTCACCAAATGGTAAAGCCATTTGGAGAGTGCAATATGGCCTATTATGGGAATTTTTGTAATTTGGCACCAATACACCAGCCCCCCACCAACTTATTTTTGTAGTACACCTATCGCTGGTGTATGTAACTAGTAAACAATTATAAATTTACTGCATGTTAATAGCATTGTTTTACGAATGGTAATTTAATATGTGATTTTGGATGTTAAACATACTAATATTGGAGGTTTTGATGGAACACTTCCCATTGGTGGTGGATTTACTCAAACCTACATAGAAGTAATAGAATAATGAATTTAACTAATAACTCAAGTACTTAATATATTTTTGTAGTTTATATACACATCGTTGATTATGTTAAATAATTTTTTGTTTTATTTTCAAATGATGCAAGCTGAAATACCTACTAATGTGACGAGGGCAATGGATATTGGTGTGTCATCTTCTATACAATCCTCGATGGCTCTGACAGGAGAGGTATGAGGAAAATTAGTAAATTTCAATTTGCATTTGTTGTTATAGATGTTAGTTAGTGAAAAATCAAACCATTATTGATTGACGTAGTTTAATTTCTATTTGTATAGTTTATACAGGGCTTGAGCACGCCTAAGCATGGGCATGAGAATATTTCCCTCATGGAGAGAGATCATGAGATGGCGGTAAGTTATTATTTTTTTAAATATATCATTTTTTTATAACGTAATTTCTATATATTCATGTCTTTACTTCTTATTGTAATAGTTAAAACTTCACCATGAACTAAACCCTAGGAGGAGCAGCAAGGGCACTCCTTGAGCATGACAAAAATGAGTGATAGACCTATCGCCATCCGATCGAAAAGGAAAGGGAAAGAATTTATTTTCAGGCCATGGAGAGCAATGACTTTTGATTCAAGAGCCCTTTGTTGTATGCCTACATGGCAGTTTTGTACATATTTTTATTGGACATATTTGACATTGTATGCCTATATGGGACTCTCATAAGCTTATATGGCTATTTTGTACATATATTTCATACTTATACTGACATATATTGATGTATGCCTACATGGCTTTTTGGTTAATACAAATATCTTTTATCGATGCCTATCCATCTTTGCATTCTAAATTGATGGTTCAATAGATATGAGTTACGTGTATGCAAGTGTATACTTTACAACTTATGTGTATACTTTGTGACTTACATGTGTTCAAATGTATACGTTTTGGCTTATGTGTTTTCATGAATATACCTTGTATTTGTGCATATACTTTGTATTAATTTGTGTATACTATGTATTTGTGTGGATAATTTTTGAGGCTTATGTGTTTTTGAGTAATTTTGCTTCCCTTATTGGCATGTACATTCTTGAATTATTCATGTGTATAATTATTAATTAGTTAGCCCTAGCATTGATCATTGTTGTCCTTCATGATTTGTCTTGAACATTAATTGATTGATGCTAAACAACTTTATTTAAAATAAAAAACACATGTTTACAATTGGCATTCCATGAAATGATTCATAAAAATATTCCAATATGTTCTTGATGCATCACTATCAAAATATTTATATGTCAAATTTTTGTAATATTATTTCTTGTATACGAAATGGACTCAAGAGAAAGCAAGTTATAATTTATAATACAAATAAGAAATGGACTCAACATTGTCCTAGACCCCCAAATAGGTCTATTTAACAAAGAAACACACTCTCAATAAATCTTTGAATTTCAAAGCACCATTGGTGATGCAAATTGGCTCAACCAAGTTGTGATTTGACACAGATTCTCTCAAATATGCCCACTAAGACTCCAACATTCACTTGATTCAACAATAAGAACTCTCCTATTCCTTTATGGTTTTGCACCAAACCACCACCAAAAGAAAGCCAAATCAGACCTCTTTTAATCCATGTCAGCCTTGGGATCGTAAAAGAAAGCTAGAGGTCAGACCAAGTATGGGATCAACAAGTTTGTATCAAAAATCTAAAAAATAGAGAACAGTGTGAATAATTCTTATTAGATATTCTCCAAAAGTTCATCAAAAACCTCCATTCGAGCCTCTCATAGTGTTTTAAACCTTTCTCTATCTAATCCACACCCTCAACTAACTAAAAACCAACTTTCAAAACAAATAACCCTTGCATTTCAATTTTTTTGCTTTAAGCAGCTTACAAATTTTAAAATTTAGACTCTTCCAACCTAATGAGTACATCTAATGACCTGTAAACCCACACAAATGGTGTACAAATAGCCTTATTACATCGAAAAAACTCCATTCTTTCACATTCATATACAAATTCACAAATTTTCCTTCAAAGGCTACAAAGACAACTTCTAGTGCAAGATTGAAATTTTCACATTTTTTATCACTAGACCCAAAAGTCACCCTAAAACATACCTAATGGTCTTAATTGACCTTATTCAAGACAAAACATGCTCAAAATACCAACAACAACCTATTGACCAACTTATTCACCCTCAGATAATCACTAAAACCACTTAACTAGACCTTCTTCATCAAATGGAGGAACAAGCTGCTCTACACCAATGATCATACGCTTTTCATGTTCAATACTCGAACTTCTCAGCCGTTGTTTGTATGTTTCTATTTTCCAATGTTTTCCATGCCATCATAAGGGATCAAGCTAGTTGAATGCAATTCGGATCAATTCCACGTGTTTAGGTGTGAAAGAGGAACATGACTAGCGTAAACCTACCTATTGGGACAAGTTGGAGTAGTTAGTTTGGTCACACAAGTTGTAAAATGAAATTCACACAACTTTGCAACTTTGCACAACTTGAATTAGACACTTTTTCCATCAAGTGAAAATCCAACACCACGGGAAAACCACTCCGAGATAGCCAAAACCAAGAGAGGTTTTTTTAGATGGCCCCAACGCAATCTTGTAAGATTAGATGAGAAGTTTCTAAGAATCATGGTATGAGAGTAATAACATGCTGAATTTTGCAGTCATTTGCACTTTGGACCCTTAAGGGATCGATCTCGTGAAACATAGTGCAAAGTGATTCCGCTTGTTTCGGTGTGAAAGAAGACCATTCCTAGTGTAAAAATACCTATTCATATGCATTGGAATAGTCAGCTTGGTCACACGAGTTGTAGAACAAATTTTGCACCACTTTGCAACTTTGCACTGCTTGCATTTGACGCTTTTTCCATCAAGTGAAAATTTGCTGCCACGGGAAAACCACTCCAAGATAGCCAAAACTGAGAGAGGTTTTTGTAGAGGGTACAAACACAATCCTATAGAATTAGACAAGAATTTTCTAAGTGTCATGGTATCCAAGTAATAGCGTGCTAAAGTTTGCAACCATTTTGCAATTTGGACCCTTAAGGGATCGATCTGGTGGAATGTAGCTTAGAGCAATTCCGCGTGTTTCAGTGTGAAACAATACCATTCCAAGCATAAAAATACCTATTAGAATGTGTTGGAGCAGTTATTTTGGTCACACGAGTTGCAAAGCGAAATTTGCACCAGTTTGCAACTTTTCACAGCTTCAATTTGACACTTTTTCCATCTAGTGAAAATTTGCCACCACGAGAAAACCACTCTGAGATAGCCAAAACCGAGAGAGGTTATTGTAGAGGGGCCCAACATGATCCTTTAGGATTAGACGATAATTTTCTAGGCATCATGGTATCTGAGTAACAATATGCTAAATTTTGCATCCATTTTGCACTTTGGACCCTTAAGGGATCAATCCGGTGGAACATAACTCAGAGCGATTTTGTGTGTTTTGGTGTGAAAGACAACCATGCCTAGCATAAAAATATCTATTCAGATGCGTTGGAATAGTCTGCTTGGTCACACGAGTTGTAAAGAAAAATTTGCACCACTTTGCAACTTTGCAAAGCTTGAATTTGACACATTTTCCATCAAGTGAAAATCTATCGCCACGGAAAAACCACTCCAAGATAGCCAAAACCGAGAGAGTTTTTTGTAGATGGGCCCAATGTAATCCTGTAGGATTAGATGAGAATTTTCTAAGCATCACGGTATCCGAATAATAGCATGCTGAAGTTTGCAACCATTTTGCACTTTGGACCCTTAAGGGATCAATCTGGTGGAATGTAGCTCAGAGTGATTCCGTGTGTTTCGGTGTGAAAGAGGACCATGTCTAGCGTAAAAATACCTATTTAGACATGTTGGAATAGTATGATTGGTTACACAAGTTGCAAAATGAAATTTGCACCACTTTGTAACTTTGCACTGCTTGCATTTGATGCTTTTTCCATCAAGTGAAAATATGTCGCCAAGGGAAAACCACTCTGAGATAGCCAAAACCGAGAGAGGTTTTTGTAGAGGGGCCCAACGCAATCTTATAAGATTAGATGAGAATTTTATAAGAATCATGGTATCCAAGTAATAGCATGCTTAAGTTTGCAGTCATTTTGCACTTTGGACCCTAAAGGGATCGATCCGGTGCAACATAGCTCAAAGTAATTCTGCATGTTTCGGTGTGAAAGAGGACCATGACTAGCATAAAAATACCTATTTAGACACATTGAAATATTCCAATTTGTCACACGAGTTGCAGAGGGAAATTTACATCACTTTGCAACTTTGCACAACTTGAATTTGACACTTTTCCCATCAAGTGAAAATCTGCCGCCACAGGAAAACCACTCCAAGATAGCTGAAACCGAGAGAGGTTTTTGAAGAGGGGCACAACATAATCCTATAGGATCAGATGAGAAATTTCTAAGAATCACGGTATCTTATTTATAGCATGTTGAAGTTTTCAGCCATTTTGCACTTTGGACCCTTAAGGGATCAATCCGGTGGAACGTAGCTCAGAGCAATTCTGTGTGTTTTAGTGTGCAAGAGGATCATGCCTAGCGTAAAAAAACCTATTTGAATGTGTTGGAACAATCCGTTTGGTCACACAAGTTGCAGAATGAAAGTTGTACCACTTTGCAACTTTGCACTGCTTGCATTTGATGCTTTTTCCATCAAGTGAAAATCCGTCACCACAGGAAAACCACTCCAAGATAGCCCAAACTGAGAGATTTTTTTGTAGAGGGGGCCAACACAATCCTGGAGGATCATATGAGAATTTTCTAAGCATCATGGTATCTGACTAATAGCATGCTAAAGTTTGTAGCCATTTTGCACTTTGGACCCTTAAGGGATCGATCTAGTGGTACGTAGTTCAGAGTGATTTTGTGTGTTTTAGTGTGAAACAAGACCATTCCTAGCATAAAAATACCTATTCAGATGTGTTGGAGTAGTTAGTTTAGTCACACGAGTTACAGAGTGAAAGTTGCACCACTTTGCAACTTTGCACAACTTGAATTTGACACTTTTTCCATCAAGTGAAAATTCGCTGCTATGGGAAAACCACTCTAAGCTAGCCAGTACCGAGAATGGTTTTTCTAGAGGGGCCCAATGCAATTGTGTTGGATCAAATGAGATATTTCTAAGTGAAATGGAATAATTTTTATGGGGTTTGTGTTGCTGCGCTTGTAGATTTTAAAGGAAAAGGGCATGGAAAATGAGGTTTCACCCTAGGGTTTGATAAAATATTACATGTAGAGGTTGGGTGATTCTCTTTTGAGTTTTCGAGGGTGATTTTAAGAAGGTTTGAGGTGGTGGCTTGTTCTGGTAAGGTGTGGAACCATTCCTTTCAATAAATCCTCCTTATACTAGCATAAAATAAGGGTTTTGGTTTGGCATGGTGGAGTGAGTTTGTCCTAAGACAAATTACAAATTTGAGGGTTTGGATACATGATAATTGTTGCCCCATAAAGTTAAGTTGCTTCTTAAATGTTTAAAGGTATGTTCCTTTGTTTCTTTAATTCCCTGCAAAAATAAACACACACACACCTAAAACATCCTAATTCGACCTTACATGCTTTATATCACTTCTCTAATCACCTAATGACCTCTTTGAGACTTTGAATACATTACATATGACCTTTACATGACCTTTTTCATATCTTTTACATTTCAAAATTCAAATTTTGCTAATTTACCTATTGAAGGCATTTACAAAACAAGGTGCTAGTGCACCAAACATGAACTCCAAAATTACAATATTTGAGTAAATCTCATTATGCAAGTAAATCTCATTAAAATTCCTTAGGTACTTCATTCTCACAGATCTTTTACAATTTCACTCTTACATTCGAGATTCTCTTTAAATGTCTACATCATAGGTGCTCATTATGAGGTTAACTTTAATTGAGTAGCTTCAGATTCCATCACTAAGCTTCACACGCTCTTTCATAATGGCTTGAAATCAAAATTGAGATTTGTCAAGATCATCAAAATAAGGATGTTGCGTTGCTTTTTTGGCTGAGATTCTCTTTGATGGCTCAAAAATCAACATTTTTTGCAACGAGAGATCAATCAATTTTTAGTAGTTTACTTACCAATACACAAAGTAAAAGAGAAAAAGAAAGAGTATCGAAAATGGAAATGAAATAAAAATAGATGGAAGGCACTTACATATAGGCGTGCAAGTCTCACAACTTAGTCACTCCTGGTCATACATCTTCACTAGGAATTCTAGCATACCTATTGCACACAACACCTCTCATGAATAGAGTAAGTTGAAATTTTAGATGCTCTTATAATATCTACATCATAGCTGCTCATGATAAGGTTAACTTGAAATGAATAATTTGAAATTCTCTCACCAAGCTTTGCACACATTTTTTTAATCGCTTAAAATCATGATTGAGATTTGTCAAGATTATCAAAATAAGGATGTTGTATTTCTTTTATGGCTAACATTCTCTTGGATGGCTCATATATCTGCATTTTTTGCAAGGGGACACCAATCATTGTTTAGTATGTTAATTACAAAAATGCAAAGTAAAAGAAGATGATAGAATTGGAATCAAACAAATTAATGTGCATACAAGTATAAATTAATAAGAACCAATGTGCATATACTTAAAAATTAATCCAATGAACCATCTAGGTTTTCTCTACTCTTTATTGTGTCAAGTATTGCCTCATGGTCAGACTCACGGACCTTCCACAAGGTCTTCTTCAAAGTTCTACCCCCATATTTGGTCAAACAAACATTGGATGCCTTGACAATGTTTGAGTAATGAAGAATCTTACGATGCGTGTCAAAGTCATGAAATAGCCAATGTTTAACACTCGAATGTGGGTACCTTCAAAGACATGTTCCAGTAACCGCAACTGAGCCTGTAGGGTATTTGATGTTTTCTCCATCTATAACTGGGTCCTCCAATTTATTTTTAGCCTCAACACAATGACACAAGTAATAGTTTCTTCCCTCTTCATTGTCTTCATCTACAATAACTACATAAAAATGCCCTGCATTGATATGTGTAGAAAATATCTTGAAATTTTTCAACATTACGAATATAGTACAAAGTAAGATAACGATATGGAATTTCAACAACTAAGCAAGTAGATATATCACTTGGTTGAGCTAGATTTGATACATGGTCAAAGTTGACTGATGATTCCATCTGTGTTAGTTCCAATGTCGTTGGAGGGCAATACGTATGAAGTGGGGTAAGATAACTTGTGAACCATTTGTCAACCCACTCCCTTGACTCGCATTCATTCTAGACTTGCATTGTACATGAAGAAAAAAAGCATGCCATCTTTCGTGTATCGATACTCCATGAACCTTCATTTAGAGCTAAGGAAAGAGTGTACCTCACTTGATCTTGTTAGTGTACAAAAATCCTCATATGGTGCAATGTTAGTATCATCCATCAACAAAAAAAATCTATGAACTGAAGATGTGCCTTCATTACCTGGACCCATCGAAGCATTACGCTACTCGACAATTGATTTTGCACTTGTCAACTTTGCACTGTCTTTATAATTTAACTCTACTCATGCTAATTCTCTTTTCACGCATGCTCCTACACCATCATGCTCCCCCTTTCCATGTCTAACCTCAGAAAATTTCCACATATATTGAAGACCTATACTTACATGCATCTTGCACAACCAGTAGAACATGCATGAGTGCTTGAACTATGATGCACAGTTATCAGAACATATTATATGTCAGTTGTATTTTATGCCCCTCTGAGCCAAACCACTGTAGAACATCTAGAAGCAACCTTGCTCGAACTCTGGAGAATGTGTGTGATCATCACTAATATAAAATTGGTACTCCCTCAATACCTTCCTTTGATCATATGTGCTATCAAATGCATGAATGATTGCTATGTGCACAAATATCAAAACCTGTGTGGAGTTGTAATACTGTGACTGCACCTCATGTTGTTGTTGTAGAGTTTAGTTCTTTACAAATTCAACCACTGATACTATGCTTCCAACTGGAAAGGTGTCCTTACATAACTTGAATTATGTGTCCAACCATCGGGCTCTATGGGTATGCATTGCATACTCAGATAGTATATTATCATGAAACATGGACATAAAATGGTACACTAGAATCTTCTCAATAACCAAATCACACGTTTTTTCTTGACACCCATCTTTTGTAGCACATGCCACTGTTTTATACTTCCCGAACTCTACTATTTTTTGCCCCACCTCATCTATGCTTTCCATATGCTAACATACTGGCATACATTGGAAGCCACCACAATGCTCGCATGAACCATCCAAGCATGTTGTCCTCTATTTCACATTTTTTTTTTATAAGAACTCTCTTGAAGATTTTGGTGGGGCTTCTATGCCACAATCCTGCAAAACATCATTATTATGCAAATCTATACATATAGAATGATAAACATCATAATGGTTAGAAAATTCAATATGTAGTCTACAACAAGAAGTTGTTCATGTGTGATTTATCTTGACAAAAAAAGGTTTAATAATTTCAAAAAATCTTTAAGAAATACTAATTTGATGATAATCATTTTCAAATTTTTGAAAAAATTGGGTTTGAGCCATTTCCAAAAAATTCTTTGGATGTGGCTCACAATTTCATCTACCGATTCTCTTTCTTACCACATCCCTTTGATTTGGAGATGGCCATGTGTTATTCTTCCAATAATCTTCAATTAGTGTTCTCAAGGCTTCGACAACTTCTTTATCTTTTCATGGCAGTCTCCCTGAGAATGCCCATAATTCATTTGAATCATTTCCCTCAATTCTTTGTCACCTTTGAATGGCTCTTGATAAAGTTTTTCTACTAATTATCATTTGTTCACTCGTATTTTTAATGAGACGAGCTCTCCTTGTTTGAAAACTTACCAAAGTTGATGTAATGACACACCAGGTGACATTACTATCCTTTGAGTGTGAGGTCTTATCCACACTCTCATAAACATCCATTAGATTCTTCACAATAGTGTCTTCACTCTATGCATTCAATGTTCTCAACCCAAGAGTCTTCATGATGTTCCTATACTTTACACCCCACATCATTTCAACAAATAGTTGACATCTTACAGTCTCATTTAGCTTTTCAAAGAATCATTTCCAAATCTTATCAGCATATCTTCTACAAGTGCGTGTTGAAATCTTACCTTCCATGTGATGAAAATATCATCATCAATATTAATCAAATACTTTGGCTTTCTACACAAAATTCTAGGTGGTGTTATCCTAGGTACATAAATCTTAACATTAGGAATTTCATGAATATTTAATTGAGGTGGGATAGATTGTGTACCTTCGATCGAGGGTGGAGAAGAAGACATACCTTGAGCTTCACATGGGGATGATGGAATACCTTCTTCATCAAATCCGAGTGATGATGTACTCTCAACTTGAGATGTATTGGATGGTGTCCAACAATATTCACTTGAGGTAGATGGTGTCCCTCCATATTCACTTGTAGTAGATGGTGTTCGTCTATATTCACTTATGCTAGATGGTGTCCCTCCATATTCGCTTGTGTTTAATGGTGTCCCTTCATATTCACTTGTTGTATAGGGTGTGTCTCCAACTATGGTATCTGAATCTGTCTTACGATGATGATTTTGCATTCATGCCTTTTGTGCTGCCAATTCCCATTCTTTTTTTGACGGTTGAGCTTCCTCTTCAATTAGCTTGTTTCTATCAATCATTTCCAATTTCTTCTTTTCACGATATGCCACCACCCGAACTCTCCTTTTCTTTGAAGGTTTCATTCTCTTCGTATGTTACTTTCCTCTTTTTCTTTTTCTTTGGCATGGCAAATAATTTTATCTATACCATGGTAATGAGATGAATATTAGTTCCTAAAAAATTTATCCATTCAAGTTAATTGACAAATATATATGTCATTCAAGGCTTCATTTAAATAATACTTAAAATCATCCTGTATAAAAGTTAACCTAGCATAGAAAAATGTGACATGATTTTTTTCAATACATAATGCCTTAAAGAAAAGTGGTAATGTGGCATGCCATGATTGCAAGATAGGCTCAAAATGGAAGCATGGACATTTGCAAAAAATGCATTTTTTGGCAAAGTTGTGAGGAGATAAGTTAGTTAAGAAGATACAAAAATAGTTAGATACGTTGGGGGAGTTGAGTTGGAAGGGAAATAAGATAAATATCATGTAAGTTACAATCATAATGAGTGTAATTCAATTGTGAGTGTTTGATAAGTTTGTGGTGCAAGAGCACCTTGACAATCTATGCTTCCCTTTTGAAATTTGATTCAATTTTGGGTATCTGGACATGTTGTAAGAGGGTCATTAAAGATATTTTCCATGTATGGGAATCATTAGGAGGTTTAATGTTTAATTCCTATGTGTATTTTGTGAAGTTGTAACTATTTACAAAATTTGCACAAATACAAAATTCAGAAAAGTTACAAAAGTTGTGAAATAGGGAAGGTGAAAAGTCATATGGGATTATTTTCGCTTGGAGGCACTTCTAGACTCTTGTCTTGCACTTCCATTTAAAATTTCTAGACTCTACTTAAAACACCTTTATTTCATCCCTAATACAACTTCTAGACTCTTGTCTTGCACTTCCATTTACAATTTGAATAATTTGCCTTCAAAGATTATATGGCAAAATTGACAATTTTTTGAAGCAAGAGTGCATACTTGCACATTTGATCACCAAACTCACAAAATCCCTAAATACATGAAATATTGGTCTATTTAGACATTATTTTCAATAAAATCTATGACAAAGCATCTAAAAAATCTTGAACTCACCCAAAGACCTTAAGACACATTGTCACCAAAGTATATTTTGAAACATGGTTGTAGGCGCCTTTGCACCACGGGTTTTGAAAACTACAAGGGGAAGCATGCTCAAAGGATGAATTTTGGTGAGATATTTGGAATATTTATTTGATTTACTTCAATCAATAACTTGTTAATTGTGGTTTCTTGGATGTCTGGATGAAGGTTGGTAGTTACCTTCCATGATTTGTTGGTATTTTTCCATGTAAGTTGCAGCATTGAGTTTTTGAATTAGTGAGTCATGAACGAATTGAATGGTTTTGATTTTCTAATAAACTTTATGCTATATGTTACAATCAATTTTATGATGGTTAATATATTTTTTGAGTCTAAAAAAGAGTTGAAATCAAGTGAAATTGAAGGATTTTGATGAAAATATGATTGAGTTTTGTTTGTTGATCTTCTTCATTTTAAGTTAGGGTCAGATGTACCCTTGATGATTTGTGGATCCTGGTAGATGCTATGCATCAAATTTAAAATGGTAATTGGAAAGTGTATATAATTGTTTGTTCTTTTATAATGACAAACAAAAATAAAAGAAAGTCATAATAGAATGAAAAAAAAAGTTTAAATACTTCACATACCTAAAATACCATACTTTCAATTGAAGGAGTTCAACCCAATTATTTAGGCTTAGCTTCTTCTTTTTTCAAACTCCACAACAATTTGACTTGTTCAAAAGCTTGTTCCCCTCCAAACTTCAATTGTATATTAATTTTTCAATGGAATTCAAACTTCAATTGATATTATATGTCTTTCAATGTGGAAACTCTTCTATTTCATGTAAAGGTGGTAGAAATATAATGGAAAAGTGGATGGAATGTGAAGAACATGCTTGCACACTTCACAACATCATCAAAAAGCTACTTTTTGTCAGAGCACGTGCAGAACCAGGAGAATATGTAGACAGTGGGCCTTGACATCATGAGTATATTGATTTTTTTTACCGTTTTTAGTGGAATAAAAAATGTGCTCACATTATAATGTGAGCATGCTATTTCTTCCTGAAATGGTAACATCTCTACTTCTTCAAAATGCACACGCATTATATGAAATATGGTTTTCTTAATATATTTCTTTTCTCCCTCTTTGTATATACCCTCTATCCTAATTATATATCTCTCCACAACACCCTTATAGTGGAGGAGATAGAGGTGAGTGTGTGAGAGAGAGAGAGAGGGAGAGTGGGAGAGAAAGAGATATTGGGAGAGAAAAAGAGAGTGGGAGAGAAAGAGGGAGAGAGAGGGAGGAGGGTGGGAGAGGAGAGGAGGAGAGTGGGAAGAAAAGAGAGTAGAGAGAGGGAGGTAGAGGAGAGATAAGAGGGAGAGAGGAAGAGTGAGAGAGAAAGAGGGATAGAGAGGGAGGGAGGGAGAGGGAGGAAGGGAGAGAGGAAGAGTGAGAGAGAAAGAGGGAAAGAGAGGGATGGAGGGAGGGAGAGGTAGGAAGGGAGAGAGGGAGGGAGGAGAGGGTTAGAAAGAGATAGTGGGAGAGATGGAGATAGAGAGGGAGG